>CM051234.1:432259788-432859788 GCA_027917425.1 Gastrophryne carolinensis | reverse complement strand
AGGATAATTTAAATAAAAAAAAAAACACAATTAGGATAGAAGGAAGAGAAAGAAGATAGTAGGAAATATAGGGTGATAACAAAAAGAGACCCCCTGGCCGTCCGGCCAAAAGGCTTAAAAGTGGATTTCCTGGGGCACGAGAGTCTGTTAACCCAGGTAACCACCCAATTAGGATAACCACCAGCAAAGAGCCACCTCGAGTAGGCACCCTTCAGACAAAACAGTTACCTCCCCGTTCCTTCAACGGATCCGAGGTATGTTGGGGGATTCACCTTAAGCCCCCCAACTTCTGTTAATGGGTCTACCTTCCTTGGGGGGTCGTGGAAGGATGAATAGATGATCAAATGAGTGTACCTTACTTTAGGACACAACTGGAGGTCTGTCCCAGACCACCCCTCCCATATAGCCTTACCCCAAAGCCTATGGATCTGAGTTAAGGGAATTCCCCACAGTTATCAAAGGCAAGACGCCTAGACTGCCTGCTGAGTATGTAGGGTGAGGGGCCACTCCTCTCCCCCCAAGGCCCACCAAGACGCCCAGGCCCCGCAGACCACCACGCAGATGCACAGGTGCAACAACATTTCACAAAGCCATCCATAGCTCTGCCAAGCACCAGCTGTCACATCCACGTGAGGACCCGCAAAACCCGGCCGCCAGTGGGCCCGAGCAGGAGGTCCAAGGGATCTCAAAGCAAAAAGCAGACAACCATAAAGCCGGCGAAAACTGTAAAGCATTGTCTGCACCCACATGAGCGCTGTCCACCCACCGGGAAAGCCGGCTCCCACACAACTGGGGAAACCCGCCACCCAGGAGAGGCTAGCCTCACTAGCAAGGGAATGCAGACATGTGTTATCACCTACTGTATGTCTGCCACGATTGTGCGACATATGAAAAATCCTGTGCCTGATGTAAATAACAGTCTTGTAACTATGCATGCACTTAAACCAAACTGTAATGTAATGCTTTTAACCCAGCAGTCAAATATACCTACTGCTGACCAATGAATAAACTCACATCATGCAAACCCAGATCTCCATCTAGGCAGGCAAGAGAAAAGGAAACACAGGAACAAACCAAAAACATGGCAAAACATATCTTAGCTTGCGTAGCTCAACCAATCCAGACCTCTGAACATTAAGCCTGCGCAGGCTGGTGAGTTAAGGGGACAGGATTAGTACCAAGCTGGGAAACACAAGGTTATTATTCAGTAAATATCTTCATACTATTAAAACTGAATACAGCGATTAATAGTGAAGAGAGCCTCACACTGTCCAGCAGCTCCACCGCGAAAGATCCAGCCGATTGCAGAAAAATAAAGGAGCTTACTCTCTAAACAAATCCAACTCAGTATCTTGCCATGGAAGGGCAGGCAATGGTAGAGGAACCACAAGAAAAAAACAAAACAAAACATGGCATAACATATCTTAGGATGCAGAGCTCAGCCAATCCAGACCTCTGAACACTAAGCCCTCCCAGGCTGATGAGTTGAGGGGACAGGATCAATACCGAGCCAAGCAGGGTTATTATTCAGTACAATTCTCTATACTTCTGAGAACAAAATACATACAACAAAAAGGCATTAATAGTGCAGCAAACCTCACACTGTCCAGCAGCTCCTCAGTGAGAGATCCAAATGATTCCAGCAAAATAAAGGAGCTTACACTCTAATCAATGTCCAGCTCAGTGTCTGTAGGAATATCAGCAGGAGTCCCATCAGGTTGCTGTAGAGTAGGGAGTCTACACTTCATGCAGAGTTCAGCCCATTATCTCGGCAGATAGAAAGTGAAACTGAAACTAACCTCACTGTAGTCTTAGGAACTGGCAGCAGAAGAAAAAGAGCTTACACTCCCTGGTGTGGTCACCTCGTATCCAGCAGGAAGGAAGTGAAAATGAAACCAATCATGCAGAGCAAGGAAAAAACAAAAAAACAAAAGGAGCTCCATGTAGAAGAAGCCTCCATGCTGACCCAGTGTAGTAGATGGACCATCAAGTAATCAATCCTCCTCAGCCAGCAGCTGTGCTGGGCTCCTGGGAGCCTGTCTGCAAGGATCCATTCTCCGTTCTATAGACGCACGCTGAGGGCTCTCCTCCACCTGCTCATCGATGCACATAGCGTCCGGGATCCAGAAGTCACTTAACCACTCAGGAGCTGATACCTCTTGAATATGCAGCCCCCTACAAAAACGTGGGAGGTCCTCAGGAGACCTGAGTGAGTGGGAGCGACCATCTTTCGTGACACTAAGGCCAAAAGGGAATCTCCAGCGATAAGGTAAGCCTTTATTTAGTAAAACCTGAAGTAGAGGGCGCAGAGCGCGTCTCTGCTGCAGAGTAATTGGGGATAAGTCCTGATAGATCTCAATGTGCTGGTTCTTAAAGAAAATTTCGTCCCGGCGACGGGCTCTGCTTAAGATTTCCTCCTTCAGGGTGAAGCTTGTTAGGCAGCACACTACATCTCGAGGCTGAGAGTCAGTTTGGCTCATCGGACGCAGAGCTCTGTGGGCTCGCTCGAATTCTACTGGAGATTCTGGAGGACACTCCAGCAGAGAGTTGAATATAGATCTCAAAGCCTCTGGGATTTGGTCGTTGCTCACGCTTTCTGGTATGCCGCGAATTCTCAGATTAGACCTCCTCCCTCGATTGTCAAGGTCCTCCATTTTACAGTGCATGTCCAAAATGTGTCTATTATGAGACCAAAATATTTTATTAAGGCAGGAAGCAATGCGATGATGGGTCTGTTCCTTTTTCTCCAGAGTTTCAATCCTTTGTGTCAGGCCCTTAATATCTTGCTTAATGTCTGCCACGATGGTCCTTTTAATATCTGCTGTGTTCTGAGCCAGTTCTTCCTTAGTGGGTAGTCTGCTCATAATCGCCAGAAGTTCAGCAGTGTGTAAGCTCCTCTGTGAGGATTCCTCAGAGCCATGTGAGGAGGCTGGAGAGCCTGTGGGGGCCATTTTGGATTCTAGTGTGCTCTCCTCTGTGCCTCTTTGAGACCTGACTGGTATATTTCTGCTATTCTGCGAGCTATTATCTCCAGCAGGTCTGGCAGTTGTTGTGCTTCTGTTTGACTTCCCCATGATGCGATTTAGAAGCTTGACCTTAGCTGGTAGTGTGATCTGAGACAGAGCTCTCTCCTCAAGCAGCCATCTTCCTCAGCGTTCAAGTCACGCCCCCGATTTTTTTTTTTTTTTTGTACACATTTACTCGGTATGAAAGAGTTCAATGTGGCTAATTATTGTAACACACTTGGCTATGTGTTAGCCATTATTCCCAAACGTAATGGGAGTGGGCCTCCTTAAACCCTTTGGTCCCATTGACCAAATTATCAATGGAACCAAAGGGTTTAGTGAGGCCCACTACCATTACTTTTGGGAATAATTGTTATTTTTAGAAACCCTCCATTGACCAACTTAAAAATGTAAATAAGCTGTTTTTTACACTGTATGTGGTAGGTTTGTCCACGGTCCTAGATTATAGGTTTTTGCACCATAGGGGTTCTATAGGACTATAAGATATATTTGTTAGCAATAACATAACTACTTTGCAAAACACATGAGCAAGCCACATAATTGTTGGATCTTGTCAGACACCAGAAGATACCCTACTGTTCTAGAGTAAACATGGGCACTTCACAACGGAATTGCATGTCACATTCCAAAATAATGATAAAAGCAGGCAACACATGATGTATAGAGATTTTGAGCTTTATTCATTTCAACCTTACCTGCAGCAACATGCCAGTTCCCAGCTGGACTGACATCGGTGGAGGTGGTGGCTGTATGATGCCATGAAAAAACGATTATTAAAGTGTTAGACACAAGATTGTTGAAAATGACCATACAATCAAAACAATGAAGGCCACTCACCAGGGAACGAGGTGGTGGAGTCTTGCCAGGGAGGACTCTGAGGAGAAGCAGGGGTGCCTCTGCTACTCCAATTTGGCCCAGCACAGCCCAACTTTGAGGGGCCACCCTCCTCCCTCTGACTCCCCGAACCTTCAGGGAGTGTGGTGGACTCCCTCTCCTCCTCCCCACTGGGACTCCCCACTTGAGAGTGGCCCCAGCGGTAGTTGGAGTCTGGCAAGCTCGCCTCAGAGGAGCTGATGCTCCGCACCACTCTCACCTCAGCAGCAGGGTCCACTGCGCCATCAACATCATTATCCCCTTCCTCCCATGGATCCTTGACTTGACAGCAGCGAGATACCCTACTGTTCTAGAGTAAACAGGGGCACTTCACAACAGAGTTGCATGTCACATTCCAAAATAATGATAAAAGCAGGCAACACATGATGTATAGAGATGTTGAGCTTTATTCATTTCAACCTTACCTGCAGCAACATGCCAGTTCCCAGCTGGACTGACATCGGTGGAGGTGGTGGCTGTATGATGCCCTGAAAAAACGATTATTAAAGTGTTAGACACAAGATTGTTGAAAATGACCATACAATCAAAAAAATGAAGGCCACTCACCAGGGGACGAGGTGGTGGAGTCTTGCCAGGGAGGACTCTGAGGAGAAGCAGGGGTGCCTCTGCTACTCCAATTTGGCCCAGCACAGCCCAACTTCGAGGGGCCACCCTCCTCCCTCTGACTCCCCGAACCTTCAGGGAGTGTGGTGGACTCCCTTTCCTCCTCCCCACTGGGACTCCCCACTTGAGAGTGGCCCCAGCGGTAGTTGGAGTCTGGCAAGCTCGCCTCAGAGGAGCTGATGCTCCGCACCACTCTCACCTCAGCAGCAGGGTCCACTGCGCCATCAACATCATTATCCCCTTCCTCTCATGGATCCTTGACTTGACAGCAGCGAGATACCCTACTGTTCTAGAGTAAACATGGGCACTTCACAACAGAGTTGCATGTCACATTCCAAAATAATGATAAAAGCAGGCAACACATGATGTATAGAGATGTTGAGCTTTATTCATTTCAACCTTACCTGCAGCAACATGCCAGTTCCCAGCTGGACTGACATCGGTGGAGGTGGTGGCTGTATGATGCCCTGAAAAACCAATTATTAAAATGTTAGACACAAGATTGTTGAAAATGACCATACAATCAAAACAATGAAGGCCACTCACCAGGGGACGAGGTGGTGGAGTCTTGCCAGGGAGGACTCTGAGGAGAAGCAGGGGTGCCTCTGCTACTCCAATTTGGCCCAGCACAGCCCAACTTCGAGGGGCCACCCTCCTCCCTCTGACTCCCCAAACCTTCAGGGAGTGTGGTGGACTCCCTCTCCTCCTCCCCACTGGGACTCCCCACTTGAGAGTGGCCCCAGCGGTAGTTGGAGTCTGGCAAGCTCGCCTCAGAGGAGCTGATGCTCCGCACCACTCTCACCTCAGCAGCAGGGTCCACTGCGCCATCAAC
Organism: Gastrophryne carolinensis; assembly: GCA_027917425.1. Taxonomy (NCBI): domain Eukaryota; kingdom Metazoa; phylum Chordata; class Amphibia; order Anura; family Microhylidae; genus Gastrophryne; species Gastrophryne carolinensis. Next base: position 432,854,433 of record CM051234.1, on the reverse strand, counting down.
ATCATCATCCCCTTCCTTCCATGGATCCTCGACTTGACAGCAGTGAAAGGGCCCCTTCCCGTGCTTACAGCATACAGCAGGTTAAAGTGGGCATATCTAAGAATTGTGTGTGTGTGTGTGTGTGTGTGTGTGTGTATGTGTAGTGAACTTTCCTGAAGCATAGGCATCATACAGCCTATAAACGCTCTTGGGGTCCCAGCGCTTGAAGTCCGACCACCTCTGCCTTATGGCCTTTGGCCGTAGCTTGGTGTTGAAGCGCCGGGACATCGTCACCTTTCCCACCTCCACAATGTCTGCCTTATGGGTCATGGCGTAATCATATTCATATACGCAAAAATCCTAGTTGCAAAAAAAACATTAAGGCTAAAAATACAAAAAAATACAAATACATATTAGCTGACATTTAATTATAGTGTAACCAAAGATAACAAATTGCATATCTTGGGTTTGGGTCCTTGACCCTGCCCTAAACGGGTTTGGGGATGGGCCACTATGTGAAAAACCCCAGGTTGATAAAAGTAAAACAAAAAATCCTGGCCCAACAATGCATGTGCGACGGGAATGCCACCACTGCTCAAGCATGCACCGTTGTACCGCTGTCCCAGGAAAGAAGGTAAGTTTATGGGCAACCTGAGGCTTTCAATACAGTGGGCCATCCAATTTGGGATGCCTTGTGGTATAAAAAAAATAATATAAAATTAATATAATACATTACTAAGATCTGTTCCATGGGTTGGGATCCACTTCCATAAAATTACAACAACATCTAACACATATATTGAAAAAAATAATAATAAAAAAAAAAAATCCTAGCAGAATTGACAATACATTTGCAATAAGCAGCAAAAACGCTTAAGTTTAAAAATAGCAGCAAAAATATTAACGCATTAATGCTAAAACACAACCGGAAACGCTAACACTTTTAAAGAAGGCCACAACACAGCAAAACAAACTGTAAAAAAGAAAAAAACATACCTTTAAAATTTGCTCATTCACTCTAGGGTCCACATGCTGCCTCTTCTTAAAGCGGACCTTCACTCTAAATAAGAGTCTATCTTATATGTTTCCCACACCCTGTACATACAGATTGCTCACATTAAAAATCATCCTACCTGCATCTACTGCATTTTATAAGCCTTTAAACATCCAAGATGGCGGCTTATGGAAGCTGCCATTTTTGCAGGCAGCCTGCAAACAGGAAGTGCCTGCAAACAGGAAGTGACTGTGCTGCTCTGCATTCTGGGACTGCTGACCTTTCCCTGACCCCAGCTCTGCTCTGTCTGAGCAAAACACAGCTATAACCCGCCCCCCTGTACCTTATCCCACTCTCCTATCCTCAGTAAGTGTGATGCTTCTGAGTCAAGATGGCGGCGCCCGTATCCTAAATTCCCGAACAGAGTTGCAGCCCAGTGGGGGAAAGTATAATAAATTAGTGACTAAACATGTAAAATATATTAATTTTAGATGCTGAGGAATTGTTTTTTAAGAGTTTGGGCTTTTCATTAAATCATGGTGAAGGTCCGGTTTAATTTGTTGATGGTACTCTGAAGAGGAGGATGAGGAGGAGCTGGGGAATCTTCCCACACGACGCTCCAGGAGCCATTGTTCCACACAGGAAAACCGGAAGTGCATAAAGCGAAACTGAAAGCAAAACTTTTCAACCCGTCGCAAGGTACGAACGTTATGGAACCCTGGGAGGCCATGGTGCACAACACAATGCTACATCTAACATATGGATTTCATAGCAGCATAATGCATTCCATCATAACATTTCATGATTTCCTCTTTCTTTGATAAGACTTTGGGACAGGGCAGACATGTTTTACCCTCTCGGGCTTTCTCAATGCCCTATGTGAAAGAACATCTCAAATTAGACACACTCTATGTCGATACATGTGTGTTCATCATTATAATAGCATATAAGCACATGTCATACAAATAGTGCACAACATACCTTAATGGCTGTTCTTCTATGGTAAGTACAGAAATTAATGATTTCTGAGAGGAAATGGGGGTTTTTCCCTATATTATTCTGCCAGGTCTCTGGCCCTAAGAGTCTGCTGACTTTCCGTCCCTTTCAAATCTATATAGATAGAGAGGCTTATTTGTGAGTATATGAAGTATCTGCATGGTATAATACTTGTAAATCATTTGTAATTTATAATCTAATTTTAAGTTTTTTAGTTGCCAAAAATAAGATTACCTTGATGGGTTAATGGCGGCAGTGTCGTCGGCGGCGGTTAGGTCCCGCATATGCTCATAATGTGTTCCTTGCAGAGGATGCTGTCTGTAAGGCTTACTCTGAAGACTGTCCCATCTGGCCAGAAGCTCCTCTGGTATATGGTATGTCCGTCATGATGCAGGGCGGATCTCCCCGACACCACACCAGAGTGACATTTATGTGCTCCAAGCATTGGAGCGCAACTGCACATCCTCCAGCCCTCCGCCGGAAGTGACGTTGCGTCACTCTGGTCTGGAGCTGGCTGAGCAGTGTGTCCTTCAAAAGTCGCCATTTTGTTGGAGTATATATGGGTGCTGATACATACACTGCAATGGGCACTTAAAAAAGAGAAAAATGCAGAAATCTATTTTAAAACTATATTCTATATGCCTCATATTTGCTATATCATAGATATAGTTTCTATGTTGAATTAGCATATTTGTTATATTTAATCCATTTATCTAAGTCAGGGCCAGAACCGTCATTAACCCCCTGTGTGCTGTATCTAAATGGGCAATAGTACTCCTGATATTAATTTCTCTATTCAGTCATTAATAGTAACATACCACTTTAAAATCCAGCTGGTGGATTTGGAGGGTTATTTTGAGACTTGCCATACCCAATTAGATTAATTGTATTACTTTGTCCTGGATTGTTTTAATTTTAAACTTTAGACTGTAGGTAGGCTGTCAGCTTTCTAGGTCTTTGACTATCCAGGTTTTGTTCCATGCCCCGAGGGCATCCTGACTTGGGATGCCCTGCTGTGTGAAACCCCCCAGATCTGCAATAACAGCTCTCCCCAGACCAACGGAGCATGCATGGGCTCTCGGACAATCTGAGCCTAGAATGCGCTCCCACCCCAGCTATTCAGATATGCCCAAACAGCCGTAAGATGCTGTGCCTGTACTCACCCCCAATTGCAAATAGTCAGAGCCATTTGCAAAATGATGAGAGCATGGCAAATGGCTCTGATTGAACAAAAGCCTGTACATGTGACTTTGGACCAGGAAGATGTAAGCTGTTACTGCCAATCTTGTAAGCGATTACTGCCAATCAACAGGGCATGCCAATTTGAGATGTCCCAGGGGAAGGTCAGTGGCTGGCCCTGGAATCTTTTAGGTTTACGTTTTGTTGATACGAAGCCAAATGCTAGAAGAGCAAACGGTAAATGAACATCCACTGGATACTTGTCATGGATGATGAAAACATGGGGCCCATTATTAGGATTGCAAAGTTTACTGATGTTCACAAGATATCTGTACAAGGCTAATCCTCCCATGGCTAATACTAATGGCACCTCTTAGTACCATTACTGAGGATAAGTTAACTTGCATTATTTCTTCAGATCTTTAGGAAAGTTCTGTGATTTCTACCTAGCCTACCCACAACAATAGCACATTGTTCATGCAGCTGAAATTTTCAAGTGAAATTACCCTTACACCCATGCTTATTTTGGGGTGGCAACTCTACCCTTGAAATTATCTATGCATGTTGGGTATTGTCCTGTTCATGTTTTTTCTTGGGATTCTGTCCAAACAAATAAACAAATGTGCCCACGCCAACAAGTCTGGTACGCCTAGAAAGCTTGAGGTGTGTGCTTACAGAAAAAATATTTTAGTTTTGTGAGGGTTTTTTTTTACTTTAAGAACTGCAAGGTGTGCACTTTGTCTGCACTGCTGATATTTCCAGTAAAATTATCCTTGCACGCATAGTTTACTTTGGGGTGTTTGGGGTGTTTGGCAAACATAAGGTACCTATGCCTGTTGGGTATTGTTCTGTTTAGGGGACCTTGCTGTTTCGGATTTAGCATGTTTTTTCTTTTTGTTTTTTCTATTGTTTTTAAAGGAAAATGTGGTTTTGATTCTGTTTTTTTCTCATTTTTTTTAGGAAAACCCTGTGCAACCAGAGATTCTTTCAAAGGATTGTGCCCAAAGCTTAAGGAGGGTACTTTCAGAAAATATATGGCTTTTAAGAGATATTTCAAATGTAAAGATTCTCAGATAAAATAGATCTACTATGCGCACCTTGAAGCAACAGTAGTTGTATTTTGTCCAAAAATCTCCTTAAACTGGACCTTCACCATGATTTAATGAAAAGCATAAACTCTTAAAAAACGGTTCCCCAGCATCTAAAATTAATATATTTTACGTTTTTAGTCACTAACTTATTATTCTTTTCCCCACTGGGCTGCAACTATGTTCAGGAATTTAGGATACGGGCGCCACCATCTTGACTCAGAAGCATCACACTTACTGAGGAGAGGAGAGTGGGATAAGGTACAGAGGGACGGGTTATAGCTGTGCTTTGCTCAGACAGAGCAGAGCTGGGGTCAGGTAAAGGTCAGCAGTCCCAGAATGCAGAGCAGCACAGTCAGAGGGCACTTCCTGTTTGCAGGCTGCCTGATAAGATGGCGGCTTCCATAAGCCGCCATCTTGGATGTTTAAAGGCTCATAACATGCAATAGATGCAGGTAGGATGATTTTTAATGTGAGCAAACTGTATGTACAGGGTGTGGGAAACATATAAGATAGACTCTTATTTAGAGTGAAGGTCCGCTTTAAGTGCTCTATTCAGTTTGTGGTGTTTCTTGTGTAGGAAAGGGTGTCTAATGATACATATGTGGTACCGTTTTAACCAGGAGGAATGGGTCTTTTACATGCATTATGATTTTATTAAAAAACTTACCTTTTTATTGCAAAAAAACCCTACAAATTAAAAAAAATGTTTTAAAAATATTTTGCACATATTTTACCCAAAGATATTGAGAATACACTAACAAAAATGTCAAACAAGACATTTCATGTTAAAACCTAGAAAAACCCTTAAAAAATCACATTTTAACATTGTGGACATAAAGCCGGGTGCACGGTGGAGGGGTGTATTTTTTGCACTGGGTGCTAGCCTGGAGGAGATAAGAAGTCAAGGAGACTGTTTGCTTCAGTACTTTAGAGCCACACAGGTGATTGAGCCCCTGCTCATGACACGGATAGAAAAGCCTGCTTTTTCCTATAGACTGGGGGAAGCTGTGTGGTGAGACAACCAGTCTCTTGTGTGGAGCCTAAAAGAGAGAGAGACTCTGGATCTATTATTTGTTGCACTTGCTAAGGTTTTGGTCTGCTTTAAAAGGTTACCTGGAATCCAAAACTGAAAACCAGTTTAGGTAATGTTCTTTGTATTGTATTTTTTATTGTTTTCTTTTTTTGTACTTCAAAGTGTTTTGCTCTTTCTATTGGAGAAGTATTTCACTGATTGTAATGTCCACGATCATGAAAGATGCTTACTACGATTAAACTATTTTAATATTTCATTTATTGAGACTGATATCTATATTAGTACACTTGTTCTATGAAGACACTTGCAATGTGTCTCTCAATATTTCTCCAAAAATGTGAGACAATTTTCATTCTGGTGTTGTAAAAGTTCCCTAACATTATGTTAAAATAAAATCTTTTTTTTTTAATAAAATGGAGCAAGTTGAAGATATGAACTGTAGCAGAACTAAGGAATTCATAATACAGGGCTTTGACATCAAACCAGAAACTCAATCTTTGTTCTTTCTGCTACTGCAATGTATATACATAATAACAGTAACAGCTAACATTTCTATTATCATGTTGGTGTGGTATGACCCTAGATTACATTTTCCAATGTACTTTTTTATCTGTAATTTGTCCCTTCTTGAAATCGGGTATATCTCCTCTACTTTGCCGAATCTAATGTTTGGACTTATTACAGGGCATAAGTCTATATCATTCACCACCTGTATAATCCAGCTTTATTCTTTTAGCTGTTTAGGAGCTACTGAAAATGTTCTTCTTACTTTGATGGCTTATGATCGTTATTTGGCCATTTGCAATGCTCTAAGATATACCCTGTTAATGAATCCTAAAATGTGCATACGTCTTGCAGCTGTCTCCTGGGTCCTGGGATTCCTTATTGCAATGGTAGCCATATATTTGGTAGCAATGGCATGTTTTTGTGGACCAAACATAGTAGAACATTTTCTCTGTGAATCAACACCTCTATTGCAACTGTCTTGCTTAGATGTGACCATGGCTAAATCTATGCTGTCCATTTCCACAACTATATTAACTCTTTCTTCTGTCTTCCTTACTTTGATATCCTACAGTTGCATTGTGTATACAGTTGCCAAAATACCATCAACAAGGGGAAAAAAGAAAGCCATGTCTACTTGTGCTTCCCACTTAATTGTTGTCTCCTTTTTTTATACCTCAGTCTGTGTTATGTATGTCCACCCTTCTGAATCTAATGTAAGAAGAAATAAGACAGCAGCGGTGTTTTATGCAATTATAACTCCATTACTAAACCCTTTTGTGTACAGTCTTCGTAACAAAGACATGAAGAACGCTGTTATAAGGATTCTACAAAAGTCCAGAAATGTACCATTATAATACATCTATTTATCATTCAGGGACCTCACTGGGATTTTTTTCTGAAACGTATGAATACATATTCTGCATTGAGTAGAGGGAGGCCAAATGACTTGGAATTGGTAAATTGAATAGGGCACTGGGGGGTTCTGATAAAGTGCAACATATATTGACCAGTTTAAGGAGGGAATGATTAATACCAAAAACGAAAATTCAAGAGGGAGCGCCTTGATTACACACATGGGCACGTTTTTGAAACACAAGGGTCTTAAAGATTTAGAGTCATGCAACCCACTAGGTGGGATAATGGTAATAATAACCCACTCTGACTCTGACAACACTATTGACCATTTTTGATACTCCATGAACGAGAGAGAAAAGGGTTCGACACACTTAATACAGAAATATCAAATGCATCTAACCCAAACCCCAATCCAAATGGAAGGAATCGTATACTTGTCTCAGAGCACCACCTTAGAAAAGAGCCTGTAATAAATCTTTCTTTACAACAATTCACTGACCTAGAGAGAAGTGTATTGTCTCAGAGCCTCTCTTCTTCTCTTGATTCCAACATTAACAAATCCGAGGTCATCAAGGACTACTTCTTGTTTTGCCATCGTTTTCAGATGGAAACACAAGGGCAACAAACAGGGGCCCCTACAAGGGATAATGTTAATGGTGACTACTTTGACTGTGATACTCTGGTGACCATTTTTGATCCTCCATGAGCAAGGGAGACAACCCACTTAACACAGAAATATTGAATGCATTTCACCAGAGACAAACCTCAACCCAAATGGGGGGATATCTCAACAAAACACAAGCTCAGAAGTGACCCAGAGTTGATTCCACAAAATCCCAGACATTAACCAACAAATATGGGGTCATCAAGGGCTTGATTTACTTTTTGATTTGCCTTTGTTAAATACTTTAGGGATCTCCTCAATCTATATCAATCATCTACAGTGAACCAGATATACACTAGAAAACCAGTAGTCATCAACTGTCCACCTTCACCCCATCCATGTGTCCTGCTATTCAGGTGTTCCTCCAAATGGTATGTATTGACGGCTTCATGAGGATATGCTAAACTGTAGGTTGTTAGGAAGTTCCATGCTGGTAAGAGGACTTTCCTATTGCTATAATCTGGAGCTCGAACTGGGGTAGTCATTAGCTGACTCCTTGTTTTGATGTCTTTTGAAAAGGTGGCTGTGCAGCGGCTGGCAATTTTGCTTCTGTAATAGAGATGGCCTTGCCGATTACTGCCAAATCCATTGTCAGTTTGCTGTGAATCCATGTATATGTAGAGGTGCCAGCTCACTTTGCTCTTTTTTAATGCATTTGCTTTTAGAAATACTATACAAACAAGGTGCCCCCCCCCCCCCCCCCCCCCCCCAAGAGCCTGCACCACACATTAAAAAGTTAAATAATGCTATATTTTATTCTACTACCACAAGAATCCACACAGACATTTAAAAATACAGGGGGAGCTGATACAATGGTGATGCAAAATCCTAATGAAGTTGTACCCTTTATCCTAATAAATACAATTCAAAAGTGACCTCAAGGATCAAAATGTAATGCATAACAGTATTAGCCCCAACTGGCGCAAATTCCAAATGCAATATCCACAGGGTCACAATAATTAATCCACACTACAGAGCAACAAATAAGACATATTTAGCATGTCAGAGCGCATCCCAAACATATACAGGTACCCCCGCGAATGTGGCTACCATGCCATTTTCAAGGATGAGGTACCTTAAGACCGTGACCTTCTTTTGTTCTTTTGTTCATTTCGAATGAGATTAGAGACTGGCCTTGTCCTTCGTCTTCACTGATGAATTGGAAGAATTTCTGGACATCCAGACTAATAGAGAGATAGATCAACTGAGAACAAATGGAGGCTAACACAGCATTAAGGTACCCCATCCTTGGAAGTGGCATGGTGGGCACATCTGCCTGTCTATTTTTGGGATGCACTTTTACATTATTTTTAGCACTGTGGATATTGCATTTGGAATGTGTGCCAGTTAGGGCTAATATTGTTATGTATTGAATTTTTATCTTCACTTTTGAATTGTATTTTTTAGGATAAATGGCTTAACTTTATTAGTATATTGCGTCACCATTGTTTCAGCTCCACCTGTATTTGTAAACGGCTGTGTGGATTTTTGTGGTAGTAGAATACAATATAGCATTATTTAACTCTTTATTGTGGGGGGGGGCTTGTTTGTATAGTATTCACATATTGTGGTTTTCACACCTTATGATTATGCATTTGCAATGGCAGTTCATGCTTTTAGATTTACACATGCTTAAAGTGGAACTTTGAAGTGGTCATGGGATATCTACCCCCCCATCATGCCACCCATGCAGGTTGGGGGTTACAAAGAAAAAAAAAACCTTAACTGGCTCCCGCGGTCCAGTGCCATTCTCCTGGGTCTATGCAGTTGCTGCACAGAAAGACACAGAGCAGAATGTGCACGATCCTGTCTGCCCTAAATCAAAACCCAGTAGTTCAGGGTTAGAACCAATGGTTGTATGGTATGCAAAGAAGTGTTCAATTCTAATTCTGTACAAAAAAAATGTTAAGCTAATTTCCATCAGTGGGTACATATGGTAACCCCCTTGGACAGTGCCTCTGCAAACCTCAGACTCCTCTGCAAATAATGTATAGTCTGATATGTTACTGTTGAACTCTTGCCCTCCTGTATGTGTTATATTGGCTAACTGCCTTTGATAACTGCCCTTCTCTTTTTGTTTTTGGGTGCTGTGGACCAAGGATCCATTCTCTTTGATCTAAAATATCACTGTTGGATAATGTGGAAGAACTACCTGAATCTGTGTCTGATAGTTGTTGTGTAGCACTAGTAGGGGTATATGTTTTTGTTGATTACACCTGGTGTATACACAACCTTCCTGGTAGTCTATACTGGTCAAATGACGAATTACAAGTGTCCAAACCTTCTGTTGCCCTGTACCCTGATTGGACCATCTTGCTGTTGGTAATGAGAGCGTCCATCTTGTTGTCTATTTTGGACGGTACTTCCAGATGCCTGATTGGCGGATGCCATATTGGTGGTCACGCTCAGCCCCGTGCGTCATTCTCAGTCTGGTCTGGACATCACAATTTGTCACAGATTTGAGGGCCGCTCTCGCTGACATCCCCAGACTGGAGCCCGTCTCATCTTCTTTTAAATGCTGCTGCTAGGACACTTAAATACTGCTGTTCTGTTGGCTAGGATCTCATTCAGCTTCTCCAGCCTCACATTAATATGCTCAGCCAGAGGAGTCGTTAGTAGGATAGCCATGCCTGTGCTGTGGGCTCATTGAAAAGGTAAGCAAAGCAGGGTTTCACTCTGCGGGGCATCCCAAATCAGGATGCCTCAGAGGGGCAGACCTAAACCTGGGATAGTGAAAAACCCAAGTTTTTGGTACACTTTAACATAGATTGCACTATTACAGTCTTTGGTATTCTATTGTATTTTGCACCTTTTGTATTATGAACTAGTCTATCCATAGCCGTTATGGGAGTTCAGTTTTTTACTCCCTATACCCAAACAATCTTGCCAAGAGAGAGGCACCCACCAAAACAGGTAAAAAAAGATAAGCTTGTTTTGAGTTAGCCAAATGGTATGTGGGAAACTAAGGTATGGAGGAAGTTGCTCTGGTTAGATGAGACCAAGACTCCAAGGAAAACGCTGGCGCAAAATGAACACTTCTCATCAAGAACACCATCTTTACAGTGGCGGAATGTGATGGTGGCATGTGGGGATATTTTTCAGCAGCTGGGACTGGGAAACAGGTCCGAGTCAAGGAAAAGATGGATAGTGCTAAACTCTCTCAGTCAGTGATTTGAGACTGGGACAAAGGTTCACCTTCAAGCAGGACAATGACCCAAAGCATACTGCTGAGGCAACACTTGAGAGGTTTATAGGGAAACATGTAAATGTATTGGAATGTCCTAGTCAAAGCCCAGATCTTATCCAATTTAGAATCTAAGGTCAGAATTGAAAATTGCTGTTCACCATTGGAAACTATCTAAACTCAAGGAGCTGGAGCAATTTTACCTTGAGGAATGAGCAAAAATTCCAGTGGCAAGAGTCTTATCCAAGTACTGATTTTGGGGGGGGGGGATAGTTAGGCACACCCAAGTTTTCTAATATCATGTCCTAATTTTTGTTTCCTTTTCAATAAAAATAAAAACGTTCAAAGTTCAAACATGTAGGCATGTTTTTAAATGATATAATGCAAACCCTCAAAAAATTGTTTGTTTAGGAAATGACAGACACTGAACAGAAATGTGTGTGTCTGAGGACAGAGCAATGTGTTTGAAAGCTTTGTGAGCCGACACATGTGTTCTCATCCCCCTCCTCCCCCACCCCCCGGTCAGGCTACTCAAGTGGTGAAAAGTATTCAGTCAAACATTTATTTTTCTATAGCCTATCATATAATAGCATTTCATTTATAAATGTGTTCAAAGGCCCTGTCCAAGGCACACACTAACTTCCCCCCACCTTATGCCCCATGAGAACAGTGTAAAATGAACCATTTAGAAGAATTGTAAATTCTGTGATTAAATGTAAATACATGTGCAAATCTGCTTTCTTCCTTTTACTTTTGGGTTTGTGATTGAGCTGGGAAGAGCATTAACTGGTGCAGATTTATGAGTCATGAGCATGCTCTGCTGTGCTGAAGGCACCAAGAGACAGAGTGACTGTTGATTCATTTTTTTTGCATGGTCCTGGAGGAATAAAATTGAAATTAGGGCAAACTTTGGAGCCCTTATCTGGCTTCTGCCGGGCACTGCAGGAGATGGATAAGGGGTGAATGGGATGGGCATCAGGTGCGCTGCTTGCTGCCCTAATATTGCCATTGGGTTTAGAGTACCTTTGTGTCATTTAAAGAGATCCTAAAGCATTATTAAAGGTTCCCACTGCACTCCTTGTACTGGCTGCTACAAGGCCACACAGAACCGGCGTGTCCACTCCTTCCACTGTTGCGCATCACCGATGTCAGGCTTTCAAGTTTCTGGGCGCAGCTGTCATGGGCAGAGCAGGGATGCAGAGCAGCATCGCTGGCACAAGCACCATGGAAATAGAAACAGAACGTTGATGGCAGAAGGAGGCCCCATGGTCCATCTAGTCTGCCCTTATGTTTATATGTTCTCCTCATCTTATGATAGACCTATGTCTATCCCAGACATGTATAAATTCACTTACTGTTGATTTGAAATGGAATGGAACTCTCTTCAACCAATGACATAAAATGCCTAAACATAATCCAAATCTAGACATTTCGCAACTTTGACAATTAACACAGCTTGTCTTGGAAGCATTAACATGCAAGACATACAATGACCCCCTAAGAAAAGATTAGCAACAAAAGAATGGAATCCCTAAGTATGCCAGCAAATATTGTAGACAACTATCCCACAAGCTGGGTATTCATGAGGCCTACAGGTCACAAAGGAAATTTTGAGGTTAAGATCATTAGAACACTGGCTATAAACACAGCACCATGCATGTGCAGATGCAGTACATATAGGGGAGTGGTATTAGGCTGAAATGGTTGCTGGCGGGAGTAGGGGACAGTATAGAGCTATAGAAACTAAAGTCCAAAAAGCATCTACATCTTTGTTGGTATTATATATTTAATCTGTTTCTGCAGAGCTTGTTTTACAGAGTGCAAGTCCAAAAGCTATCTATGGCTTTGTTGCTATTATGTATTTAATCTGTTTCTGCAGAGCTTGTTTTACAGATTCATTTCTTAAACTGTATATGACAGGGTTTAGCATTGGAGTAAGAACGCTGTACAAAATAGACAATACTCTGCTCTCTTCCAAAGCAAATCTGGAGGGTGGATGTATATATGTAAAGAGACTTGCACCAAAGAATAGGGAAACCACTGTTATATGAGCAGAACATGTAGCAAAAGTCTTCTTTCTTCCCTCTGGTGAATGAATTTTACCGATGGCACCCCAAATATAAAAGTAGGAAATTAAAATAAGTACAAATGGCCCTAAACCTACCCCAATCCCTCCCACCGTAAATAAAACCAGTTCATTGATTAATGTAACCTTGCAGGAGAGATGAAGAAGTGGTGGAATGTCACAAAAGAACTGATTTATATCATGGGATTTACAAAATGGAAGAATCAATGTTAGGGCTGTGTGAATAGAGGCATTAATGCCACCACACATCCAGGAAACTGCTGTGAGTAAACAACAGAATTTTCTCTCCATAATAGTCTTGTAAGACAGGGGGAAACATATAGAAATGTACCGATCATAAGCCATCACGGTAAGTAAAAAAGCCTCACTGCCTTCCAGAAACACATAGAAAAAGAGCTGAGAAACACAACCAGAATAAGTTATGTACATATCTCCGGTAAAAAGGATTACCAGCATTTTGGGAACGGTGACAGTAATATAAGCAATGTCCAGGAATGAGAGATTTCCTAGGAAAGCGTACATTGGTAAATGGAGCTGATGATCCTGCAGTATAACCCAAAGGAGAATCAAGTTACAAAATGTAGTAGTCAAGTACATAGAGGCAAGGATAAACCCTACAAAGACTTTATAGCACCCAAGATATGAAAAGCCCGAAATCATAAATCCACTGATATTATAGGTGTCCATCAGTATATACCTGAAAGAAAAGTTAATATTATATTTATAATGCTAAATAAGGTAGTAGTTAAATACACTGATATAAAAGGGCGTGTTCAGCTGTTCTACAAAAACTGAGTTCTGTATTTGCTTCAACAGTACGCTAAAACAATTTTTCTGGATTTTGAAAAGGAGTTTGACACTGACAAAGGGGCAAGAACACAAAAGCCACCAGTGAGGCTGGGAAGAAAGACAGAAGAAAGAACGTGGGCATCCCATATCTAGCCGTGGTGTTGGAAAAACGTAGGCATATCTTTAACCAACATCGCATCCCTGTCTGCTTTAAACCTGGAAACACACTGAGGCAACACCTGGTCTGCCCAGAAGACCCAACACCAAAGCACAAAACAGCAATGTTAGGGTTGAGAGACAGGTAAGAAAACTCACTATTTTAGGAAAAAAACTGCTATTTGCTTTCATTGTCTATGGGGTGTAAACTTTCACCTGGCTCTGAATCAGCCCCAATGTAGTCAATGACAGTAAATGGCAATTTTCTCTCCTAAAAAAGAAGTGAGTGTTTTCACCAGGCTCTGAATAGACCTCATTGTGTATGAAGTGCATTGCAGTGAACAGTGCCCGGACAGCTATGTGGGCAAATCCAAACAGCAGTTACACCAGCAGATGGCAACGCACAGAAAAGCCAACTCCTCTGTCCAGGATTCATGTGTGTACCTACACCTGGAAAACATAAGGCATTTCTTTGTAGAGAGTCAAGTTCACATTTAAATACTGAATTCATGTTAAAATGAGGAAAGCGTTTAATAGAGACACCTATTGCTACATCTATTAACTGGGACTTGTAATGCTGTGTTAAGGCATCTACTAACATCTTATAGCTTCAGTCATGCTATGGCAGTCAACACCTCACCTCTCTAATGTTTATATACAGAGGATATGGATTGGGGTTATCATTTATTGCTGTCAGATTCCTGTACAAGTAAATTTAAAGTGAGAAAGCCAGTCAGATTTATAGTAAAATGTCTTCAGGAGTATAAAACAATCAGTCCAGCTGACTTGATTTATTTCTACAGATACATGGAAATTGTGGCATTTTAGAGAATGCCAAAAGAAAGTAGTGAATTTTTTGCACCTGGTGTTAAATCACCCTTTAGACCTTAGCACTAGGTGTGCACTATTTTATTAGTAAAATAGCGTGCACTATTTTTAGCAAAAAGTGCCATTCTTTCATTTTTTATCTATGGGTTTATTCAGCACCAGGTGTAAAAAGTGCACTTTTTTTATTTTTCATCTAAAGTGCACTTTTTGCACTGGCTGCAGGATTGACCTCAGTATGCCTGAAATGGCTGGCTTCTCCCCATGCTGCCTTCACCGTCTCTGTAGTGGGTACCTAAGCATACTTATCCAGCTATGCCATCTCTTCTGCGATGGCTGTGTCCAGCTGGCTGCGCTGGCCGGGCCCCGTCTCAATTGCCACACCACATCTCCGTGCAGCCCGTGCTCCTCTGTCGGCACTCCGCGCGCCTCACATCACCATCTACGCAGCACTCCCTAAAAAGCTGTGGACCCAAACTATAAGTGCCCCCCAGATGAAGGGGTACAAATGGAGGCCCTGCTATAGTGCCCCATCTGGGCTGTGTATGCCCCTGGTCACCGTTCCCACTTCTGGCACTCTGACCACACATCTCATTGTCATGTAATGCAATTGTCATGTAATAGTTGAGTACCATAGAGGACAAAAAAAGTACAGATGGGTAAAATCTATCAATCTGGTGTCAGCAGAATTGTCGGAATTGAAACAAAGAAAAGAAAATAACACATACCAATTGGATCTGCTGCAGGGGGTCCTCATTCCTGTTCCTTATTGGTGCATAGATGGATGTGTAGTAAAATTAAGTTTTCAGGCTCATGCCCTTCATCGGGTCAGCATGGTCCTATGCTGACCCGATGAAGGGCATAAGCTTGTTTTTAGGGCATAAGCTTGTTTTTAGGGCATTTTAGGGCATAGAGCATAAGCTTGTTTTTAGATCCAGTTAGTATGTGTTATTTTCCTTTGTTTCATGTTTCTAAATGCGCTATTAAGGGTAGCCTGGTACACTTATAAATTCCTTCTCCCTAGGATTTGATAAGACACTCCAGTGAGTGTAGCTTGAAAGTATGCTTATCACTCTAAATATCAGGTGTTAACTGGTTTCCCATCTTCTCAAAAGCACGTAAGTCCAATCTGTATGTATGAGCCTGCTTTACTATTAGACGTGAATCATGATGGGCATCCACTCAGACCTCAGACATATCATATAATGCACCTATCTGCCAAAGGTAAGCTATATAAATATACAAAATAAATAAAGTAATATCCTGTAGAATGGAATACTCATGGCATATTATTATTCATCAATTGCTTTTGCATTCACAGTGACATGGCAGCCTCTAGGGAACATGTGCACTACTTAGTTTGTTCCTAAATGGTTGTCACTGAAATAAAGGGGGGGGGGGCAGATTGTCAGTGCCTCCCTCATGCACACAACCCTGCAAAGTCTATTTTAACCTGCAGCACATTCCTGCTGTGAAACCAAGCCCCGCGATTGGCTACCAGAAGTCACATGATGCGAAGTCCTCTTCCACTATTCCATTAGCAATTCTCATCCCACCCCCCGGTACTTCAGTTCAGTGGTAACCAACAAAATAGGCATTGGAACATTTGTTTTGTTTCCTGAAATGCATTACTGTGACATACAGGCAAATAGTTTATTCATACACCAGGGCTTTTTGCTACTACATTTACACTGCTCACATTTTAGGATTACTGAAAACATTTTTTAGATGATATAAAGTACATATGTACTATATAGCACATCTAATCAAATTTAAGGAAATTTACTGGAGGGTGCACGTAATGTTTCACAGCTTAAAACTCCATTTGGCAAAGCATGATTAAAGTTTTCTTGCAGTTTTGCACTTTTTATAATTGCTATCTCATGATGTCAGAATCTCAGAATGAAGTGACAATTAAAAAAGAGAAACCACCAGCCAAGAGTCTATGAGACAGAAACGTTTTGGTTTAATCGTGCTCATGTATTTATAATATCAACCAGGTAGAAGCACTGCCACTTAGGGGAAAGTTTGCCAATTAGACTACAAGACAGTGGGGAATTATATCTATTAATGTGTTTGTAATACACAGGGATAGATTCATGCGGTTATGTAAAGATTGCTGCAGCAGCAAGTACATTTTTATCTTATTTTTGGGTGGGTGTGTCCTACTGCATAGATAGGAAAGTGCATTAATTTAGAGTATATTATATAACTTCCTTGATGGACACAAATGCTGGGCAGAAGAACCTAGAATCATTCAGTTCAATACTTCAGATGTGTCTTAAATTGCATGTGTCCCATGGTCAATGTCAGTAGTGTAAAAAATCCTATACTCAAGGTCCACTAATAGGTCATGTTTTGTGGATCACCACATAGCCGGCTCTATAGCTCGGTCTCAGCATGAATTACTGTACTTAACCCGTGTGTTTGTGTGGAGATCTGCAATACATGGACTGTTGGTGGCTCTTGAGTGGAGGGGGGGTTGACACCTGCGGCCTTTGCAATGCTCAACAGGTAGATGACATTGACGCAGCAATACATGTGTTGCAGTGTAGGAGTAAGACTGCTCAAAAAAGGTAGTTGGCTACTAACTGATAATTAAACAATGAAAACTGCTTTTGGAGCTTTGATTGAAAAGAGAAATCAGCTCTACCTTAAATATTCAAGGCCTTGATAAAAAGAGCAATGTCATCCCCTGTGCTTGGCTGCAGGTGCTTCTTTTTCAAATCCAATGTCAAAAAGTTTGCCAGGCAGGAGATAATATCTAAAATCTTCAAATTGTTTTGTAGAAATTCATAAAAATCATCATCCATAGGTAAAATCCTATACAAAAAGTCCATGAACTGTCTACGCGTTTCAAACCAGCCGGTCCTTATTCATGACTACAACTGCTCTCTATCAATAAATAGCGGTGGCGATTAGCTAGTAAAAAACACACACAACTGACAATATCTGTGACGCTCGTCGTCCTGATGCAGTATGCATACTCAAGCCCTGGAGAGGAGAAATATGCATCCTTTCTTTCTCCTCTCCAGGGCTTGAGTGTGCGCACTGCATCAGACAATCACAGCGATTCCAAAGAGAGTCTCGACCATGAGCATCACAGGTACTGTCAGGTTTGTGTGTTATTTACTCAAATAACCTTGGCAACAAATGAGATTTTTATGGAAGGTTGATATGTTTCCATCATAGTCTGTAGTCTAAAACTGAAGTGCAGAATTCTTCTAGAGAATAGGAAACATCACCAAAAAAGCGTTGCAAGGTGACTTGAAATACCTGTGTTGGGTGAGCATGCTGTGCATTGGGAGGCAGCACCTGTGCTCTGGCCAGTCTGCATGTGTGCCTCTGCAGCTCTGTGCAGGCTGCCCCCAGTGACTGCAGTCAGGGGAGGCACTCTGTGTGCTGTGCATTGAGACATACCAGGGAACATACTAAAAGCATTTTAGGTTATCCCTGGGGCTCATTATCACTGCACACTTCCCTAGCAGCATAATTAGAACATGGAGCATATAATTGGGCCACGTTGTTCAGAAGACTGTTTCTCATAGTTCATAGCCTGTCAAAAAGAAACACGAGGACCTGACTGTATCCCACTCCAACAATGGAGTCAAGAGAGGCAGCTGTCATCATTGTTGCACCCTCAGGTATCCTTCTGCCACCTGCATTATTCTCCTTTTCTTTTTCTGTGTTCCAGAAACAGGCATGCGGGCACTGCCCGAAAGCTGCATTGACAGATGCCCTTCAATTGGATCCGAAGCGTCATCTCTTTCCAGCACCAGCCAGGCAATGTGATCTCCCGAGACAGGCGGGGAAGGCGTGCTTGGTTGCTTAGCAACTCAGCCACTGAGGTAGGTGACGGTGATACAATGCACAAGCGGTTTGTAAGCTGCTTGTAAGCGGTGCATGGAGGGACAATGTATCGTGGTTATGCCATATGTATGCCTGCTGAATTAGATTTTGTAGTAGATTTTAGATGTCTGGGTGAAATGACACAGAGGTCGCCATCCCGACCGTGTGATGTCATAATGAGTCTCCTCTGCATTACAGGTATTTAACCCTTGCTTGGTGATGTTTTTGGTTGATGGTCCATCCAAGATTAAGAAGTCGGCTACCCCAAAACATTGGACAACTGCTATGTTTATGGACCTGGATTATGTGCTTATGAACTTTTGCTGATCACCTGGAGTGAATACACGGTTGAAAATGTGTTTGTAGTGCTGGCCTTTTCCTGTGCAGTAAAGAATTGGTTAAAAAACTATATAAATCCATACTCAACTTTTCTCTTTCCTGTCTATATAAAAAAAAAACTTAACGGGTCTAGAGAATGAGTCCTGATGCAATTTTTTATTTAGTTAATCATGCTCTCTAGGTGTCTCCTTCCAAGACTGCAGAGTATTACACCCCAAGTGCATTACATTTATCCACAATGCACTTCATTTTCCAAGTGGATGCTCAGACACTCAAAGTATCCAAGTCAGCTTGAAGCTTGTGAGCATCTTCAATGGACTGGAGACTAGAAATGACCACACCATTATTTTGATCTGGTATATAATTTATAGTTAAGTAAAAGTGGTCCAAGCAGTGACCCTCAGGGTACACCTCCGAAAACAAGTCAAACAGTATGTTCAATTAACCACAACTCTCTGCACATGGTCCTTCAGCCAATATTCAATTCAGTTACATATTGTATTTTCTAACCCTGAAGACCTCAATTACCCCAATAATTGTTAATGGGACAGCTTAAAACACATATGCTTTGTGTCAACCCCTTAGAAAATATACGGGGAGGCCGATTCATTAATAGCGCCAGGTAGCGACAGATGAGCGACAGTAGCGTTATTTTCACAGCGCTCGCTAGTATTCGCTGTGCTTGGCCGTTGTTCGGCTGTTGACAGCAACTCAGTCGGTGTGCGGTAATGCTGAATACGGGGTTAGGAGTCGCTGTTGGACAGGTTCCGCGCTGTATGGGAGCGCATGACAGCGAACGGCCATAGCGAACGGCTCCCAGCATATTCATTAACAAATCACGCTCCAAAAATTCTCGCGCTGTGAAATGCTTGTTTAAACCCCAGAGCGCTGGCGGCGATGGGTTAAAAGTAGTTTTTTAACCCCTAAACAACCATATTTTTAGAAAAAAAAACAAAACATGTTTTTCAAAACATTTTGTAATATAAATACATTAATATCAGACCTGTAATATCAATTCTGCACAAATTTATTATTTTTTTTTTTTTACCTTAAAAAAAAAATCTAACATTGCAGAAGTGGTCACAGAATTTTTGACATTTAAAAAAAAAAAAAAAAAAATTAATAGCAATTAATTATGAATATTTAAAGATTGCTCCGTTGAAATGCATTGGAGAGCGCCAGGTAGCGAGAGGTCATACCTGTCGCTGTTCAAGGTCGCTCGCTGGCGCTGTGGGGTGAGGCTGGAATAATGATGAATGATTCGCTATCTGGCGCTCTGTCAGTCGCTAAGCAGGATCGGCTTGATAAATGTGTGATTGCGGAGGGGAGCCGGCGTTCTCGTGGCGGTGAGCGTCATTACCGTTCGCTCACCATTCGCTACCTGGCGCTATCCCTTGTTAAATAAGGGCCAAATTGTTAGTTATTCTTTAAATATCAAGAACAAGGGTGAATAAGCTGAGTTCTTTAAGAACTCTTGTGTGAAGTCCATCTGGTCCTGGATCTTATTCACATTTAAATTATTTAGTCTTTCTTGGGTGATATCTACATTTAGTCAGTAAAGAATTTTGCATGGAGTATTGCCAGCAGTGGTATCACCTCTTTTGTATACAGAGAGCTAAATAACCTATTTAGCATCTCCGCCTTCTCTTGACCCGCCCCTGTGACCAATTCCTCATTACCATAAGTTAGTGGAGTCCGTCTTCGATACTACAGGACTTGCTGCTTTATAGTTTTCAAAGGTTAATGCTGAGAACTCAGATTTGCAATTTTTAAACACCCTTTCCTTCTCCTTTATTTTCTATTTAACCAAAGGTGTCAGCCAGGAGGGATTTAATCCTATTGATATGGCTTAATGCAAAAGCCCAGCAGGTAAACCCAGGTGGTCACCAGCGGTGACATGACATACAAAGGAATGAGGTATTGTCTGCCTTGACTTCAGTTCCCCTTTAGCATACACGTTGAAATATAGAATTTACCAACAATATTAATATTGTGTACTTATAATGATGTTCTGTTAAACAATAAACGTGGATTAATAGCCAAATGTCCTAGCTATCCTTAGGCCCTTATTCATGAAGGAAGTAAATGAGAGGTAGCGACAGGTAGCGACTAGGGATGAGCGAATCGATCCGGACGAACCTGGATTTGTTCTGAATTTCATGAAAAATTAGATTCTGAAAGAATCCGAATTTCCCCGCGATTCGATCGATCGAAGTTTTCCTTTAAACTCCATTTATTTCAAATACTGGCATTCTAAAATGGTGGAAGCACATGTCCGGACATATCCCCTGGGGCAAGGTATCATGGGAAAGTCACATGCAGCCTATCAGCAGCCAGAAAGCCCGGTGACGTCACCGTGCTATATAAACCGGAGGCCATCTTCCTTGTGCGCATTTCAGCGTTCTATTGCGGCCAGAGCACAGCTGGTTACAGACAGGGACAGAGAGTTAGAGATAGGTAGGGAGAGTCAGAGAGGCAGACAGAGAGGCAGAAAGAGAGGTAGACAGAGCCAGGGAAAGATAGTGAAAGATAGGGAAAAACCGGAACCATCCAGTCAGGGACAGCATTGAGATGACAGGGAATTTTTTTTTATTTTTATTTTCATTAGCCAGATCAGTTTTCAATTCAATTTCAGTTCTTTGTGCTGAAAATCTGCCTTACCACTGTGCATCCCATCTATGCAGTGGCTTATTTAACCCTATCTGTTACACACAAGCATTTCTAAAAACTGGATTAGTTTCAATTTAGTTTTGATCACTTTTAAATTGGTGTGCTTTGTGCTGTAAATCTGCCTTGCCACTGTGCATCCCATCTATGCAGTGACTTATTTAACCCTATCTGTTACACACAAGCATTTCTAAAAACTGGATTAGTTTTAATTTAGTTTTAATATTTTTTGGTCTGCTTTAAATGCACCAGCCCACATGGGCATCCCAAACCTGCACTTAGCACCCTATCTGTTATACTAAATACGTTTGTTCATCCTCAGCTTAATCTAACTATTGCATTTTGAATTGGATTTTGTCCTGCTTTGAATACACCAGCCCACATGGGCATCCCAAACCTGCACTTAGCACCCTGTTATACTAAATACGCTTGTTGCTCCTCAGCTTAATCAAACTATTGAATTTTGAATTGGTTTTTGTCCTGCTGCCAAAACACTAGGCAGCAGGGTATCCCAAACCTGCACGTAGCAGCCTATCTGTTATACAAAATACGCTTGTTGCTCCTCAGCTTAATCAAACTATTGCATTTTGAATTGGTTTTTGTCCTGCTGCCAAAACACTAGGCAGCAGGGTATCCCAAACCTGCACTTAGCAGCCTATCTGTTATACAAAATACGCTTGTTGCTCCTCAGTTTAATCAAACTATTGCATTTTGATTTGGTTTTTGTCCTGCTGCCAAAACACTAGGCCGCAGGGTATCACAAACCTGCACTTAGCAGCCTGTTATACTAAATACGCTTGTTGATCCTCAGCTTAATCAAACTATTGCATTTTGAATTGGTTTTTGTCCTGCTGCAAAAACACTAGGCCGCAGGGTATCCCAAACCGGCACTTAGCAGTCTATCTGTTATACGAAATATGCTTGTTGATCCTCAGCCTAATCAAACTATTGCATTTTGATTTGGTTTTTGTCCTGCTGCCAAAACACTAGGCCGCATTGTATCCCAAACCTGCACTTAACAGCCTATCTGTTATACTAAATACGCTTGTTGATCCTCAGCTTAATCAAACTATTGCATTTTGAATTGGTTTTTGTCCTGCTGCCAAAACACTAGGCCGCAGGGTATCCCAAACCTGCACTTAGCAGCCTATCTGTTATACAAAATACGCTTGTTGCTCCTCACTTTAATCAAACTATTGCATTTTGAATTGGTTTTTGTCCTGCTGCCAAAACACTAGGCCGCAGGGTATCCCAAACCTGCACTTAGCAGCCTATCTGTTAGACTAAATACGCCTGTTGATCCTCTGCTTAATCAAACTACTGCATTTTGAATTGGTTTTTGTCCTGCTGCCAAAACACTAGGCCGCAGGGTATCCCAAACCTGCACTTAGCAGCCTATCTGTTATACAAAATATGCTTGTTGATCCTCAGCTTAATCAAACTATTGCATTTTGATTTGTTTTTTTTCCTGCTGCCAAAACACTAGGCCGCAGGGTATCTCAAACCTGCACTTAGCAGCCTGTCTGTTATACTAAATACGCTTGTTAATCCTCAGCTTAATCAAACGATTGCATTTTGAATTGGTTTTTGTCCTGCTGCCAAAACACTAGGCCGCAGGGTATCCCAAACCTGCACTTAGCAGCCTATCTGTTATACAAAATATGCTTGTTGATCCTTAGCTTAATCAAACTATTGCATTTTGATTTGTTTTTTTTCCTGCTGCCAAAACACTAGGCCGCAGGGTATCACAAACCTGCACTTAGCAGCCTGTCTGTTATACTAAATACGCTTGTTAATCCTCAGCTTAATCAAACTATTACATTTTGAATTGGTTTTTGTCCTGCTGCCAAAACACAAGGCCGCAGGGTATCCCAAACCTGCACTTAGCAGCCTATCTATTATACTAAATATGCTTGTTGATGCTCAGCTTAATCAAAATATTGCATTTTGATTTGGTTTTTGTCCTGCTGCCAAAACACTAGGCTGTAGGGTATTGAAAACCTGCCCCTATTGCCCCGGCAGATACCTGAGAGCGACTCCCATTGAGTCCTCTACCTGGGATTACCTTATTTGTCTGTAGACCAGAGTTACCTTCACACTGCAGACGTCCGGAGCCCACACCAAGCGCAAGAAAGACACGTAACAGCTATTCTCGGTGTGAACTGTTTATTACGTCGAGCTTTTTAGTATATAAAGCATGATAAGGCATAGGCGGGGAAAAGCGGGGAAACAACAAGATGCTGCTCCAAATAAGGTTCTATAGTGAACATTTGATTTTCAATTGGAGTAGCTGTATCAATACCTTGCTGTCTGGGGTGTGTGCTGGGAGTGGCTATACATCACCCCATTGTGTGTCATGGGATTTTCCAGACATCAACCTACCCATAGACATTTCTCAGGAAACAGATTGTTATGTTCTGTAGTCAGCACATTCCAAACCAAGAGATAACGGTTACTCCGTTATTCTCACTCTTGAATCTTAAAGCAATCCTCTTAAGCGTAAGCCATGCAGTAGCCATTTTGTTACTTTGTACCTTCACACCCTTTCAGCAATGGGTATGCCCCTTCTTTCAGGTATCCCAAACCTGCACTTAGCAGCCTATCTGTTATACAAAATACGCTTGTTGCTCCTCAACTTAATCAAACTATTGCATTTTGAATTGGTTTTTGTCCTGCTGCCAAAACACTAGGCTGCAGGGTATCCCAAACCTGCACTTAGCAGCCTATCTGTTATACAAAATACGCTTGTTGCCCCTCAGCTTAATCAAACTATTGCATTTTGAATTGGTTTTTGTCCTGCTGCCAAAACACTAGGCCGCAGGGTATCCCAAACCTGCACTTAGCAGCTATCTGTTATACTAAATTCGCTTGTTGATCCTCAGCTTAATCCAGCTATTGCATTTTGAATAGTTTTTTGTCCTGCTGTCAAAACACTAGGCCACAGGGTATCCCAAACAAGCACGTTGCACCCTGTTATACTAAATAAGCTTCTACAGGCCCTTTTTTTTATTTTAATTTTTTTTAGTATAGAGCAGCAATAGATCATATAGTGAGATCATATATAGTGCCATTTTGCAACATTATATAGAGCAGGCCCTGTGTAAATCTGAGGGGCAATAGCTTGTATTGTGAGGTAAATTTGCCATTTTGCAGCATTATATAGAGCAGACCCTGTGTAAATCTGAGGGGCAAAAGCTTATATATTATGAGGTAAATTTGCCATTTTTCAGCATAATATAGAGCAGCCCCTGTGTAAATCTGAGGGGCAATAGCATATATAGTGAGGTAAATTTGCCATTTTGCAGCATTATATAGAGCAGGCCCTGTGTAAATCTGAGGGGCAATAGCTTATATTGTGAGGTAAATTTGCCATTTTGCAGCATTATATAGAGCAGTCCAGTTGCCATCCAAATCAACTACTGGCCGGGCAGGACAGCTTTTCCAGGGCAAACTCTGCTAGTTGCGGCCACAAGTCAAGTTTGGCTTCCCAGAAGTCCAGCGGATCCTCAAGGTGTGTTGGCATGGTCATGTCAAGGTATGACACGACCTGCTGGTTCAGGTCCTGCTCCAGGTCTTCCTGCTGCTCATGAGTAGACTCACTATGCGGGTGTAGAAAGCTACTCATTAGCGACTGAAGACTGCCCCCATTTAGTGCCGATAGCGAGGGTCCAATAAGGTGGAGAGCCAGAAGTCATTCCGCTGACAAATGGAGACAATTCTGCGGTCACTATGCAAGCACGTGAGCATGCATCGTGCCATTTGTGCAAGTGACTCGGAGGGACTACCTGTCTCCATCTCCACTGCAAACTGCCACGGTGTGTCCGGGTCCTCTGTCTCGCCTTCCTCACAACCCTCTAGCTCCTGCGGCTGCCATGATGGCTTTTCTCGGTTCCTATAGTCGATCCTGCATATGGAGGGTGGAATTCCAACGGGTGGAAACATTGCAAATCAGACTTTCTTGGGGTATACCATTCTGACGCTGAAGCTCAAGAAGGGTGTGCTTGGCGGTGTAGGAGTGCCTGAAGTGCATGCAAAGTTTCCTTCCCATTGTTAGGATGTCTTTCAGATGGGTGGAAGACTTCATAAAACGCTTGACAACTAGATTGAACACGTGTGCCATGGCAGGACGCATGGCTCAGGCTTTCTTGTCGCAGCGCAGACAAGATGTTCTTCCCAGTGTCAGTCACCATGGGTCCCATTTGCAGTTTTCGTGGAGTAAGCCAGGATTTCATGTATTGAGTTCTCATTTTTAGCAGTTCCTCCCATGTGTGACTCTGTGGCTCAAGGCAAACCATGTGAAGAACAGCGTGAAACCGCAGTGTCCTGCACACATGGTAGGCTGGAAGGGCACTGGGAAAAAACTGAGAAAAAATAAATATTTAGAAAAAACAAAAAAAAAATTAAAAAATTAAAAAAATATGTGTACAAAAATTCACAAAATATTAAAAGGCAATGGAAAAAAAAATATAAAAAAAAATTCAAAAAAAAATATACATGTTTTTTAAAAATACAAAATATTAAAAAAATAAAAAAATATAAAAAAAACTATACAAAATTAACCGAAAAAACAAAAAAATTGGAAACATTTTATATGTTACTGTTATTATGTTATATGTTACTGTTATTATGTTATTGTTGCTATGTTATATGTTATTATTATAAATATGTTCAAATAAGATAAATGTTAAGTATTAATATGTAATTGACAATTAGCCACTTTTTTCTGTGACACCATTGCTAAGTGCAAGTGCACTGTCACAGGCACAAAGGCCTAGGAGCGTGGAGGCCACAGTGGAGGGACCTGTCCAAGTTGCTGTTGTGGTTGTGCAGGAACCACAATCACCCAGTGGGCCTAAAAGGATATGTATTGTCCATGACCATAGTTACAGCTCCAGATGTAGGCACTGCTGTGCACTTTGGTACACACTGACAGGATAAAGGATTGGCCCACCTTCTGTTCAACAAAATTGTACAGGGCTGGTACTGCCTTCTTCGCAAAGAAATGACAGCATGGGACTCTCCACCTCGGCTCGGCACAAGCCATCAGTTCTCTGAAAGGTCCACCACCTTAAAAGGGAGGGACTGCAGCACCAGCAACTTATACAGGAGCACATTTAGCTTCTGTGGGTTGGATGAGTGGGCACATACTGTTGTCTCTTGGACATGGCTTGGCCAATGGATTGATGGCGGAATGACTGACTCGGATTAACCCTTTCAGTGCCAAGCACGTAGTTTCTACGTGCTCGCTTCCACTCCACTTAAGTGCCAAGCACGTAGAATCTACGTGCTTGACTTTCATCCCTGCTAGTAAAAAAAATAAAAATAAAAAATACTCACCTGATCCCTCGTTGGATCCGGCCGGGTCTTCTCTTTAATTTGGTGCCATCCGATCCCCCATGGGGGGTCGGATGGCTCCAGGAGAGCCCCCGGAATAGGCCGCTCCCCCCCGCTTCTGCAGCAGCAGCTGCTAACTGTAAAGAAAAAAAAAAAATGACATTCACTTACCTGCGTGTGCGCTGGCTCCCGCTGTCCCTCCTCTTCACCTGGGGGGGGTCCGATCCCCCCCCAGGACTTACCGATCTTCAGGAGAGAGCCCGGAAGGCTCTCTTCTCTCTCCTTCTCGATGGCGGCCGCCATCTTGCCGCTAAGGGGGCTAATGACGTCATCCCAGCCCCGATCTCCGGCTTCAGCTCTCTCAGCTGAAAAAAAAAGACACAACACAATTAATAAAAGTATTTTATGAAAATTTTTTTTTTTACTGTACTTACCTTTGATTGTAAGCTCCTCTATCCCTCGCCGCTCTGCTGACAGATGCCGGTGATCGGTGCCAGTGAAGGAGGTGGAAGGAGATCCTCTGATCTCCTGCCTCCCCCTTCTCTGGATGCCGATCACCGGCATCTGTCAGCAGAGCGGCGAGGGACAAAGGAGCTTACAATCAAAGGTAAGTACAGTAAAAAAAAAGTTTTTAATAAAATACTTTTATTAATTGTGTTGTGTCTTTTTTTTCACAGTTAACCCTTTGTGAGCTGGTAAGGGGTCCATGAGACCCCTTATACCAGCTCACAAGGCTCTGGGTCTGGCAAGCCACCTGCGGCTAGCGGGTGACTTGCCATTAACCCCCAGCCCCCCATTACCTGCCTCCCCAACGGACAGGGGGGGGCAGAAGGGCCTGGCCACTTAGTGGCTATGTGGGCTAGTAGCTTGCAGGGCCAGGGGCCACCAACGCTGGCCCCTGTGCCCTGTTCTACAAGCTCCCATAGCTGGCCCGGGTCGGTAATGCTGGGTAGGGGGGACCCTACGTCATTTTTGGGGGGGATTTTTAAGGGTTTTTAAAATGTCATTTTTTTTTTAATTAACCCTTTTGTGTTCTGTCATCCAGCAGCTATAAAAGGCTTCTAGCAAGTGAGCAGAAGCCACTGATGGCCGAGGGACAAAGTGCTCCAGGATGGATGGGAGCTAAGTATTAAAAAAAAAAAATTAATAAAATAATTTTTTCTCTTTGTGTGTCTGTGTTTTTTTTTTTTACATTTAACCCCTTGTGAACTGATAAGGGGTCCATGACCCCTATACCAGTTCACAAGGCTGGGGGGGTGGCAAGTCACCTGCGACTAGCGGGTGACTTGCCATTAACCCCCGGAACCCCCATTACCTGCCTCCCCAAAGCCCAGGGGGGGGGGGCAGAAGAGCCCGGGCCCACGGGCTATGCGGGCATGTAGCCTGCAGGGCCAGGGGCCACAAAAGCTGGCCCCTGCGCCCTGTTCCTACATGCCCTGCATAGCTGGTCCTGGGCTGGTTACTTTGGGTAAGGGGGGCCCCATGTCTTTTTAACCCTTACAAATAAAAAAATAAAAAAATGCCCCCCCCCCCCCCCCTGGGAGGGGGGACCCTATGTCATTTTTTTTTCTCGATTCCTTTGTAGTGTGGATGGTGGATGGTAGTTGTATTTTATTTGTAAATGTTAAAAATTACTTGTTTCAGTTAGGGGGGTCTCCTGGGCAGGAACAGGGGGCTACCGATAAATATGTGGTACCGTTCTAATCGGTAGAAATGGGGCTTTCACATGCAATATGGTTTTCCCTAATAAAATACATTTTTTATTTAAAATAAAGGAGGCAATTTTCTAAAAAAAAATATTTTTTTTTTTACTTAATAATAAATAAAATGAATAATAAATAAAATTTACAAACAAGACATTTCATGTTAAAGCCTAAACTCTGCTGCAAAAAATATATATATATATAATTTTCCTGAAAGTTCCAGCAAAAATGTCGCAAAACATGGCCCAAAATGGGGAAAAATGGCCTGTCAACAGAGGCTGACAAAATCTCAAGTAGGCTGGCAATTAAAAGGGTTAATAGTACCTCTGCATGTTGGGTATTGTTCTGTTCGGGGAACCTTGCGCTTTCAGACTTAGCTTGTTTTTTTCTTGTTTGCATATTTATATTTTAGGAAAAGGTGTTTTTTATTCAGCTTTTTTATACATTTTTTAGGGAAACCCTGCGCAACCAAATAATTCTTTGAGGGATCAACTCTAGAAAGATGAGCCCACTACAACAAGCTGGGAACGCTTAGAAAGCTTAACATGTGTACTTTTAGAGAATATATGGTTTATGGGGGATATTCCAAATGTAAAGGGTTGTTTTGGTTGAAAAATTGCAAGGTGCGCACTTTGTCTGCAGAGCTGAAATTTTCAAGTAAAATTACCGTTACGCTCATGCTTTACTTTGGGGTGTTTGGCAACTCTTCCCTTGACAGAACCTATGCATGTTGGGTCTCGTTCTGTTCGGGAGATGTTGCTTTTTCAGATTATACTTGTTTTTTCTTGTTTGTATATAGTTTTTTTAGGAAAATGTGGCTTTGATTCTGCTTTTTTATCCTTTTTTTAGGGAAACTCTTTGCAACCAAAGAATACATTGAAGGATTACTTCCAGAAAACTGTGGCCACATCAACAAGCCTGGTACAAATAGAAAGCCTGAGGTGTGTACTTCCAGAGAATATATAGTTTGTGGGGGGTATTTCAAATGTAAAGGGTTGTTTTTCTGCAAAAATTGCAAGGTGCGCATAGCGCATATCACAGTTGTATTTTTTCTGAAAATCCCCTAAAGCTCTGTTTCAGTTTGGGGGAGTCTCCTAGGCTGGAAAGGGTGTCTACCTATACATATGTGGTACCGCTGTGATCGGCAGAAATTCGGATTTCACACGCAATAAGATTTTATTGACAAACTTACATTTTTTATTACAAAAAAATACTACAAATTGTAAAAAATAGATTTTTTTTTATTTTTCTGCACATATTTCGCCAAAAAATATTGAGAATACACCTAAAAATGACAAACAAGACATTTCATGTTAAAGCTCAGACACTGCTGAAAAAAACAATATATAATTTTCCTGGGAAATCCCTGGAAATCCCTTCAAAAATCACATTTGAACATGGGGAGCGCAAAATAGTGCAAAATGGTCTGGCACCAAGGGTGACAAAAACTCCAGGTAGGCTGGCGGCGAAAGGGTTAAGAGGAGGAGGAGCATCTGGAGCGACAGAGGATGGGTATGACACACAGGAGGTGGTGGAGCCTTGGCTGGCTGGAACAGAGAGCGGTGTGCCACTGGGTAATGCAGCAGGCTGGACCACCACTTTGGAGCCAACTCTCCCAGGCCGCTTGATGGTGACGCTGCAAATGTTGACGCAGGGCTGTGGGTCCAACATTGGGACCCTGGCCACACTTCACCTTCTGCCTACACAACTTTCATATAGTCATGTTAACCTTCTGCGGATGCTTGATGAAAAACTGCCACATCGCTGAGTAGCTGATTTTTCCTACCAACAGTCCGCAATAATTCACTGCTGCTGCCGCCGCCACCGCCGCCGACTCCAGGGACCCTCTACCACTACCTCCTGGGAAGATAGCCTGCAGCGCAAGTGGTCTACCCCGAGCACATTTACCTCCATACTTTACCCTTCTGCCACCATGCTGGCCGATAAATCTGTCACTCTCCATCACTCCAAGCCTTTAAAAGTGCTCTCAAAACTCAATGATGTCCTCCTCAGGGTCCTCATCAGTGTCTGCTTAAGGAGCCAAAACGCTTGCAACACCTCCTCCCACGACACTCTCCTCATCACTACTTGCCCGCCTAGTGGAAGAAGTGGCGAGTGTCTCCTTCACTTCTTGGCTGGGCAGTAGCTGCTGATTTTTCTGATTATCAGATCGTCCTCACTGAATAGTGAAGCTGAACCCAAAGCATAACATACAACAGTTGATTGGGGGTATCAGATGTCACTTGGGATGCAGTGGATGATCGTGTTAACCAATGGCAGATGGGTTGCTGGTCAAGACACAACCACTAGCTGATCCCGGGAGGTCAGGCCTCTCACTGAGACTCCTGCTGCCACTCACCCCTATTCTGCAGAGACCTCTGCTTGATGAAATGAGGCCTTATATGTTACTATGTTACTAATATGTTACTATGTTACTAATATGTTACTAATCTGTCACTCTCCATGTTTTTTTTTTGAGAGACTGGCCTGCGTGAAAATGAATCGGGCATGGATCAGCCAAGATTTCCACACACCAATGCCTGATGCATTAGAGTAGATTGATGATGGGGCCAGACCAACACTAAAAAAATATGGATCATGCAAAACAGATTTAAGGCGCTGCTCTCCAGTTACAGACATTCCTCTGCATAAGACCACAAGTAATTATTGAGAAAATGCTTTACGTTACTCTTACTTTTTATTAATATTCTTCGGATAAGATATATGTGCCGAAAATCAGTATATGTTCTCTTCATGCTGCTGCCAAGTCCAGGGTGTGTCTTTCTGGCAATTTTGGGCTCCTGCTGCTGCTGCTTGCTACTCCAGTGTGTCTTTAGGCCAATTTTTGGGCACCTGCTGCCAACTCCAGTGTGTCTTTCAAGCAATGTTTGGGCACCTGCTCCTGCTGCTGCTGCTTGCAACTCCAGGGTGTCATTCAGCTATTTTTTGAGCTCCTGCTGCCAACTCCAGTGTCTCTTTCACACAATGTTTGTGCTCCTGCTGCTGCTGCTGCTGCTGTTGCTGCTTGCAACTCCAGGGTGTGATTCATCCAATTTTTGGGCTCCTGCTGCCAACTCCAGTGTCTCTTTCAAGCTATGTTCGGGCTCCTGCTGCTGCTTGCAACTCCAGGGTGTGATTCATCCAATTTTTGGCCTCCTGCAGCAAACTCCAGTGTCTCTTTCAAGGAATGTTTGGGCTGCTGCTGCTGCTT
This sequence comes from Gastrophryne carolinensis, assembly GCA_027917425.1. NCBI lineage: Eukaryota > Metazoa > Chordata > Amphibia > Anura > Microhylidae > Gastrophryne > Gastrophryne carolinensis. The sequence goes on along the minus strand of CM051234.1, from coordinate 432,822,992 downwards.
GCAACTCCAGGGTGTGATTCATTCAATTGTTGGCCTCCTGCAGCCAACTCCAGTGTCTCTTTCACGCTATGTTTGGGCTCCTGCTGCTGCTGCTGCCGCTGCTACTTGCAACTCCAGGGTGTGATTCATCCAATTTTTGGGCTCCTGAAGCCAACTCCAGTGTCTCTTTAAAGCAATGTCTGGGCTCCTGCTGCTGCTTGCAACTCCAGGGTGTGATTCATCCAATGTTTGGGCTCCTGCAGCCAACTCCAGTGTCTCTTTAAAGCAATGTTTGGGCTCCTGCTGCTGCTGCTGCTTGCTACTCCAGGGTGTGATTCATCCAATTTTGGGCTCCTGCTGCCAACTCCAGTGTCTCTTTCAAGCTATGTTTGGGCTCCTGCTGCTTGCAACTCCAGGGTGTCATTCAGCCAATTTTAGGGCTCCTGCTGCCAACTTCAGTGTCTCTTTCAAGCTATGTTTGGGCTCCTGCTGCTGCTGCTTGCAACTCCAGGGTGTGATTCATCCAATTTTTGGGCTCCTGGAGCCAACTCCAGTGTCTCTTTCAAGCAATGTTTGGGCTCCTGCTGCTGCTTGCAACTCCAGGGTGTGATTCATCCAATTTTTGGCCTCCTGCAGCCAACTCCAGTGTCTCTTTCACGCAATGTTTGGGCTCCTGCTGCTGCTGTTTGCAACTCCAGGGTGTGATTCATCCAATTTTTGGGCTCCTGCAGCCAACTCCAGTGTCTCTTTCACGCAATGTTTGGGCTCCTGCTGCTGCTGCTTGCAACTCCAGGGTATGATTCATCCAATTTTTGGTCTCCTGCTGCCAACTCCAGTGTCTCTTTCAAGCTATGTTTGGGCTCCTGCTGCTGCTGCTTGCAACTCCAGGGTGTGATTCATCCAATTTTTGGCCTCCTGCAGCCAACTCCAGTGTCTCTTTAAAGCAATGTTTGGGCTCCTGCTGCTGCTTGCAACTCCAGGGTGTGATTCATCCAATTTTGGGCTCCTGCTGCCAACTCCAGTGTCTCTTTCAAGCTATGTTTGGGCTCCTGCTGCTTGCAACTCCAGGGTGTCATTCAGCCAATTTTAGGGCTCCTGCTGCCAACTTCAGTGTCTCTTCCAAGCTATGTTTGGGCTCCTGCTGCTGCTGCTTGCATCTCCAGGGTGTGATTCATCCAATTTTTGGGCTCCTGGAGCCAACTCCAGTGTCTCTTTAAAGCAATGTTTGGGCTCCTGCTGCTGCTGCTTGCAACTCCAGGGTGTGATTCATCCAATTTATGGGCTCCTGCTGCCAACTCCAGTGTCTCTTTCAAGCTATGTTTGGGCTCCTGCTGCTTGCAACTCCAGGGTGTGATTCATCCAATTTTTGGCCTCCTGCAGCCAACTCCAGTGTCTCTTTCAAGCTATGTTTGGGCTCCTGCTGCTGCTGCTGCTTGCAACTCCAGGGTGTGATTCATCCAATTTTTGGGCTCCTGAAGTCAACTCCAGTGTCTCTTTAAAGCAACGTTTGGGCTCCTGCTGCTGCTTTCAACTCCAGGGTGTGATTCATCCAATTTTTGGGCTCCTGCTGCCAACTCCAGTGTCTCTTTCAAGCTTTGTTTGGGCTCCTGCTGCTGCTGCTTGCAACTCCAGGGTGTGATTCATCCAATTTTTGGGCTCCTGCTGCCAACTCCAGTGTCTCTTTCAAGCTATGTTTGGGCTCCTGCTGCTGCTGCTTGCAACTCCAGGGTGTGATTCATCCAATTTTTGGCCTCCTGCAGCCAACTCCAGTGTCTCTTTAAAGCAATGTTTGTGCTCCTGCTGCTGCTTGCAACTCCAGGGTGTGATTCAGCTAATTTTTGGGCTCCTGCTGCTGCCAGCTCCAGGGTGTGTTTTTCAGGCACTATAGGGGCCCCTCATAGTGATGCCACTTCAACTCTCTGCAATTGTGCCGCTCTGCAATTCTATTAGCGATATCTCTGATCTGCATGTGATAAATATTTACAGTATTAATTCACTAACCCAGCATGCATCCTATGCATGTTACAGCAAGGCAGAATGGTTTACAACCCTATTGAGGCTCTAGGAGGCTCAGAAATAGCCGTTTTTTTAATAGCGATTTGTCGCAAATAAATTCGTGTCGAAACGATTTTTGACGGAAAATTCGGCAAATCAGTCGAATCGAATTTTTCAAAAGTTTGCTCATCTCTAGTAGCGACAGGTGATTGCCGGACACAGCACGCAATTACACATTTATCAAGCAGAATCTGTGGAGTGACTGAGATAACGCCATGTATCGCCCGATTGATCATTATCCCAGCCTCAGCAAACAGCGCCGGCGTTCAGCCTTGCAGAGCGCCATGTATTACCTCTCGCTACCTTTCGCTCTCCCATGCATTTCAATAGATGTTCTTTTATTTCTTTTTAAACAGGGTTTTTATTTTTTTTTTTAATCTCAAATAATGTTGTGACCTCTTCTGGCATAGAAAAAATGTTATATATATTTATGCAGATTTGACATTACAGGTTTGAATGAATAGTCCTCCATAGAGATACATGCATGTCTGTTTTAAGAGCAGAAAGCATGCTAAATAAACCCTTTGCCTGAAATGTCCCTTTAACACCACCTATACCTCTACATTGTTTGAATCTCTCAAATTGCATATTCTTCTGCGACTGAAAATACTACTCCAAGATGCGGGGAGGGGCATATCGGTATATGTGTCTTGTTGAATGGGTGGTACATTTTTGAGCTCTTTGCAATGCTCACTTGAGTTATGTTAGTACTTTACTAATAAATACAAGTTTACTCATTAGTAATAAACAAATTTACTAATAAACAAGCTTATTACAGTTTTAAGTAAAGTTCCAACAATATTAATCAAGAATTGTCACCTGTTTGTTGTGGCTTGTATTGTGTTCTTGTACTCCTATTTTTATCAGGTTTTTGGCATTTTACCTCATTGTTTTCCTCTTTGGAAATGTAAAATAAACACATGGGTTTGAATTGTGGCTCTGTGTTGCTAAAGTGGGGTGGTTTTCCTGGCCTTAAGTAAAGCCCTTAGTATAGTTTCTGATTACAAATCCCAGAATCCTTCTACTATAATGGGTGAATACGAGGTTGTGTTCCCCTAATCTGAGTAGGCTGGATTAGAGCAGGAGGGGTTAAACCTGTGCGTTTGGAAGTGCGGAGTGTCATCTCTGCCTCAGCTCAGCCAACAGATAATTAGAAAGCCAAAACCAGGAAGTCTCTGCCTGGCACACCAAACACAACAGTTGGTGGAAGTTCCTAGGGTAAACACATTGTTGCAAAAGACCCATTGCTGATTTTATAACATAAAGTTGGAAACAGATTAAAAATTACAAAGTTAAACTCAGCACCTTGAGGACATCATTTTGGAATACAATAATGGAAACTTTTAAAAATGCCATTGAAAGTTTTCAAGCCTGACTCGCAGTAACTCTTTTCTGAGGTGGTCAGACATCTTCCACAAACATGTAATGCTCAGCCTTTAATAGATCCCCATTCTTTACATAAAGCCGGTTGCCCACTCACACCTGCATGACATACCACAGGTTGTAACACCCCCAACCCTCATTCTATTTCTCTCCTAATCCTACTCCCAGTTATGTGATCCTGAATCATTTTCCTTTGTCAATAAATCAAGTATTTCATAAGGTTCCCTTGATTTCCCATATCTTATTTTAGGACTGTGAACATTTCTGTAGTTGGAGATTTTGAAGGTTACTTTAACACAGAGATAATGAACATTCAGTTTGTGAAGGCTTCACAAACTTTAAGCACCACCCGGCACCCATAGGTTTGTTATAAAACAACATACCACCGAAAATCTTAACTTATAAGATCCGAAGATAAGCACATAAATAAAAAGATGCAAATAACTCTGGCCATGTTAAAAATGTGATGCATACACTAGCTTCATCCTAGAAGCCACGCATGCACCAGGAGAACGTCGGCAGGCTTTAGGGATGATTAGTTCGCACAGGGGGGCATTCCAAATCAGGATTCCCCAAGGGCAAGGGCAAAAACCCTGGATAGTGACTTTAGAGGGACTCTAAAGACAAACTTACAGTTTCCTGGTCCCCCTAAGTGGCGTCTGTGAAACCAGACCAACAGCCTGACACAGTTGGAAAATAAAGGTAGCGGCCATTTTGGAGCTTCCTTTTCCCAGCATCTCAGCCATGCTGCTGCCTGAATTCAACTGACATAACTGACAATGCAGAGTAACAGGAAGCCCAGCAGTACTTCCTAGTTGCAGGTGGCCTGCAAATGCATGAGCCGCCAGAGCGGGGGATGCGGCCACCAATTGCTCGGAGTGCGCTGATTGGACGAGCGGACGCACATGTGCTGTAGAACCAGGAAGGGGTGAGTTGCGCTCGCGATCTGGGGGGGTTCACACAGCTGGGCACCCCTGATCAGGGGAAAATCCAGGATAGTCAAATTCCTGGGTTTTGGTCCACTTTAAGTCATTTTTGACTGTTGGTCCACTTGAAGCTGTGTCTCTTCTCCTGAAGTTCCCTGCTTTTCTTCCTATCTTGCAGTGAAGGGTCATTCTTCTTTTCTGGCAGCCCAGACCACGCTCTAAAAGTGGTTGTATGGCCACCCCTTCCTGGCTCTTCCAGCGCCTCGCTCGATCCTGGCTGCTGGGCACATTCCTAAGCCTAAAAGTATAGCAGAGGTGGAACACGCATGACTCACTCAAGTGTTTGTTTTCTTCTTCTCCCTGCATGTCACATGATCATCCAGCCTCTGTTTACAGAGCTGGTTCAAGTCATGACTGGACTAGCGTTCCATAAGTCCTCCGTCTAAGCCCATCCAACCCAGAATAACAAGACCAGACCACCATGTAGTTGGAATGATTAATTTTAATCGGCCACGGCCAACAAAGTATAAACAAGTTTACAACAAGCCTATGGAAAAATCCCCCCTTTATGTTCCGGGTCTGAGCAGCCTCATGATCCCCAACATTAAAGGGGAAGGGAAGAGGACCAAGTTTACCAATCCAACCTCCAACCAAGCAGAAACCAACATAAGCTCGGCCGCATCCCTCCTAGGCCAGGGAGCTTAATCGGGCTAACTGCTGGTGGCCAACCAAATTCCCCTTCCCTACTTCCACCCCGAACACCACCATATCAACCAGAATCGTCCTGGCCGGTTTCCCCCCGTGGAAACAGCCGCACCCCCCCCCCCCATTGGCCATGCTAGCTCAGACCCAGAACCCGAGAGGAGACCCGCCCAACAGCCGTGACAATACATCAACATATAAATAAAACAATACATCACCTAGAAGAAAGAACAGTACATTACATTCGATCAAAACATCAAACATTCTTTTGCTTTCTTTTTTTTTTATACATAACAGAATATATACAATGCCATAAATAATAAATAATAAATACGGTACACTGCGACACCCACAACAGGTGACAACAGCACATTGTACCAACCTTATCTGTGTTTTTTTTTTTTTTTTTTTTTTTTTTTTATAAATATAACAATAAATTACAACAATTCCAAACCCTAACAAACCACCTAACTCCATACTCTCACCCCAAGCACGTGACCGACAAAACCAACCACAACCAAAAACAGGGCGGGCGGGTGGGACTGCTCGTCCGTCCAGTCAGGGGTCAAAGAGGGAAGGGAGGGGGCGAACGCCCCCTTTATACTCCCCCCCTCCCCGATGTCACTTCCCTTAGTGACCACTTCCTCCCCATGGCTGGTCTGCCTCCGGCCAGGAACGCAGGCCAGTCATGGGGGCTGCCCTCCTTAAAGGGACGGCGCTTTCTTGGTCCGGTGTATTGCTCTTCCTGCCTGTCACACCAAAGAGCTGACTCATTCCTAAGTGACAGTGTGGGCACAGCAACAGAGAAGGACTGCCAGATGGAACTGTACATATACACATACAGGCCAGCCCTCCACCCTAAGGCACACTCCTGAACCAGAGGAAAACACATGCTGTGGTGTTGTACATAAAGGTAAAACTTCCTTACATTTTTGGTGACATTTACACTTGTGGTTTGTGAAGTGCCATGGTGGTGGGGGGGGGGGAGTGCTCCCTAACGGACAAGTATCTTTTCCCAAATGCTCTGGCAACGGGTAGTGCGCATTTTCATTAATGACACTCTGTCTCTCAATAAATACGTTGCAGGAGAAACTTGTTACATTCAGGGGGTTATTCATCAAGGGACAGCGGCAGGTAGTGCCTCGTAGCGGCAGGCAGCGTCTGGTGAACGGTGGGTGCTGTAGGCAAAACCACATTTATCAAAGTGAATCTGGTGAGCGACTCTAACAACGCCATGTAGCGTCCAATTTATCTTTACAGGCGGCTTTACAGTATAGCGCCGGCGCTCAAGCTTCCAGAGAACCACCTGTTCTCTTCTGTTTATTAAGGGTTTTTATTTTCTCTCAAATAATTGTGTCACCTGTCCTGGCCTAGAAAAAGTCATTTTTTTAAACTTTTTCGTTTTTTTATATTTTTATGCAGAATTGTCATTACAGGTCTGACACTAAAGTGCCACAGTGTCATTCCATGTGTTTTTTCGCTTTGTTACTGGTGGATATGTGTTCACAAACAGACTTTAATCAGTCTGACGCTCTATGTTATAGCGAGCAGATTTAGGCCCTTATTCATCAAGTGATAGCGCCAGGTAGTGTCTCACTAGCGCCAGGTATCGCCAGCTAATGGCGGCTACCGACTACAGAACGCCAGGCTGCGAACACAATCACGCATTTATCATGCTAAATGAGGCTAGCGCCGGCGAAAGCGTCAGCTAGCGTGGGATTCATCATGTAGCCGACTGCAACGAACAGCGCCGCTGCTAATCCCATCACAGCGACAGGTATGACTTCTCGCTACCTGGCGCTCTCCCATACATTTCAATGGCAGACACTGCAATGATTTTTTTTTGTGGTTTTTATGTTCTTGTCTTTGGCCAAAAATTAAACACATGTTGTTTAGGATATGTTTGATTAATCTGTCTTGTTTTTATTGATTTGTTGATGAAAGATGTAATTTTTACACTGGAATGTTGTGAGTGAAATCTAAAATGCATCTCCTCCCACAAAACACATTAGCCTCAAATTAGCTTGCTTTCACAACACACATGGCTTGAAAAGCTACTTTTTAGTCAGTCATGGTTGGCGCTCACGTTCGCTCATTGAAATTGTCAGCGCCCAAGCTATTCGGCAGCCCTGTCCTTGTTGAATCTGTGGTGGTCAAAGTTTGTGCAGTCGCTGTTGTGATTCGCTATGTGGCGGCGCTAGCGTCGCTGTGCTGCGCTGTGCTGTTCATACATGTGCCTTTCTGCCATTTTCCCTGAATTCACTTGCAGCGACCCCAGTCGTTCTTAATGAATACACTGTAGTTCTGAGCGTGCATGTCTACATTCTGCTGGATTTGTTCAGGCGTACAAGCTCATAAGAACCCGTTATGCATTCTCCTGTGTGCAACATTATCATGTAGTTGGCTAGTTTTATTGTGTTCTTATTTTATTAAGGAATCAGATTGTTATTTGTAAGCAACCAGCTCTGTTTTTGCTCTGACCTATGCATTACAGGATATTGAACACCCAGCTAAATCAAGCTAATAATTAATGGCGTCTTGGCCAATAGCTTGTTGTAATGCGTAAATATCCTATTCCTGCCACTTAGCTTGCACGTAGTGGACATTAGCTGGTTCCTAGTGCGCGGATCGTGGATTTTTTTCGCTTTCGTCATATCCAGTTCCGGTTTGCTCCTTTGCGTTTCCCAGCTAAATCAAGCTAATAATTAATGGCGTCTTGGCCAATAGCTTGTTGTAATGCGTAAAAATCCTATTTCCGCCACTTAGCTTGCATGTAGCAGATATTAGCTTCTTCCTAGTGCGCAGAGCGTTTTTTTTTTTTCTGTCGCTTTTGTCATATGTACTTCCGGTTTCCTCCTTTGCGTTTCCACCATCATGCCTACCCGACGTGTGCTGCGCCTCCCCAGCTCCTCCTCTGACTCTGGCCCCCCCACCCCTCCCCCACCTAACCCCCCTCCACCCCCCCCGGGCCACCAAAGCTAAAAAGAAAAAGGGTGGATAGCCGCGTAAACGGCCAGGTGGTGAAAGTGAGTATATTTTCCTTGGATGATATGTTTAATCTGTTCTCAGTATAAATGTTTAGGCAATTGTTCTGATGTCATGTATTGCTAACCTTTTTGTTTTCATTTGTCATAGGATTTCTGCATCCACCAATATGACTATGCCCGTGGGGGCAAGAAGCGGATTGCCCTGGAGGTGAAGGCCACAGTGTCCCGGCGCTTCCACACCAGCCTCAGTGTGCGCTCCATCATGCAAAAATGGTCAGACTTTAAGCGCCGGGACCTTGAAGGCGTGTACCGCCTATATGATGCGTACGCTTCAGGTAAGTGGAAGTTTATGCTATGTTTTTAATTTTTTGAAAATAATATTGTAAGCTGTGTCCATTTTTGGCAGTAATTGTAATTTTTTTTATTCACCCCCTCAACACAGATAAGCGTCCTCCCCTGGGTAAACGTGGGAAGGGATTCCTCCCCCGAACGAGACAGGCGGACTCGGGGGAGTCATCGGGGGAGGGTCCCTCTCGCGGGTCCTATTTAGAGGACCCAGGGGAGGAAGGGGATGATGCCCCAGAGGAGTGTGCTGCTGGGGGGCTGTCAGGATCGAGCCTCAGCTCCTCACACTCTGACTCTGAGGAGTCTCACCAGACAAGGGGCCACTCTCAAGTGGGGAGTCCAAGTGGGGTGGAAGTAATGGACTCTCCCACACTCCCTGAAGGAGCAGGGAGTGAGAGGGAGGAGGGTGGCTCTTTGGCTGGGGGATCTTTGGATCAGAGTGTGAGGAGCCGAGGCTCCACGCCTCCTCCTCAGAGCCCTCCCTGGGCTTCAAGTGGCAGTTCATCCCCTGGTGAGTGCACATTTAGTCAGTGTTAGTCTGTGACAGGTTACATATGGCCATTTGTACTTAGCCCTTGCCATTCCTCTCTAATTTGCAGCGCATCATATAGGCGGCACCTCCAGGAGCTTTTGGCAACGCCTTCTCCACGGGCATAGTCATGGTAAGTGTTTGTTGTTATACCTCACATTCCCTATGTTATGACATTCCTTAAAGTGGACCAACACCCATTGTTGTTTGGGCTTGGAATCTATAAGCTTCCCTGCCCAATCACCTCCCTCACCGCGGGCCCCCCCCCAAAAGCCCACAAACTCCTTACCTCATTTGGGGTGGCAGATGCCACCGCCGCAGCCTCCTGCGTGCCCCTCTAGATGTGTGTGCGCCTGCGCTCTCCGTTTCAGAATGGCCTGTACGGCCTGGCACTTGAGGTGTGACGCGCGGAAGGCAGCGGCGGCGGACGGGCTCTCTCTCCAATTGGTGTGCCCTGCCAAAGTGGCCCAAAACACAGGATAGTCTAAATCCTGGGTCTTGGGCCACTTTTAACATACACATGTTTCCTGGTCCATAGGCCAAGCTGGTTTTCTAATGTACATTAACATCACAAACCCCACTACAGTGCAATCCAACTGGCAACCACCCCTATGTTTCAGCCCACACCATGATGGGGGCTAGCAAATGTGTTATTTTTGTAAGTTGTCCCGGCTAACACATGTTGCACACTAGTAAGATTCTACAATCAACTGCAAATGAGTCCTTACCATTGCACTGTCAAGGTTATTGGCACATTATCTTTATGTGTCCATGTTGCAACCATAAATAATTTACATAACCAGGAAATATGCTAATGTCGGACAACATGTGTGTAACCATGCAAGCATTTGTTTTTGCAGACTCCATAACCAGATGGCTGTCAAATAGTCATGTGTCATTGGCCCACTAATTTTGCTTTTCTCTTTTGCTTTCTCCTGACAGATGTTGCCACGCAGACGGAGCCGGTGACCATCCTCCCCACCCCAGCTCCCGGGACGGCCAGCAGCATGGGCCCCAGCCACAGCTGCGATGGTGAGTACATCCCACTTCATATGCCTAAAGACTTGTGACCCCTATGTCTTATAGTAAATTCTGGAGACATTTACAATGTACCTATGTGTTTAATCAACACACATGTAGGCTACATGTGTTTGTCCAACAATCCTACATGCATGTCTGCATGCTTGATTGTTGGCTCACATTCTTGTTTTCGCCACCTAGAGGCAAATTGGGGTTTCTACCCAACCAAATTGGCCTGCTAAGGTGGTGACCTCTAAGATTTTTGGCCAAACAAGTTTACTCGTTAGGACTTAGGCCCTGATGTTTGGCTGTAACTAAACAAATAAATGTCCACACTGGGACTTAGACCTTATTTTATTCCCAAGAGTTAAGAGTAAATGTATGCTTGGGATGTGGCAGCCACTACTACTCATATAATGGTAACACCTAAGGGCACAGTGGCCAACAATGTGAATGTGAGCGTCAGCTAATTTTAGCCACTTACATTACATTGCTACATCTGTGTCTGTTGAGGTGACATTCTATATTTTGAATATGTTTTTTTTCTACTCTCTACAGCTTGTGCAAACCAGCATCGCAGACTGTGGCGGTCGCTCCGGCGTCTTCGCCTTATGCTGCCTGTTGCCCGCCTTGCAAAATGAAGATTTTGTATTTTTGTAATTACACTGTGTTGTGCCTTGTCTAGCATAGTTTAAGTGTCTACAAACCCATTATTTTTAAAATGTTGGTGTACCTTTGTAGCCATTTTATGTGTAAACCATAGGAAGATATGGTCACCAATGTGTGGCATACATTTTTGGCTACATGTACATATCTAGATCTAGAGACTCATCCCTGACTGTGTTCTTAGCTATGTCTTAGGAAAAACACAATTTAGAGGTGGGGTACTCAAATGTATTTTAAACAAATTCAAAACACATATTCTTGGCTTGGGGACCTGGGAGGTTGTGAGTCATTGCTAGGGGTGGTGTTGGGGGCCAACAGTGCAGTAAAAAAAATAGACTGCTGTTGTATGAGCTGTTGCGTCAACAACAAACTTTGTTCCTGGTGCTGTAAAGATTGCTCCATCAGATGGGACAGCCGATCCAGTTCCCGGTTGGTTTGCTGTTGGTGGCCTTGTCTCACATCCTGGAGCTGGCGCTGCAGGTCCTCAATTTGTTGCCGACACATCAGCACCTGATTTTCCAATGCCGCAATGCGCTCAGTATTTCCATCACACGGCTGTTGGCGACTGTAGTCCTCCAGCATCCGGACCCCTAGCTCATAAAACTCCGTACTGGTCGGTGCCACACCTCCTCTTGCTCTGGGTTCAGGCTAAAAAAACAAAAGACAAGATTTTAGTGAAGCTGAAACAATGCAGCTATGCCCCTCCAAATCATTTCCCCAAAGTGTAACAATCCAACTTACCCTTGCTTGAGCCTCTGTAGCTTGGCCACATGGCACTTGTGAAGAGGTCCCAGCTTGGGGTTCTGGTCCGGCCTCCTGCCAAAACAACAAAGAAATAAAATGTGACATGTTGGTTCATGGACTACCCACCAACATGTCAATGTGGTTATTGTTCCTCTAAATCAGCCATGTTACCCCCGTGTCGTCCGGCCGAAGTAGGTCCGGGGTCTGGCTGCCAGAGAGGGGCAAATCCACATCTGAGAGATTGGGCAAGTTGGCATATGCTAAACAGGAAAGTCATGTTAGTAGGTCAGTGGAACAAAATCAAATGTAAGATGGATAGACTATCGAGGCCATACCTCCACAAAGTGGCAGATTACACACTAGCCAAAAGGTATCTGGTAAACTCAGATTGCTAACATGTATGTAAGAGGAAGATGAGCCAATAATTGGGCCAAAAAATAACAGACACATTGCTCAAATTACACATACCCGCATTATCCCAGATGTCTGGAGTTGGGCCCTCACTCGAGCTTTGCCCTTGAAAATACATGTTTAAACACAAGTTGGCCTACTAAATTTCCACAAAAGTTTTTCAAAAATCCGTACTAGATAATCAAGCCAAACAAAGTTACCCTCATCTCTGGCAGCCTCAACGTGAAGGGCCCTTTCCGGACAGCCACTTCCGATATTCCGGCCAACTAAAATACACAATTAATGTCTCTAAATATTCCTAACACTACTCGGGTGAATGTTTGTCTTTAAATAGACCCAAAAAATGCATTGCAATCACTCTAAAAACTATAATAATCCACTCCAAATAGGCATCTTCAAGTTGACATAGCAAACATGTAGATTATTAGACTAACCAAATTGAACCAGTGGAACATAAACAGCATAAAGGATACATTTTTTTGGCAATACACACCAACAGGGTCCTGTTGACCTGCAACATCGGAAGTGGTGTCCAAAGATGAACCAGTCACTTGGCCTACAAAGAAAAAAGAGGAATGAAAGACATGCACTTGTGTTAAAGCGGCTAAAGCAAGGTTGACACATGCACTTACCGGCATCCAAAGAGTACCTTGGCTCCTGAGGAGATGCTGGTGCCAATGGCGGTGCAGCTAGGCAAAAGCAAAGAAAACATTTAGCCATTGGTAATGTGCGGCACAAAATAAACCATGCATTAAGGTGTGTGTGAGCAGCTCAATCACTAATATTCCCTAATCACGGCCAGTGTGGCTTCCACATGTATATGCAGATATATGGCCACACATCTCTGGCTTCCAACATAGCTACACATGTTAGGGCCTTGTTAGTTAGTTGCAGAGAGGGTTAAAGTGGACGTGTAAATAGTCCGCATGCCAATATTATTAATCCTCAACAGTGGTCAAATCTATTGTTTGAGGTGCTCCCACACCCATTTTGGCCCAAAACAACCAGCCTCTAAATTAGTGATAAATACCTTCAATGGCAGACTGGGTTAGGCTGGAGGTTGGTTGAAGGGCAGGAGTTGGGGTGTCCTCCTCCCCCGACTCATGGACATCACCATGTGGACCTATGCAGAAAGCAACAGACAGGAAAGTAAAACATTTATGAGGTATAATGTACTACTTCACATGTCCTACTGTTAGTTGGGCAGAAAGAGACAAAGCAAATCACATACATTAACATTAGCAGCAAAACATATTCAGAAAATATGTACCTTCAGTCCAACCTGTGGTGTCATCCCCAGCATCCACACCCTGCAGCCGAGCAAGTGGAATTTTGGCCTTCAGCATCTCCTCATATGGCCTGTAGGTACTCTTTGGACCCTGGATGGTCCCACTCTCGACCTCAAGATCATGATTCATCTTTTGCATAAGGGCCCTTTTCAAAGTGTAGAAGCGTTTCCTGCAGGATGGGCCACTACGTGGGTGTTGAGCACTGCTAGTAAGCTCAACACCAATGGCATCCCACAATTTGCTCCTTTCTTGTTTGCCTATAGACTTGCTTTGGGAGCCAAATATCAGCTCCCATTTTGCAAGTGTAAGACGCACAAGAGTATTATTCTCCGCCAAATTAAATTCTGGCTCCCTCTTGGCAACTGGGCGCTTAGCCTGGGGTGCTGCCCCACCTTCAGGCTGGGCCCTTTTCCTTAAGGGAGGTCTGCGCACAGCACCCACCACACTCCTACTTGAGCCAGCTGTGGCCGGCAGATGCCCAGAATTTGGCTCCATCCTGTAGCTGCACACACACACCAATACACAACCAACAAGCACACATGCAGACTACAGAATGGTATCACCGTCTTTTTGGTTTGGGCAGGTTTTATGTACTCTAACAGCCAATCACAAACAGGTCCACTTAATTGATTCACACATACTGGCCAGGTGCTTGTAGCCACAGCTCCACTGCAGTGATTGAAGCATGTGTGGTAGTCAATTAACTAATTACAGAGCTCATTAACCAAACAACACACAACCAAAGACAACAATGTACTCATGTATATTAAACACTTGTGACATGTGGCTATACAAACGGCTATTTAAATAAAGAGCAGCTTACCTTTCATTGGTCCACCACAGAATTTTCAGCCATGTCCGTTAATGCACGCAAGTTTAGGCTCACGTATGCTAATAGCGCTACTAGCGCGCACGTGCGCACTCCGTTTCACGCACACCTGGGTCAGCTAATTGGAGACAGGAAATAGCAGAGCAACGCAAAAGGCGGCAAAGAGGACCTGTCCTTTTTCTAAGTGAAGTATAAATGGCTGGATTTGCAAACCTTCTGGTATTGTTACACTGTGGCAAAGGCTGTGGTGTGGTGGTGTGGTGCTTTGGTCCCTTAGCTCATTTTAGTGTCTGGCTGGGTTTGGTCCTCACTCTCTGTGGCTTGTTGGGTGATTTCTGACATCAGTGCTGTTTCTTTAGGAGATTGATTTTGTTGGCAAATGCAAATATTGTGGAGCATACAGCAAGTGAGGCTTGATTTTGGGGCCTTTTGTGGGCTGTGCAGCAACTCTCCTCTTGGTTGTGCCTAGCTTAGAAAGCTGACTTTCAGCAGTCTGGTGGTTCAGACCACTATACTTCTGGTTTTGTGGTGAGCTGCATTGTAGTGAGTGTGTGAGTAGTGTGCTTGCTTGTGTGTGTGGTGTGTTTGTGGTTTTTGTTTTTGTTTTGCTTCTTTTGTATATCTGTTGAGTGTGAGATGGATAAGAGTGTGATGTATGGGTTATGGGTGCAGGGATGTGTGAGAATGCTGGAAGAGCAGGAGGCCAGGGAGGAGGGTGCTGTGAGGCTTAGGGCACCCCGATCCTTTGGAATCCGCCTTTCAGTGTGGGATTTAAGTGACGAGCAGATCAGGAGCCGCTTCCGTCTGAATCGTGCTGCACTACAGTCCCTATATGATCAGATTAAGCACAAAATCGAGCCATCCACCAAACGCACCAGATCCATTCCAGGCATAGTACGCCTATGTGCCAGTCTAAATATTTTGGCACGAGGGACCTTCCAGGCAACCTCTGCCCTCCTCAGCGGGATCAGCCAGGCTACAATGAGCCGCATATTTATAAAGGTAGTACTGGCTATTTGTGACCTGATCCCTATTTACATCCAGTTTCCTGAGGATGAGGATGAGGTTGCCAAAATAAAACATGCTTTCTATCGCATGGGAGGGATCCCGAATGTGCTAGGGTGCGTTGATGGTACACATATCCCTTTCCACCCTCCCCATGCACAGGAGCTGCATTATAGGAACAGAAAGCAGTTCCACTCCATGAATGTCATGGTCGTCTGTGACCATGACATGAAGCTGCGGGCCGTGAGATCTGGCTTCCCCGGCTCATGCCACGACTCTTACGTCCTGCAGCGGTCAGTCCTGTGCAGGAAGTTTGAGAACAACGAAATGCCAGCTGGCTGGCTACTGGGTAAATAATTAACCATGTCAAAGTATTTTGCATCAAATATGTGGCCTAGTAAGCTATATTTTTACAAATGAAACCAAAAACATTTACTAGTACTAATTGCTGTCTCTCTTCTTGTGTTATTTCAACAGCGGATAAGGGATATGGGCAGAGAACGTGGGTGATGACTCCGGTCACAAACCCACAGACCTCTGCCCAAGAACGCTACAATGCAGCACATCGCAAAACCAGAAGCATTGTGGAACGAACCATTGGACTGCTGAAAGCGCGCTTTCTGTGTTTGGCACGCCCAGGAGGAGAGATGTTGTACAGTCCACAAAAGGTCTCCAAGATAATCCTCGCATGCTGTGTGCTCCACAATCTCTGCATATGCCACAGAATCCAACCCCCTGACGAAACAGCACTGGTGCCCGAAATCCCCAACTTGCCCGCAGAAACGAGTGAGGACACCCAGACTGGCTTTGAGCTAAGGGAAAGCATGATCACTTCGTTTTTTGCAGTAAGCTAACTACCCTTCACTCTAATCCAAGTACTGCACTACAGGGGAACTATTTGTTGGCTACAATCATAATTTGTCACAAACTACTATAAGGGGTGTGTAAGATGACCCAAACCCACTATACGGGGGGTGTAAGATGACCACAACCACTATAAGGGGGGTGTAAGATGACCCAAAACCACTATAAGGGGGGTGTAAGAGGACCCAAACCACTATAAGGGGGGGTGTAAGATGACCCAAACCACTATAAGGGGGGTGTATGATGACCCAAAACCACTATAAGGGGGGTGTAAGATGACCCAAAAACACTATAAGGGGGGTGTAAGATGACCCAAAACCACTATAAGGGGGGTGTAAGATGACCCAAAACCACTATAAGGGGGGTGTAAGATGACCCAAAACCACTATAAGGGGGGTGTAAGATGACCCAAACCACTATAAGGGGGGGTGTAAGATGACCCAAAACCACTATAAGGGGGGTGTAAGATGACCCAAAACCACTATAAGGGGGGTGTAAGATGACCCAAACCACTATAAGGGGGGTGTAAGATGACCCAAACCACTATAAGGGGGGTGTAAGATGACCCAAAACCACTATAAGGGGGGTGTAAGATGACCCAAACCACTATAAGGGGGGTGTAAGATGACCCAAACCACTATAAGGGGGGTGTAAGATGACCCAAAACCACTATAAGGGGGGTGTAAGATGACCCAAAACCACTATAAGGGGGGTGTAAGATGACCCAAAACCACTATAAGGGGGGTGTAAGATGACCCAAAACCACTATAAGGGGGGTGTAAGATGACCTAAACCACTATAAGGGGGGTGTAAGATGACCCAAAACCACTATAAGGGGGGTGTAAGATGACCCAAACCACTATAAGGGGGGTGTAAGATGACCCAAACCACTATAAGGGGGGTGTAAGATGACCCAAAACCACTATAAGGGGGGTGTAAGATGACCCAAAACCACTATAAGGGGGGTGTAAGATGACCCAAACCACTATAAGGGGGGTGTAAGATGACCCAAACCACTATAAGGGGGGTGTAAGATGACCCAGAAACACTATAAGGGGGGTGTAAGATGACCCAAAAACACTATAAGGGGGGTGTAAGATGACCCAAAAAACACTATAAGGGGGGTGTAAGATGACCCAAAACCACTATAAGGGGGGTGTACAATGACCTAAACCACTATAAGGGGGGTGTAAGATGACCTAAACCACTATAAGGGGGGTGTAAGATGACCCCAAAACACTATAAGGGGGGTGTAAGATGACCCAAACCACTATATGGGGGGTGTAAGATGACCCAAACCACTATAAGGGGGGTGTAAGATGACCCAAAACCACTATAAGGGGGGTGTAAGATGACCCAAAACCACTATAAGGGGGGTGTAAGATGACCCAAACCACTATAAGGGGGGTGTATGATGACCCAAAACCACTATAAGGGGGGTGTAAGATGACCCAAAAACACTATAAGGGGGGTGTAAGATGACCCAAAACCACTATAAGGGGGGTGTAAGATGACCCAAAACCACTATAAGGGGGGTGTAAGATGACCCAAAACCACTATAAGGGGGGTGTAAGATGACCCAAAACCACTATAAGGGGGGTGTAAGATGACCCAAACCACTATAAGGGGGGTGTAAGATGACCCAAAACCACTATAAGGGGGGTGTAAGATGACCCAAACCACTATAAGGGGGGGTGTAAGATGACCCAAAACCACTATAAGGGGGGTGTAAGATGACCCAAAACCACTATAAGGGGGGTGTAAGATGACCCAAACCACTATAAGGGGGGTGTAAGATGACCCAAACCACTATAAGGGGGGTGTAAGATGACCCAAAACCACTATAAGGGGGGTGTAAGATGACCCAAACCACTATAAGGGGGGTGTAAGATGACCCAAACCACTATAAGGGGGGTGTAAGATGACCCAAAACCACTATAAGGGGGGTGTAAGATGACCCAAAAACACTATAAGGGGGGTGTAAGATGACCCAAAACCACTTTAAGGGGGGTGTAAGATGACCCAAAACCACTATAAGGGGGGTGTAAGATGACCTAAACCACTATAAGGGGGGTGTAAGATGACCCAAAACCACTATAAGGGGGGTGTAAGATGACCCAAACCACTATAAGGGGGGTGTAAGATGACCCAAACCACTATAAGGGGGGTGTAAGATGACCCAAAACCACTATAAGGGGGGTGTAAGATGACCCAAAACCACTATAAGGGGGGTGTAAGATGACCCAAACCACTATAAGGGGGGTGTAAGATGACCCAAACCACTATAAGGGGGGTGTAAGATGACCCAGAAACACTATAAGGGGGGTGTAAGATGACCCAAAAACACTATAAGGGGGGTGTAAGATGACCCAAAAAACACTATAAGGGGGGTGTAAGATGACCCAAAACCACTATAAGGGGGGTGTACAATGACCTAAACCACTATAAGGGGGGTGTAAGATGACCTAAACCACTATAAGGGGGGTGTAAGATGACCCCAAAACACTATAAGGGGGGTGTAAGATGACCCAAACCACTATATGGGGGGTGTAAGATGACCCAAACCACTATAAGGGGGGTGTAAGATGACCCAAAACCACTATAAGGGGGGTGTAAGATGACCCAAAACCACTATAAGGGGGGTGTAAGATGACCCAAAAACACTATAAGGGGGGTGTAAGATGACCAAAACCACTATAAGGGGGGTGTAAGATGACCCAAACCACTATAAGGGGGGGGTGTAAGATGACCCAAACCACTATAAGGGGGGTGTATGATGACCCAAAACCACTATAAGGGGGGTGTAAGATGACCCAAAAACACTATAAGGGGGGTGTAAGATGACCCAAAACCACTATAAGGGGGGTGTAAGATGACCCAAAACCACTATAAGGGGGGTGTAAGATGACCCAAAACCACTATAAGGGGGGTGTAAGATGACCCAAACCACTATAAGGGGGGGTGTAAGATGACCCAAAACCACTATAAGGGGGGTGTAAGATGACCCAAACCACTATAAGGGGGGTGTAAGATGACCCAAACCACTATAAGGGTGGTGTAAGATGACCCAAAACCACTATAAGGGGGGTGTAAGATGACCCAAACCACTATAAGGGGGGTGTAAGATGACCCAAACCACTATAAGGGGGGTGTAAGATGACCCAAAACCACTATAAGGGGGGTGTAAGATGACCCAAAAACACTATAAGGGGGGTGTAAGATGACCCAAAACCACTATAAGGGGGGTGTAAGATGACCCAAAACCACTATAAGGGGGGTGTAAGATGACCTAAACCACTATAAGGGGGGTGTAAGATGACCCAAAACCACTATAAGGGGGGTGTAAGATGACCCAAACCACTATAAGGGGGGTGTAAGATGACCCAAACCACTATAAGGGGGGTGTAAGATGACCCAAAACCACTATAAGGGGGGTGTAAGATGACCCAAAACCACTATAAGGGGGGTGTAAGATGACCCAAAACCACTATAAGGGGGGTGTAAGATGACCCAAAACCACTATAAGGGGGGTGTAAGATTACCCAAACCACTATAAGGGGGGTGTAAGATGACCCAAAACCACTATAAGGGGGGTGTAAGATGACCCAGAAACACTATAAGGGGGGTGTAAGATGACCCAAAAACACTATAAGAGGGGTGTAAGATGACCCAAAAACACTATAAGGGGGGTGTAAGATGACCCAAAACCACTATAAGGGGGGTGTACAATGACCTAAACCACTATAAGGGGGTGTAAGATGACCTAAACCACTATAAGGGGGGTGTAAGATGACCCAAAAACACTATAAGGGGGGTGTAAGATGACCCAAAACACTATATGGGGGGTGTAAGATGACCCAAACCACTATAAGGGGGGTGTAAGATGACCCAAAACCACTATAAGGGGGGTGTAAGATGACCCAAAACCACTATAAGGGGGGTGTAAGATGACCCAAAAACACTATAAGGGGGGTGTAAGATGACCCAAAACCACTATAAGGGGGGTGTAAGATGACCCAAAAACACTATAAGGGGGGTGTAAGATGACCCAAAACCACTATAAGGGGGGTGTAATATGACCCAAAAACACTATAAGGGGGGTGTAAGATGACCCAAAACCACTATAAGGGGGGTGTAAGATGACCCAAAACCACTATAAGGGGGGTGTAAGATGACCCAAAACCACTATAAGGGAGGTGTAAGATGACCCAAACCACTTAAGGGGGGTGTAAGATGACCCAAAACCACTATAGGGGGGTGTAAGATGACCCAAAAACACTATAAGGGGGGTGTAAGATGAACCAAAACCACTATAAGGGGGGTGTAAGATGACCTAAACCACTATAAGGGGGGTGTAAGATGACCTAAACCACTATAAGGGGGGTGTAAGATGACCCAAACCACTATAAGGGGGGGTGTAAGATTACCCAAACCACTATAAGGGGGGTGTAAGATGACCCAAAACCACTATAAGGGGGGTGTAAGATGACCCAGAAACACTATAAGGGGGGTGTAAGATGACCCAAAAACACTATAAGAGGGGTGTAAGATGACCCAAAAACACTATAAGGGGGGTGTAAGATGACCCAAAACCACTATAAGGGGGGTGTACAATGACCTAAACCACTATAAGGGGGGTGTAAGATGACCTAAACCACTATAAGGGGGGTGTAAGATGACCCCAAAACACTATAAGGGGGGTGTAAGATGACCCAAACCACTATATGGGGGGTGTAAGATGACCCAAACCACTATAAGGGGGGTGTAAGATGACCCAAAACCACTATAAGGGGGGTGTAAGATGACCCAAAACCACTATAAGGGGGGTGTAAGATGACCCAAAAACACTATAAGGGGGGTGTAAGATGACCCAAAACCACTATAAGGGGGGTGTAAGATGACCCAAAAACACTATAAGGGGGGTGTAAGATGACCCAAAACCACTATAAGGGGGGTGTAATATGACCCAAAAACACTATAAGGGGGGTGTAAGATGACCCAAAACCACTATAAGGGGGGTGTAAGATGACCCAAAACCACTATAAGGGGGGTGTAAGATGACCCAAAACCACTATAAGGGAGGTGTAAGATGACCCAAACCACTTAAGGGGGGTGTAAGATGACCCAAAACCACTATAGGGGGGTGTAAGATGACCCAAAAACACTATAAGGGGGGTGTAAGATGACCCAAAACCACTATAAGGGGGGTGTAAGATGACCTAAACCACTATAAGGGGGGTGTAAGATGACCTAAACCACTATAAGGGGGGTGTAAGATGACCCAAACCACTATAAGGGGGGTGTAAGATTACCCAAACCACTATAAGGGGGGTGTAAGATGACCCAAACCACTATAAGGGGGGTGTAAGATGAACCAAAATCACTATGGGGGGGGGGGGAGTTGACCAACATAACAATTAGGGTTGTTGTGCAAGTTGGCCAAAACTGTTAAAAAAAAAAAACAAATTAAAATTTCAATAACTGCAAAAAAGCAAAATTATATATAAATACTAACTGCACTTTTTATTCTTTTTCAGGCACCAAGATAACAATCCAGTGGATTTCTAATTTTTCACTTCCCACAAAAACATTAAAAAAATAAATACAAATTCTAAAAAGAAATGTGTTGCAATGTGTTTACTTCTGAAGGTACTAACATTGATTTCAAGCCAACAGCAAAGCAAAGCGCAGGCGCTGTGTTGAATAGCGTCTGTCAAAATGACAGCGCCTACAAAGCTGATCTGAAACATCATATTCACCAATGTAGGCATTGTTCCCAACAACGCCAGGTAGCGACTGAGGAGGCCTGCTATAGTGAATCGCTGCCGCCCGCGGCATACGCTAGCGGCGCTCATAGCGCCATACTTCAGTCGCTCATCTGTCGCTACCTGGCGCTATTACTGAATCGGCCTCTTAGAGAGCTTACGCCGTGTGTCCTTTTGTGATACGTATGGTGTGGAGTCGGTCGCACTGAGCTGGCGCTATCTCTCTCTCCCTGCAGCGATGTACTGGTGTTAGAGCGCCCAACATACATTACATTCATGAAAGCGGGCCAGGTTACTGCAGCGACTGAGGCGCTCTGTTACAGCGCCCGATACCCACTTACAGTGTCTACTAGCAGTCGCTCTAAGGACCGCTATACATACGCTCATCTGCTGATACCTAGCATTAGTAATGAATCAACCTCTTAGATACTGTTGAGTGTTAGTCAAGCTTCCCCTGCACTAGGAGGAGCTATGCCCAAACATGGTGGTTCAATTTAGAGTTCTTTTCTGGTTTAGCAAATGTGTAATATATCAAGACTTCAAAGAGCTGGTGAATGTGGATGCTTTTTTGTATACATTAGAAGACATGTTTGCTTTACAGAAGCACATCATAACAGAAAGCACAACACATTTATTACAGAGACTTCTTTGTGCGGGAAACTGTTATTAAAGTGGCCTGGGTAGAAAAAGCTGCTCCTGAAATTAGAAACAAGTCAAAGAGTAGTGGCCCACGCCCTGAATCATTTTGCCTTTGCCTACTGTATCCATTTAAAAGCAGACTAAGGTGGCTCAGAAGTTCCAGGAAAGTGTAAAAGCAAGAGCCGGGAGCAGGTTAAGGGGTTCTACCATTGTGGCAGGTGTTCATGGTATATGTAGCATTATACTAAAAGTGTCATAATGTGTATATCCTGGCCTGTTTGTGATGCTTTGTGGCAGCATTAATATGGTTGCAACTTATGCAGAGAAATACTTGGTACTAGGATAGGCAAGACATATTAAAGATAAAAATAAGGGGGTCCCACAACCCCCAAAAACCCCACCCAAACAGAAACTTAGTGGCACCACTAGATATTCCGAAATATCCAAAGTTTTATTAATGCATATTTTTACAATATGGTACACATACACATTAAAATCATACTAAAAAACACATAACAGACATTGCCAAAGAAGGGGAAAAAGTTGACAAAGATGCTGCTGGCAAGACGCTAGTAAACCACCCCAACAATACCTATATGTGCAACCCCAATGAATACCAAGATAACCTTATATGGTATACCTTATAATGAACCTATCCAAAAGTGCTAAGTGCCTACGTGCAAACAGTACCTAAGTGCAAATATATATCCTAATTATCATACAAAGAGGACCAGCCAGGTTGAGACAAAGAAAGCATATATATCCATAAACATCAATAGTAACTCACATGTCCAGTGTCAGGCCCACAGCCGGCGCCCCCCGCCCACCGCCAACGCGTGGCGTGACGTCAGCGCGTCACTTCTTCAGGGCAGAAAGATAATATATATGCATAGGCAAACCATGCAAAATAGAAAGAGTAGGGATGCTGTAGGATGCTTCAGGGAGTGGCTAAGCATAGCCACAGCTGGGGGACAGCAGATCCAACTGAGTATTCAAGAAAACCAGAGTGTTTCACAATGGGGGGCTACGCAAATTACCCTTTTAAGAGATTTTCCCAGGGGCTTGCTGATTCGGGATGCCTCTAGGGAAAAAATAAGACCAAGAAAGGTATCTGTGTTTTGTTCCACAAGTGTTTTGGCGTGGGCTTGCCCCCAAAAAGTGGATACAAATTAGTTACAGAGATTGCACAAAGGATTTGACATCAAGAGCATGTCAGTCAAAAGTTAGTTGAAATGTTAGGATGGCTAGGAGGAGGCCTTTAGGGCTACATTCTAGAATCCCAAAAATCAGTTACTAGCTACAGTATAAAATGGAGAGGATATCAAAAGCTGTTTTGAAGGTGGACGCAGGCAAAGCGTGAGTGGTCTCACAAGAGGGACAGGGCTATGACATAAACCATACCTCCAAAACTTTGTTTTTGCAGTTAAGCCATGCCCCTAGCCACACCAAATGTCCTCCCACCCATGAGCACCAGTTTATAAGCAGCATTCTCCAAAAATATTTGGCCTGTTTCAGAGCCTGCCCATGAATGCTTGTTTTTTTGTGGAACTGAGCTTGGAAACCGAAAATTGGGAATGCTCTAATTATTTACAGCCTCGTTCCGAGAAAAGTTCATTCATGCATAACCGGCCATAGTGGCTTCTCGTATGCCTTTAGCTAAACATTTATGGTATTTGCAGCTGTGTAGTTTTGGAAGCCAAGTTTTTACCTGTTTTATGACGTAACTTGCTGTGAATCCTATTGTGCTCTATCTGCCTTGTCCTTTGGTGGCTTTCCTGAATAATTTTCCTCTGTGAATAAATCAAGTATTTGATAAGGTTCCCCTTATTTCCCTTTATCTTATTGTAGGACTGTGAACATCTTCTGTAGTTGGAGATTTTGAAGGCTTCACAAACTTTAAGCACCACCCGACACCCATTGGTTTGTTATAAAACCACAGCATACCACTGAAAATCTCAACTTATAAGATCCAAAGATAAGCACATAAATTAAAAGATACAAAGCGAACGAGCCATGTTAAAAATGTGATGCACACACTAGCTTCATCACATGCCGTGTTTCCCCGAAAATAAGACAGGTCTTATATTATTTTTTGCTCCAAAAATAGGTGCTAGGGCTTACTTTCAGTGGATGTCTTATAGCCGGCTGACAGCTGGCCAGATGATAGCTGCAGTACAGCAGCTTCAGTATATTACATGCACACAGCCAGCTGGAAGTGGAGGAATTCGGACATGTGCCTGGCATGGCGGCAGGCCGGGGTAGAACCAGCAAGATCAGACATTTCACCACTGACAGTCAAGCATACCTGTTTTTACCTGTATTAGGACTTAACGTGCTGTAAAACATATTGTTCTCTGTGTGCTGTCTGAGCGTCTGTAGCAGGCATTTTCAGAGCGCCCGCTAGTAGTCGCAGTGCTCGGCCGTGAGTCGCTACTTTATAGCGACTCAGTCGCTGTTCAGTAATGTTGAATACATTGTGAGGAGTCGCTATTTGACCAGTACAGCGCTGTATGGGAGCGCATGTTAGCGACTGCTCATAGCGACCGACTCACACCATATTCAGCAAAAAAACTGCCTCACAAATCTCTGGCGCTGAAAAATATTTGTTTGAAGCCCAGAGTGCAAGAGGCGGTGTGTTTAAAGTCTGTTTTCAAGCATCTATCAACTAGTAACAAAGCGAAAACATATGGAATTACATTGTAACAACATTGTAACATGAACACTTTAATGCCAGACCTGTAATGTCATTTTTGAGGAAATATATAAAAAATGAAAAAAATTATGAAAAAATGCTATTTCAATGCCAGAAGAGGTCACAGAATTATTTGTGATTTTTTTGAAAAAAAAAAACAGTTTAAAGAGAAGAAAAGGATCGTCCATTGAAATGTATGGGAGAGCGTCAGGTAGCGAGAGGTCACACCTGGCGCTGTGCAAGGCTGAATGCTGGCGCTGTTCACTGAGGCTGTGAAAATTATGAATCAGACGCTACATGGCGCTATCCCAGTCGCTAAACAGATTCTGCTTGATAAACGTGTAATTGCGTGCCGTGTCCGGCGTTCACCAGTCGCTACCTGTCGCTACCTGTCATTAACCAGCCACTACCTGACGCTATCCCTTCTTAAATAAGGGCCTAAGCCTTTTTTTGTTATAACCAGCTGTTTTAATGTGCTTCCCACCGTCCCCTGCCAGTGTACCCATGGTAGTCTGCATGTCCCCCCTGCTGGTATCTAGAGCATCCCCTGCAGTTTGCATGTCCTAGCACATACTTACCTTCCTCCCCCCTGCTGGCATCTAGGGCATCCCATGGTAGTCTGCATGCCATAGCACATACTTACCTTTGTCCCCGCTGCTGGCATCTAGGGCATCCCATGGTAATGTGCATCTGGATTTATTAATGCCCAGCTGGAGGTTCTGCTGGATGGTCAAAGATTATGATCAACTGGCTGGGTCCCAGTCCCGCTCAACCTCCAAAGCATTGCGGGAGCAGTTATGGTTGGAGATTGCCCACAACGAGACGGGGGTGGGGTCCGTACCCAAGGATAGCACCCAGTCCACGAAAATGCGGGACGACCTGAAGGTGGTGGTTTGGCAGAAACTCAGCACCAAACGGACTGAGGGGTAAGTGCTGAACAACAAGAGGGCTGCTACTACAGGAAATACTGAACAACTCACTAAAGCTCCCCCCAAAAAATTTACTCATGCTAAGGAGCGGGTGTTGGGTATGCTCCACCACAACACCTACCAGGAGTTGTCGGGTACCATGGACACCGATAGATGACATGTGCCCATCAGTGTTAAGGATTGTTACCTGGCACAGGGGTGGGGTAGGCCAACCAAATACCTCACCCACCAACCTTAGTTCTCATGTGCAAAGCCAACTTTGAGGGCTTGCATGTGCAACAACACACACCAAAGGTATTAGGGTATTAGGCAAACTTTATATGTAACCCCTAACATGGGTGTGAGCAGACCAAAATCTGAGGGCCCATGTCGATGTGGGAGCCATTGTGTAGCCCTTGTAGGGATTTATAAGGGGCACATATACTGTTAAGAGGAAGCTACAAGTGCATTTACCTTGACATTGCAGCAACACCTCAGCCAGCAGCACCTTGCTCGCATCTGGTTTTCCTACCAATGAGACAACATCAAGATCGGGCCCACCCATCAGCCAGCTACTAAGGGAGCAGCGTCCAGACAGTGATGAGGTAAATAAGTGATCTTTATAGGCAAAGGGCAGGGTGGGGAGGGTGAACCCAGGGTAAAGTTTGGGGCCCTGGAGGCTGTGTGGTAACAAACTAACATTAATGTTGACCTTTCTCCACACAGACGGCACCTCTGCTGGGTGAAATTAATGAGCTGGAGAAAGGGCAATCTGAACATCTGGATGAGATCCCCAATATCATCTGGACACCTCCACCAGCTGCTGGCACCATGGACACTGGCCAACACCACTCCTCCCTTCAGCTACAGCTTCATTCTGCCAGTAGCAGCCCCACCAGCTCCACAGAGAGCCCACGAGGAAGACAGCCCTGGCCTGCAGGCAAGCGTCAGCTGTCTTTGGTAAGGCTGTGTCAAATCATAAAGGAAAGCTAGATGTAAAGTTGTGCGACGGACCACCAGTTTGTTCCATGATGACCTGGCTGCAGTGGTTGTGTACCAGCAGCGCCACCACCAGTGGATGGAGATGCTGGTTGGGGCTCTGGTGGAGGCCAACTAGATTGCACTTTAACGGCTGGAGAGGCTTGAGGCACAGCAAGCTGCAAACACCCAAATCCGGGCAACATCCCCCTAACCTGCCATGCTGGACTTTGGGTTGTGGGGTCCCCAAGCTTTAGTTACGCTGGACAGGCACATTTTTAGTGATGTAGTTGTGCCATAACTTGGCTTGTATTGAAGCCCCCCCCATGTGGTCTAGACAAATCTGGCCTTCAACAGCCCAAAGGCACACTCAACTACAGCCAGTGTGCAGCGGTGGGCCCAATTATAAGCCTCCTGGTAAGGTGTCTGGGGCTTTAAGAAGGGCTTCATGAGCCAGGGCAGCAACAGATAACCAGAATTATCTAAAAGACAAATGAAAATGGAAATTAAATTACTAACAGGCAACACTACATCAAAACAGCCTAGACCAAAATTGAGTATTACAAAAGAGTAATAAATGGTAATGCAGGGTGATCAGACTAAGCAACAGGAAAGGGGACATTCAAAGAGGTGCATTAGCACATTTGAAGTGATGGAGTCTACTCGGCTAACACAGTATACTTGGACCAATTACAAAAAGGGGGCACGTAACAGAAAAGAAAAACACATTGCAAATGCAACATATATAATAAACAGGCAGATTCACTCCAGCAATAAACAGACTTACCCACAAGCCAACTGCAAGTCAGCTCGCCACTCTCAAAACGAATGTATAAACCAGAACTCCTCCAGATAAATGCATCGTAGGACAAGCCAGGGAAGCTGGCCAAAACACAAAAAAAGATCTGGCCCCACGACACATTGGACGTTAAGAGAGTGGTTCATCTTGCCGTTGCTGAAAAGAAGTCAAAAATAATAAAAGGGTCACTAGACTGGCAACAACAAATGAACAGCAAAAATAAAATAAGGACCAAATTGGACACAGGGAGGCTTTTTGGGGGGAGGGGAAGCTAGGCTAGCATCAAGAGAGGACAGTGGGCAAGAAGGAGGAGCAATGTGGACCTAAACAGACAGAGACAGAGGGAAGCTGTTTGGAGTAGGGCATGCCTAAGAAAATGCGGGTATGCCTAAGCTATGGAGGTTAACACCCCTGCTGCTGCAGACGCTCGTACTCTTCACAAAACTCATCACAGGTGCGGAGGATGTAGGCTTAATTTTCACAAGCAAAAATGGACCATTCAAATATTCCTGCTAGCAAAAAGATGGCATAAGTTTGAACTGGAAACCTACGGCTTTTATAGGTCCGAAAAACCTACAAATCAAGGCTCTGATTTTCCCCCAAAAAGGACAACTCCGGCAAAATCAAACATCAATACAAGGTTAACAATGCTTAGAGGGGGGGACCCCACGCAATTTATTTTACTCTTTCCCACACAAAATGTAAAAATAAAAATGAGTGGAGTCTCGGCAAACCAAGCATAGGGGCTTGTAATTTCAGGACTCAAGGGCAGCACAGCTGGCCCCTGGCCCTGACCATTACAAGCCCTTGTGCTCTATAGCAGTGGGCCACCAGGCACATCCACAACATGCACATTGGTGGTGCGGGTAATGGTAATTGAACTGATATGGGGGTCCAGGGGTCCAAAGTGAAAGTAAAAAAAAACAACACACATACAAGTAGCAAAAAAATGTCTTTATTAATCTAAATTAACTTATACTTACATTCTTTATTTGGGGTCCCACAAATTTATGCCGGCAGTGTGCCTAAGGATGACAGATGCGTAAGTTAAATTAAGAACAATAAAGGATTTTTGTGTGGTGTCTTATTTCACTTTAACTTGGGGTGAATTGGTAAGGGGTCCAGGGGACCCCTATACTAGTTCCCGGTGGGTGCCATGCTGCTACAATGATTACCTGATTGAGGGCCTGGTAGTCCTTGGTAGGGCAATAGGCACCCCTGAAAGAACCCTGAGCCCATATCAAAGGACATAAGGGCTGGTAAGTTTCAGGGCCAGGGGCCACCAATGGCTCGGCTTCTGACCCCTGGCTTACAAGCTCTTATCCTTGGTGCCTGGGCTGGTAGCCTTGGGGGGGGACTGGGGTGCCCCACTCTGTGAACCTCACATCCTGAGCCACCCACAAATCTTAACTTTCCCCTGAGCCCATGGTGCATGTGCGATCAGCACCGGCATCACTCACCTGCCCTGTCAAAGGGAGCAGAGGGATGCCGCTCACTGCTCATGAGTGTGGCTAGGCTTCCTTCCTGCTGCTCTAGCCACAGTGTGGGCTCCAGAAGAGGTGAGCAGGCTTGGCAACCTGGGAGGTTTCACACAGCGGTGGCACCCCAAACTGCCCCAGGGGTATGGACTAAACCCAGTGATAATGAAAATCCAGAGTCTTGATCCAATTTCTCGCAGGCAAAAAACTTGAAGGCTCGTCTTGAACCAAAGCAATTTCAGACACAAAAAAATTGAACAATTGACTCAATTGAACAATTAGGAAGATTTTACTGTGAAGAAAATATGAGGTCAAAGGAGCTCCATCCTTAAAGAGGAACTTTGGAACTCCAGGGCCTTCTGAGTTCCACTGTGCAACCCGCCCCCAAGAAGCCCCGATACGCTCACCTTATCATTCCTGCTCACCTCTAGCTGTGCATGTGTTTGCGCCCGGCCTATCTGAATGGGCAGTGTGGACTGCTCCCACTGTGCATGCCATAGTCATTCAGATATGCAGTTTGAGGTTACATGCAGATCCCTGAGTTTCACACAGCAGGGCATGCCAAGCTGGAGAGGGCAAGGTTGAAAAGAGTTTGGTCTGTTCCCAGCCCTCAGAATCAATCGCACAGAATCCTACAGGATACAGTTTTAGCGCTGTCAGCTCCAGTGCCCGAAAGCACGCCCCCTCGCTGATTAGAAGTAGGTGGTGCATCACATGGCTGCCCATGAGCACTTCCACAATTATTTCTTTTTCTATCCCTTATTTGTACAGTCTTTTTAAAATTGCCAGTTGGCTGATCTCAAGAATGCCAGCTGATTGACCCAAGCCTGACCTGGGAATGGGAGCACACCTCAGCTAGAGGGAAGCCGCCGACAAAGACAGCGTTCTGGGAAAATGCACAGTGTCAGACAGTGGGGCATCCCCATTTTGGATGCCTGGGGCAGGATAGTGACTGGCCCTGGAGTCTTATACTCTTTTGCTCTGCTTTAAAGTGGGCCAAAACCTAACTTCTTTTGTATAAGATTCCAGGTCCAGTTTAACACTTAGTCCAACCTGCCAATCGCCTGTTACACATACCTTGCCGGCAGCGGCATTTCCTGCATACTGTGCCCTGCTGTGCATGCCATAATTGAATGGCTGGCAATAGAGCAATGCCACACTTCCCTCTAGAACTCCTAAACATGGGCTTTTTTGATCGCATATTTCTATGTACAGCCACAAAAGCTGATTGAACACAAGGCCATCTGGAAACATATGTATAATGGGCCACTGGCATGGTTTCATACAGCAAGGTCCCGGGCCCCAGGGGTACGGAACTGAACCAGCATAGTGAAAATCCCAGGCTATGTGCCACGTTACAGCTGTTCACACCTTGGAAATGTCTCTGCATTGCTGCAGTTACCCACGTTACAGCTGTTCACACCTTGGAAATGTCTCTGCATTGCTGCAGTTACATTTTACATATGTATTCATATATATATATCTACATATAAGCCGTGCTTGTTTAACCCTGTCCGGGCTACTAGCCCTGTGCACCTGACATAAGGGTGTAACTGTAGTGATTGCGGTTAACCAGCAGTAATCAAGGTCAACCTCAATTGTAATCCAACATATGTCACTGGGTTAATTTATCTCTGCACACAGGTATGGTAGCAAAGGGTAAGGATTAATAGTACCGCAGCATGTGGAGCTGACAAGATGGTATCACAGCAGGCAGTCACTCAGTGGAAAGCAGGATAGGTGAAAGCATCAGCTTGTTGTATAGTTACAGGTTTATGGAAAGAAAGGTTTAATAATTTAATCCATGTCACAATCAAATACACAGTTTAAAGACCAAATAAACTCGCATTGCTTTGTTGAAAAACAAATACAGGCAGACTTGCTTAATAAGTACACTTGTTTATCAAAACCTTTCTGTGAAAGGTTAACTAGGCTTGTGTCAGTCAGACACGGGTACTCTTGCTTGTCAGGAAACAAGCAATAAGATTGTCCCTGCACCACCCCACAGATTACAAATAATAGATTGGTGTGCAATAAAATGGTGTCCAAAAAACAAAGCAATTTGTGAACATATATGGTATGTGGCCCAGTACCACAAAAAAGGGCACCAATAGTCTGCACCACCGATCTAAATAATCACAAGATCAGGCATGTATTGTTAAATTCCAAATTCAATCATAAGTTTATTTGAAACATTAAAAATATATAGAGCTCATACATAGATCATTAAAAACCCTAAACCATCTCTCCATAGGCGACTACCAAGCCAGAAAAAAGTGTCATCGTGCAATATTAAAGTGCTGAATAGTGCTAATATACTATCATATTTATAACCAAAACACAATTCAAATAACTAATACATTCCATAAAAGTCCATAAAGTGCCAAGTGCAACACAGCAAAAAATAGCAGCAAAAAATTATATATGTGCTTACTCAAACAACTACCCTAAAAATGTATATAAGAAAACTAGAAATCTATCACCATATTAAGGCCCTTATTCATCAAGCGATAGCGCCAGGTAGTGTCTGACGAGCGCCAGGTAGCGGCAGCTAACGGCGACTACCGACTCAAGTACGCCCGGCGGCGGTCACAATGACGCATTTATCAAGCTAAATGAGGCTAGCGCCGGCGAGAGCGACGGCTAGCGCGGCATTCATCATGAAGCCGCCTGGCCCGAACAGCGCCGCTGCAAATTCCTTCACAGCGACACGTATTACCTGGCGCTACCTGCCGCTCTCCCATACATTTCAATGGCAGACGCTGCAATGATTGTTTTTAGTGGTTTTTGTGGTTTTTTCTTTGGTCCCAAATTCAACACATGTTTATATTGATATGTTTTAATAATCTGGCTGGTTATTTTCATGTATTTGAACTTTTTATTATTTTTCACAATGTAATGTTGTGAGTGACATGGGTATTGCATCTCCTCCACCCAAACTCATTGGCATCAAAATCGCTTGTTTTCAACACAAACGGGGCTTGTAAAGCTATTTTGTAGCCTGTCAGGTTGGGCGGTCACGTTCGCTCTTCGAAATTGTCAGCGCCCAAGCTATTCGGCAGCCCTGTCTTTGATGAATCTGTGTTGGTCAGTGTTTGTGCAGTCGCTGTTTTAATTCGCTATGTGGCGGCGCGAGCGTCGCTGTGCCTCGCTGCGCTGCGTTGTGCGGCGCTGTGCTGTTCATACATGTGCCCTTCTGCCATTTGCAAGGAATTCACTTCCCGCGACCCCAGTCGTTGTTAATGAATACACTGTAGTTGTGAGCGTGGCTGCCCACAGATTGCAGGATAACATTCAGTCGTACCAGCTCATAACAACCCGTTATGCATTCTCATGTGTGCCACATTTTCAGGTAGTTGTCTACTTTGATTGTGTGATGAGTTTTGGATTGATTCAGATTTGTATATGTAAGGCCCACGGTGTATGCTTTAGAAGGACCTATGCATTACAGTATGTAGAATCCCCTGCTAAATCAAGCTAAGAATTCTTGGCGCCTTTGGCCCTAGCTTGTTTTGCAGCGTCATTTTAATGTATTTCCGCCACTTAGCGTGTACATAGCTGATATTAGCTTGTCCCTGTTGCGCGCATGTTTGCTTTTGAATTTGGAAGCACAGTTGCTTGCGTCATATCCGGTTCCGGGATCCTCCTTTGCGTTTCAACGCCACCTTAAGGTAAAACTGTCTAGCGCTTATGCCAATAGCTTGTTTTTCTGCGTCATTTTAATGTATTTCCGCCACTTAGCTTGCACATAGCTGATATTAGCTTGGCCCTGTTGCGCGCATGTTTGCTTTTGAATTTTGAAGCACAGTTGCTAGCGTCATATCCGGTTCCGGGCTCCTCCTTTGCGTTTCAACGCCACCTTAAGGTAAAACTGTCTAGCGCTTATGCCACTAGCTTGTTTTCAAGCGTCATTTTAGTTTTTCCGCCACTTAGCTTGCACATAGCTGCGAATAGCTTGTTGCTGGTGCGCGGAGCGTTTTTTTTTTTTAAACTTTTTCCCAATGTCGCTTGGGTCATTTCCGGTTCCTGTTTCCTCCTTAGCGTTTCCAATATGATGCCCAGAAGGCGAGTCATGCGCCTCCCCAGCTCCTCCTCAGACTCCGACCCCACCACCCCTCCCCCACCTCCCCAACCTACCTCACCTTCCTCAAGCACCACCCCTCCCACCCCTTCCCCTCCTGGGCCTATGAAGGCCAAGCGCACCCGGGTGGATAGTCGGGTCAATGGCCAGGTAGTAAAAGTGAGTATTTTTTTGTTTGTCTTTTTAGCTGAAAAGTTTCAGAACACACAGGGGGGATTGTTTATGAAAAATTTTGCTTTTAATAACACATTTCAGCAATCCCCGTGGGGCATCCCCATTGTGGATGTCCTGCTGGGATGCCCCCCCTGGAGGGCCCTAAATATTACCTCAGTCCCGTCCCATCTGTGCATGCGTTAGCTGCGGATGCCTATTGCGCGTACCTCTAGCAGGGTGTACCCCTGCACCAGACATATTGTCATTTTGGGTGCAGGCGCACTCCCTGTTAGAGTCAAACGCCACATGCCAACTTTGCCGTGCATACCCAGCTGAGCTGGTATGCACGTCCCAACGGCCTTGTATGCGCATGCCACAGTGGCGCAGAGCCCTGTGTTTTGCTGGGGGAGTGACGTGGGAGTGGCCTCAGTGGTGTATTTGTGGCCTTCCAAGGGGGTTGCAGACAGCGGACCACCCACAATTGGTGTGGCCCACCAAAGTGCACACAAACCCAGAATAGTCATAATCCTGGGTGTGGGTCCACTTTGATGTGGTCTATGTATAACTGTTTATGACTGTTTTCTGATGTCATGTATTTATGTTATTTTGTTTGTTCTTTTTTCATAGGACTTCTGCCTCGCCGAATATGACTATGCCCGTGGAGGAAAGAAACGCATAGCCATGGAGGTGAAGGCCACAGTGTCCCGGCGCTTCCAGACTGAGCTCACAATCCGCTCCATACAACAAAAGTGGTCTGATTTTAAGCGCCGGGACCCTGAAGGCGTGTACCGCCTATATGATGCCTACGCATCAGGTAAGTTAAAGCTTATGTTATGTTTTGCCTTTGTTCAGAATCATCTGCTAAACTCTGTCCATTTGTGCTCTTTAGATTAATTATTTTCTTTCACCCCCTCCACACAGATAAGCGTCCTCCCCTGGGGAAACGTGGGAAGGGATTCCTCCCCCGAACCAGGCAGGCGGACTCGGGGGAGTCATCGGGGGAGGGTCCCTCCCGCGGGTCCTATTTAGAGGACCCAGGGGAGGAAGGGGATGACGCCCCAGAGGAGTGTGCTGCTGGGGGGCTGGCAGGATCAAGCCTCAGCTCCTCACACTCTGAGTGTGAGGAATCTCACCAGGCAAGGGGCCACTCTCAAGCAGGGAGTGAGAGGGAGGAGGGTGGCCCTTTGCCTGGTGGATCTTCCGACCAGAGTGTGAGGAGCCGAGGCTCCCCGCCTCCTCCTCAGAGCCCTCCCTGGGCTTCAAGTGGCGCTTCATCCCCTGGTGA
This sequence comes from Gastrophryne carolinensis, assembly GCA_027917425.1. Classification (NCBI taxonomy): domain Eukaryota; kingdom Metazoa; phylum Chordata; class Amphibia; order Anura; family Microhylidae; genus Gastrophryne; species Gastrophryne carolinensis. The sequence continues at coordinate 432,788,480 of CM051234.1, read as the reverse complement.
GTGTACATTTTTTAATTGTTAGTCTGTGACAGGTTTCATCTTGCAATGTGTCCTTAGCCCTTGCCATTCCTCTCTAATTTGCAGGGCATCATATAGGCGGCACCTCCATGGCATTTTGGCGTAGGATTCTCCACGGGCATAGTCATGGTAAGTGTTATTGGTTACCCATCACATTCCCAATGTTATTACATTCATTCAAGTGCACCCAAAAACATTGATGGTGCTCGGTTTCTGTAAGCTTCCAGGACCAATCACATCCCTCACCCAGGGCCCCCCACACCCAAACAAAACCACAAAACTCCTTACCTCTTTGGGGGTTGGCAAAGCCACCGTCCAAGCCTCCTGTGTGACACTGTAGATGTGTGTGCGCCTGCGCTCTTTTTCAAAATGGCCTGCGCATCCGCACACACTCGAGGAGTGATGTGTTGAAGGCAGCGGGCGCGGAGTAAGTTGGCTCATGCAAATTGTGTGGCTCGGCCAAAGTGGACCCAAACCAAGATTAGCAGCAATCCTGTGTATAGGCCCACTTGTAACAGACACATGTTTCCTGGTCCATTGTCACAGCTGGTTTGATAAGGTACCCTAACCTCAAAAACCCCACTACAGTGCTAGCCAACTGTCAACCACCCCTATGTTTCTGGCAACACCATGATGGGTGTTTGCATTTCTTTTCTTGGGTTAAGTTGTTCCCGCTCCAACATGTGGCCCACTATTAACATTAGCCAAACAACTGCAAATGATTCCTTTAAATAGCACTGTCTATGTTATTTGCACATTCTCTTTAGGGATACATGTGTGAAGCCTTACAAATTGACATTAACTCATGGTCCAGGAAATATGCTAATTTAGGTCAACCTGTATGTAACCATGCAAGCCTTTGCATTTTCAGACTCAATAACCAGATGGATGTCAAATAGTCATGTGTCATTTGCCCACTAATTGTGTTTTTGCCTTTTGCTTTATGTTGACAGATGTTGCGACGCAGACGGAGCCAGAGACCCTCCTCCCCACCCCAGCTCAAGGGACGGCCAGCAGCATGGGCCCCCGCCACAGCTGCGATGGTGAGTACATCCCACTTCATATGCCTAAAGACTTGTGAAACCTATGTCTTCTAGTCACATCAGCAGCCAATTTAAATTTACCTATGTGTTAATTTCACACACATCTCTATTCAATGTGTTGGCACAATAATCCAACATGCCTGTTTGCATGCTTGATTGTTGGCTCACATCCTTCATTAGGCCCCATAGAGACTATTTTTGCGTTAGACACAACCAAATGGGCCCGATTAGGTCTGGACCTGTAACATTATAGGGTAAACTCGTGGACTCGTTCGGACTTAGGCCCTGATGTTTGGCTGTTACTAAACCCAAAAATGGACACACAGGGAATTAGACCTTCTTTGCTTCCCAAGAGTTAAACTGGAACAACAACCAGGATTTTGAATTTCCTGGGTGTTGTTCCACTACGGTGGGGCACCCCTGATCGGCACCGCTGTGTGACAACCCCCTGAACTCACGTTGACTCCAAAAAATGTACAAGCCATTGCAAATTGCCTCCTCCTCCGCCTCCCCCGCGCCCCTTTTTACGGGGGCGTGCCTGCGCCGGCAATTCACAGACGGCCGGCGCAGGCACGCACACGTCTAGAGGGGCACCAGGGAGGGCCCAGCGGCACTGCCACACAGAAACTGAGGTAGGTATTTTGGGGTTTGGGGGGTGTTTCACACCCAGGGACATCCCGATCTTGGATGTCCCGCGGGGAGGGAGGTGATGGGGCAGGGAATCTGATAGATTCCCGGGCCGATCACCCGTGGGTGTTGGTACACTTTAAGCTAAAATGTATGCTTGGGATGTGTTGTTCACATTCCTGCCAGTCAATAGTACTCATATAATGTTAACCAATAAGCACACAGTGGTCAACAATGTTAATGTGAGTGTCACCTAATTGGACACACTGACATTACATTGCTACATCTGTGTCTGTTGAGGTCACTGCCAAATTATTAATAAATTGTTGTTTCTACATTTCTACAGCTTGTGAAAACCAGCATACTGTGGCGGGAGATCCGGCTCCTGAAGCTGATGCTGCTGGCCAGGAAGAGGCGCCGACGGCGTCGTTAGGGTGGGGGGGAAGGCTGGTCTCTTGATGGCCGTTGTTGGCCAAGGTTGGCCGTGTTGGCCATTGTTTATATTAAAAAATTGTTGATTCACATCATTACAGTGTGTTGCATTGCAAAGCCTAGCTTAGCTGTCTCCCAAAACATTTGTGGGTCAATGTAGCCATACCTTTTGAGCCATTTCAGGTGTTAACCATAGTAAGCTATGGGCTCCAATGTGTGGGCTAAATTGACCAATACATTGACATATGTAGATCCAGATACTCATCCCTGACTGTGTTATTAGCGAGGTCTTAGGAAACACACAATTTAGAGGTGGGTGAAGCAAATATATTTACATAACCAAAAAGATACAAAATTAATATTCTTGGCTGGGTGGCCGGGGAGGTTGAGAGTCATTGCTAGGGGCGGTGTTGGGGGACAACAGTGCAGTAAAAAATATAGACTGCTGTTGTATGAGCTGTTGTAGCAACAACAAAGTTTGGTCCTGCCGCTGGAGACATTCTGCCTGGCGCTGTATTGCTTCTTCCTGGCGCTGTACAGATTGCTCAATTACATTTGCCAGCCGACCAAGTTCCTGGTTCTGTAGTTGGTTTTGGCGTAACTGGTCCACCTGGCGCTGCAGGGCCTCATTTTGTTGCTGACACATCAGCACCTGATTTTCCAACGCCGCAATGCGCTCATTAGTTCCATCACGCGGCTGTTGGCGACTGTAGTCCTCCAGCATCCGGACCCCTAGCTCGTAGAAATCGGCACTGGTTGGTGCCACACCTCCTCTTGCTGTGGTTTGAGGCTAAACAAATAGTAAACCACATTTTAGTCAAACAGAACCAATGCAGTTATAACCCTCAAAATAATTACCATAAACACTCACTATACAACTTACCCTTGTCTGAGCCTCTGAAGCTTGGCCACATGGGACTTGGGAAGAGGTCCCAGCTTGGGGTTCTGGTTCCGCCTCCTGCCAAAACAACAATGAAAGGAAATGTGACATGTTGCTTCTTCCACTACCCACGAAGATGCCAATGTGTTTCGAGGTCGTCTACATCAGCCATGTTACCTGCGTGTCCTCCGGCACAGGTAGGCTCGAGGTTTCGCTGCCAGAGAGTGGCAATTCAACATCCGAGATGTCGGGCAAGTTGGCATATGCTAAACAGGAAAATCAGGTTAGTAGGTCTGTGGGCCAAACTGTAATGTAACCTGGTTAGGCTATCGAGGCCATACCTCTAAAAAGTTCCAAAATACACACTAGACCAAAGGTCTCTGTTAAACTCAGATTGTTAACATGTATGTTACAGGACTAAGACGCACTAATTTCTGCCAATCACATCAGAAACATTGCTTAAATTAAACATACCCGCAATATCCCAGATGTCTGGAGTGGGGTCCTCACTCGAGCTTGGACCTTGAAAATACATGTGGACACACAAGTTGCCAGAAGCAAGTGGCACAAAAGTAGAGCCAAAAAACAGACTAGAGCAAGGCCAAACCACTTACCCTCATCTCTGGCAGCTGGAACTTGAGGGGCCCTTTCTGGACAGCCACTTCCGATATTCGGGTCAACTAAAAAAAAAAAAAAATGTCTCTAAATAATCAGCAAACTACTACGGGGAATGTTTGGCTAAAAAGATGTCCGCAAAAATACATTGCTATCACTCAAATAACTAATAGACTGACCCTGGGGAGGCAACCAGCACTCCCAAGAGGCATCTTCAAGTTTACCAAGCAAACATGTAGCTTAGTAGACTAACCAAATTGAACCAGTGTAACATAAACAGCATAAAGGATACATTATGTATTGCTGTACACACCAACAGGGTCCTGTTGACCGGCAACATCGGAAGTGGGGTCCAAAGATGAACCAGTCACTTGGCCTACCAAGAAAAAAGAGGAATGAGACACATGCACTTGAGTAAAAGTGGATCAAGCAAGGTGAACACATGCACTTACCGACATCCAAAGAGTAGGTGGGATCCGGAGGAGATGCTGGGGCCAAGGGCATGGGAGCTAGGCCAAAATAAAACCAACCTTGAGCCATAGCTAATGTGCGTTGCAAAATACAACATGCATTAAGGTGTGTGAGCAGCTCTTTCACTATTATTCACTAATCAAGCCAAGTGTGGCTCCCACATTGATATGCCGATATATGGCTACACATCTCTGGCGTCCAACATATCTACACATGTTAGGGCCTTCTTAGTTAGTTGCTGTGAGTGTTACAGTGGGCGTGCAATTAGGGCGCAGGCACATATTATTAATACTCAACAGGGCAAACCTTGATTGTTTGAGCTGCTCCCACACCCATTTGTTAACAAAACAACCAGCAACCAAATTATGGGTAAATACCTTCAATGGCAGACTGGGGTAGCCTTGAGGTTGCTGGAAGGGCAGGAGCTTGGGTGTCCTGAGGTACATCCCGGACAGCAGCATGTGCACCTATGCATAAAGCAACAGACAGAAAAGTTACAAATGTTTGAGCTGTAATGTAATACTTCACAGGTCCTACTGTTAGTTGTTCAGAATGTCAAAATGCAAATCACATACATTAACATTAGGTTAGTGTAAAAGCCTGAAAATATGTACCTTCACTCCAACCGGTGGTGTCATCCCCAGGATCCACACCCTGCAGCCGAGCCAGTGGGATTTTGGCCTTCAGCATCTCCTCATACGGCCTGTAGGTACTCTTTGGAGCCTGGATGAACCCACTGTCCACATCAAGATCGTGATTCATCTTTTTCATAAGGGCCCCTCGCAAAGTGTAGAAGCGTTTCCTGCAGGATGGGCCACTACGTGGGTGTTGAGCTGTGCTACTAAGCTCCACACCAATGGCATCCCACAGTTTGCTTCTTTCTTGTTTGCCTATGGACTTGCTTTGGGAGCCAAAGAGTAGCTCCCATTTAGCAAGTGTAAGGCGCACAAGATGATTATTCTCCGCCAAATTAAATTCAGGCTCCCTCTTGGCACCTGGGCGCTTAGCCTGGGGTGCTGCCCCACCTTCAGGCTGTGCCCTTTTCCGTAAGGGAGGTCTGCGCACAGCACCCACCAAACTCCTACTCGGGCCTGCTGTGGCCGGCAGATTTCCTGAATTTGGCTCCATCCTGTAGCTGCACACACACACAAATACACACCCAACAAGCACGCATGCAGACTACAGAATGGCATCGCAATCTGTTAGGCTTGGGCAGGTTTTATGTGCTCTAACAGCCAATCCAAAAGCAGCCCACTTAATTGATTCACACATACAGCCCAGTTCCTTCTAGGCACACCTCCACTGCACTGACAGAAGCATGTGTGTTAGCCAATTAACTCATTACAGACCTCATTAAACAAACAACACACACCCAAATCCAACAATGGACTGATGTATCTCAAACCCTTGTGACATGTGGTTAGCCTAACGGGTATTTAAAAAAACAGCAGCTTCCCTTTCATTGGTCCACCCCTGATTTTTGGGCCATGTCCGTTAATGCACGCAAGTTACGGCTCAAGTACGCTAGTAGCGCTACTAGCGTGCGCGTGCGCACTCTGTTTTACGCACACCTGGGTCGGCTAATTGGCGCCCGGAAATAGCAGAGCGACGCAAAAGGCGGCAAAGCGGACCTGTCACTTTAGAAAATGAAGTATAAAAGGAAGGAATGTTCTAGCTTCTGCTATTCTTACACTGTGGCAAAGGCTGTGGTGTGGTGCTGTGCTCGCTTCCCTTAGCTCATTTGAGCCTCTGTCTGGTTTCTGTCCTCACTCTCTGTGGCTTGTTGGGTGATTTCTGACATCAGTGCTGTTTCTTTAGGAGCTTGGTTTTGGTGGCATCTGCAAATCTTGTGTAGCATACAGCAAGTGAGGCTTGATTTTGGGGCCTTTTGTGGGCTGTGCAGCAACTCCCCTCTTGGTTGTGCCTAACTTAGAAAGCTGGTTTTCAGCAGGCTGGTGGTTTGGACCACTATAGTTCTGGTTTTGTGGTGAGCTGCATTGTATTGTGTGTGTGGAGTGTGATTGTTTGTGTGTGTGTTGTGTGTTAGTGGTTTTTTTTTGTTTTTTTTGTTTTTGTATATATCTTTAGTGTGTGTGATGGATAAGAGGGTGATGTATGGTGTCTGGGTGGATGGATGTATGTGTATGCTGAAAGAGCAGGAGGAAAGGGAGCGGGGTGTTGTGAGGCTTAGGGCACCCCGCTCCTTTGCAATCCGCCTTTCAGTATGGGACTTAAGTGACGAGCAGATCAGGAGCCGCTTCCGTCTGAATCGTGCTGCACTACAGTCCCTATATGATCAGATTAAGACCAAAATCGAGCCATCCACCAAACGCACTCATTCCATTCCAGGCATAGTACGCCTGTGTGCCACTCTTAATATTTTGGCACGAGGGACCTTCCAGGCAACCTCAGCCCTCCTCAGCGGGATAAGCCAGGCTACTATGAGCCGCATACTAATCCAGGTAGTTCTGGCAATTTGTGATTTAATCCCAATTTACATCAGGTTTCCTGAGGATGAGGAAGAGGTTGCCAAAATAAAACATGCTTTCTATCTGATGGGAGGGATCCCGAATGTGCTAGGGTGCGTTGATGGTACACATATCCCTTTCCGCCCTCCCCGTGCACAGGAGCTGTCCTACAGAAACCGTAAACAATTCCATTCAATGAATGTGATGGTGGTCTGTGACCCAGACATGAGGCTGCGGGCGGTGAGATCGGGGTTCCCCGGCTCATGCCACGATTCTTACGTCTTGCAGCGGACAGTCCTGTGCCGGAAGTTTGATAACAACGAAATGCCAGCTGGCTGGCTACTGGGTAATAAATTAACCATGTCAATGTATTTTGCTAATATGTGGCCTAGTAAGCCAATTTTAACCAAACTACCACCAAAAAACATGTACTAGTACTAATTGCTGTCTCTCTCCTTGTGTTTTTTCTACAGCGGACAAGGGATATGGGCAGAGAACGTGGGTCATGACTCCGGTCAGGAACCCACGGACCTCTGCCCATGAACGCTACAATGCAGCGCATCGCAAGACCAGAAGCATTGTGGAAAGAACCATCGGCCTGCTGAAAGCACGCTTTCTCTGTTTGGCACGGCCAGGAGGAGAGATGCTCTACAGCCCACAGAAGGTTTCCAAGATCATCCTTGCCTGCTGTGTGCTACACAACATTTGCATTTGTCACCGAATCCAAGCCCCCGAGGAGACAGCACTGGTGCCAGAAATCCCCAACCTGCCCGCAGATAGAAGTGAGGACACCCAGACTGGCGATGAGCTAAGGGAAAGGCTGATCACTTCTTTTTTTGCGGTAAGCTAACTACCCTTCACTCTAATGCAAGTACTACACTACTGGTTAAATGTATTTGACCTCCCATCAAAATGTGCAAAAAAACACACTAAGGGGGGTGTAAGATGACCCAAACCACTCTAAGGGGGGTGTAAGATGACCCAAACCATTGTAAGGGGGGGTGTAAGATGACCCCAACCACTCTAAGGGGGGTGTAAGATGACCAAAACCATTCTAAGGGGGGTGTAAGATGACCCAAACCATTGTAAGGGGGGGTGTAAGATGACCCCAACCACTCTAAGGGGGGTGTAAGATGACCAAAACCATTCTAAGGGGGGTGTAAGATGACCCCAACCACTCTAAGGGGGGTGTAAGATGACCAAAACCACTCTAAGGGGGGTGTAAGATGACCCAAACCACTCTAAAGGGGGTGTAAGATGACCCAAACCATTGTAAGGGGGGGTGTTAGATGACCCCAACCACTCTAAGGGGGGGTGTAAGATGACCCAAACCATTGTAAGGGGGGGTGTAAGATGACCCCAACCACTCTAAGGGGGGTGTAAGATGACCAAAACCATTCTAAGGGGGGTGTAAGATGACCCCAACCACTCTAAGGGGGGTGTAAGATGACCAAAACCACTCTAAGGGGGGTGTAAGATGACCCAAACCACTCTAAAGGGGGTGTAAGATGACCCAAACCATTGTAAGGGGGGGTGTTAGATGACCCCAACCACTCTAAGGGGGGGTGTAAGATGACCCAAACCATTGTAAGGGGGGGTGTAAGATGACCCCAACCACTCTAAGGGGGGTGTAAGATGACCAAAACCATTCTAAGGGGGGTGTAAGATGACCCCAACCACTCTAAGGGGGGTGTAAGATGACCCAAAACATTCTAAGGGGGGTGTAAGATGACCAAAACCACTCTAAGGGGGGTGTAAGACGCCAATGTTGGTTATCAAGTAATGCATTTTGGTATTTGCTACAACTATACTACTTTAAATATCTATACTAACTGCACTTTTCTTATTTTTTCAGGCACAAACACGGGCACCGTGATCTATATTTCGGACTTTCCCTACTTTATTTTACTTTACTTTGCTTTTTCCTTTCTGTTTTAATTTTACTTTACCATTTCTCTTTTGTAAATTTGTTATTTTAGGTAGATTTGAATAAAAAATCTACTATATATAGATACATGTGGCTATGTGTTTAATTCTGGTGAACGTTTCCTTGGCATTCGACTTCCTATAGTAATTATATTTTTCTGGCTGATTTATGTTTTTATTTCCCTTTTCCATTTTAATATTATTTCTCATTTCTGCTTTTCTTTTCTTTTTCTATTTTCCTTTCTCATTTCTGTTTTTCTTTTTAATATTTTGCTTTCTCATTTCTGTTTTTCTTTTTTCTATTTTCCTTTCTCATTTCTGTTTTTATTTACTTTTTCTATTTTCCTTTCTCATTTCTGTTTTTCTTTTCTTTTTCTATTTTCCTTTCTCATTTCTGTTTTTCTTTTCTTTTTCTATTTTCCTTTCTCATTTCTGTTTTTCTTTTTAATATTTTGCTTTCTCATTTCTGTTTTTCTTTTTTCTATTTTCCTTTCTCATTTCTGTTTTTATTTACTTTTTCTATTTTCCTTTCTCATTTCTGTTTTTCTTTTCTTTTGCTATTTGCCTTTCTCATTTCTGTTTTTCTTTTCTTTTTCTATTTGCCTTTCTCATTTCTGTTTTTCTTTTTAATATTTTGCTTTCTCATTTCTGTTTTTCTTTTTTCTATTTTCCTTTCTCATTTCTGTTTTTATTTACTTTTTCTATTTTCCTTTCTCATTTCTGTTTTTCTTTTCTTTTTCTATTTTCCTTTCTCATTTCTGTTTTTATTTACTTTTTCTATTTTCCTTTCTCATTTCTGTTTTTCTTTTATTTTTCTATTTGCCTTTCTCATTTCTGTTTTTCTTTTCTTTTTCGATTTTCCATTTTTCTCTGTTCTGTTTTTCTTTTCATTTTCTTTCTCATTGGTGGTTTAATTGTATTTCCTTTTTATTTAACAAAGAAAATAAAAAAAAAAATTGTGGCTATGTGTTTAATTATGTTTTATTTTGCATTTATATTAGAATATCTGGTTGAATTTAATTTCCTTTTCAACACAAAATAAAAACTCTTTAAATTTTTAACAAATGTGGCAATGTGTTTTATTCAGAAGGTACTGGATGGCCAGGACACAGCAAAGCTAACAGGCGCTGTGTAGAATAGCGTGGTCACACTGACTGACAGCGCCTACAAAGCTGAGGGCCAACATCATATTCAGCAATGTAGGCGTTGTTCGCAACAACGCCAGGTAGCGACTGAGGAGGCCTGCTATAGCGAATCGCTACCGCCCGCGGCTGACGCTAGCGGCGCTCTTAGCGCCATACTTCAGTCGCTCATCTGTCGCTACCTGGCGCTATTGATGAATCGGCCTCTAAGCCTGGCTGGGTCTCCCAATTGATTCCTGGTGCCCCTTTATCTCTTGCTCTTGCTTGTCAGAACATTTCAGAATAGGGGCTAGGCAGTATTGTACTTTCCAATTAAATGTAGGCAGTGTCCAGAGGGGGATTCCAACAGCCACCATCCCACTTTAAACTTTGACCCGTTTATGGGCTATCCCAGACTGGGAAGTGGGATTGCCCAATTGCAGCAAATTACCCCTTAGCCCATACCATCCCATTTTTTAAAAATATAGGAAAAAAATGCGTGACCCCCACATTTGCTGATCCCATTATAGTCTATAGGGGAACTCCTATTGTGTATCCTCTGGAAAGCGAAGAAAAAGGTCCCAAATGCTCAAAAATTGCACAGGAAGACCTCCAAACAGTTAGAAGGTATTCTGGCAGTTTTAAATGTGCACCTCTATTATGTCAGTTAGCCAGAAACCATGCGAGTCCATGCTAGAGTCAAATTACAAAAGCTAAGGGCACATTGTACACAGGTTTCAAACATTTTACATTACTTGTGCAGAGGATCCGGGCAGGGCTGCCCCGGGTCACAGAAATAGCCCACCTCCTGCCCAGGTAAGGGTAAGAGGGTCACAGCAGCCATCCAATTGCACACAAAGAATTTCATACATTTTACATTAGAGGATGAAAATGGGGAGGGCCCTGGCAGGGCTCCCCAGTCCAAAAATGAGGCCTTTTCCAATCCAGATGAAAGCAAAGGGCATGGTATGCAACAAGGTTGCGTTCAAGAAGACCAGTATGGATTGAGTTGGCGGCAAATAACTGTAGGTAGACAATAGTGCCTAGTAAAAGCCTGCTTTACAGTTGGTGTGCGGCAAGGCAAAATTACCATTTTTTTTTTATAACTAAGCAAGTATGCCCAAGGAGACTAGTATGGATTGAGCTGTCAGCAAATAACTGTAGATAGAAACCAGTGACCAGTATACGCCTGCCTTACAACTGGCATGTAGATTGCAAGCAATTTCTTGGCTGCTGCTGCTGCTGCTCCCTTTGAAGTGGACCAACAGTCAAAAATGACTGAATGACCAACACAACAAACAGTGTTCATATGCATGCCTCCCCAGCAATTTAGATTGCTGCACATAAAATTTCCTTTCTCTAACCTGCTGTGGTAAATGTTAAAAACAAAATGGCGGCTCTTGGATCTGCAGGCCACCTGTAAAGAAAAAGTGCTGCTGGGCTTCCTGTTACTGTGCATTGTCAGTTGAGATGAGTTGTAGATTGTAAGTACTTCTCCTGCCTATAGCTAATACTTGGAAACAAGAGTTATGTATGTTACTTTTTAGCAAACAAATTTAGAATTCTGATGCCCTAATCTACACTAACAAAAATTTGAATGGGAGTGGTTTCAGCTCTTTAGCAAAGTTTGGAGGAGAGACAGCAGGAGAGGGACAAATCCTGAGAGGCAGAGGCCAAACTAGTGACATGAATTATTAACTTAGGTAAGCACAACTGGGTGAGAAGGGCTCAAGGTGCTTTTCCCGGCCATGTAATAGCTGTAACTGGCGAGCCACTCTGTTAAACACAATGGCCATTTTGTTTTGCCTTTTTTCTTTTCTACATCACAGAACACTGAAGTAACAAGTGTTTTTTAAAGCTCCTTTTAATATCAGCATTTCTCAATGTATAGATTATTGGATTTAACATGGGGATGATAAAAGAGTATACAATGGACAGGAACTTATTAAATTCAAATGAGTCAATAGCCTGTGGTCTAGCATACATAAATATGGTTGTCCCAAAAAATAAAGCAACCACTGTCAGATGAGATATACAGGTGGAGAAGGCTTTTGTCCACCCCCGTTGAGATGACATTTTCTTTATAGTAGAAATTATGTAAAAATAAGACAATATTATAAGTGCTAAAGAGCTAATCAGTACAAAAAGAGCAGAAACAAAGTCCACCAGTTCCACTGTAGAGATATCCTCGCAGGAAAGATGAATGACTGGAGATATATCACATAAATAATGGTTGATAGTTCTGGAACCACAAAAGTCCAGCTGTGATATCAGAGCTATGGAGAATAAGCAAGCAAAGAATCCTAAAAATAGGCTGCCTCCAGTCAAACACCAGCACACCTTAGAGGTCATAATACTGTGGTAGATTAATGGAGAACAGATAGCAAGATACCGGTCATAAGACATTGCTGCCAGCAGGAAGCACTCTGTACATCCTATAGATAGAAATAAGTACAGCTGCAATAAACACTCCCATGCACATATCATTTGATTTCCCGTGGAAAGATCACTTAACATTTTCGGAACAGTAAGAGATACATACAGAGTTTCCAAACATGCAAGCTTGCTAAGATAAAAATACATTGGGGTGTGAAGTTTGGAATCCCACTTTACAACCATGATGATAGCTGCATTTTCTAGAATTGTGAATATATAGGCAAAAGAAAAGGCTACTGTAAGAATAGTCTTGATCAATGGAGAGGCCTGAAAACCAAGCAGGATGAAATGGTTTTGATCCATAAAATGCATGCTTTTATTGGTGCTCATATTACCCCTGGCGTAGGATATATCTGAAAAGTGAAGTAAATGTGTATGGTACAAAAAAATATATATATAATTATATTATTCTATGAAAACAAAGATGTTTAATGCAGCCACGCAAAAGTACGGTAGCTATTGTGAGCTTATGTTGCAGATAGAATATACAGTCATAGGTAAATATGAGTAACTTGGTGTATTCTTAAAAATTATGCCTGTGTCTTTTCTTTGTTGTCCTCCTACACAATAATGATTTTGCAGCCCCTCGTCCTTTTTTTCCTTTTTCCTTGAAGGGATAAAAGGGGGAATGGTCAAAGTTGTGAATATCTATGGCACCAAATCTAATAACCAAATTTGTGTACATTTAAAAAGGTCAAATGATGTCTTGAAGAACAACAAGGCAATGCCAACTGTGTCAAGAGAAAGGGAATTTATAGATACCCTCATACAGATTAGTAACTGTAAAAGGCTACATATTTAGGCACATGATACAAGGAAAGGAAAATAGCACATACCATAGTGGATCTGCTGAAGGGGTTCTTGTTGTATAGTAAAGACAAGCTATCTGGCTTATGCCTTTCATCAGGTCAGAATAAAAAGTGAATTGAAACTTTTATAGACTGTTGCCATAGGAGATTCAAGATAAATTCATTGTTGGATGTTTGTATTTTTGCTAGTTGTTCCTATGCTGGTATGCTGGTTTTTTGCCTATTCAAAGTTAAAAGTCAAGTAGCATTGTTTAACCTCAGTATACCTGCAGTACCCACACATCAGTGTTGGAGGATCAGCTGTTTACAGTGGTGTAACTAAATGTAAGCAGTCCATGGTGCAAACAACCATCATGGCTAGAGATGAGCGAACTTTTGAAAAATTAGATTCTACTGATTCGACGAATTTTCAGACAAAAATCGATTCGACCCGAATTTATTCGCGACTAATAGCTATTTAAAACGGCTATTTCTGAGAATCCTAGAGCCACAATAGGGTTGTAAACCATTCTGCCTTGCTGTAACACGCATAGGATGCGTGCTGGGTTAGTGAAATAATACTGTAAATAATTATCACATGCAGATCAGAGGCATCGCTAATAGAATCACAGAGCAGCACAATTGCAGAGAGTTGAAGTGGCATCACTATGAGGGGCCCCTATAGTGCCTGAAAAACATACCCTGGAGCTGGCAGCGGCAGGAGCCCAAAAATTAGCTGAATCACACCCTGGAGTTGCAAGCAGCAGCAGGAGCCCAAACATTGCTTTAAAGAGACACTGGAGTTGGCTTCAGGAGGCCAAAAATTGGATGAATCACACCCTGGAGTTGCAAGCAGCAGCAGCAGGAGCCCAAACATAGCTTGAAAGAGACACTGGAGTTGGCAGCAGGAGCCCAAAAATTGGCTGAATGACACCCTGGAGTTGCAAGCAGCAGGAGCCCAAACATAGCTTGAAAGAGATACTGGAGTTGGCAGCAGGAGCCCAAAAATTGGCTGAATGACACCCTGGAGTTGGCAGCAGGAGCCCAAACATTGCTTGAAAGACACACTGGAGTTGGCAGCAGGAGCCCAAAAATTGTCTGAATGACACCCTGGAGTTGCAAGCAGCAGCAGGATCCCAAACATAGCTTGAAAGAGATACTGGAGTTGGCTGCAGGAGGCCAAAAATTGGATGAATCACACCCTGGAGTTGCAAGCAGCAGCAGGAGCCCAAACATTGCTTTAAAGAGACACTGGAGTTGGCTGCAGGAGGCCAAAAATTGGGAGAATCACACCCTGGAGTTGCAAGCAGCAGCAGAAGCCCAAACATACCTGGAAAGAGACACTGGAGTTGGCTGCAGGAGGCCAAAAATTGGATGAATCACACCCTGGAGTTGCAAGCAGCAGCAGCAGGAGCCCAAACATAGCTTGAAAGAGACACTGGAGTTGGCTGCAGGAGGCCAAAAATTGGATGAATCACACCCTGGAGTTGCAAGCAGCAGCAGCAGGAGCCCAAACATTGCGTGAAAGAGACACTGGAGTTGGCTGCAGGAGGCCAAAAATTGGATGAATCACACCCTGGAGTTGCAAGCAGCAGCAGCAGGAGCCCAAACATTGCGTGAAAGAGACACAGGAGTTGGCTGCAGGAGGCCAAAAATTGGATGAATCACACCCTGCAGTTGCAAGCAGCAGCAGCAGGAGCCCAAAAATTGCTTTAAAGAGACACTGGAGTTGGCTGCAGGAGGCCAAAAATTGGATGAATCACGCCCTGGAGTTGCAAGCAGCAGCAGGAGCACAAACATTGCTTTAAAGAGACACTGGAGTTGGCTGCAGGAGGCCAAAAATTGGATGAAATCACACCCTGAAGTTGCAAGCAGCAGCAGCAGCAGGAGCCCAAACATTGCTTGAAAGAGACACTGGAGTTGGCTGCAGGAGGCCAAAAATTGGATGAAATCACACCCTGAAGTTGCAAGCAGCAGCAGCAGCAGCAGGAGCCCAAACATTGCTTTAAAGAGACACTGGAGTTGGCTGCAGGAGGCCAAAAATTGGATGAATCACACCCAGGAGTTGCAAGCAGCAGCAGCAGCAGCAGCCCAAACATAGCTTGAAAGAGACACTGGAGTTGGCTGCAGGAGTCCAAAAATTGGATGAATCATACCCTGGAGTTGCAAGCAGCAGCAGCAGGAGCCCAAACATAGCTTTAAATAGACACTGGAGTTGGCTGCAGGAGGCCAAAAATTGGATGACTCACACCCTGGAGTTGCAAGCAGCAGCAGGAGCACAAACATTGCTTTAAAGAGACACTGGAGTTGGCTGCAGGAGGCCAAAAATTGGATGAATCACACCCTGGAGTTGCAAGCAGCAGCAGGAGCACAAACATAGCTTGAAAGAGACACTGGAGTTGGCGGCAGGAGGCCAAAAATTGGATGAATCACACCCTGGAGTTGCAAGCAGCAGCAGCAGGAGCAGGAGCATTGCGTGAAAGAGACACTGGAGTTGGCTGCAGGAGGCCAAAAATTGGATGAATCACACCCTGGAGTTGCAAGCAGCAGCAGGAGCCCAAATATTACACTAAAGAGACACTGGAGTTGGCTGCAGGTGGCCAAAAATTGGATAAATCACACCCTGGAGTTGCAAGCAGCAGCAGCCCAAACATAGCTTGAAAGAGACACTGGAGTTGGCAGCAGGAGCCTAAAAATTGGATGAATCACACCCTGGAGTTGCAAGCAGCAGCAGCAGGAGCCCAAACAAAGCTTGAAAGAGACACTGGAGTTGGCAGCAGGAGCCCAAAAATTGTCTGAATGACACCCTGGAGTTGCAAGCAGCAGCAGGATCCCAAACATAGCTTGAAAGAGATACTGGAGTTGGCTGCAGGAGGCCAAAAATTGGATGAATCACACCCTGGAGTTGCAAGCAGCAGCAGGAGCCCAAACATTGCTTTAAAGAGACACTGGAGTTGGCTGCAGGAGGCCAAAAATTGGGAGAATCACACCCTGGAGTTGCAAGCAGCAGCAGAAGCCCAAACATACCTGGAAAGAGACACTGGAGTTGGCTGCAGGAGGCCAAAAATTGGATGAATCACACCCTGGAGTTGCAAGCAGCAGCAGCAGGAGCCCAAACATAGCTTGAAAGAGACACTGGAGTTGGCTGCAGGAGGCCAACAATTGGATGAATCACACCCTGGAGTTGCAAGCAGCAGCAGCAGGAGCCCAAACATTGCGTGAAAGAGACACTGGAGTTGGCTGCAGGAGGCCAAAAATTGGATGAATCACACCCTGGAGTTGCAAGCAGCAGCAGGCGCCCAAACATTGCATTAAAGAGACACTGGAGTTGGCTGCAGGAGGCCAAAAATTGGATGAATCACACCCTGGAGTTGCAAGCAGCAGCAGCAGGAGCCCAAACATTGCGTGAAAGAGACACAGGAGTTGGCTGCAGGAGGCCAAAAATTGGATGAATCACACCCTGCAGTTGCAAGCAGCAGCAGCAGGAGCCCAAACATTGCTTTAAAGAGACACTGGAGTTGGCTGCAGGAGGCCAAAAATTGGATGAAATCACACCCTGAAGTTGCAAGCAGCAGCAGCAGCAGGAGCCCAAACATTGCTTGAAAGAGACACTGGAGTTGGCTGCAGGAGGCCAAAAATTGGATGAAATCACACCCTGAAGTTGCAAGCAGCAGCAGCAGCAGCAGGAGCCCAAACATTGCTTTAAAGAGACACTGGAGTTGGCTGCAGGAGGCCAAAAATTGGATGAAATCACACCCTGAAGTTGCAAGCAGCAGCAGCAGCAGCAGGAGCCCAAACATTGCTTTAAAGAGACACTGGAGTTGGCTGCAGGAGGCCAAAAATTGGATGAATCACACCCAGGAGTTGCAAGCAGCAGCAGCAGCAGCAGCCCAAACATAGCTTGAAAGAGACACTGGAGTTGGCTGCAGGAGTCCAAAAATTGGATGAATCATACCCTGGAGTTGCAAGCAGCAGCAGCAGGAGCCCAAACATAGCTTTAAATAGACACTGGAGTTGGCTGCAGGAGGCCAAAAATTGGATGACTCACACCCTGGAGTTGCAAGCAGCAGCAGGAGCACAAACATTGCTTTAAAGAGACACTGGAGTTGGCTGCAGGAGGCCAAAAATTGGATGAATCACACCCTGGAGTTGCAAGCAGCAGCAGGAGCACAAACATAGCTTGAAAGAGACACTGGAGTTGGCGGCAGGAGGCCAAAAATTGGATGAATCACACCCTGGAGTTGCAAGCAGCAGCAGCAGGAGCAGGAGCATTGCGTGAAAGAGACACTGGAGTTGGCTGCAGGAGGCCAAAAATTGGATGAATCACACCCTGGAGTTGCAAGCAGCAGCAGGAGCCCAAATATTACACTAAAGAGACACTGGAGTTGGCTGCAGGTGGCCAAAAATTGGATAAATCACACCCTGGAGTTGCAAGCAGCAGCAGCCCAAACATAGCTTGAAAGAGACACTGGAGTTGGCAGCAGGAGCCTAAAAATTGGATGAATCACACCCTGGAGTTGCAAGCAGCAGCAGCAGGAGCCCAAACAAAGCTTGAAAGAGACACTGGAGTTGGCAGCAGGAGCCCAAAAATTGGTTGAATCACACTCTGGAGTTGCAAGCAGCAGCAGCAGGAGCCCAAGCATAGATTGAAAGAGACACTGGAGTTGGCTGCAGGAGGCCAACAATTGGATGAATCACACCCTGGAGTTGCAAGCAGCAGCAGCAGGAGCCCAAACATAGCTTGAAATAGTCACTGGAGTTGGCTGCAGGAGGCCAAAAATTGGATGAATCACACCATTGCGTGAAAGAGACACAGGAGTTGGCTGCAGGAGGCCAAAAATTGGATGAATCACACCCTGCAGTTGCAAGCAGCAGCAGCAGGAGCCCAAACATTGCTTTAAAGAGACACTGGAGTTGGCTGCAGGAGGCCAAAAATTGGATGAATCACGCCCTGGAGTTGCAAGCAGCAGCAGGAGCACAAACATTGCTTTAAAGAGACACTGGAGTTGGCTGCAGGAGGCCAAAAATTGGATGAAATCACACCCTGAAGTTGCAAGCAGCAGCAGCAGCAGGAGCCCAAACATTGCTTGAAAGAGACACTGGAGTTGGCTGCAGGAGGCCAAAAATTGGATGAAATCACACCCTGAAGTTGCAAGCAGCAGCAGCAGGAGCCCAAACATTGCTTTAAAGAGACACTGGAGTTGGCTGCAGGAGGCCAAAAATTGGATGAATCACACCCAGGAGTTGCAAGCAGCAGCAGCAGCAGCAGCCCAAACATAGCTTGAAAGAGACACTGGAGTTGGCTGCAGGAGTCCAAAAATTGGATGAATCATACCCTGGAGTTGCAAGCAGCAGCAGCAGGAGCCCAAACATAGCTTTAAATAGACACTGGAGTTGGCTGCAGGAGGCCAAAAATTGGATGACTCACACCCTGGAGTTGCAAGCAGCAGCAGGAGCACAAACATTGCTTTAAAGAGACACTGGAGTTGGCTGCAGGAGGCCAAAAATTGGATGAATCACACCCTGAAGTTGCAAGCAGCAGCAGGAGCACAAACATAGCTTGAAAGAGACACTGGAGTTGGCGGCAGGAGGCCAAAAATTGGATGAATCACACCCTGGAGTTGCAAGCAGCAGCAGCAGGAGCAGGAGCATTGCGTGAAAGAGACACTGGAGTTGGCTGCAGGAGGCCAAAAATTGGATGAATCACACCCTGGAGTTGCAAGCAGCAGCAGGAGCCCAAATATTACACTAAAGAGACACTGGAGTTGGCTGCAGGTGGCCAAAAATTGGATAAATCACACCCTGGAGTTGCAAGCAGCAGCAGCCCAAACATAGCTTGAAAGAGACACTGGAGTTGGCAGCAGGAGCCTAAAAATTGGATGAATCACACCCTGGAGTTGCAAGCAGCAGCAGCAGGAGCCCAAACAAAGCTTGAAAGAGACACTGGAGTTGGCAGCAGGAGCCCAAAAATTGGTTGAATCACACTCTGGAGTTGCAAGCAGCAGCAGCAGCAGGAGCCCAAGCATAGATTGAAAGAGACACTGGAGTTGGCTGCAGGAGGCCAACAATTGGATGAATCACACCCTGGAGTTGCAAGCAGCAGCAGCAGGAGCCCAAACATAGCTTGAAATAGTCACTGGAGTTGGCTGCAGGAGGCCAAAAATTGGATGAATCACACCCTGGAGTTGCAAGTAGCAACAGGAGCACAAACATTGCTTGAAAGAGACACTGAAGTTGGCTGCAGGAGCCCAAAAATTGGATGAATCACACCCTGGAGTTTCAAGCAGCAGCAGCAGCAGGAGCCCAAGCATTGCATGGAAGAGACACTGGAATTGGCTGCAGGAACCCAAAAATCGGATGAATCACACCCTGGAGTTGCAAGCAGCAGCATGAGCAAAAACATAGCTTGAAAGAGACACTGGAGTTGGCTGCAGGAGGCCAAAAATTGGATGAATCACACCCTGGAGTTGCAAGCAGCAGCAGCAGGAGCCCAAACATTGCGTGAAGGAGACACTGGAGTTGGCTGCAGGAGGCCAAAAATTGGATGAATCACACCCTGGAGTTGCAAGCAGCAGCAGCAGGAGCCCAAACATTACTTTAAAGAGACACTGGAGTTGGCTGCAGGAGGCCAAAAATTGGATGAATCACACCCTGGAGTTGCAAGCAGCAGCACAAACATTGCTTTAAAGAGACACTGGAGTTGGCTGCAGGAGCCCAAAAATTGGATGAATCACACCCTGGAGTTGCAAGCAGGAGCACAAACATAGCTTGAAAGAGACCCTGGGGTTGGCTGAAGGAGGTCAAAAATTGGATGAATCACACCCTGGAGTTGCAAGCAGCAGCAGCAGGAGCCCAAACATTGCGTGAAAGAGACACTGGAGTTGGCTGCAGGAGGCCAAAAATTGGATGAATCACACCCTGGAGTTGCAAGCAGCAGCAGGAGCCCAAACATTACTTTAAAGAGACACTGGAGTTGGCAGCAGGAGCCCAAAAATTGGATGAATCACACCCTGGAGTTGCAAGCAGCAGCAGAAGCACAAACATTGCTTTAAAGAGACACTGGAGTTAGCTGCAGAAGGCCAAAAATTGGATGAATCGCACCCTGGAGTTGCAAGCAGCAGCAGGAGCCCAAACATAGCTTGAGGGAGACACTGGAGTTGGCTGCAGGAGGCCAAAAATTGGCTGAATCACACCCTGGAGTTGCAAGCAGGAGCCCAAACATTGCGTGAAAGAGACACTGGAGTTGGCTGCAGGAGCCCAAAAATTGGATGAATCACACCCTGGAGTTGCAAGCAGCAGGAGCCCAAACATTGCGTGAAAGAGACACTGGAGTTGGCTGCAGGAGCCCAAAAATTGGATGAATCACACCCTGAAGTTGGCAGCAGCAGGAGCACAAACATAGCTTGAAAGAGACAATGGAGTTGGCTGCAGGAGGCCAAAAATTGGATGAATCACACCCTGGAGTTGCAAAGAACAACAGCAGCACCCAAACATTGCGTGAACGAGACACTGGAGTTGGCTGCAGGCGCCCAAAAATTGGATGAATCACACCCTGGATTTGCAAGCAGCAGCAGCAGGAGCCCAAACATAGCTTGAAAGAGACACTGGAGTTGGCTGCAGGAGGCCAAAAATTGGATAAATCACACCCTGAAGTTGGCAGCAGCAGGAGCACAAACATTAGCTGTAAGGCACACCCTGGAGTTGACAGCAGCAGAAGCAGGAGCCCAAACATTGCTTGAAAGACACCCTGGAGTTGGCAGCAACAGCAGCAGGAGGCCAAAAATTGGTTGAAAGGCACACCCTGAAGTTTGCATCAGCAGGAGGCCAAAAATTTGGCTGAAAGGCACACCCTGAAGTTGGCATCAGCAGGAGCCCAAAAATTGGCCTAAAGACATAAATATGTTTTGCACCATTTGTAAAGTATAAAACGTGGCACCATGCTGAATCTAGTCGCATGCATCAGCCATTGGTGGGTGGAAATCCTGGCTGATCCATCCCTGATTTATTTTGACAAAGGTGAGTCTCTCCACATTTGACAGTTGACAGACGAGTTCTCCTCGCCGTAACTATGGCCCCCGCCACACTAAACACCCGCTCAGATGGCACGCTACTGGCCGGGCAGGACAACTTTTCCAGGGCAAACTCTGCTAGTTGCGGCCACAAGCCAAGTTTGGCTGCCCAGAAGTCCAGCGGATCCTCAAGGTGTGTTGGCATGGTCATGTCAAGGTATGACATGACCTTCTGGTTGTTCCTGCTCCAGGTCTTCCTGCTGCTCATGAGTAGCCTCACTATGCGGGTGTAGAAAGCTACTCATTACCGACTGAAGACTGAGGCTGGTGCTGATGGAGCTGCTGCTGCTGCTTCTGCCAACCCCCCCAGCAGGCATGGCAGTGGAAGGTGAGCGCAGAGGTCCCCCCGAGTCAGACCTGCGAGAGTATGGACCATGGCACAGATAGGCATTGACCAACTGACTACGTAGAATGTCTTTGTAGTAGTTCAGTTTGTCTTCCCTCTCGGCGGGTTTAAAAAATGCCCCCATTTTGTGCCGGAAGCGAGGGTCCAATAAGGTGGACAGCCAGAAGTCATCCCGGCGAAACAATTCTGAGGTCACTACGCAATCAAGTGAGCATGCTTCCTGCCATTTGCGCAAGTGACTCGGAGGGACTACCTG
The DNA here is from genome assembly GCA_027917425.1 of Gastrophryne carolinensis. Classification (NCBI taxonomy): domain Eukaryota; kingdom Metazoa; phylum Chordata; class Amphibia; order Anura; family Microhylidae; genus Gastrophryne; species Gastrophryne carolinensis. Next base: position 432,766,984 of record CM051234.1, on the reverse strand, counting down.
TCTCCATCTCCACTGCATACTGCCACGGTGTGTCTGGGTCCTCTGTCTCGCCTTCTTCACAACCCTCTAGCTCCTCTGGCTGCTCCTGCTCCTCCTCTCCTGTCCGCTGACTAGATAAACCAGCCATTTTGCCAAGCCTAAACTGTGCTTTACTGGGCTACTCCTCCTCCTCTTTCTCCTCCTCCTCCAGTTCAGCTTCAACGGGGTTCATGTGGCTGTAAGATGTAGACGCCATGTCTCCAGTGCCCTGACCAGCCATGGTTTCCAACATGTGCTGTAGTACATGAAGCAGTGCAATCACGTCGTTCATTCCGTAATCCTGCCGAGCAAACGGCAGGTGTCACGTATGAGCTGCCACTGGTTGACATTGAAGTTACACAGGGGAGTCCCCTTATCCGCTTGGATCATCAGGAAATCCGTGATGGCTTTTCTCTGTCCATATAATCGGTCCAACATGTGAAGGGTGGAAACATCGCAAATCAGACTATGTTGGGGGCTACGGTTCTGACGCTGTAACTCAAGAAGGGTGTGTTTGGCAGTGTATGAGTGGCTGAAGTGCATGCAAAGTTTCCTTGAAGTTGTTAGTATGTCTTTCAAATTGGAGGAACACTTCAGAAACAGCTTGACAACCAGATTGAAGACGTGAGCCATGCAGGGCACATGGGTCAGGCTTCCTTGGTGCAGCGCAGACAAAATGTTCTTCCCATTGTCGGTAACCATGGTTCCCATTTTCAGTTTTCTTGGAGTAAGCCATGTTTGTTTTTTTTGATGAATAAATTTAAGCAGTTCCTCCCCTGTGTGACTCCGTTCGCCAAGACAAACCATGTGAAGCACAGTGTGACACCTCCGTGCCCTGCACACATGGTAAACTGGATAGGCACTGAGACTTGACCCTACAGTGGAGGGTGAGGAGATGGCGGAGGATGAGGAGGCCGAGTCGCACGGTGTCACAGACACAACGGTGAGGGAGCGAGGGGGCCAAAGCGGCGTGACCTGTCCAAGTTGCTGCTGCTGCTGCCAAGGGACCACATTCACCCAGTGGGCCATAAACAACATGTACTGTCCCTGACCGTAGTTACAGCTCCAGACGTCGGCGCTGCCATGCACTTTGCTACACACCGACAGGCTCAAGGACTGGCCCACCTTCTGTTCAACAAAAGTGTGCAGCGTTGGTACTGCCTTCTTGGCAAAGAAATGACGGCTTGGGACTCTCCACCTCGTCTCGGCACAAGCCATCAGTTCTCGGGAAGGTGCAGAGTCCACCACCTGAAAAGGGAGCGACTGCAGCGACTTGGACAGGAGCACATTCAGCTTCTGCGCCGCAGGATGAGTGGGCGTATACTGCTGTCTCTTGGACATTGCTTCGCTGATGGATTGCTGGCGGGATGCATGACTTGGAGGAGGAGGAGGAGCATCAGGAGGAGCGACAGAGGATGGGTATGATGCACAGCTGCCTTCAGCTGAGGTGCTGGAGCCTTGGCTGGCAGAAATTGGGAGCGGCGTGCCGCTTGGTGAGGAAGCAGGCTGGACCACCTCTTCGGAGCCTCGGTTCTCCCAGGCCGCTTTATGGTGACGCATCATATGTTGACGCAGGGCCGTGGTGCCAACATTTGGGCCCTGCCCACGCTTCACCTTCTGCCTACATATCTTGCATGTGGCCATGTTACCCTCCTGCGGATGCTTCAGGAAAAACTGCCACACTGCAGAGTAGCTACTTTTCCCACCAACAGGCAGCACTGATTCACTGCTACTGTCGCCAACTCCAGGAACCCCTGCTCCACTACTTCCCGATAAGGTAGCCTGCCATGCAGCAGGTGCTCTACCCCGGCCCCGTTTGGCTCCAGGCTTTACAATTGTGCCCCCATGCTGACTGCCACCCATGCTGCTAATACCTTGCTGCCTCAGCTGCTGACTCCGGGGCAACCTGCGCCCCTCTTCTCCTGATGATGACGATGAAGCCCCTTCTGCACCTGGCTCCCAAGCGCGATCGCCTTCTTCATCATCATCACCGAGTTGTGGCTGCACATCACTGATGTTCTCGGCTTCCTCAACAGTGTCTGGCGCAGGAGCTGGAACGCTCGCAACACCCACGACACTCACTATCATCACTATTTGTCTGCCTAGCTAAAGAAGCCACCTCCATTTCTTGGCTGGGCAGTAGCTGCTGACTGTCCTCTATCTGATCGTCCTCCTCACTAAAGAGTGGAGCTGAACCCAAAGCATAGGATACGTCGCTGGGAGAGGGAACAGCGTAGGACAGAGGCAATGGGAGGATAGGGACTGCTCTCGGGGCATGCCAACTCAGGGTTGTGTCAGAGGGTCTCAGATGTAACTTGTGATGATGTGGATGACCGCGTTAACCAATCTACAACGGCAGATACATTACTGGTGGAGACACGACCGCTAGCAGATACTGGCAGATCAAGTCTCTCACCGTGACTCCTGCAGCCACTCGCCCCTAGTCTGCTGCGACCTCTGCCTGCTGAATCTTGGCCTGTGCCACTCCTCTTTGAACATCCTGGCACTTGTCTGCCTGACATTTTTATGTATTTGAAATGCACAATAGGTACTTTAAAAAATGTGTTTACTTTAAAAAGCAGAAGCTAAATAAAGTGAGGAACGGCTTCTCTGCACTAGATACTGTCAAAATTGGCAATATGGGATACCCTGCGGCCTGGTGTTTTGACAGCAGGACAAAAACCAATTCAAAATGCAATAGCTTAATAAAGCTGAGGCTGAACAAGCTTATTTAGTATAACAGATAGGGTGCAACGTGCAGGTTTGGGATACCCTGCGGCCTAGTGTTTTGGCAGCAGACCAAAAACCAATTCAAAATGCGATAGCTTGATTAAGCTGAGGCTGAACAAGCTAATTTAGTATAACAGATTGGGTGCCACGTGGTGTTTTGGGATACCCTGCGGCCTGGTGTTTTGACAGCAGGACAAACACCAATTCAAAATGCAATAGCTTAATAAAGCTGAGGATGAACAAGCTTATTTAGTATAACAGATAGGGTGCAACGTGCAGGTTTGGGATACCCTGCGGCCTAGTGTTTTGGCAGCAGACCAAAAACCAATTCAAAATGCGATAGCTTGATTAAGCTGAGGATGAACAAGCGCATTTAGTATAACAGATAGGGTGCTCCATGCAGGTTTGGGATACCCTGCGGTCTGGTGTTTTTTTTAAAAGCAGGACAAAAAACAATTCAAAATGCAATAGCTTGATTAAGCTGAGGATGAACAAGCGTATTTAATATAACAGATAGGGTGCTACGTGCAGGTTTGGGATACCCTGCGGCCTAGTGTTTTGGCAGCAGACCAAAAACCAATTCAAAATGCAATAGCTTAATTAAGCTGAGGATGAACAAGGGTATTTAGTATAATAGATAGGGTGCTACGTGCAGGTTTGGGATACCCTGCGGCCTAGTGTTTTGGCAGCAGACCAAAAAACAATTCAAAATGCGATAGCTTGATTAAGCTGAGGCTGAACAAGCTAATTTAGTATAACAGATTGGGTGCCACGTGGTGTTTTGGGATACCCTGCGGCCTGGTGTTTTGACAGCAGGACAAACACCAATTCAAAATGCAATAGCTTAATAAAGCTGAGGATGAACAAGCTTATTTAGTATAACAGATAGGGTGCAACGTGCAGGTTTGAGATACCCTGCGGCCTAGTGTTTTGGCAGCAGACCAAAAACCAATTCAAAATGCGATAACTTGATTAAGCTGAGGATGAACAAGCGCATTTAGTATAACAGATAGGGTGCTCCATGCAGGTTTGGGATACCCTGCGGTCTGGTGTTTTTTTTAAAAGCAGGACAATAAACAATTCAAAATGCAATAGCTTGATTAAGCTGAGGATGAACAAAGGTATTTAGTATAACAGATAGGGTGCTACGTGCAGGTTTGGGATACCCTGCGTCCTAGTGTTTTGGCAGCAGGACAAAAACGAATTCAGAATGCAATAGCTTGATTAAGCTGAGGATGAACAAGCGTATTTAATATAACAGATAGGGTGCTACGTGTAGGTTTGGGATACCCTGCGGCCTAGTGTTTTGGAAGCAGACCAAAAACAAATTCAAAATGCAATAGCTTAATTAAGCTGAGGATGAACAAGGGTATTTAGTATAATAGATAGGGTGCTACGTGCAGGTTTGGGATGCCCTGTGGCCTAGTGTTTTGGCAGTAGGACAAACACCAATTCAAAATGCAATAGCTTGATTAAGCTGAGGATGAACAAGCGTATTTAGTATAACAGATAGGGTGCAACGTGCAGGTTTGGGATACCCTGCGGCCTAGTGTTTTGGCAGCAGACCAAAAACCAATTCAAAATGCGATAGCTTGATTAAGCTGAGGCTGAACAAGCTAATTTAGTATAACAGATAGGGTGCCACGTGGTGTTTTGGGATACCCTGCGGCCTGGTGTTTTGACAGCAGGACAAACACCAATTCAAAATGCAATAGCTTAATAAAGCTGAGGATGAACAAGCTTATTTAGTATAACAGATAGGGTGCAACGTGCAGGTTTGGGATACCCTGCGGCCTAGTGTTTTGGCAGCAGACCAGAAACCAATTCAAAATGCGATAGCTTGATTAAGCTGAGGATGAACAAGCGCATTTAGTATAACAGATAGGGTGCTACGTGCAGGTTTGGGATACCCTGCGGTCTGGTGTTTTTTTTTAAAAGCAGGACAAAAAACAATTCAAAATGCAATAGCTTGATTAAGCTGAGGATGAACAAAGGTATTTAGTATAACAGATAGGGTGCTACGTGCAGGTTTGGGATACCCTGCGGCCTAGTGTTTTGGCAGCAGGACAAAAACGAATTCAGAATGCAATAGCTTGATTAAGCTGAGGATGAACAAGCGTATTTAATATAACAGATAGGGTGCTACGTGCAGGTTTGGGATACCCTGTGGCCTAGTGTTTTGGCAGCAGACGAAAAACCAATTCAAAATGCAATAGCTTAATTAAGCTGAGGATGAACAAGGGTATTTAGTATAATAGATAGGGTGCTACGTGCAGGTTTGGGATGCCCTGTGGCCTAGTGTTTTGGCAGCAGGACAAAAACCAATTCAAAATGCAATAGCTTGATTAAGCTGAGGATGAACAAGCGTATTTAGTATAACAGATAGGGTGCAACCTGCAGGTTTGGGATACCCTGCGGCCTAGTGTTTTGGCAGCAGACCAAAAACCAATTCAAAATGCAATAGCTTGATTAAGCTGAGGATGAACAAGGGTATTTAGTATAACAGATAGGGTTCTACGTGCAGGTTTGGGATACCCTGCGGCCTAGTGTTTTGGCAGCAGGGCAAAAACCAATTCAAAATGCAATAGCTTGATTAAGCTGAGGATGAACAACGCTTATTTAGTATAACAGATAGGGTGACATGTGCTGGTTTGGGATGCCCATGTGGGCTGGTGTATTTAAAGCAAACAAAACACAATTCAAAATGCAATAGCTTAATTAAAATGAGGCTGAACAACGCTTATTTAGTATAACAGATAGGGTGACATGGGCTGGTTTGGGATGCCCATGTGGGCTGGTGTATTTAAAGCAGACATAAAACAATGCAAAATGCAATAGCTTACCATATTTTTCGCCCTATAAGACGCACTTATTTTTCCCCAAAAGTGGGGGATGCCACACAGCCTATACTAATGGGGGGAGGGGGAAAGCCACACAGCCAATGGGAATGGGGGGAGAGGTGGATGCCACACAGCCTATGGGAATGTGGGGAGAGGGATGCCACACAGCCTATACTAATGGGGGGAGAGGGGGATGCCACACAGCCAATGAGTATATGGGGAATGGGAGGGGGGGATGCCACACTGGATATATGGGGAATGGGATGGGGGTATGCTACACTGTCTATGGAATGGGGGCATCCCACATGGCCTATGGGAATTGGATAGGGGAATGCCACACTGTCTGTAATGGTGCGTTTTTGATTGAAATTTTTTTTTTCTTATTTTCTTCCCCCAAATCCTAGGTGCGTCTTATGGGCAGGTGCGTCTTATAGGGCGAAAAATACGGTAATTAAAATGAGGCTGAACAACGTTTATTTAGTATAACAGATAGGGTGACATGTGCTGGTTTGGGATGCCCATGTGGGCTGGTGTATTTAAAGCAGACAAAAACCAATTCAAAATGCAATAGCTTAATTAAAATGAGGCTGAACAACGCTTATTTAGTATAACAGATAGGGTGACATGTGCTGATTTGGGATGCTCATGTGGGCTGGTGTATTTAAAGCAGACAAAACACAATTCAAAATGCAATAGCTTAATTAAAATGAGGCTGAACAACGCTTATTTAGTATAACAAATAGGGTGACATGTGCTGGTTTGGGATGCCCATGTGGGCTGGTGTATTTAAAGCAGACAAAAACCAATTCAAAATGCAATAGCTTAATTTAATTGAGGCTGAACAACGCTTATTTAGTATAACAGATAGGGTGCAACGTGGTGGTTTGGGATACCCTTCGGCCTGGTGTTTAGACAGCAGGACAAAAACCAATTAAAAATGCAATAGCCTAATAAAGCTGAGGCTGAACAAGCTGATTTAGTATAAAAGATAGGGTGCAACGTGGTGGTTTGGGATACCCTGCGGCCTGGTGTTTTGACAGCAGGACAAAAACCAATTCAAAATGCAATAGCTTAATAAAGCTGAGGATTAACAAGCTTGTTTAGTATAACAGCTAAGGTGCAACGTGCAGGTTTGAGATACCCTGCGGCCTAGTGTTTTGGCAGCAGACCAAAAACCAATTCAAAATGCGATAGCTTGATTACGCTGAGGATGAACAAGCGTATTTAGTATAACAGATAGGGTGCTACATGCAGGTTTGGGATACCTTGCGGCCTGGTGTTTTGGCAGCAGGACAAAAAACAATTCAGAATGCAATAGCTTGATTAAGCTGAGGATGAACAAGCATATTTAGTATAACAGATAGGTTTGGGATACCCTGTGGCCTGGTGTTTTTTTTAAAAGCAGGACAAAAAACAATTCAAAATGCAATAGCTTGATTAAGCTGAGGATGAACAAGGGTATTTAGCATAACAGATAGGGTGCAACGTGCAGGTTTGGGATACCCTGCGGCCTGTTTTTTTTTTTTGACAGCAGGAAAAAAAACAATGCAAAATGCAATAGCTTGATTATGCTGAGGATGAACAAGCTTATTTAGTATAACAGATAGGGTGCTACGTGCAGGTTTGTGATACCCTGCGGCCTAGTGTTTTGGCAGCAGACCAAAAACCAATTCAAAATGCGATAGCTTGATTAAGCTAAAGATGAACAAGAGTATTTAGTATAACAGATAGGGTGCTACGTGCAGGTTTGGGATACCCTGCGGTCTGGTGTTTTTTTTTAAAAGCAGGACAAAAAACAATTCAAAATGCAATAGCTTGATTAAGCTGAGGATGAACAAAGGTATTTAGTATAACAGATAGGGTGCTACGTGCAGGTTTGGGATACCCTGCGGCCTAGTGTTTTGGCAGCAGGACAAAAACAAATTCAGAATGCAATAGCTTGATTAAGCTGAGGATGAACAAGCGTATTTAATATAACAGATAGGGTGCTACGTGCAGGTTTGGGATACCCTGTGGCCTAGTGTTTTGGCAGCAGACCAAAAACCAATTCAAAATGCAATAGCTTAATTAAGCTGAGGATGAACAAGGGTATTTAGTATAATAGATAGGGTGCTACGTGCAGGTTTGGGATGCCCTGTGGCCTAGTGTTTTGGCAGCAGGACAAAAACCAATTCAAAATGCAATAGCTTGATTAAGCTGAGGATGAACAAGCGTATTTAGTATAACAGATAGGGTGCAACGTGCAGGTTTGGGATACCCTGCGGCCTAGTGTTTTGGCAGCAGACCAAAAACCAATTCAAAATGCAATAGCTTGATTAAGCTGAGGATGAACAAGGGTATTTAGTATAACAGATAGGGTTCTACGTGCAGGTTTGGGATACCCTGCGGCCTAGTGTTTTGGCAGCAGGGCAAAAACCAATTCAAAATGCAATAGCTTGATTAAGCTGAGGATGAACAACGCTTATTTAGTATAACAGATAGGGTGACATGTGCTGATTTGGGATGCTCATGTGGGCTGGTGTATTTAAAGCAGACAAAACACAATTCAAAATGCAATAGCTTAATTAAAATGAGGCTGAACAACGCTTATTTAGTATAACAAATAGGGTGACATGTGCTGGTTTGGGATGCCCATGTGGGCTGGTGTATTTAAAGCAGACAAAAACCAATTCAAAATGCAATAGCTTAATTTAATTGAGGCTGAACAACGCTTATTTAGTATAACAGATAGGGTGCAACGTGGTGGTTTGGGATACCCTTCGGCCTGGTGTTTAGACAGCAGGACAAAAACCAATTAAAAATGCAATAGCCTAATAAAGCTGAGGATGAACAAGCTGATTTAGTATAAAAGATAGGGTGCAACGTGGTGGTTTGGGATACCCTGCGGCCTGGTGTTTTGACAGCAGGACAAAAACCAATTCAAAATGCAATAGCTTAATAAAGCTGAGGATTAACAAGCTTGTTTAGTATAACAGATAAGGTGCAACGTGCAGGTTTGAGATACCCTGCGGCCTAGTGTTTTGGCAGCAGACCAAAAACCAATTCAAAATGCGATAGCTTGATTACGCTGAGGATGAACAAGCGTATTTAGTATAACAGATAGGGTGCTACGTGCAGGTTTGGGATACCTTGCGGCCTGGTGTTTTGGCAGCAGGACAAAAAACAATTCAGAATGCAATAGCTTGATTAAGCTGAGGATGAACAAGCATATTTAGTATAACAGATAGGTTTGGGATACCCTGTGGCCTGGTGTTTTTTTTAAAAGCAGGACAAAAAACAATTCAAAATGCAATAGCTTGATTAAGCTGAGGATGAACAAGGGTATTTAGCATAACAGATAGGGTGCAACGTGCAGGTTTGGGATACCCTGCGGCCTGTTTTTTTTTTCTTGACAGCAGGACAAAAAACAATGCAAAATGCAATAGCTTGATTATGCTGAGGATGAACAAGCTTATTTAGTATAACAGATAGGGTGCTACGTGCAGGTTTGTGATACCCTGCGGCCTAGTGTTTTGGCAGCAGACCAAAAACCAATTCAAAATGCGATAGCTTGATTAAGCTAAAGATGAACAAGAGTATTTAGTATAACAGATAGGGTGCTACGTGCAGGTTTGGGATACCCTGCGGTCTGGTGTTTTTTTTTAAAAGCAGGACAAAAAACAATTCAAAATGCAATAGCTTGATTAAGCTGAGGATGAACAAAGGTATTTAGTATAACAGATAGGGTGCTACGTGCAGGTTTGGGATACCCTGCGGCCTAGTGTTTTGGCAGCAGGACAAAAACAAATTCAGAATGCAATAGCTTGATTAAGCTGAGGATGAACAAGCGTATTTAATATAACAGATAGGGTGCTACGTGCAGGTTTGGGATACCCTGTGGCCTAGTGTTTTGGCAGCAGACCAAAAACCAATTCAAAATGCAATAGCTTAATTAAGCTGAGGATGAACAAGGGTATTTAGTATAATAGATAGGGTGCTACGTGCAGGTTTGGGATGCCCTGTGGCCTAGTGTTTTGGCAGCAGGACAAAAACCAATTCAAAATGCAATAGCTTGATTAAGCTGAGGATGAACAAGCGTATTTAGTATAACAGATAGGGTGCAACGTGCAGGTTTGGGATACCCTGCGGCCTAGTGTTTTGGCAGCAGACCAAAAACCAATTCAAAATGCAATAGCTTGATTAAGCTGAGGATGAACAAGGGTATTTAGTATAACAGATAGGGTTCTACGTGCAGGTTTGGGATACCCTGCGGCCTAGTGTTTTGGCAGCAGGGCAAAAACCAATTCAAAATGCAATAGCTTGATTAAGCTGAGGATGAACAACGCTTATTTAGTATAACAGATAGGGTGACATGTGCTGGTTTGGGATGCCCATGTGGGCTGGTGTATTTAAAGCAGACAAAACACAATTCAAAATGCAATAGCTTAATTAAAATGAGGCTGAACAACGCTTATTTAGTATAACAGATAGGGTGACATGGGCTGGTTTGGGATGCCCATGTGGGCTGGTGTATTTAAAGCAGACATAAAACAATGCAAAATGCAATAGCTTACCGTATTTTTCGCCCTATAAGACGCACTTATTTTTCCCCAAAAGTGGGGGAAAAATGTCAGTGCGCCTTATCGGGCGAATGTAAAAAAAAAATTAAAAAAATAAAAAAAAAAAAATTAAAAAAAAAAAAAAAACTCACCCGTCCCCGGCGCTCCCACGTTGTCTGGCACACTGCGAGAGGCCAGAGGAGTGGCGGGGGCTCTGTCCCGGCCCCGCCGCTGCGATCGCTGTCTTTTCAGGCAGCGATGACAGCGGCGGGGCCAGAGACAGAGCCCCTGCCGCTCCTCCATCTGCTCCTCCACACGCGAGCACGAAGGTCCCGGCAGTGGGTGGGCGTTCCCTCCACCGGCGCAGGCCACGCCGCCCGCTGCCCGGACCTTCGTGATCGCATGTGGGGGAGCAGATGGAGGAGCGGCAGGGGCTCTGTCTCTGGCCCCGCCGCTGTCATCGCTGCCTGAAAAGACAGCGATCGCAGCGGCGGGGCCGGGACAGAGCCAGCTCGTGAATGGGGTGGGCGTGGCCTGCGTCGACGCTGCGGCGCAGGCCACGCCCACCCCATTCACGGAGCCGGCCGCTCAGCGCAGTGGTGTCAGCGGAAAGGTGAGTTTAACTTTTTTTTTTTATTACTATGGCGCCTGCCTATACTAATGGGGGGAGGGGGGTGGGAATGGGGGGAGAGGGGCCACACAGCCTTTGGGAATGGGGGGAGGGGGATGCCACACAGCCTTTGGGAATGGGGGGAGGGGTATGCCACACAGCCTATGGGAATGGGGGGAGGGGTATGCCACACAGCCTATGGGAATGGGGGGATGGGGATGCCACACAGCCTATGGGAATGGGGGGAGGGGTATGCCACACAGCCTTTGGGAATGGGGGGAGGGGTATGCCACACAGCCTATGGGAATGGGGGGATGGGGATGCCACACAGCCTATGGGAATGGGGGGAGGGGTATGCCACACAGCCTATGGGAATGGGGGGGATGGGGATGCCACACAGCCTATGGGAATGGGGGGATGGGGATGCCACACAGCCTTTGGGAATGGGGGAGGGGTATGCCACACAGCCTATGGGAATGGGGGGAGGGGGATGCCACACAGCCTTTGGGAATGGGGGGAGGGGTATGCCACAAAGCCTATGGGAATGGGGGGAGGGGGATGTCACACAGCCTATGGGAATGGGGGATGCCACACAGCCTATGGAAATGGGGGTTGCCACACAGCCTATGGGAATGGGGGGAGGGGGATGCCACACAGCCTATGGGAATGGGGAGAGGGGGATGCCACACAGCCCATGCTAATGGGGAGAGGGGGATGCCACACAGCCCATGCTAATGGGGGGAGGGGGATGACACACAGCCCATGCTAATGGGGAGAGGGGGATGCCACACTGCCTATGGGAATGGGGAGAGAGGGATGCCACACAGCCTATACTAATGGGGGGAGGGGGAAAGCCACACAGCCAATGGGAATGGGGGGAGAGGTGGATGCCACACAGCCTATGGGAATGTGGGGAGAGGGATGCCACACAGCCTATACTAATGGGGGGAGAGGGGGATGCCACACAGCCAATGAGTATATGGGGAATGGGAGGGGGGGATGCCACACTGGATATACGGGGAATGGGATGGGGGTATGCTACACTGCCTATGGAATGGGGGCATCCCACATGGCCTATGGGAATTGGATAGGGGAATGCCACACTGTCTGTAATGGTGCGTTTTTGATTGAAATTTTTTTTTTCTTATTTTCTTCCCCCAAATCCTAGGTGCGTCTTATGGGCAGGTGCGTCTTATAGGGCGAAAAATACGGTAATTAAAATGAGGCTGAACAACGTTTATTTAGTATAACAGATAGGGTGACATGTGCTGGTTTGGGATGCCCATGTGGGCTGGTGTATTTAAAGCAGACAAAAACCAATTCAAAATGCAATAGCTTAATTAAAATGAGGCTGAACAACGCTTATTTAGTATAACAGATAGGGTGACATGTGCTGATTTGGGATGCTCATGTGGGCTGGTGTATTTAAAGCAGACAAAACACAATTCAAAATGCAATAGCTTAATTAAAATGAGGCTGAACAACGCTTATTTATTATAACAAATAGTGTGACATGTGCTGGTTTGGGATGCCCATGTGGGCTGGTGTATTTAAAGCAGACAAAAACCAATTCAAAATGCAATAGCTTAATTTAATTGAGGCTGAACAACGCTTATTTAGTATAACAGATAGGGTGCAACGTGGTGGTTTGGGATACCCTTCGGCCTGGTGTTTAGACAGCAGGACAAAAACCAATTAAAAATGCAATAGCCTAATAAAGCTGAGGATGAACAAGCTGATTTAGTATAAAAGATAGGGTGCAACGTGGTGGTTTGGGATACCCTGCGGCCTGGTGTTTTGACAGCAGGACAAAAACCAATTCAAAATGCAATAGCTTAATAAAGCTGAGGATTAACAAGCTTGTTTAGTATAACAGATAAGGTGCAACGTGCAGGTTTGAGATACCCTGCGGCCTAGTGTTTTGGCAGCAGACCAAAAACCAATTCAAAATGCGATAGCTTGATTACGCTGAGGATGAACAAGCGTATTTAGTATAACAGATAGGGTGCTACGTGCAGGTTTGGGATACCTTGCGGCCTGGTGTTTTGGCAGCAGGACAAAAAACAATTCAGAATGCAATAGCTTGATTAAGCTGAGGATGAACAAGCATATTTAGTATAACAGATAGGTTTGGGATACCCTGCGGCCTGGTGTTTTTTTTAAAAGCAGGACAAAAAACAATTCAAAATGCAATAGCTTGATTAAGCTGAGGATGAACAAGGGTATTTAGTATAACAGATAGGGTGCTACGTGCAGGTTTGGGATACCCTGCGGCCTGTTTTTTTTTTTTGACAGCAGGACAAAAAACAATGCAAAATGCAATAGCTTGATTATGCTGAGGATGAACAAGCTTATTTAGTATAACAGATAGGGTGCTACGTGCAGGTTTGTGATACCCTGCAGCCTAGTGTTTTGGCAGCAGACCAAAAACCAATTCAAAATGCGATAGCTTGATTAAGCTAAAGATGAACAAGCGTATTTAGTATAACAGTTAGGGTGCTACGTGCAGGTTTGGGATACCCTGCAGCCTAGTGTTTTGGCAGCAGACCAAAAACCAATTAAAAATGCAATAGCTTGATTAAGCTGAGGATGAGCAAGCGTATTTATTATAACAGATAGGGTGCTACGTGCAGGTTTGGGATACCCTGCGGCCTGGTGCTTTTTTTAAAGCAGGACAAAAAACAATTCAAAATGCAATAGCTTGATTAATCTGAGGATGAACAAGGGTATTTAGTATAACAGATAGGGTGCTACGTGCAGGTTTGGGATATCCTGCGGCCTAGTGTTTTGGCAGCAGGGCAAAAACAAATTCAAAATGCAATAGCTTGATTAAGCTGTGCTGGTTTGGGATGCCCATGTGGGCTGGTGTATTTAAAGCAGACAAAACACAATTCAAAATGCAATAGCTTAATTAAAATGAGGCTGAACAACGCTTGTTTAGTATAACAGATAGGGTGACATGTGCTGGTTTGGGATGCCCATGTGGGCTGGTGTATTTAAAGCAGACAAAACCCAATTCAAATTGCAATAGCTAAATTAAAATGAGGCTGAACAACGCTTATTTAGTATAACAGATAGGGTGACATGTGCTTGTTTGGGATGTCCATGTGGGCTGGTGTATTTAAAGCAGACAAAAACCAATTCAAAATGCAATAGCTTAATTAAAATGAGGCTGAACAACGCTTATTTAGTATAACAGATAGGGTGACATGTGCTGGTTTGGGATGCCCATGTGGGCTGGTGTATTTAAAGCAGACAAAACACAATTCAAAATGCAATAGCTTAATTAAAATGAGGCTGAACAACGCTTATTTAGTATAACAGATAGGGTGACATGGGCTGGTTTGGGATGCCCATGTGGGCTGGTGTATTTAACCCTTTAAACGCCAGCCACGTAAAATTTACGTGGCTGCCTCTCCTGCAGTTAACTGCCAGCCACGTAAATTTTACGTGCCTGACTTTCCCCACTAATAGTAAAAAAAGTTTTTAAAAAAGGCACTTACCTGACCCCTCGTTTGATTCAGCTGGGTCTCCTCTTCAAAATGGTGGTCTCCGATCGTTCACCGGACCTCCTCTGGCTGCAGGGGAGGGCCCGGAATAGGGTGCCCCCCCCCCCCCATTTCAGCTGCCTCCGGCTTTTCCTGTAAAATAAAAAAAAAAAAAAAATGACATTTACTTACCTCTGTGTGCGCTGGCTCCCGCCGACCCTCCTCTTCACCTGGGGGGCCTCCGATCCCCCCCCCAGGTCATTCCGATCTTCAGGAGAGAGCCTGGAAGGCTCTCTCCCCTCTCCTGTTCCGATGGCGGCCGCCATCTTGACGCTAAGCCCCGTCCCTTTTGGGGGTGGGGCTAATGACGTCAGTCCGTGCCGTCGTCCCCGCTAAGCCCCGCCCCTTTGGGGGCGGGGCTATGACGTCATTCCCAGTCCCGATCACCGGCTACAGCTCTGTTAGCTGTCAGATGCCGGTGATCGGTGCCCTGGAAGGAGGTGACAGGAGATCCTCTGATCTCCTGCCTCCTCCTTCTCTGGATGCCGATCACCGGCATCTGACAGCAGATCAGCGAGGGACACAGGAGCTGACGATCGAAGGTGAGTAAAGAGTAAATTTTTTTTTTTTTTTTTTTAATAAATAAAAATTTTGTGTCCGTGTTTTTTTTTTTTCTGTTAACCCTTTGTGAACTGGTAAGGGGTCCATGAGACCCCTGTACCAGTTCACAAGGCTGGGGTCTGGCAAGTCACCTGCCCTAGCGGGTGACTTGCCATTAACCCCTGCACCCCCAATTACCTGCCTCCCCAAAGCCCAGGGGGGGGCAGAAGAGCCCGGGCCCACATAGACTATGTGGGCTCATAGGCTGCAGGGTGGGGGGGCCACAAAAGCTGGCCCCCCCACTCTGTGCCTACAAGCCCCCATAGCTGGTCCTGGGCTGGTTATGACGGGTAGGGGGGACCCTACGTCATTTTTTTTTTTAATTTTAAGGGTTAGGGTTAGGGTTAGGGCGCCGTAGGAGCGGGCTGAGGTGAGTTTTTTATACCTTTCTCGGGGGTTTTACGCAGCGGGGCACCCCCGCGGAAGTGGATCAAAACCCAGGATAGTGAAAATCCTGGGTGTTGGTCCACTTTACGGGTTAGGGTTAGGCTAACCCTAACCCTTAGAATTCCCCCCAAAAATGGGGTCCCCCCACCCCCTGGGATTAAAAAGAAAAAATTAAAAAAAATTAAAATTTTAAAGAATTAAAATTAAAAAGAAAATGATATAGGGACCCCCTCCCAGGGGGGCCCACTATTTTTTTAATTTTTGGGGTTAGGCTTAGCCAAAAATTCTCAAAAAAAATTGGGGTCCCCCCCCCGGGAGGGGGTCCCTATGTAATTTTAAATTAACCCCTTATGTTTATAGTGTGGATAGTAGTATTTTATTTGTAAATGTTATAAAATGCTCTTTTCAGTTTGGGGGGTCTCCTGGGCAAGAATGAGGGGCTATTGATACATATGTGGTACCGTTGTAATCGGGAGAAATGGGGCTATCACATGCAATATGGTTTTTATTACTAAAAAATGTTTTATTTAAAATAAAGGAGACAATTGTATATATATATATATTATTTTATTTATTTTTTTGTTTTTTTTTACGCAAAAATATTTAAAAAACAGTAGACAAATTACAAACAAGACATTTAATGTTAAAGCCTAAATTCTGCTGCAAAAAAATATATATATATATTTTCCAAGAAATTCCGACAAAAATCACGGTTAAACATGCCGCAAAATGGGGAAAAATGACCAACTGAGGGCGACAAAAGTTCAAGTAGGCTGGCAATTAAAAGGGTTAATAGTACCTATGCATGTTGGGTATTGTTCTGCTCGGGGGACCTTGCGCTTTCAGATTTAGCTTGTTTTTTCTTATTTGCATATTGATATTTTAGGAAAAGGTGTTTTTTATTCTGCTTTTTTATAATTTTTTTTGTGAAACCCTGTGCAACCTAAGAATTCTTCAAGGGATTACTTCCAGAAAGATGAGCCCACGACAACAAGCTGGGTACGCTTAGAAAGCTTAAAATGTGTACTTTCAGGGAACATATGGTTTATGGGGGATATTCTAAATGTAAAGGGTTGTTTTGGTAGAAAAAGCACAAGGTGCGCACTTTGTATGCAGAGCTGAAATTTTGAAGTAAAATTACCGTTACGCACATGCTTTACTTTGGTGTGTTTGGCAACTCTTCCCTTGACAGTAGCTATGCATGCTGGGTATTGTTCTGTTCGGGGCATGTTGCTTTTTCAGATTTTCAGTTTTTTTCTTGTTTGCATATAGGTTTTTTTAGGAAAATGTGGTTTTGATTCTGCTTTTTTATACTTTTTTAGAGAAACCCTGTGCAACCAAAGAATATATTGAGGGATTACTTCCAGAAAACTGCACCCATGTCAACAAGCCTGGTACGCCTAGAAAGCCTGAGGTGTGTACTTCCAGAGAATATATAGTTTGTGGGGGGTATTTCAAATGTAAAGGGTTGTTTTTCTTGAAAAATTGCAAGGTGCGCTTAGCACGTAGCATAGTTGTATTTTATCTGAAAATCTCCTAAAGAGTTTTTTCAGTTTGGGGGAGTCTCCTGGGCAGGAAAGGGTGTCTACCTATACATATGTGGTATCACTGTAACCGGGAGAAATTGGGGTTTCACGTGCAATAAGATTTTATTGACAAACTTACATTTTTTATTACAAAAAACACTACAAATTGTAAAAAATTGTTTTTTGGGGTTTTTTTTGCACATATTTCATCCAAAAATATTGAGAATACACCTAAAAAATGACAAACAAGACATTTCATGTTAAAGCTTAGACTCTGCTGAAAAAAACAATATATCACTTTTCTGGGAAATCCCTGGAAATCCCTTCAAAAATCACAGTTGAACAAGGGGAGCGCAAAATAGTGCAAAATGGTCTGGCAACAAAGGGTGACAAAATCTCAAGGTAGGCTGGCGGTTAAAGGGTTAAACAAGACAAAAAAATATTAAAACTAATCCAGTTATGAGAAATGCTTGCGTATAACAGATAGGGTTAACCCTTTAAGTGCCAACCTACCTGGAGTTTTTGTCACACTCTGTTGCCAGACCATTTTGCACTATTTTGCGCTCCCCATGTTCAAATGTGATTTTTGAAGGGATTTCCCAGGAAAATTATATATTGTTTTTTTCAGCAGAGTCTGGGCTTTAACATGAAATGTCTTGTTTGTCATTTTTTAGGTGCATTCTCAATATTTTTGGGTGAAATATGTGCAAAAAAAAAAAAAAATTTTTACATATTGTAGTTTTTTTTGTAATAAAAAATGTAAGTTTGTCAATGAAATCTTATTGCGTGTGAAATCCCAATTTCTCCCGGTTACAGCGGTACCACATATGTATAGGTAGACACCCTTTCCTGCCCAGGAGACTCCCCCAAACTGAAACAGCGCTTTAGGGGATTTTCAGATAAAATACAACTGTGCTACGCAATATGCGCACCTTGCAGTTTTTCCAGAAAAATAACCCTTTACATTTGAAATACCCCCCACAAACTATATATTCTCTGGAAGTACACACCTCAGGCTTTCTAGGCGTACCAGGCTTGTTGATGTGGCCATAGTTTTCTGGAAGTAATCCCTCAATGGATTCTTTGGTTGCAAAGAATTTCCCTAAAAAAAGGATAAAAAAGCAGAATCAAAGCCACATTTTCCTAAAAAAACTATATACAAACAAGAAAAAACAAGTTTAATCTGAAAATGCAACATCCCCCGAACAGAACAATACCCAACATGCATAGCTACTGTCAAGGGAAGAGTTGCCAAACACCCCAAAGTAAAGCATGTGCATAACGGTAATTTTACTTGAAAATTTCAGCTCTGCAGACAAAGTGCGCACCTTGCGTTTTTTCAACCAAAACAACCCTTGACATTTGGAATATCCCCCATAAACCATATATTCCCTGAAAGTACACACGTTAAGCTTTCTAAGGGTACCCAGCTTGTTCTAGTGGGCTCATCTTTCTGGAATTATTACCTCAAAGAATTCTTTGGTTGCGCAGGGTTTCCCTAAAAAATTTATAAAAAAGCTGAATAAAAAACACCTTTTCCTAAAATATAAATATGCAAACCAGAAAAAACAAGCTAAGTCTGAAAGCGCAAGGTCCCCCGAACAGAACAATACCCAACATGCATAGGTACTATTAACCCTTTTAATTGCCAGCCTACTTGAGATTTTGTCACCCTCTGTTGACAGGCCATTTTTCCCCATTTTGCTTCATGTTTTGCGCCATGTTTTGCGCCATTTTTGCTGGAACTTTCAGGAAAATTATATATATATATTTTTGAAGCAGAGTTTAGGCTTTAACATGAAATGTCTTGTTTGTAATTTTTTTTTTTTACAATATTATTAAGTAAAAAAAATAAATAAATAAATAAATAAATAATTTTTTTAGAAAATTGACTCCTTTATTTTAAATAAAAAATGTATTTTATTAAGGAAAATCATATTGCATGTGAAAGCCCCATTTCTACCGATTAGAACGGTACCACATATTTATCGGTAGCCCCCTGTTCCTGCCCAGGAGACCCCTCTAACTGAAACAAGTATTTTATAACATTCACAAAAAAAATACAAATACCATCCACACTACAAAGGGTTAAATCGAGAAAAAAAATGACATAGGGTCCCCCCTCCCAGGGGAGGGGGACCCCATTTTTTTTTTATTTTTAAGGGATAAAAACCCTTAAAAATCAAAAAAAAAAAATTGATGTGGGGTCCCCCTTACCCAAAGTAACCAGCCCGGGACCAGCTATGGGGGCTTGTAGGCACAGAGTGGGGGGGCCAGCTTTTGTGGCCCCCCCACCCTGCAGCCTACGAGCCCACATAGCCTATGTGGGCCCGGGCTCTTCTGCCCCCCCCGGCCTTTGGGGAGGCAGGTAATGGGGGTGCCAGGGGTTAATGGCAAGCCACCCGCTAGCACAGGTGGCTTGCCATCCCCCCAGCCTTGTGAACTGGTATAGGGGTCATGGGCCCCTTACCAGTTCACAAGGGGTTAAAAGTAAAAAATGACACACACACATAAGAAAAAAAAATCTTTATTATTTTTTTTACACTGTACTCACCTCCGATCCGACGTCCCTCACCGCTGTCCCGCGCCGATCATCTCACTGACAGATGCCGGTGGTGATCGGCGCAGGGCGGGTGACAGGTGAGGGGGCTCTGATCGGAGCCTCCTCACCTGACACCCGCCCTGCTCCGATCACCACCGGCATCTGACAGATGCCGGAGCTCGGAGGGGGTATAGGAGGAGTGGGATGACGTCATCCCGCTCCTCCCACAATGGGCGGGGCTAAGCGGCGGCGGCCATCGCCGCCATTTCAAGAGGTGAGGACCCGGAAGAGGGTCGTCACCTGAAGACTGCGCAGCCCAGGGGGGGGATCGGACCCCCCCCCCTGGTGAAGAGGAGACCTGATAGAAGGCTCGGGCGCGGAGGTGAGTAAATGACAGTTTGTTTTTTGTTTTTTTTTTACAGCGGCGATGTCAGCGCTGGAAACGGGGGGGGGGGCGGCTGGTTTCGGGCCCCCTCCTGAAGACGGAGGACGACGGGGGGGCGATCGGATGCCCCCCGCAGGAAGAGGGGACCCCAGGCTTCACGGGGATACCGGAGGTAAGTGGGTTTTTTTTTCTATCTTTTAACTGTTAGTGGTAAATGCCAGGCACGTGAAATTTACGTGGCTGGCACTTAAGTGACAGAGAGGCAACCACGTAAATTTTACGTGGCTGGCATTTAAAGGGTTAAATAAGCCACTGCATTGATAGGATGCACAGTGGCAAGGCAGGTTTACAGCACAAAGAAATGAAATTGAATTGAAAACTGATCTGGCTAATGAAAATAAAAAAAAAAATTTCCTGTCACTTCAATGCTGTCCCTGCCTGGATCGTTCCGGTTTTTCCCTATCTTTCACTATCTTTCCATGGCTCTGTCTACCTCTCTTTCTGCCTCTCTGTCAGTCTCTCTGACTCTCCCTACCTATCTCTAACTCTGTCCCTGTCTGTAACCAGCTCTGCTCTGGCAGCAATACAACGCTGAACTGCGCACAAGGAAAATGGCTGCTGGTTTATATAGCATGGTGACGTCACCGGGCTTCCTGGCCGCTGATAGGCTGCATGTGACTTTCCCATGATACCTTGCCCCAGGGGATATGTCTGGATATGTTCATCCACCATTTTAGAATGCCTGTAATTGAAATAAATGGAGTTTAAAGGAAAACTTCGATTGATCGAATCGCGGGGAATCGGATTCGTTCAGAATCGATTTTTTTTCCTGAAATTCGGAACGAATTCGGGTTTCGTCCGGATCGATTCGCTCATCCCTAATCATGGCACATACAGTAACTGTCTTTTTAACTAAATTGGATATAACTAGACTACTACAGTGAAGACTGAAACAGCGTTTTTTTCTGTAAAATTTCTGTTAAAATTTATATTTCAGTAACCAATATGTGACCACCAGTGATCAATGGAATTTGCTTAGCATATAAGCTACTATAAGCAGTACCTTGCTCCCAGTGCCTAAGCACCTGGAAGCCAAATATCCCCATTGGAAAAGTTAAGGAAGATCTTGACCCAAATCACCGTCCAGATTGAGTGAAGGAAAGGAAAGTTTTTTTTTTAATTTTAGGGAACAGATTTAGGCTCTGAATTATGACATCCACCAGTTTTCATTCATGTTATCAACACATTAGAGGCAACAGTGGTGTCAATCACAAATTTTTTTTGGCAAAAGTGGTGGTTATGTTATTGTAAATCAGGCCCTTCATTTGAAGACTGATTTGTAATGTCCTCCACTTTACTCTTTTTTTCAGTTAAACTATTTTCAGTGGTTTGTCTCCACAGTTGCCTCTAATGTGGTGGTCACACAAACAGCATCTGGTGAAAACTAGTGGAAACTGGTGGCAATGTGTGGGAACATATATGTGCAGGTAGAACAACAATACATACCAGTTTCGCCAAACCACAACATTTACCAAAAAATATTGCATGGAGCAGGCTAGCGCAGGGCAGCGGTTAGAAATGTTTCCTTTTACAAGTCAACAGTACAGATAGTGCCAATCTCAATGTATTATTTTTTTTAAATAACAATAACCTTACTTATTTTAGAATACTGTTACAAAACTTTTTCAACACTTACCAGGCAAGCAACCTCCCCAAAACTCAGTTGCCCCATCTGCATGCATGATACTGAATCATTGCCAGCACTGCAGCATTGCCTTACCAATTCTCCTGGTTGCGGCCAACTTGAAGCACCCGGCAGCTTCCTCCTTTACCAGCATCCCAGCTGTGCTGCTGCCTGGAGTTAACCGACAAACCCACAATGCAAAGAGACAGGAAACCCATTGGCAGTTCCTCTTTGCAGGTCACTGACACATCCATAGGCTGTCATTGAAGGGGGTAAATCGACCAGACGGGAGTTACAAAAGGTAATCTGAATATTGAAACACTGAAAAACTAAGGTAAATAAAGAATCACAGGGAACTGATACTCTTAATGTTTATGGTCTGCATCAAAAAAACTAGACAACGCTGCCAGTGTCCACCAGTTTTCTCCACCATATTGGTAAATTATTCTAGTTCAGGTATAAATAATCTGCATACCAGTTTTTCTTTCATAAATACAGTTTAAGCTGGTGGAAACAGTGAATTTGATGGATACAGAAATTACATAGGGATTTGTAATTCAGGCCCTTAATTAATACATTTATGTATTCAGTTATACTATTTTTACAGCAGATAAACAGGTTTAAAGTTAAAAAAAACTTTTTAAATGTTTTAAATACCATGAAGTGCATGTGATGTTATAGGATGAACAGCACCATTTTCTAAAACTGAATGTCACTGTGTTTTATAAACATACATAGCCATCATGTTGTATGCCTTCATAATTCCCTTTTGAGCTGCAAGATAATGCTATTGGGAAATACAGTACACCATGGCTGCATTATAACATCATTAGAGCTAAACATACAAAAAAGCAGAGGGTATTATTTATCAATAAATAGAACAATATCTCACTCCCAAAGTTCTAAAGCAATTCTAATAAAATAAAAACACAAAAATAACAGTTGATACTTGTTTAAAGAGATTTTGCAGGCAAAGGTCAAAAGAAATTAAAGTGTGTCGCTCCAGCACTGTCCTTCCTCCCAGGTCAGCGCCGTAGAGGAAAATCCCTTCCTCATTTGCAGCTCCAGCCACTCCCTGCCTTGAGGAGCTGTAACGGAACCAGGCTGAGCTGCCATTCAATCATCATTAGACACCATCCATCCTCTACCCTGAAGTCGGAGCAGGAGAAACAGGCAAAAAATTGACACTAAATGAGGAGCCCTGGCCAGGGCACAAATCTAGGAACTATGACTCTACGTAAGCACTTGTTGTTGTGCAGCTGAACCTGCACCTGGCCAAGTTGTTGGTGGTGCAGTCGCTGCCATACCCCAACTTGTTGGGTCCACCGCCTTTAGGAAATGAATGGGGTGCACCCAGCCCAGGTGGCGTGTCCCCAGTTGCCATTTCTATTTTAGCAAGGCCATTCCCGCCTTGCACAGTTACTTGGAGGAGAAAGTGGGGCTGTCTATGCAACTGTCAGTGTGCAGCAAAGTGAATGCAACCATAGATACTCGGAGCAGTAGCTACAGCCAAGGGCAATACATGTGTGTCACGGCCCATTGGGTCAACCTTGTGCAGCACGATGCTCCGACGCACCAAGATCAGTCATTAGTAACACCTTCACGTTTGTGCCGATCTGCTTCAGCTTTGGACACCAGGTGCCTATTCTCCTCCTCAACAGACGGGAGACAGTGGGGCATAGGTTACCCTCCTCCTCCATCCTTTCATCACTGCAAGGCGCAGCACTGCCATGCTGAGTCTGGGTGGGAAAAGCCACACTGCTGAGAAGTTGCTGCCGTGCATGCATGAGGAAGTCTCTCGCTGGCTGTCTCCACATCAACCTAGATTGAGCAATGTGGTTGCAGATAACGGGCTGAACATTGTGGCTGTTCTGTGTCTAGGTCGCATGACATATGCCCCATGCCTGGCACATGTGATAAGTCTGGTTGCCAAATGCTTCTTAAAAACATATGTTGGTCTGGGAGATCTGGCCATGTCCAAGAGGGTATGTATTCACTATAGCTGATCCTATGCCTTCAAACACGCTCTCCTAGACTTGCAGCACCAGAATGGTCTTCCCAAACACTGCTTAATCTGTGATGTCCCCATGTGCTGTAATTCCACCCTACATATGCTGGACCACCTCTACCACCAGCACAAAGCAGGTAATGATTTCTTTATGCAGCAAACAGCTAGCTTTTCCAGCCAGAGTAATTTTCAGCTCTGGCATTGGCAGATGATCAGAGACACGTGTCGTGTGCTGAGGCCTTTTGAAGAGGCAACAAGATTTGTCAGCAGGGACAACAGTGGAATGAATGATATTCATTTTGGAGGCCATGGTCATGATTCAGCAAGGGACAGAAGAATGAACCCATCTGTCTCCTGGCTCCTGGCTCCTTGGATCTACAAGAAGAGGTGGAGGAGGGTGAGGAGGAGGAAATCCCTAGGATGTGGATTTTGGAGATGAAAACAGCCAACTTATCACAGGAAGGGATAGGAGAGGCGACACACAATGATGATGGTAGTGGTGATGACGGTGATGAACAAACATGGCAATACGGAGTGGAGTTGGAACCAACGGGCCCTCAGAAATGCTGGCGAGGATGGCGAGCTGTATGCTTAGGTTCTTGTGCACTGACAGCTGCATTGTTAGCATGAAGCAAAAAGACGAGTACTGGATCGTTACACTTTTAGACCCTCGGAGGAAACTTTTTACACTTTCCATGAGGAAGGCAAAAATAGGTTATTACTAGGAGTAGACATGTCGTCACCCCCTAAATGGACAAGGTTGTCCGCCAAAAGGGTGGAAAAGCTAACTTTTGTAAAGATGAATCAAGCATGGATAGGTGACAATTTTCAAACTCCTGTGCCTGATGCCACTGATTAGCATGCCATTACTACTACTACTAACCCCCGTTAAGAAATGGGACAATTTTTTGAGGGCTTGCCCGCTACTGCCAGGTCAACACAACCATAGTTTAACCTCGTGATGTCCAAAATGGGCAATTTTTTCAATGCTTGTATAAAAAACATTACTTCTTTTCCCTTTTCAGGAACTTCTCACCATTGCTTTAATGTGCTTTAAACTATCAAAGACAGCAATGGGTTATTGAAATGCTAATTAAGTTGTGCTAATTAGTCCACTAAAACATGTTTTTATACAGCCTTGGGTGGCTTCAGAGTGTTATAAAGGACTTTAAGGGTCATCAGCCATTATTTTCCATGCGTTTTAGACAAAAGTTCGGCCTGAACTGAACTCTTTTGTCAAAGCTCGGCGGACCAAACTTTTGAAAAGTTTGCTCATCTCTGTTAAGGACCTTGGACCCACAAAAAGGCAATCTGAATGTGTTAGCAGTGTGAATCACCCAATATATCAGTCCAGCTACCCACGTACATACCACCATAAAGAGACAAGCATTCTTACTCATAATAACAGAATATTTTAGTGAAATACATATTGCTAAGTATCAGTAAAAAAAAATATAACTGCACTAAGCATGCTGTATAAGTAATAGCACCATGTTTAATCAAAATGCTTGCTAACATTTGTGGCAGAGTTGTAGAAGTATAACAAATGTCCAGAAAGAAAGGATTTTTAAGGAAGAAGTACATCACGGTCTGGAGATTTTGGTCCATGTTTGTGAGGACAATTAGATGTCTTGTGTTTTCTGAAAATGCATTTATATAAAACATAGTTAGCACTGTGTCATTGTGCAAATTAATGAAATAGAAACAAAACTCCTATTGTGAAATGGCACAATTCAATTTTTCACATCAATTCTAAGGTAAAATAAAGTATTACAGTAAGATGGCAGTACTCAGGAGGACTCAGGATGAATTTTGATTTTTAAATGAGAAAAAAAAATACTTTTTATTTCACTTCTCACTACAGGATCAATAAAGCAATATTTACACCTGAAACAATTGCATTGACCTCTAGGTAGACAAATAAAGTCGAACAAAACCTGTGAATTTGAATTTCCAGGGTTTTGTTCCATGCCCCAGAGGTATCCTAAAGCGGGATACCCCGCTGTGTGAAACTTCCCAGAAAGCCAGAAAGAAGTCACCTGTCCAGACTCCAATGGTGCAATGCTCTAATGGTCCAATGAGAGCCGTCTGAATCGGCAAGTGGCTCTCATTTACTAGAATGGGAAGCTCCTATCCCAGCCTATCTGAATTGCTAGGGCAGGACGTGGGCACGATGACAGGGATGCGGCTCTCCATCATAAACAATGAGAGATGTCTGCCGAATGATGTCGTCATAGCAGGTGACTCTCAATGGACGAGAGCCCGTGCATGCGCCGTTGGAACGGGGAAAGGTTCATTTTTATAGGCACCCTGTGGGTTTCACACAGCGAGGCAATCCAGGTTGGCCACTGCTGGGTTTTGTTCCGCTTTATTCAAAAGAAGGAAATGCCTTATTTAACAGGTGCTTAATTGAAGGATAAAAAATGTACTACTTTTTTTGTTTATGCCATTAACTTTCATTGTCTAACTAGGTGTCGATTCAGCACCAGGAGTGAGAAAAAAACAGTTATTTTTCACCTAAATTTTTTTTACAAATGATTCTGAATCAACCTCTACCTCCTCAGCATTTCAAGAAAAAAAATCCTTTGTATAACGACATGGTTTCAACAAAATAGCTTAGAGGCTGATTCATTACTAACGCCAGGTATCGGCAGATGAGCGCCTGTATAGTGGCACTTAGAGCGACCGCTAGTAGACGCTGTAAGCAGGTATTGGGCGCTGTAACAGAGCGCCTCAGTCGCTGTAGTAACCTGGCCAGTACGGATGAACGAATCGATCCGGACGATCCCGGATTCGTTCCGAATTGCATTAAAAATTCGATTCTGAACGAATCCGAATTTCCCCGCCATTCGATCGATCAAAGTTTTCCTTTAACCCTTTAAACGCCAGCCACGTAAATTTTATGTGGCTGCCTCTCCAACAGTTAAACGCCAGCCACGTAAAATTTACGTGCCTGACTTTCCCCATAAATAAAAAAAAAAGTAAAAATAAAAGACACTTACCTGACCCCTCGTTCGATCCGGTCGGGTCTCCTCTTCAGCCAGAGGGGCTCCGATCGCCCATCGGGGCTCCTCCGGCTGCAGGGGAGGGCCCGGAACAGGGTGCCCCCCCGTTTCAGCAGCCGCCCGATTTCCTGTCATAAAAAAAAAAAAAAAATGACAGTTACCTACCTTTGTCCCTGCCGGCTCCCGCAGGCTCTCCTCTTCACGGGGGGGGGCTCCGATCCCCCCTCCCCGCTCTTCCGTCTTCTGGAGGGGGCATAACAGCCCTCCTTCCTTGCTGTCTTCCGATGGCGGCCGCCATCTTGGTGACGTCACGGGGCGGGGCCAGATGACGTCACCACCGGGTGTCATCGGGGCACCCGGCAGTTCATCTCTCAGATGCCGGTGACGGCTGGGAGGGGAAGGAGGGAGGTAGGCGATCCTCCGATCGCCTGCCTCCCCCCTTCTCTGCCCAGCCGTCACTGACAGCAGATCGCCGCGGGACACAGAAGATGAAGATCGGAGGTGAGTAAAGTAAACGTTTTTTTTTTTTTTTAATAAACTTATTTTCAACAACGTGTCTTGTCTTTTTTTACCTTTTAACCCTTTGTGAACTGGTAAGGGGTCCATGTGACCCCTTATACCAGTTCACAGGGCTCGGGGGTCTGGCAAGTCACCTGCGCTAGCGGGTGACTTGCCATTAACCCCTGGCCCCCCAAATTACCTGCCTCCCCAAAGCCCAGGGGGGGGCAGAAGAGCCGTGGCCTTAGGCTATGACGGCTTGTAGCCGCAGGGCCAGGGGCCACTAAAGCTGGCCCCTGCGCCCTGTTCTACAAGCCTCCATAGCTGGTCACAGGCTGGTTACGCTGGGTAGGGGGGACCTCACGCCATTTTTTGGGGGGATTTTTAAGGGTTTTAACCCTTAAAAATCCCAAAAAAAAATGGGGTCCCCCTCCCTTCGAGGGGGGACCCTATGTCATTTTTTTTTTAATTAACCCTTTGTTACCTGTAGCCCAGTAGGTATAAAAGGCTTCCAGCAGCAGCAGGAGAGCAGAAGCCTCAGTGATCAGCGTGGGACACAGGGATGGATGGGAGGTAAGTATTAAAAAAAAATATTAAAAAACATTTATTTTTTTTTAATAAAGATATTTTTTAAAAAGTGTGTCTGTGTGTTTTTTTTTACTTTTAACCCTTTGTGAACTGGTAAGGGGTCCATGTGACCCCTATACCAGTTCACAGGGCTCGGGGGTCTGGCAAGTCACCTGCGCTAGCGGGTGACTTGCCATTAACCCCTGGCCCCCCAAATTACCTGCCTCCCCAAAGCCCAGGGGGGGGCAGAAGAGCCGTGGCCCTAGGCTATGACGGCTTGTAGCCGCAGGGCCAGGGGCCACTAAAGCTGGCCCCTGCGCCCTGTTCTACAAGCCCCCATAGCGGGTCACAGGCTGGTTATGCTGGGAAGGGGGGACCTCACGCCATTTTTTGGGGGGATTTTTAAGGGTTTTAACCATTAAAAATCCCAAAAATAAAATGGGGTCCCCTTCCCTTTGAGGGGGGACCCTATGTCATTTTTTTTTTTTAATTAACCCTTTGTTACCTGTAACCCAGCAGGAGAGCAGAAGCCTAAGTGATCAGCGTGGGACACAGGGATGGATGGGAGGTAAGTATTAAAAAAAAAATTAAAAAAATATATTTTTTTAATAAAGTTTTTTTTTAAGTGTGTCTGTGTGTGTGTGTGTGGTTTTTTTTTTTTTACTTTTAACCCTTTGTGAACTGGTAAGGGGTCCATGTGACCCCTATACCAGTTCACAGGGCTCAGGGGTCTGGCAAGTCACCTGTGGCTAGTGGGTGACTTGCCATTAACCCAGAGACCCCCCATTACCTGCCTCCCAAAAAAACCTTAAAATTCCCCCAAGAAATGGTGCCCCCCCCCCCTGTGAAGGGGGACCCCACACCAATTTTTTTTTATTTAACCCTTTATTATGTGGATAGTAGTTGTATTTTATTTGTAAATGTTATAAAGTGCTCTTTTCAGTTTATGGGATCACCTGGACAGGAACGGGGGGCTACCGATACATATGTGGTATCATTGTAATCGGGAGAAATGGGGCTTTCACATGCAATATGGCTTTCTTTAATAAAATAAATGTTTTTGTTTAAAATAAAGGAGACAATTTAAAAAATATATATATATTTTTTTTAATTTATTTATTTATTTGAAAATATTTAAAAAAGTAGAAAAAATACAAACAAGACATTTCATGTTAAAGCCTAAACTCTGCCACAAAAAGAAAATTTGCCATTTTCTTGGAAATTCCTGCAAAAATCACAGTTAAACATCACGCAAAATGGTGAAAAATATCCTGTCAGGAGAGGGTGACAAAATCTCAAGTAGACTGGCAGTCAAAAGGTTACAGGTACCTATGCATGTTGGGTATTGTTCTGCTCGGGGGACCTTGCGCTTTCAGATTTAGCTTGTTTTTTCTTATTTGCATATTGATATTTTAGGAAAATGTGTTTTTTATTCTGCTTTTTTATACATTTTTTTGTGAAATCCTGTGCAACCTATGAATTCTTCGAGATATTACTTCCAGGATATTCCAAATGTAAAGGGTTGGTTTGGTAGAAAAAGCACAAGGTGCGCACTTTGTCTGCAGAGCTGAATATCTGAAGTAAAATTACCGTTATGCGCATGCTTTACTTTGGTGTGTTTGGCAACTCTTTCCTTGACAGAACCTATGCATGTTGGGTATCATTCTGTTTGGGGGATGTTGCTTTTTCGGATTTTCTGTGGTTTTGATTCTGCTTTTTTATTCATTTTTAGGGAAACCCTGTGCAACCAAAGAATACATTGAGGGATTACTTCCAGAAAACTGCACCCATGTCAACAAGCCTGGTACGCCTAGAAAGCTTGAGGTGTGTACTTCTAGGGAATATATAGTTTGTTGGGGATATTTCAAATGTAAAGGGTTGTTTTTCTTGAAAAACTGCAAGGTGCGCATATTGCAAAGCATAGTTGTATTTTATCTGAAAATCTCCTAAAGCGTTGTTTCAGTTTGGGGGAGTCTCCTGGGCAGGAAAGGGTGTCTACCAATACATATGTGGTACCGCTGTAACCGGGAGAAATTGGGGTTTCACACGCAATAAGATTTTATTGACAAACTTAAATTTTTTATTACAAAAAAACACTACAAATTGTAAAAAATAGTTTTTTTTTTTATTGTTTTGCACAATTTTCACCCAAAAATATTGAGAATACACTTAGAAAATGACAAACAAGACATTTCATGTTAAAGCCCAGGCTCCGCTGAAAAAAACAATATATCACTTTCCTGGGAAATCCCTGGAAATCCCTTCAAAAATCACAGTTGAACATGGGGAGTGCAAAGTAGTGCAAAATGGTCTGGCAACAAAGGGTGACAAAATCTCAAGGAAGGCTGGCGGTTAAAGGGTTAAACTCCATTTACTTCAATTACAGGCATTGTAAAATGGTGGATGGACATGTCTGGACATATCCCCTGGGGCAAGTTATCATGGGAAGGTCACATGCAGCCTATCAGCAGCCAGGAGCCCCGGTGACGTCACAGTGCTATATAAAGCGGCGGCCATCTTGCTTGTGCGCATTTGAGACTTGCAGTGCGCAGACAACGGAGGACAGGGAGAGAGTAACAGAGAGGCAGGGAGACCCACAGAGACCCACAGAGTGCCAGGGAGAGCCAAGAAAAGATAAGGAAAGATAGTGAAAAATCGGGAGCGATCCAGGCAGGGACAGCAGATAAAGTGACATTCCATTTCAGCACGTGACCCTATCTTTTATACAAAATCCCACACCTGCACCTAGCACCCTATCTGTTATACAAAATAAGCGTGTTTCATCCTCAGCTGTACTAAGTTATTTAATTTTGCATTGGTTTCTGACTGCTGTCATTACACCAGGCCACAGGGTATCCCAAACTTGCACCTAGCACCCTATCTGTTATACAAAATAAGCAAATACATAAAAATGTCAGGCAGACAAGTGCCTGGAAGTTCAAAGAGGAGTGGCAGAGGCAAAGATTTTGCAGGCAGAGGTCGCAGGAGTCATGGTGAGAGACTTGATCTGCCAGTATCTGCTAGCGGTCGTGTCTCCACCAGTAACGCATCTGCCATGGTAGATTGGTTAACACGCTCATCAACATCATCACAAGTTACATCTGAGACCCCAGTCTAGGATCGGTAGGTTCCTCTGACACACATTAAGACATTTGTAAATATAATAGGACAGGAAATTGAAAAAATCAATACAGCGGGGGTAAGGCCCAAAAATATCACCCCGGAACAATCGAGGGCACTCAAAGAACTAGAGAAGAATAGGGAAATTGAAATCAAATCAGCTGATAAGGGGGGGCAACACGGTCATTATGCAAAAAAAGCAATACGAAAAAATGTGTTGTAATATCTTAGATAACAAAGAATGGTACAGCAAAACCTCACAGACCACCCTCATTAGAGATAAGGAGGAATATGACTACTTAATAAACCAAGCATACCAGAAAAAAATCATTAAGAAGGAGACATGGGAGTTCCTTACAGTAGAAAACCCGGTAACCCAAACCTTTTACTCCCTACCTAAAATTCATAAGTCCCCCACAAATCCACCCGCCCAATCGTGGCAGGAATTGGTTCCCTCACTAGCAAGGCTAGCCAATATGTTGATGCCCACTTAAGACCATTTGTGGAATCTTTGACTTCATACTTAAGAGATACACCACATCTCCTCACCACTCTACAAGATCTCACAGTGCCTCCACATTCCAGATTAGTTACACTGGATGTGGAGGCACTGTGTTCAAGTATACCACATAACAAGGGCATTAAAGCTGTACAATACTATCTGAACCAACTAGATATCTCAGAACATGAACACAACCAATTCCTGCTACAGCTCTTGAACTTTATCCTTACACATAATACCTTCACTTTTAACAAACAGCTGTACCGCCAACTTCAAGGTACGGCGATGGGCACGGTCTGTGCCCCATCTTTCGCCAATCTTTACCTGGGTTGGTGGGAGAGGGAGATTTGGGCACAGGAATGCTACACCGAACACATGGAGAAAGTAACATCTTGGTATCGCTACATAGATGATATACTCATCATATGGGAAGGAACAAGTGAACCATTGGAAACATTTGTAAGAGAACTAAATCAGAATATTTATAATTTAAAATTTACACTTGAACACAGCGAAACAGAAATCAACTTTCTAGACCTCAAGATTAGAATAGACACTGAAGGAGTGATTACAACAAACTTCTATAGAAAAGAGACAGCAGCCAACAACATCCTTAGGGCCACAAGCTCCCACCCTAAAAAACTGAGGGACAGTATTCCCTATGGGGAATACTTGAGGGCTAAAAGAAACTGTACAACACAGAGTGATTTCAAAACAACAGCAGATGGAATCAGACAAAGATTGAAACTGAGAGGCTACTCTAATAAGGTTCTTAAAAGCGCATATAAGAAAACACTAGAGAAGGACAGGACAAGTATTCTGAACCAGAAAACAAAGGGAAAGAAAAACCAACTAGAATTTGCACCATTAATATTAACTTACAACGCACAACAGGAACAAGTAAGACAGTTACTCCAACAACATTGGTACATTTTGAGGAGAGACCCACTAGTGGGCCCCTTAATTCCAGACAGACCGAGAATTATCTATAGAAAGAACAAGGCTATTAAGGACCATATTGTAAGTAGTCATTATGTGGAGGAAGCCACAAACACAAAATGTTGCAAAGTGGTGGGCACTTACAGATGTGAGGGATGCACAATGTGCCAATATGTTAAGACCAGTCAAGAAATCTCCCTACCCACGGGGATGCACATACAACAAAAACATTTCGGGAATTGCAATACCATGGACCTCATTTATGTCCTCACGTGTACCTGCCCATGCTACTACATTGGGAAAACCAATAGGAAACTGAAAACCAGGATGTATGAACATATTAAAGATATTAAGAACAAAAACATACTAACCCCGGTAGGACGACATTTCTCCCGACACCATGAGGGATCCCTGAAAGGGGCCCATTTTCAAGTACTGGATAGGGTACACACCCACCCCAGAGGAGGAGACATACGGAAAATGACTCTCCAATTAGAAACAAAGTGGATTATAAAATTGAAAGCCACAACCTACCCGGGTCTGAATGACACAGTCAGTTTTGCCCCCTTTTTGAAAACCTGACGAACCAAAATAGGATCCCCCATCCTAAGAGTGAATTATGCACTGAAGATCAGGAACTTAATGGAGCTATAGACTCCACAAAACATTCCTACCGTAGTAAACAGGCCCCGGTCACCTATAGCCTTTTTCCCCTCCCCCCTTCCCCAGCATAAGCATGATAGGAACATAACACAATTAAGAGAAATAAAAGAAGATATAAACAATAAACAAAAAGAAAGAAATAGTCAATAATAAATACTATTGGTGATCATATGATGTTAGAAAACTTTTATTAATGTTTGTTTCACTGTAGATATGAGTAAATGCAGAGAAACCCAGATGCCCTTAAAACATATATAAATTAGCCAAACTAGGCTACTGGAAATTATATAATAAATCTTATGTTGGTACCTCGGTTTTTAAATACAAATAGTCTATTCTTATAAAAGGAAACAGGAGGCTTAATGGTTCCCATACCGAGTATCAAAATCACAGCCGCCGACATTAAATAAAAATCAAAGAGACTGACACCTCAGTTGACACACATAAAATGGCGCTGCCCATGGTGGAGACAGTGAGGGAGGACACAGGGCCGCCGATAGTGAGATGACGCCAGACGCATCTAATGCGCAGGCGCATCTCTTCGTCTGCCCCAATAGGCGGACAGGCGGGCGTGGGGCGGGATCTCCGCCTGGCGCGTGTCACGCCAAATGCGCAGGCGCATCCAAGTGCCTGCCTGATTGGCGATTGTCGGCGTGCGGGGCGGGGCCTCCGCCGGTTAAACCCGCCGAAGGCGGCCAGACCAGAACAGCGAGGGACACGACCTATATACCTATATACTGGGAGAGGCCCGTGAATGGCCCGTCTTAGCGTACCTCCATTATCGGCATAACGAGGACAGCGGCACAGGCGTGACAAGCGCGGACACAGAGCGCACAGCCAGACCGTACTCTGCACAGAGATTTATCCTCAGCCAACCACATAACCACTAGAGGTAAGCACCGTAGCACTGGGCTTAGCAATATCCCAAGATACCCAGGGACACAGACATCTAAACAAGCCTATCCTATTACTCCTATAGATTCCCAGGAGACAGACGTACTTTTACCCCAGCTGCATAAGGTACCACAGACATTACAATACACAGTCCCTAACTAAGCATTGGAAATATGTAGATTTACTCTAATAAATATTTGTTTACAGGTATTACACACATTTAAGGCGGAGTGGCCTAACGAATAGGGCATCTGGGAAGTAAGTGCACTTAGTCAGTCTAAACATAGTCTCATTACACTATATTGTCAGATAAAACATAAACATTATGGTCATTTCACTGTGTTCACACCAGGACCAAATAGTGCACTGAAGAAGCTTTTTGCCCAGCGAAACGTTTGCACTTTTCATGAAACAGATGTACCAAATTCTACTTGCTACAACTGAACAGCGCAACAGAACTTGCTACAAACATGTGCTAAGCACGAATGCTACAAACGAAAACCTGTTGCGCTGAAGCAAGACAATCATGTCAAAATACTGATAACTCTGTTCTTATTTGCATACTTGAAGTGTTATGGTCAAATGTATATTATAATACCTATTTTATGGATTAACGGAGACTTTTGGTGTCAATAAATTTATGTATGTATAGTAACACTAAGAAAACTACAAAGTTATCTTTCACAGTAGATAATAAGCCTCACAAAAATACTCCACCTATGGTTAGTAACCATACAGACTTCCTGTGGCACTAACCATAACCCCCCCAAACCTATTGAGCTTGTAGAGTAGTAGAGGCACTAATATACTTACAAGATCCAGGATCCATATATAGTGGAGTATACACACTCCATTTCCCCCTTTGAGGTCCTCTGACACAACCCTGAGTTGGCCTTCCCCCGAGAGCAGTCCCTGTCCTCCCATTGCCTCTGTCCTACGCCGTTCCCTCCCCCAGTGACGTATCCTATGCTTTGGGTTCAGCTCCACTCTTTAGTGAGGAGGACGATCAGATAGAGGACAGTCAGCAGCTACTGCCCAGCCATGAATTGAAGCTGGCTTCTTTAGCTCGGCAGACAAATAGTGATGTGGACAGTGTTGTGGGTGTTGCAAGCTTTCCAGCTCCTGCGACAGACTCTGTTGAGGAAACCGAGAACATCAGTGACGTACAGCCACAACTCGATGATGATGATGATGATGATGAAGCCGATCGCACTTGGGAGCCGGGTGATGAAGGGGCTTCATCGTTATCATCAGGAGAAGAGGGGCGCAGGTTGCCCCGGAGTCAGCAGCTGAGGCAGCAAGGTGTTAGAAGCATGGTAGGCAGTCAGCATGGGGGCACAATTGTAAAGCCTGGAGCCAAACGGGGCCGGGGGCCGGGGTAGAACACCTGCTGCGCAGCAGGCTACCTTATCAGGAGGTAGTGGAGCAGGGGTTCCTGGAGTTGGCAGCAGTAGCAGTGAATCAGTGCGGCCTGTTGTAGGCAGAAGGTGAAGCGTGGGCAGGGCCCAAATGTTGGCACCACGGCCCTGCGTCAACATATGATGCGGCACCATAAAGCGACCTGGGAGAACCGAGGCTCCGAAGAGGTGGTCCAGCCTGCTTCCTCACCAAGTGGCACGCCGCTCCCAATTTCTGCCAGCCAAGGCTCCAGCACCTCAGCCGCTGTGCATCATACCCATCCTCTGTCGCTCCTGCTCCTCCTCCTCCTCCAATTCATGCATCCCGCCAGCAAGCCATCAGCGAAGCCATATCCAAGAGTCTGCAGTATGCGCCCACTCATCCTACGGCGCAGAAGCTGAATGTGCTCCTGTCCAAGTTGCTGGTGCTGCAGTCGCTCCCTTTTCAGGTGGTGGACTCTGCACCTATCAGAGAACTGATGGCTTGTGCCGAGCAAAGGTGGAGAGTCCCAAGCCGTCATTTCTTTGCCAAGAAGGCAGTACCAGCGCTGCACACTTTTGTTGAACAGAAGGTGGGCCAGTCCTTGTGCCTGTCAGTGTGTAGCAAAGTGCATGGCAGCACCGACGTTTGGAGCTGTAACTACGGTCAGGGACAGTACATGTCATTTACGGCCCACTGGGTGAATGTGGTCCCCTTGCAGCAGCAGCAGCAGCAGCAGCAACTTGGACAGGTCACGCTGCTTCGGACTCTGCGCTCCCTGCCCGTTGGGCCTGTGACACCGTGCGACTCGGCCTCCTCATCCTCCGCCAACTCCTCACCCTCCACTGTAGGCTCTAGTCTCAGTGCCCCTCCAGTCTACCATGTGTGCAGGGCACGGAGGTGTCACGCAGTGCTTCGCATGGTTTGTCTTGGCGAACGGGGTCACACAGGGGAGGAACTGCTTAAATTTATTCATCAGGATATCCAAACATGGCTTACTCCAAGAAAACTTAAAATGGGAATCATGGTTACCGACAATGGGAAGAACATTTTGTCTGTGCTGCGCCAAGGAAGGCTGACCCATGCCCCCTGCATGGCTCACCGGTTGTCAAGCGGTTTCTGAAGTGTTCCCCCCATATGCAAGACATCCTAACAACTTCCAGGAAACTTTGCATGCACTTCAGCCACTCATACACCGCCAAACACACCCTTCTTGAGCTACAGCGTCAGAACGGTATCCCCCAACATAGTCTGATTTGCGATGTTTCCACCCGTTGGAATTCCACCCTTCACATGTTGGACCGATTATATGAACAGAGAAAATCCATCACGGATTTCCTGATGATCCAAGCAGATAGGGGGACTCCCCTGTGTAACTTCAATGTCAACCAGTGGCAGCTCATACGTGACACCTGTCGTTTGCTCAGGCCCTTTAAGGAAGCCACTTTATTTGTCAGTCGGCAGGATTACGGGATGAACTACATGATTCCACTGCTTCATGTACTACAGCACATGTTGGAAACCATGGCTGGTCAGGGCACTGGAGACATGGCATCTACATCTTACGGCCACATGAACCCGTTGGAGCTGAATTGGAGGAGGAGGAGGAGGAAGAGGAGGAGGAGTGGCCCAGTGAAGCACAGTTTAGGCTTGGCGAAATGGCTGGTTTATCTAGTCAGCGGACAGGAGAGGAGGAACAGGAGCAGCCAGAGGAGCTAGAGGGTTTTGAGGAAGGCGAGACAGAGGACCCGGACACGTGGCAGTATGCAGTGGAGATGGAGACAGGTAGTCCCTCCGAGTCACTTACGCAAATGGCAGGAAGCATGCTCACGTGCTTGCGTAGTGACCCCATAATTGTTTCCATTTGTCGCCGGGATGACTCCTGGCTGTCCACCTTATTGGACCCTCGCTTCCGGCACATAATGGGGGCATTTTTTAAACCCGCCGGGAGGGAGGACAAGCTGAACTACTACAAAGACATTCTACGCAGTCAGTTGGCCGATGACTATCTGCGCCATGGTCCATACTCTCGCAGGTCTGACTTGGAGGGACCTCTGCGCTCACCTTCCACTGCCATACCTGCTGGGGGGGTTGGCAGGAGCAGCAGCAGCAGCTCCATCAGCAGCAGCCTCAGTCTTCAGTCGCTAATGAGTAGCTTTCTACACCCGCATAGTGAGGCTACTCATGAGCAGCAGGAAGACCTGGAGCAGGGCCTCAACCAGAAGGTCATGTCATACCTTGACATGACCATGCCAGCACACCTTGAGGATCCGCTGGACTTCTGGGCAGGCAAACTTGGCTTGTGGCCGCAACTAACAGAGTTTGCCCTGGAAAAGCTGTCCTGCCCGGTAAGTAGCGTGCCATCTGAGCGGGCGTTTATTGCGGCGGGGGCCATAGTTACGGCGAGGAGAACTCGTCTGTCAACTAAAAATGTGGAGAGACTCACCAGGGTGACAGGGTGTGATTCATCCAATTTTTGGGCTCCTGAAGCCAACTCCAGTGTCTCTTTAAAGTAATGTTTGGGCTCCTGCTGCTGCTTGCAACTCCAGGGTGTGATTCATTCAATTTTTGGGCTCCTGCTGCCAACTCCAGTGTCTCTTTCAAGCTATGTTTGGGCTGCTGCTGCTTGCAACTCCAGGGTGTGATTCATCCAATTTTTGGGCTCCTACTGCCAACTCCAGTGTCTCTTTCAAGCTCTGCTTGGGCTCCTGCTGCTGCTGCTTGCAACTCCAGGGTGTGATTCATCCAATGTTTGGGCTGCTGCTGCCAACTCCAGTGTCTCTTTAACATAATGTTTGGGCTCCTGCTGCTGCTTGCAACTCCAGGGTGTGATTCATCCAATTTTTGGGCTCCTGCTGCCAACTCCAGTGTCTCTTTAAAGTAATGTTTGGGCTCCTACTGCTGCTTGCAACTCCAGGGTGTGATTCATCCAAGTTTTGGGCTCCTGCTGCCCACTCCAGTGTATCTTAAAACTAATGTTTTGGCTCCTGCTGCTGCTTGCAACTCCAGGGTGTGAGTCATTCAATTTTTGGGCTCCTGCTGCAAACTCCAGTGTCTCTTTAAAGTAATGTTTGGGCTCCTGCTGCTTGCAACTCCAGGGTGTGATTCATCCAATTTTTGGGCTCCTGCTGCCAACTCCAGTGTCTCTTTCAAGCTATGTTTGGGCTCTTGCTCCTGCTGCTTGCAACTCCAGGGTGTGATTCATCCAATTTTTGGGCTCCTGAAGCCAACTCCAGTGTCTCTTTCAAGCTATGTGTGGGCTGCTGCTGCTGCTTGCAACTCCAGGGTGTGATTCATCCAATTTTTGGGCTCCTGAAGCCAACTCCAATGTCTCTTTCAAGCTATGTTTGGGCTCCTGCTGCTGCTGCTTGCAACTCCAGGGTGTGATTCAACCAATTTTTGGGCTCCTGCTGCCAACTCCAGTGTCTCTTTCACGCTATGTTTGGGCTCCTTCTGCTGCTGCTGCCAAGTCCAGTGTGTCTTTCAAGCAATGTTTGGGCTCCTTCTGCTAACTCCAGTGTCTCTTCCACGCTATGTTTGGGCTCCTTCTGCTGCTGCTGCCAAGTCCAGTGTGTCTTGTCTTTCAAGCAATGTTTGGGCTCCTGCTGCCAACTCCAGTGTGTCTTTGAAGCAATGTTTGGGCTCCTGCTGCTCCTGCTGCCAACTACAGTGTCTCTTACAAGTAATGTTTGGGCTCCTGCTGCTGCCAACTCCAGTGTGTCTTTCAAGCAATTTTGGCCTCCTGCTGCTCCTGCTGCCAACTCCAGTGTGTCTTTCAAGTAATGTTTGGGCCCCTGCTGCTCCTGCTTCCAACTCCAGTGTGTCTTTCAAGCAATGTTTGGGCTCCTGCTGCTCCTGCTGCCAACTCCAGTGTGTCTTTCAACCAATGTTTGGGCTCCTGCTGCTCTTGCTGCCAACCCCAGTGTCTCTTTCAAGCAATGTTTGGGCTCCTGCTGCTCCTGCTGCCAACTCCAGTGTGTCTTTCAAGCAATGTTTGGGCTCTTGTTGCTCCTGCTGCCAACTCCAGTGTGTCTTTCAAGCAATGTTTGGGCTCCTGCTGCCAACTCCAGTGTCTCTTTCAAGCAATGTTTGGGCTCCTGCTGCTCCTGCTGCCAACTCCAGTGTCTTTTAACCCTTCTAGTGCCAGCTACGTGAGTCTCACGTAGCAGCCTCTACTCCACTTAAGTGCTTTAAACCCCCACAGTAAAAAAAAATATAACAGTAAAATACTCACCTGACCCCCTCGTTGGATCCAGCCAGGTCTCCTCTTTAATTTGGTGCCCCCGAGGAGAGCCCCCGGAATAGGCTGCCCCCCCCCCCCCGCTTCGGCAGCAGCAGCTGCTAACTGTAAAAAAAAAAATGACATTCACTTACCTCCGTGTGTGCTGGCTCCCGCTGTCCCTCCTCTTCACCTGAAGGCTCTCTCCCCTTTCCTCCTCGATGGCAGCCGCCATCTTGCCGCTAAGGCCCTTGGGGGTGGGGCTAATGACGTCATCCCGGCCCCGATCACCGGCTTCAGCCTTCTCAGCTGTCAGATGTCGGTGATTGGCGCCGGGGAAGGAGGTGGCAGGAGATCCTCTGATCCCCTGCCTCCCCCTTCTCTGGATGCCGATCACCAGCATCTGTCAGCAGAGCGGCGAGGGACAAGAGCTTACAATTGGAGGTAAGTACAGTAAAAATGTTTTTTTTTAATAAAATACTTTTGTCTGGTGTCTTTTTTTTTCACAGTTAACCCTTTGTGAACTGGTAAGGGGTCCATGAGACCCCTTATACCAGTTCACAAGGCTCTGGGTCTGGCAAGTCACCTGCGGCTAGTGGGTGACTTGCCATTAACCCCCAGCCCCCCCATGTCCTGCCTCTCCAACTGCCGGGGGGGGCAGAAGGGCCCGGGCCACTTAGTGGC
The DNA here is from genome assembly GCA_027917425.1 of Gastrophryne carolinensis. Classification (NCBI taxonomy): domain Eukaryota; kingdom Metazoa; phylum Chordata; class Amphibia; order Anura; family Microhylidae; genus Gastrophryne; species Gastrophryne carolinensis. The sequence goes on along the minus strand of CM051234.1, from coordinate 432,727,100 downwards.
TATGTGGGCTAGTAGCCTGCAGGGCCAGGGGCCACCAACGCTGGCCCCTGCGCCCTGTTCTACAAGCCCCCATAGCTGGCCTGGGTCGGTAATGCTGGGTAGGGGGGACCCTACGTCATTTTTCTGGGGGATTTTTAAGGGTTTTTAACCCTTAAAATTCAAAAAAAAATGGGGTCCCCCCCTGGGAAGGGGACCCTATGTCATTTTTTTTTTTAATTAACCGCTTATGTCATGTTACACAGTAGGTATAAAATGTTTCCAGCATTTTGTGGTGTGGTGTGTTTGTGTTTTTTTTTACATTTAGAGTGGACCAACACCCAGGATTTTGACTATCCTGGGTATTGGTCCTTTCCCCCGGGGCATTCCGATCAGGGATGCCCCGCTCTGTGAAACCCCCGATCACCCACAATAACTCATCTCACCCCGATCCTATGGTGCATGCGCGGCCGCTCGTCCAATCAGCGCGCTCAGAGCGGCTGTGTTATGGACGTCTAAGCTCAGCCACTCTGAGCGTGCTGGAGACCGCATCCCCCACTTCCCTCTAACAGGGAGCGTGCCCGCGCCGGCCATTCATAAATAGCCAGCGCGGGCACGCACCCTGCCAGAGGGATAGGCAGGATGCGGCACGTGCATGCACCGTAGGACCGGGATTCAAGTAAGTGGTAGCAAGTGTTCCGGGGGGTTTCACACAGAGGGGCATCCCAATTTTGGATGCCCCGGGGGGAGGGAATAGAACGGTCTGGGAATCTTATAGAGATTGGGTGTTGGTCCACTTTAACCCATTGTGAACTTGTAAGGAGTCCATGAAACCCCTATACCAGTTCACAAGGCTGGGGGGCTGTCAAGTCACCTGCGGCTAGCGGGTGACTTGCTATTAACCCCGGCCCCCCTATTACCTGCCTCCCCGAAGCCCAGGGGGGGCAGAAGGGCCCGAGCTGATTTAGGCGGTGCGGGCTTGTACTTGGCAGGGCGGGGGGGCCACCAAAGCTGTCCCCTGTGCCCTGTTCTAAAAGCTCTGCATAGATGATCCCCGGGCTGGTTATGCTGGGTAGGGGGGACCCCATGTCATTTTTATGGGAATTTTTAAGGATTTTTAACCCTTAAAATAAAAAAAATAAAAAATGGGGATTACCTCCCCCCCTTGGAAAGGGAACCCCATGCCAATTTTTTTCTTGATTTAACCCTTTATAGTGTGGATTGTAGTTATATTTTATTTTTACATGTTATAAAGTGTTCTTTTCAGTTTGGGGGGGTCTTCTGAACAGTAACGGGGGGCTACCGATACATATGTGGTACCGTTGTAATCGGGAGAAATGGGGCTTTCACATGCAATATGGTTTTCTTTAAAAAAAAAAAAAGGTTTTATTTGAAATAAAGGAGACAATTTTCTAAAAAAAATAAAAAAATATTTTTTTTATTTTGTTTTGTTTAATTTACTCAAAAATATTTTAAAAAACAGTAAAAAAATTACAAACAAGACATTTCATGTTAAAGCCTAAACTCTGCCGCAAAAATAAAATATATAATTTTCCTGGAAATACCTGCAAAAATCACACTTAAGCATAGTGCAAAATGGTTAAAAATGACCTGTCAAGAGAGGGTGACAAAATCTCAAGTAGGCTGGCAGTTAAAAGGATTAAAAGTACCTATGCATGTTGGGTATCGTTCTGCTCGGGGGACCTTGCGCTTTTAGATTTAGCTTGTTTTTTCTTGTTTGCATATTGATATTTTAGGAAAAATCATTATTTATTCTGCTTTATTATACATTTTTTAAGGGAACCCTGTGCGATGGGCCCACTACAACAGGCTGGGTATGCTTAGAAAGCTTATCATGTGTACTTTCAAGGAATGTATGGTTTGTGGTGGGTATTCCAAATGTAAAGGGTTGTTTTGGTAGAAAAGGCGCAAGGTGCGCACTTTGTCTGCAGGGCTGAAATTTTCAAGCAAAATTACCATTGTGCACATGCTTTACTTTTTGGTGTTTGGCAACTCTTCTTTTGACAGTAGCTATGCATGTTGGGTATCGTTCGGTTCGGGGGATGTTGCTTTTTCAGATTAACTTGTTTTTTCTTGTTTGCATATAGTTTTTTTTTAGGAAAATGTGGCTTTGATCCTGCTTTTTTTATCCTTTTTTAGGGAAGCTCTGTGTAACCAAAGAATACGTTGAGGGAGAACTTCCAGAAAACTGTGGCAACATCAACAAGCCTGGTACGCCTAGAAAGCTTGAAGTGTGTATTTCCAGAGAATATATAGTTTGTGGGGGTATTTCAAATGTAAAGGGTTGTTTTTATTAAAAAACTGCAAGGTGCACATAGCGCTTACCATAGCTGTATTTGATGTAAACATCTCTTAAAGTGCTGTTTCAGTTTGGGGGAGTCTCCTGGGCAGGAAAGGGTGTCTACCAATACATATGTGGTACCGTTGTAACCGGGAGAAATTGGGATTTCACACGCAATAAGATTTTATTGACAAACTTACATTTTTTATTACAAAGAAACACTACAAATTGTAAAAAATAGATTTTTAAATTTTTTTTTCACATATTTCACCCCAAAATATTAATAATACACTTGACAAATGACAAACAAGACATTTTATGTTAAAGCACAGACTCTGCTGAAAAAAACAATATATAATTTTCCTGGGAAATCCCTGCAAATCCCTTCAAAAATCTCTTCAAGCAATGTTTGGGCTCCTGCTGCCAACTCCAGTGTCTTTTTCAAGCAATGTTTTGGCTCCTGCTGCTCCTGCTGCCAACTCCAGTATCTCTTTCAAGCAATGTTTGGGCTCCTGCTGCCAACTCCAGTGTCTCTTTTAAGCTATGTTTGGGCTCCTGCTGCTGCTGCTTGCAACTCCAGGGTGTCATTCAGCCAATTTTTGGCCGTTGTAACCGGGAGAAATTGGGATTTCACACGCAATAAGATTTTATTGACAAACTTACATTTTTTATTACAAAGAAACACTACAAATTGTAAAAAATAGATTTTTAAATTTTTTTTTCACATATTTCACCCCAAAATATTAATAATACACTTGACAAATGACAAACAAGACATTTTATGTTAAAGCACAGACTCTGCTGAAAAAAACAATATATAATTTTCCTGGGAAATCCCTGCAAATCCCTTCAAAAATCACAGTTGAACATGCATAGTGCAAAATAGTGAAAAATGGTCTGGCAACAAAGCGTAACAAAAACTCCAGGTAGGCTGGCACTTAAAGGGTTAAGCTATGTTTGGGCTCCTGCTGCTGCTGCTTGCAACTCCAGGGTGTCTTTCAAGCAATGTTTGGGCTCCTGCTGCTGCTGCCAACTCCAGGGTGTGTCAGTCAATCTTTGGGCTCCTGCTGCTGCCAACTCCAGTGTGTCTTTCAAGCAATGTTTGGGCTCCTGTTGCCAACTCCAGTGTCTTTTTCAAGCAATGTTTGGGCTCCTGCTGCTCCTGCTGCCAACTCCAGTGTCTCTTTCAAGCAATGTTTGGGCTCCTGCTGCCAACTCCAGTGTCTTTTTCAAGCAATGTTTTGGCTCCTGCTGCTCCTGCTGCCAACTCCAGTATCTCTTTCAAGCAATGTTTGGGCTCCTGCTGCCAACTCCAGTGTCTCTTTTAAGCTATGTGTGGGCTCCTGCTGCCAACTCCAGTGTCTCTTTTAAGCTATGTGTGGGCTCCTGCTGCTGCTGCTTGCAACTCCAGGGTGTCATTAAGCCAATTTTTGGGCTCCTGCTGCTCCTGCTTCCAACTCCCGTGTGTCTTTCAAGCAATGTTTGGGCTCCTGCTGCTGCTGCCAACTCCAGGGTGTGTCAGTCAATTTTTGGGCTCCTGCTGCTGCCAACTCCAGTGTGTCTTTCAAGCAATGTTTGGGCTCCTGTTGCCAACTCCAGTGTCTTTTTCAAGCAATGTTTGGGCTCCTGCTGCTCCTGCTGCCAACTCCAGTGTCTCTTTCAAGCAATGTTTGGGCTCCTGCTGCCAACTCCAGTGTCTTTTTCAAGCAATGTTTTGGCTCCTGCTGCTCCTGCTGCCAACTCCAGTATCTCTTTCAAGCAATGTTTGGGCTCCTGCTGCCAACTCCAGTGTCTCTTTTAAGCTATGTGTGGGCTCCTGCTGCTGCTGCTTGCAACTCCAGGGTGTCATTAAGCCAATTTTTGGGCTCCTGCTGCTCCTGCTTCCAACTCCAGTGTGTCTTTCAAGCAATGTTTGGGCTCCTGCTGCTGCTGCCAACTCCAGGGTGTGTCAGTCAATTTTTGGGCTCCTGCTGCTGCCAACTCCAGTGTGTCTTTCAAGCAATGTTTGGGCTCCTGTTGCCAACTCCAGTGTCTTTTTCAAGCAATGTTTGGGCTCCTGCTGCTCCTGCTGCCAACTCCAGTGTCTCTTTCAAGCAATGTTTGGGCTCCTGCTGCCAACTCCAGTGTCTTTTTCAAGCAATGTTTTGGCTCCTGCTGCTCCTGCTGCCAACTCCAGTATCTCTTTCAAGCAATGTTTGGGCTCCTGCTGCCAACTCCAGTGTCTCTTTTAAGCTATGTTTGGGCTCCTGCTGCTGCTGCTTGCAACTCCAGGGTGTCATTCAGCCAATTTTTGGGCTCCTGCTGCTCCTGCTGCCAACTCCAGTGTGTCGTTCAAGCAATGTTTGGGCTCCTGCTGCCAACTCCAGTGTGTCTTTCAAGCAATGTTTGGGCTCCTGCTGCCAACTCCAGTGTGTCTTTCAAGCAATGTTTGGGCTCCTGCTGCCAACTCCAGTGTCTTTTTCAAGCAATGTTTGGGCTCCTGCTGCTCCTGCTGCCAACTCCAGTGTCTCTTTCAAGCTATGTTTGGGCTGCTGCTGCTGCTTGCAACTCCAGGGTGTCATTCAGCCATTTTTTGGGCTCCTGCAAACTCCAGTGTGTCTTTCAAGCAATGTTTGGCCTCCTGCTGCTCCTGCTGCCAACTCCAGTGTGTCTTTCAAGTAATGTTTGGGCCCCTGCTGCTCCTGCTTCCAACTCCAGTGTGTCTTTCAAGCAATGTTTGGGCTCCTGCTGCCAACTCCAGTGTCTCTTCAAAGCAATGTTTGGGCTCCTGCAGCTTCTGCTGCTGGTTGCAACTCCAGGGTGTGAATCAGCTAATTTTTGGACTCCTGCTGCTGCCAGCTCCAGGGTGTGTTTTTCAGGCACTATAGGGGCCCCTCATAGTGATGCCACTTCAAATCTCTGCAATTGTGCCGCTCTGCGATTCTATTAGCGATGCCTCTGATCTGCATGTGATAATTATTTACAGTATTATTTCACTAACCCAGCACGCATCCTATGCGTGTTACAGCAAGGCAGAATGGTTTACAACCCTATTGAGGCTCTAGGAGGCTCAGAAATAGCCGTTTTTAATAGCGATTCGTCGCGAATAAATTTGGGTCGAAACGTTTTTTGTCTGAATATTCGGCAAATCAGTTGAATCGAATTTTTCAAAAGTTCACTCATCTTTACTGGCCAGCATTGATGAATGCGATGTATGTTGGGCGCTCTAACACCAGTAAAGCGCTGCAGGGAGCGAAAGGTAGCGCCAGCTCAGTGCGACCGACTCTCGGCGCTCCACACCATACTTGGAGCACACACACAGTGTCGGCGTTCTAAAGCTGGGCGCTGTAGCATAGAGCGCCAGACGCTGTGTGATTAAAGTCTGGTGGAACACATATCCACCAGTAACAAAGCAAAAACACATGGAATGAGAGTGTTGTAACACTGTGACATTAACACTTTAGTGCCAGACCTGTAATGACAATTCTGCATAAAATATAAAAAGTCAAAAAAGTTTCTAAAAATGTTTGTTTGCAGCCAGGAGAGGTCACACAATGATTTGAGCAAAAAAAAAAAAAATCAAACGCGAAATGAAAGCAAAGAAAATGAACGTCCATTGAAATGTATGGGAGAGCGACACTGAGCGAAAGGTAATACCTCGCACTCTGGAAGCTAGAGCGCCGGTGCTATACACTGAGCCCTCTGTAATAATACATTGGACGCTACATGGTGCTGTTAGAGGTGCTCACCAAATTCGCTTTCATAAATGTGGTTTTACCTACAGAGCCCAGCGTTCACCAGATGCTGCCTGCCGCTACGAGGCGCTACCTGGCGCTATCCCTTCTTGAATAATCCCCAAAGAAATGGCCAAGTAACACAGGATGAAACATTATAAGTCATGTTGGATGCATCTCCATGTTCTAGTAGCTACCTGCCCAGAAGGCCATTCAAGGTGCCAGTTTACGGAGTTATGGGACAGAGGAAATTAATGTATACTGCAGATTTGGGCTAATGTTACCATGCATGTAAAGCATAAAAACAAAAGTTTAGTCCCCTTATATTCTCCACAGCACCTGGTCCAATGCCAAGCCCTTTGAAAAGCCTTGGTCTTGGAGTACAGTCCCTGCAAAATACTTGCATAACCCCATCAACTTGTACATGAGGGAGCAGTGTATCGCAAACCCTTCAGACAGGGTATCAAGCAGTATGTATCATTTACTGTGCCAGTTGCAGGCCAGGTTCAAGTGCACAGTCTGCCATGTCATGTCATGAGATCCAATACTTCAAGAATCAGATACATGCCTGCTGCAGCAGGGGAAATAGATTAGATAGAGTTTAGAGTTTCCATTAGAGACCAGACTTCACTGAAGGAGGGACACATACTGAGACTGAATTATTTCCTTGATGTCTCAGAGGATCAATGCTAAGGATTTTAATGGCTGAGTGGCAATTGTCACTTGTCTTATGTCTAAAATACGATGACATTTGCTAAAGTAAAAACAAAGATGTATAACACATGCAAAATAATCTACCACATTTTACATCTCCCCCAGAGCAACTGTGATAATGTGGTCAAAATGGTTGTTGAAACAAAGGGGGGGTGGCAGCCGCTCAGACCATTTTATAACTAACCTGGGAGGTGCACGTTAGCAGGGCAATTAGAATACAAAAGTCTTAAAGGAGCCACAGCACTCAACCCTGGTAGCTTGCAGGCCAGCCTATAATCTGTCTCTAAACTTGGTTAAATACAGAGGACTCGGTCACACACATCTGCAGAAGTATGCTTCAGCTGCACCACTACGCCAAAGTGCCTCTGTGGGGTGCAGTCCTAACTCTAATCTCTGAGAGCCCATTTGGGACATACAGTGCAATTGGGAGCAGGCTTACCTGAGGTTGCCCTAAACCTCTCAAGTGCAAGCCATGGGGTGGAAGGGTCAAAGACCTTGCAATACAGCCTAGACCCCACACACCATGTGCTTGCACAAATTCAAAAGAAACAAAGGGGGGTGGCAGCCGCTCAGACCATTTTATAACTAACCTGGGAGGTGCACGTTAGCAGGGCAATTAGAATACAAAAGTCTTAAGGAGCCACAGCACTCAACCCTGTTAGCTTGCAGGCCAGCCTATAATCTGTCTCTAAACTTGGTTAAAAACAGAGGACTCGTCACACACATCTGCAGAAGTATGCTTCAGCTGCACCACTACGCAAAAGTGCCTCTGTGGGGTGCAGTCCTAACTCTAATCTCTGAGAGCCCATTTGGGACATACAGTGCAATAGATAAATTGGGAGCAGGCTTACCTGAGGTTGCCCTAAACCTCAAGTGCAAGCCATGGGGTGGAAGGGTCAAAGACCTTGCAATACAGCCTAGACCCCACACACCATGTGCTTGCACAAATTCAAAAGAAACAAAGGGGGGGTGGCAGCCGCTCAGACCAACCAAAATGGTTGTTGGACCACTTTAAAAAAGTCAAGACATGTATATATTCATACATTTACTTTTAAAATGGAAACAGAAGCCCCCTTTACCCCTTTGTAGATACAGATGTGACCGCCTGAACCTTACCTTGTTTTTGGTTAAAGAATCCAATTTCTCATAACATACATTTAACTCTGTATCAGAGAACGGTAACCAGTTCCCTGCTTAATTTAAATACAGTAACCAGCTGGCCTCCTATAGATCAGAGGTTTTCAACCTTTTTACGGCTTGTACCCCATAGCAACAAGAAGTTCCAACCAAGTACCCCCCAGGGACTGATCAGTTGTAAATAGTACCAAAAGAGGTAGGCCACAGGCCTCGTAGCACTTTGAAAGCAAAAAGGGATAATGTTTCCCTGCTAAAATAATATACAAGACCAGTCAGTCGCCCCCTATTGTTGTGCTCCTAAACACCACCGTGTTCCCACTGCAGAACTTGTATAACAGGATGAAAAACACTGTTATAGACTATACAAAAGACAGACTACCATCTCGTGGCAAGATTTAATAATAATACTAATAATAATAACTACTTGTTGGAAAGGTGGGGATAGCCACATTCAAGTCAAGATTCCTCATTAGCCAACTAAATGTCCCTTTAGCCACCCACTATCTGCCTAAATTAATGGAATATATGTATACTATTTCTAGACTTAAGAAGTGTAACCATTTAAAATGGTCGATTTGAAATGGGATGATGAGGCATCAATTGTTTGCTACAAGGAATGCTATTCCAACACAATTTCTCAATTGTCAAACTCGCCATAGCTCTTACATTTCCTTTCCAGACACACACTAACTTTCTACTTTTTTCTCCACCCTGGGAACATTGTATTGCATTACAATATATTATATTGTATTGTGTAAATACCTTGTTTATAAATGACACTTACTTTGCCTCAATATCTGGATCATACCTGAGCTGGGAAGGGCATGCCATGGCACAGCTTTATGAATTTTGCTCTGCTTTGGTCAGAGACAGCTGTGGGACCATTTTGGCTTTGCGTGCTTGCTCATGCAGACAGCACTAAAAGACGCTGCCTGGTAGACCGCTTTTTGCGTAGTCCAGTAAAAATTAAATTGTGGGCAACATTTGGAAGCCTGCTACAGCTTCTAACCTGCGCTGCATAAAATTGAGTAAAGGCATGTGGAACAAGCATCAGCTTAGCTGCTTCCTGCCATATTATTGACATTGGGTGTACAGTTCCTTTTAAATGCAAATACAATGTAATGAAATCATCATCCAATAATAACTGATAATGTTATTAATTGAGTGTCCCTGAATGCCATCATCATTAGCCACCCCTACACACATCTTTTTAAGCTTACATATGAGACAGTGATGTATACAATTCTGCTCTTTAACTTAAACAACTACTGTGATTATGCAAGGTTGGTCAAGAGTCAAGACCTCTGTTGAGTTCATTTAATTCCTCAGTCCATTTTCAATAGATTATATCAACGCATTAGGAAATTTGTACCAATATTTGGGTACTCTTGTGGGTATATACTACTTTGGCTTACCCTCAGTTGGAAACATTATACTATCGCGGGGGGGGTCGCTTTTTAGATGGAAATTCAAACACAGTGTGTCTCCCCTTTCACAAGAGTTATGTGTAAAAATGTATTTCAAAATACAGGATGAAAATAAACTTGCCACTCACCACCGCAGCCCAGGATACTACAACCTGGGCCACTAGGAATCCACCAGCACCTTGAATAACCTCCGCTGCACTTGTGTGCTTGTTTCCCCGTGGTGTCTCACTGGACCTGTGAGCGATTCCTTCACAAACAGACTGATGGTGCCACTCCGTGTAAGGAAAAACACTTCTTTATTTTGCTTACGTAAAAAGAGATAAAAATGCTCCACAGGGAGTCTTAAGTATAATGCTCTTGCTGTCTCTCTTACTGGTTGTCTGGCTGATGTGCATTTTGTTACTGGTAATATAACATCCTTAGAGCCGGTTTCTGCTCTCTACCTCTCCTCTATGTCTTTGAACCTACCGCGGCTTGGGGTAGGAGGAGTTCCACTTTATTAACTCCTAATATTTGGACTGATGCATGTGCCACTGCATTTCTAAGCTGTTTGAAACTGTTTTTGTATGCATTTTTGACACTTTTGTGCTGTGCTGAAAACTTGTGATTTGGGCCATGCAAAACCTGTGGTATGTCTTTCAAGTGTCCCCAATGCAATTCCCGGGGTTTTTAAAATTTGATTGGGCTGCCATCCCCTTAAAAAAAAAACAGGGATTACAACAGGCACTGTATGCCTGGAATCCCCTTTTCACAGAACCCATGCGGGTGCTGTGTGCTTTCATTCTTAAATGTATTTGATTTGCGGTGCTCCCAGGTGCTCGAACGCTGAGCACCAGCTGTCTACAGATGGCTTGGCAGTGTGGGCTCAGAGCATCTCGCAAGAGACACTCATCTAGTGCCCTTAACAAAAAATAATAAATTAGGCTCTAAATGCAGACACAGATATTATTTACAATTTAAGCTATATAGACTTTTGAAATCAGTGTTACATCATAGATTCAAGCATAAAAAAAGGAACAATTTGTACCATTTATACAAGGTTTAGCTTAGAATCACACGTTTATTTTGCGTGGACATTTCTTAATTGATGCCCCAGTGCAATAAGTAAAAATGCATTTGTCCCTCACTGCCCCATGAACACTTTTCAAGGTGATACATTAAATTACATTGGTTGTGTTTTATAGTAAACTTCACATGTATAAGTTCTAATAATTTAGGGCCTTATTTATGATGTGCGCCTTTTAGCATCTTTTTTGTGGCTATAGTGCCAGTTCCGGAGCGCCGACATTACCATCTTATCTGGCACTGTGCTGGCTAGCAGTTACTGCGCCGAATGCTACTAATCAGCTTTGATTCTTGTACTTTGGCCGGCCTATGTCAGCATCTGTTGGACCCACTGGCCGATTATCCCAGCGCCAGTGAGGGTCACATTGTGCTTCCGTTATTCTAGCGTTCAACATCATATTTATTTGTTTCCTCCTTGAAATCCTTGATGCTGTGTTTTTTTATGCTAGTCAGTGTTTCTTTATCACAGTTACAGCAAATCACTGCCGGGGACATACTTTACAGTGTGTTTAGGCTGTGTTTTAGTTGTTGGTGTCCAAATTACACAATGTTAAGCAAAAAAAAATCTATTTTAATAACCCCCATTTTGGGACATCTGAGACCTGTGTTTCAATTACTGACAAGTCCCAATGCAAGTTCTGTACAAACATATGTGTTTAATATTAATTATAAGCATTAAATACTTCAATCCAGATCAATTCTGTCCATTGTGCTCTATTTGATCTGCATCAACCAGAGCGCTAGTGTTAAATAAGACGCTAGCTGGCAGCCGGCGGATGCTCGTTGCCACTGAGGCCAAAAAAGTGGCACTGTGTGGCGCTGACACTTCATAAATAAGGTTCTCTGAGATGAAAATTATATGCATATGCAAAACAAATGATTTGATTCAGAGAGGAACAAATTGCACTATCCCAGGTAATGTCCATCCGACTTGGGGCATCCCGATTTGGAATGCCCTGTTCCCATATGCGGCCTGCCAATCACCAGCACACATTCTGTTCAGCTTTTGCTTTGCTGTTTTGAGGTCAGAGTGGAAAGCAAAGCGGAATGGAGAGTGCTGCTGGATAAGGAGTGGGGAACACCTTAGTACATACCTGCACCAAGATTTCTGAATAGCTGGCGTGGATACGCACAGATAGAGATGGGCAGGGATGAGACTGTGGCCCTTGCACGCACCATTGGTCTCTAGAAGGGGGAGTTTTGCTGTGATCACTGAGGGTTTCACAAATTGCCTACACAACAATCAGAGGTCTCCTGTACTTTGACTTAGTCTTTAAAATCTGTGCCTTTGCTAATGCTACCACCACCAGCACCCCTGCTGCCGTCTACTTACACCAGCCCTATATAACCACCACAGTTTTCCTGTACCTCTGCCTATTTTTTAAGTATTGTTAATGCTACTACTACCACCAACAAGAAGGAAAAAATGGGGTGGTAGGCGGTGGGGAGACTTCACACATGTTATTTTCATGATACCTTGGCTTTATTTCTGGTGATGTTTTTTGTGATAGATTTGTGATATTATTTTTTGATTGGTGTTGTCATATATATCAGTGGTTCCCCTTTGGGATGCCTAATAATATATACAGGTGATTATATTTTCATTGGTGAATAGAGTAGATTGATATGTTTATGAGTTGTTATGGTTGGGAATATTAATACTTAATTGATTGTTTGACTGGTAGCACTTGCACTTTATAAGAGTATGGATTTTGTGGCGATCCGGATCATAGGCAGGATTTGCACATGTTTAGTTGCACTGTTGGAACACTTTGTTGAATGATTTAGCACATATATCTAGGCATTTGATATCAGTTAGTGTGGTGAGACTCTCCCCATCGCCTACACACCTTTATGTTGGTTTGTCCTGTGTGTTATTGGATTTATGTGTTTTTTAAGGGTTTTCAATATGTTGAGTGTATTGTATGTAGTGATTATAAATATGCAATTAATAAAAATGTATTTTTTGATTTATGAGTTGAGAGTGTCTCCCTACATGCTTTTTCTTTTTACTACTACCACCAACAGCACTTTCGCTGCCACCCTCTGCTACTACTAGGCCTACACAACCACAGGTCTACGCCGTGATGCACAGAATGGGTTCAAAGCTTGTTAAAAAAAAAAGTTTTGTCTTCTCTTTTTCTCTCTTTCTTTGACATCATTTCAGCCATCTTGCTGATTTTATATATTTAGAATTAGAGTTTTACCTTCAGCTTTGTGGTTTATGTGTGATTCTGAGGCTTGGTACAGCTGGAGCGTTCCATGCACACAAGGTTAAGATAAGTAACTCCCTAACTCCTTAATGGCAACTGCGAGATAACATTATTCCGTGTTATAATGTGTGAAAATTATGTTTCTCACAAAGGGAGGGGCAAGCTAAAGCACTCCTTGGTCTTAAAAAGATACATCCTTCCTTCAATAAAGACTTGTATTGTCATGTATTGAATTGTCCCGCTGTTCATGTCTCTCTCTTGAATTTAAACACATGATTCTCCAACCGGTTGTTAAAGGGTGAACAATACAGAGAGGCCAGGCAAGACTTATTCGGGGGTCCGAGCTACCTCCTAACAGAATTGGTGTCATAGAATTGGGATACCTACCCCGCATTCATGTCACAGTGAGTAATTTTTAACTTAAATACTTACCATGACTGTGCTATACGGCAGGTTTAAGAATCCAAGGGAGATAAGTCTTTAGAACATCCCAAGCGGCAACAGACCGTCCCGAGCGGCGGCAGTGCATCCTGAGTGATGCAGGGCTCTGAGAGGCCCAATATGAGATAAATAGGCTCAGAGTAGCCTGAAAAGAGATATATAGCGCTATATATATATATATATATATATATATATATATATATATATATATATATATAGAGATATTTTGATAAGGCTCTCTGACAACCTGTATCGTTAACTCTTGCAAAACTTTGCTTCTCTTCGCTGTTGCATAGAAGTGTAAGATAATTTGTCTATGTTGTGTGGGACTGATAGGTGTAAGGTGAGCACATCTTAAACCACTGTTACTGATAGGTGTGAAGGTAGGCACGCCTCGAAGTTCTGTTCAATATGGGACAAACTGATAGCAAATGTAAACCTATGATAGTGGAAACTTGTAAGGAATTTGTAATTAGAATATCGAAGTCTGATTATTATGTAGATCCCTGAATAGTTCCAGTCCATTCCCATGGGATGGAGATAATGACAATGACCCAATGCTTGGGTGATCAGGAAGCGTTCCCATATTTTCAAGGAGACCCAAACTGGGATAAAGATTATATGAAGAAGGGAGGTGAAAACATGCTCCCTTTTTGTTTAAAAGGATTACCATGAGTAGTAAGAGGATATCAAATTCAGGAGACAAAGAGTCCCCTGGGTTTCATGCCCTGGAACACAAACTAGGAACGAATTTTAAATGTAAACAAGAATCTAGGGCTAAACTGCCACAGTGCCCCTCACCTTATGTACCACCTAAGAAAAACAGCCTCTATCCCTCCTTTACTGGGGAAAAGATAGAAGTCTTAATAACCCACAGAGTCAGGAAACAAATGGCCAGCGATAGACAGAAGCTGTCTGCTAATGTTTCTCTGCTCAGAAAAAGAGGAACACAAAGAGAAAGATGAACTAGGTGAATGTGACAAATTGGTTTCCTATGGGGGTCCGCTGCAAATAATAAGAGCAAAATTAGTTGGAAAAAGTTAATATAGAAGCCTAAGTGCCAAAAAAGGTCAGGATACCATGTGGGAGAATTTGTCTCAGATTTCTTTGGAAGATTCACAGATATATGTTTTAATTATGAAGCAATAACTCAAAGATGCTTTGTTAGGATCCACATCAGATGTCCACATTCATATTAGATGGGCTAATATGAAAATTATTTCAGAGAAATTTCATGCTGTATGGATTTAAAGCACGCAAGCTGTCAGGAGCGGAATGTGTGTGTGGGGGTCAGAGACAGAGATGATACGCACTGAGAGTAGCAAATGTCAGACTGAGTTTTAAAAAGGAAACTGACCAAAAAAAGCCCCAATCATTGGAAAGCGTAGTGCCCCTATGCTGAGGGAGAAATAATTAACCCTGCGCCGCAGCCAGAGCTCTCCCCTGCATGATGTCAGATGCCCTGCTCAGCAGCACAAGCAATGGGGATAAGTACACTACCCTTACTAATTTCTGACCCTTTCCAGGCTAAATGGGGAATCAAACATATTTTAACAATAAAATTTAATAGGAAAGGGGGGTTGTATGCAGACTCAAACTAAAATATAGGGGGCTTAGATTCCTTGCCTCTTGCATTAGACATAGGTCCGCTGAGGTCACTGAGGCTTAGTGCTGGATGTAGGATTTATTCCCTGCATATTTTACAAAGCCACAATGAAACTATGAGATTTGCTTAAGATCTTAGACACATAAATAGTTTAGAGATACCAACTACCTTAATAGTGCCTGATGTGCCATCACTTCTCATCTCCATGCCTCATGACACAGGCTGGTATAGCAACATTGATTTAAGAAATGTTTTTTAGTGCCCCAGTGGACAAGGAGACACAGCCCATCTTTGCCTTTTGTTTCACTTTACATTTGCCCTAGGGCTATGTGTATTGGCTAGTAGTTTTTGCAATAGTCCTCCAAGCCACTCTTAAAGCCTGGACACCCAGCCATGGTTCCGTCCTACTGCAGACAGCCTTCTCCTCTGCAGTTTTGATCAGGAGGCCACCTTGTGTGACAAGAGGGATTATTTGAAATGTCTTTGAAAGTGGTCATAAAGTGTCTAAAGAAAAGTTGCAGTGGTGTCAGGAAAAGTTTGAGTACCTGGGTTTTGTGCTTTTCCAGGGACAAAGAGAAATGAGCCATAAAAGAATAGCAGCTGTCATGGGTCTGCTCCGACCACTTACCAGGAAGGACATGCTAACCTTCCTTGGTATGACTATTTACTGCCGCCAATGGATTTTATATTGTTCATGTTATGACAGCATATTGAGAGTTCAGGTGTATGTTGATAAACCTCTCCCGATTATGGCAAGATGTCACTTATTTGCCAGGATTTGTAAAACCGGTGGAAGCTGGTCATAGGCTAGCATAAGAGCATGGAGGTGCCCTGTTTTTTTCTTAAAGGTGGTTCCCAGGCAGGTACAGGGCATGTTTGTGTGTCTCTCAAAGCCCTGGCCTTGTGTGTAGTGGTGGTGGAAATGACAGCACCCTTTACTTTTTGTGGCGTGATACAACTTTACTTTACTACTCACAATGTGTCTTTTCTTACCACTCCTTGACCAGACTTTGACTGACTTACAAAAATATGCTAGTACAAAAGACAGGGAGGATTGAGGAAAGGCAGGAGTGCACAAAGACCAGAATGGACTTTTGTGCAAAGAATGAAAACTAGGGAAACCGTGCACCAGCTAGTGCATCTCTTTTTATTTCCCAATATTATGGTATAGGACACAGGCGCTGGAAGATGACATCTAGACATGAGCACCTGACATATCCAACAACCCCATTCACACATCTGCAGGTTGATTTCACTCACATGCTTAGATAAGGGAAAAGATAGGAGTACCTTTTAGTGATAGTGGATATGTTCCAAAGGTAGGTGGAACTTTTTGTGACGATGAGGGAAGATGCAAGGACTGTGGTAAGAATTCTCACGCAAGAGATTATTTCTAGATGGGGATGCCCCTTTGCGGGTAAATGCAAATGGGCTGTCCTTTACTGTAAAGGTATGTCAAGATTTAGTAGAAAACCCTCAGGATAGAATACAAGTGTCACATCCTACCACCCTCAGAGCTCAGGAACAGTTGAAAAAGATAAATAGGGCCATAAAGGATAAATCAGAAAAGCTAGAGGAGGGAACTTATGATAAATGTAAAAAGATACTTCCAGGAGTAGGATTGGCAGAAATTAAAATTACCCCTTCTAAGGTCACTGAGTATTCACCATTTAAGGTTTTAATGGGAAGACCATTCCCCACCCCCTGGGCTAGGGTGCCCCTTTATGTTAGAAAGAGGGGACTTAGACCTGATATAGGATGAATATGGGAGGAAGGAAGGATTAAAAAATGTTGAAAGAAATGTGGCTTGCACCTCTCTGTCTCGCATCTCTCTTTTTCTTCACAGGACGCCATACATCCTTTTGAAGTAGGAAAAGGTGGTCGTGGCCCAGTAGCTGAATCGCAGAAGGAAGCAAGGCTACCCCTTTGGTGCTTCCACCACAGTGATCGCAGCGACCAGAACCAGTCCTAATGGAGGATTGCCAGTCGTGGGTGCCGAGTGAAGAAGTGCCTAAGCAAAAAACAGACACCGCTACCTAGAGCAGAGGACAAGCAGACCGTGCTACCTAGAGCACAGGAAAAGCATGAAAATGGTGACTAATGCGGGGGATCTAGGGTCCCCGAAGAAAGAAGAACAGACGAAGAAGCCCCAGCTCTTGACCAGAACTTCTTTGCTGGACTCTGGGCCTGAAATGGCTAAACTTTTGTAACTTGCTTTTATTCTTTCTATGATAATATATGTTTATTCCATGCATTTATGACCCACAGGCGTTAGGCCCCGCTCAAGGGATGTGTGGGAAAAGTACAATTAAAGCAGGTAAGAGGGGGACAGGTAAAGCTTGGACCCCTAAGATGCTGCTCCTGAAGTTTAAGTGTGCATATGCTCGGAAGTCAAGTGGTGGATCTGTAGTAAATTACACCCTGAAACATCACCGGTCCCTAAATTTCACTCAGATCTTCAATCAAAGTTATAACAATCAAATGAAAAATGTGAGTTTTACAAATAGTCAGAGTGGAATGATTAAGTTCCAGACCCAATATAAGGCCCACAACCCAGACTGGTGTTTCAAGATTGGAGAATCTAATAAGAATGAGAAAACATGTGCCCATTTCTAGTTTAATATATCTAAGCTAGCTAAGAAAGGTGAGGCCTATTTTAAAACAAACAATGCCAAATACAACACGACTAGGCGGAATATCACTTTGATTAAACCGTGCCTGACTTTCTAATAATATTCTGGGTAGAGGAGAATTTAAAGGAATTTAGGAACAGGAGTATAGCCCGAGGCTTGAGTTGGGATAAGAACACTTACATGTTTTTGGGGAAAGTTTGTTACCCCTGGTTTCCCTCATGGTCCAGCTCGGGAATAGATCTGATGAAGAGATTAAATAATTATACAGGATTAAAGTGGACCAACACCCAGGATTTTGACTATCCTGGGTCTTGGTCCACTTCGGTGGGGCACCCCCGATCGGGGTGCCCCGCTGTGTGAAACCCCCCCGATCACCCTAAAAACTCACCTCTCCCCGCTCCCAGCGCCGACGGACAAGGGATTTGACAGCCGCGGACAAGCGGCTCCTCCGCCGCCGCCTCCCGCGCGTCCCTCTTGACGCGCGCGCGCCCGCGCCGGCCATTCACAGAAGCTAAGGTAAGGGGGTTTGGGGGTTTTGGGGGGGTTTCACCCCGCGGGACATCCCGATCTCGGATGTCCCGCAGGGAGGGAGGTGATCGGCCCGGGAATCTTATAGATTCCCGGGCCGATCACCCGAGGGTGATGGTCCACTTTAATGACAGATATGATAACAGATAATTCAGAGGACATTAACAGTCTTAATGAAGAGTTAATGGCTATCAGAAAGAAAATAGATCTACATGATTTAGCCATAGAAAGCATGAGCACAGCCTTAACAGGCATATGCAAAATGATAGAGGAATATGAATGTTATACCTGGGTTTACAATACTAGTCTTGGGATTCCTGATTATTATGAGGTGATTAACCCTTCTAGTGCCAGCTAGACTTTAGAGCCCCATAAAAAAAAGTAAAAAACATACAGACTTACCTGACCCCTCGTGTGAAAGTGCCAGCGATTATCTACAAGCATCACCTGTTTGATTTCCGTCCCCGGGCCTCTGATCTTCAGGAGGGGGCCCGGAATAGCCCACCCCGCCGCAAGAAAAAAAAAAAAAAGGTAAATGTCAGTACTCACCTCGCAGCGCAATCGCTCTCCCCGGGTCTTCTCACCATCCTCTTTGGGCAGCGCTGGCCCGCCCCTAGCCCCTCTCCCTTGTGGGAGGAGCGGGATGACATCATCCCGCTCCTCATAGTGTCACACCCGGCTCCGATCTGTCGCTTGTTGGTAGCGATCGGAACAGGAAGGGTGGGAGGCAGGGAGGCTCTTATCTCACCACCCTCCCTGCTCCGATCACTACCAACAACTGTCATCTGCAGCGGCGCGGGACACGGGATCAGAGGTAAGTATAAGTGAAAAAAGAATAAATAAAAAATTTGGTGTCTGTGTCTTTTTTTTTTACTTACCCCTTTGTGAACTGGTAAGGGGTCCATGAGACCCCTTATACCAGTTCACAAGGCTCTGGGGCTGGCAATCACCTGCGGCTAGCGGGTGACTTACCAGAACCCCCAGCCCCCCATTACCTGCCTCCCCAATGGCCGGGGGGGCAGAAGGGCCTGGGCCACGAAGTGGCTATGTGGGCTAGTAGCCTGCAGGGCCAGGGGCCACCAACGCTGGCCCCTGCGCCCTGTTCTACAAGCCCCCATAGCTGGTCCGGGTCGGTAATGCTGGGTAAGGGGGATTCTACGTCATTTTATGGGGGGAATACCCCAAAAAATGAGGTCCCCCCCCCCCCTGGACAGGGGGACCCTATGTCATTTTTTTTTTTACGTTAACCCCTTACAACTATGCAATCATATTACATAGTTGTAGCCTATCTGAAATCTCCTAAACTGCTGTTTCAGTTTGGGGGAGTTTCCTGGGTAGGAAAGGGTGTATACCAATACATATGTGGTACCGTTGTAACCGAGAGAAATAGGGCTTACACACAATATTTTATTAACAAACTTACATTTTTTTATTACAAAAAAACACTAATACACTATAAAAAGGCCAAACAGGACATTTCATGTTGAAGCCCAGAATCTGCTGAAAAAAACAAAATATATTTTTCCTGGAAAATCCCTGGAAATCCCTTCAAAAATCAAGGTTGAACATGTGTAGCGCAAAAACGTGAAAAGTAGTCTGGCAACAGAGTGTGACAAAAAATCTAGGTAGGCTGGCACTTAAAGGGTTAAAGGACCCAGGGAAAAGGTGAAAAGAATCCTGGAGAAAGTAAGGGATTTTGCCCAAGAATGCAACCCTTTTGATAATTTGGGTAATTTTGGAGGGATTTTCAAATGGTTAAAATATATGGTCATCAATGTTCTTGCAGTCATTGTTGTGATTATTATGCTTTTTGTTTCCTTCAAACGTATTATGTGCCTAATTACTAGTTGTAAGAAGAGCCCTGCTAGTACCTAAACTGCTTACCTGGCTTAAAGGAAGGAAATTGTATAGTGAGATCATCTAAGATTATCTAAGATAATCTAAAAGGGGGTTAATTCTCTTTCTCTCTCTTTCTTTGTCATCATTTTTGCCATCTTGCTGATTTAATATATTTAGACTTAGAGTTTTACCTTAAAGTGGACCAAAACCCAGTTGGAGAATCCATTCCCTCCCCGCGGCGCATCCAAAATCGGGATTCCCCGCTGTGTGAAACCCCCCAAGCCGCCCATGAACTCACCTTCTTTCCTGGTCCAACGGCGCATGAGCAGGCCGCGGCCGATCGGGGTGCCCCAGGTAGTGGACCAAAACCCAGGATAGTCAAAATCCTGGCTTTTGGTCCACTTTAAGCTTTGTGGTTTATGTGTGATTCTGAGGCTTGGTACAGCTGGAGCATTCCATGCACCCAAGGTTATAATAAGTAACTCCCTAACTCCCTAATGCCAACTGCGAGATAACATTATTCTGTGTTATATGAAAATTAGGATTCTCACAAAGGGTGGGGCAAGCTAAAGCTCTCCTTGGTCTTTAAAAGATACATCCTTCCTTCAATAAAGAGTCATGTGTTGAATCATCCCGCTGTGCATATCTCTCTCTTAAATTTAAACACATGATTCTTCAACCGGTTGTTAAAGGGTGAACAATACAGAGGTTGTGTCAGAGAGGCCAGGCAAGGCTTATCAGGGGGTCCGAGCTACCTCCTAACATTTTCCAATTAGATGCAAATCCCGCTGCTACCCCCCTTTACAATTTTTTTTTTTCGGCTTGCCAGGCCTACACAACCACCTACACAACCAAAAATTATCCAATTTTTAGAGGGGTAGCGACAGGATTTGCTTCCTGGAAATTGAAAAAGGGCATTTTGATTATCACACGCAACTTTGTGATGCCGCTCCAAGTTCCTATGTAGAGCCATAGTTCCTAGTCATAGATTTGTACCCTGGTTACGACTAACTTCATTACTGCATTATTACTTACTATATTATCATGAAAATTATATGCCACCAGTGACCTTATAATATATGAAGCCGTACTTAGCTAATTTTACACTCATGTGTATAAACAGTGTTATGCCTGGTTATTACTAGAATTTTACAATGAGTTCTTTTCCTGAGCATATAATGTAACACTGCTGGAAAAAATCATTCTCTTAATAAAAACTATTTAAACAGACAAATGTTTTAAAAGGAAAGCTCAAGCAACAGGAACAGAAATACTCATCCACTATAGATATACAACACCCAGCAATACTGGTGCAACAATCCTTGCCTTGATTTTTCACTTCACTGGTTCAGAGAGGAGGAGATCACACGCAATGCAGCCATGATGGGTAAGTGGCTTGTGTCACGGCGTGCCTACTTGCCGTTAATTCCTGCGGCATCGGGCAGCTGGCTGGGAATCGGGATGCGGCGGGAAAGGGAGAAGGAGGAGGCACTTGGCGCCGCTCAATTAAAGGGCCAATGAGCCCTCTGGGTTTACTGGGTGAAACGCCCTTAAGGTTTTAATTGGGCAGTCAGCCCAAAGTCGTTGGTAGCACCAATCATGCTCATTCCCTCTGTCCAATCCTGTTTGGTTCAGCTCTATAAAGGTTTTACCCCCCCAGTGGGTCACTGCCTGTAATAGCGTTTAGCTGGGTTTGTTTGATCCTGAGATTCCTGTGTTGTTTATCTGTTGCCGACCTAGCTAGCCTGACTATCCTGACCGCCACCTGTACCGATCTCCTGGTCTGACCATGCCGCGACCTTTGACCTTGCCTGTTTTCTCCCTCGGAGTTACCAGAACTTTATCCTGTACTTACCTCGGTTACCCGATTACACCCAGTCTTGCCTTCGGTTCACCCATCTACCTCAGTGAGCTTACATCCTTTAAACTAAAAGGTCCTGGGGGCAACAGTGTCTGGCGAGGTGTTTACAGCTAGTGTGATGCTAGCTGCGGAGATTGGGGGTTGTAAGCTCACAAGAAGACAGGTATCCCAGGGGTTTGACAGCTTGACAATCCTCTATCAAATACCAGGAATCAGACAAACCTGGTATACATCAATGTACAGGACCATAGTTAAAGGGCATAGGGTCTGGTATTTAGCATTGCCAGAGGCCTGCTGTGTGGGCTCCAATCTTTGAGCAAACCAGTAACTATTACTGGCATGTGGAGATTGCAGTTCTGGGGGGGGGGGGGATCTCGGCCTATTTTTACTTTTCTTACTTTGCTAAGCTAAAAGTATAGGGCAACTTATTGCCAATTTATCCACCGCTGTGTATGTCCCAAACGGGGTTCTCATAGATTAAATATAGAACCCCATCTACGCAGAGGCGGCTTGGCAAGGCAGCTTCAACATTCATCTGCAGATCTGTGCCAACCGAGACCTATGATTTTAAATAGAATTTAGAGACAGATTGTAGATTGCTAGCTAACAGGGTTGTGTGCTGTGGCTCCTTTAAGATTTGTCATTTGCAATTGCCTTGCTTATGTGCACCTCCTAGGATAGTTATGAATTGGTCTTAGCAGCTGCCACCTTTTTCTTTAGCTGAATCATATTCCTGAATCCAGGATGATTAGTGCAACAAAGCAAATTATACTCCCTTCTTTTACTTTTCTATTTTTCAACATAATATAGTATATCTGAATTTGTTATTTTTTGGAGAGTTGTTAAAAACAAAAAAGCATTTCACTGCATGTAAAATATACATTTTTGGTGGTATATATAATTAATAAACCTAGTTTTCATTATAATTATGGCGCCTGGCTAACTGTTAGTTAAAAAAAATCCCTTAAAACATGTTTTAAATGTTTTTTATATATCCTATAGGAAGAAGTTTGTAAAAATAAACTTTTTTCTACTTCTAAACTGTAGAACTATTTTGCCCCAAAACTCTATAAGGTATTTTTTTAATTAGAAGAAAATAATTTTACTTGCACTTTATTTTGCATTTATTTTGAAAGCCTCGCTAAATTCTGTGCACATGTATTTAATATATCTGCTCAATGATATTTAATCAAGTTTCAAGGTTTTCTCTAAAAAAACACACAGAAAAATGGGAAATCTCATTTAAATCCTTTTCATCTGAATGGATGAGACATTTCTAGGTCTGTAGTTTTCCAGTAATATACCGATAGTTTTCACAAATTAGTAAATTACCCTCTCAGATGGGATATTAACCACAGGTAGAAAATTTTCCACATAAGGTAGAGATGGTATTCAGTAAAATAGAGGGTCCCTCCAATGAATGGATGTTGTCTAATTATGGCCTTCTAAATGGGTTTTTTTGACTACCTTTTTATCAGAAGTTGATAGCAAAGTTTCTGAAAGGCTTCCTTGATATCTTTATTTCGTAGGCTATATATAATGGGATTTAACAGAGGTGTAATGCTGGTGTAAAAAAGGGATAATAGCCATTCCCTCTCTGCCAGGAGATTGGATTTTGGTCTCATGTACATAAAACATCCACTTCCATAAAAAAGTAGGACAACAATAAGGTGTGATACACAAGTGGAAAATGTCTTTGTTCGGCCACTTCTTTTTTGTATACGCAAGACTGAAAGCAATATATGCATGTAGGATCCAAATATTATACAAAAACAGCCGATCATGAGAAAGCCACCAACAGCAAACACAGTAAGCTCATTAACAAAGGTGTTGATGCAAGAAATCTTTAGCAGAGGCGGGATGTCACAGAAATAATGATTAAGGACCCTGGACCCACAAAAGGGCAATCTGAAAGTGTTAGCAGTGTGAATCGCCCCATATATGAGTCCAACTACCCAGGTCCCAACCACCATAGTTAGGCAAGCACTCCGACTCATGATAATGGAATATTGTAGTGGAATACATATTGCTACATACCTGTCTATGGCCATTGTTGCTAGTATTGATGACTCAGAAGCAGCCAGAGACAGAAAAAAATATAACTGCACTAAGCATGCTGTAAAAGTAATGGCACTGTGTTCTATCAAAATGCTTGCTAACATTTGTGGCAGAGTTGTAGTAGTATAACAAATGTCCAGAAAGGAAAGATTTTTAAGAAAAAAGTACATGGGGGTCTGAAGGTTACGTGCTATTTTGGTGAGAACAATTATAAACATATTTGCAATTACCGTTATAAGGTATAACATCAGGAACAGAACAAACAATAATGTTTTATGTCTTGTGTTTTCTGAAAATGCATTTAGATGAAACATAGTGTGATTGCCCATATTTGTAAGATAGAGACCAAAATCCTATTGTGAAATAGCACAATTCTTACTTTCACATCGACATTTACGTAAAATAATGTATAACAGTAGGATGGCAGGACCCAAGTAGGCTCAGGATAACAGTTACAATCTTTTCCGTGTTTGCCATGAGATTGGCCTCTTCTGGAGATAGTAGGCTGGCTTGTGGCATTTATACACTGTAGAGATATGAGGCCTCAGGTGAAAAATAAACAGTAATAGTAACTTAACAAGTACATATGTCAACAACATACAAGAAAATAATTTGGGTCAAAAAATTAAATATCTACCAAATGGCACCTCATCTGTAGTCAGTGTTGATTCAGCAACAGGTGTGAAAACAGCATTTCTATATCATTTTTCACTTTTTTTTCAGAGACCAGACTGGATGGGTGCCAGGCTGGGCGGAGTCATACACAGGAAGAAAGTCCTCACAAAATGTGGCACCAAGGGGATCAGCAGGAGAAAGGTCAAGGGCCAGCCAAGGGTATAAGCCGGGTGGTCAGGGAGTTCACGGTACAGAAGGTAAAGATAGACTCAAGGTCAGGCAGGCAGGCATCAGTCCAGGCGGCGGTCAGATGAATGATCAGACAAGGCTAATTCAGCAACGGGTAAACTAAACACCACAAGGCACTACAACACCCAGCATAATGCTATCACAGGCAGTGAGATAATGAGCTGGGGAGACTTTAATAGGGCTTGGGTGTGGGGCAGCTTTGGGCTTAAGGGCTGATTAGCCCGAACACTGCGGCTTTTAGGCCTGCTCAAATTGGCAGTTTCACTTGCCCACATGCTAGTAAATCCAAACTCTAGATTGGCCTTGAACAAGCTCACCTATACCAGTTTTAGGCCTCACCTGGATCACTGCTGTTATCTCTAACCAATTGAATTTTCATTACAGTCCCACCTTTAAAAATCATGCATGCAATGGGGCCAAAATGCACAACATGAATCCAATTATGAGTTATCCTTGCTTCCCACCAGGTTTTGAAGACATCTCCCTGATCCAGATCCATGCCCCAAGAAAGCTTAGGGTCATCCACTTCAAGTCCTCAGCCATGCATTTGTATGTAGGGCATAAAGCACTGACTGGATGATAGCCCCCAGAAAAGCACCTGTGTGGGTGATCTTGGATGTTTCAAACAGTGGGCTATTCCAAATCAGGATGCACCAGATACACATCACTTTTCACCAGGATAGTAAAAATCCTGTTGATAGGTCCACTTTAAAGCCTTTTGGTTCAAGATCACCTAGTTAGTGCAGTTTCTTACTGGCCTAAAATTACTAACTCATGTGGTCTGGCTTCTATATCTTACTTCACTTTCTAAGAAAAACTATATAAATTCACTGGCTAACCATTGATTTATAGCCGCTTGGGCCTGCAGTACTGGTAACTGGAAACAGACTACCCTCAGCTCGCTAAGCCCAATTGAAGACCAGCAAACCAGGAGCTCAAAAAAGACTTTAGAATGCTAGGCCACAGAGTGCATTCACTGGAGGCACATATAGACATGGCAGTTACAGTATTAGAAGGGCATGAGAATGCTGTTAGTGGGCTGGAGGACACTGTCCAAGCTATCCAGGATAAACAGGAAGATCAGGAGAACAGAGACAGGTGATCTATCTTGCGCATAAGGGGACTGCTTGAGACTATGGAGGATTTGCAAGGGGTAGTGATGGACCTATTTCAGGAACTTGCCTCAGACCTTCCGGTGGACTGCCTGGAATTTGACAGAATCCACCGTGCGCTAGGCAAAAAATCGAGAGACATCATCACCAGGTTTCATTTCTATAAAACTAAGGAACACTTACTCTGGCTGGCAAGAGGCAAGGGCCAAGGGTCTTTCCATGATACCTATTAGCTGTACTTAGACCTGTCACAGGTTACCATCCTTAAACGCACAGAATTCGGCCCTTACTTGAGGGTCCTCTAGGATAGGAAGCTGCAATACCATTGGGGCTGCCCCTTTAAGCTCCAGTTCTCTGTCAATGGCAAGGCATACCAGGCGCTAACTTTACAGGAACTTAAGGACCTGCGATTCCCACTGCCTGAGCTGGGCCCCAGTGACTCTTCTGACCCTAATTCAACTACAGCCAAAAGATTTGCATGCAACTTGCAGGGTTCTACCAAATTGCAACACTCTCAAGCTCTCCAACAACTCCAGTCAGAGAAGTTTAGCAGCTCTCCCAATGTTGAAGGCTAAAAGCCTGATTTCTTGGTTTCAGTAGGTCCGCTTGCTCTTTTGCCCAGCGCAGCATTTTGAGGAACTTTGCACAGATTAATGAACCGCATAGATTATTATATGGTTTTATGAGTATCTAAGTTTTATGCACTGTTATCTCACTAAAAGGCTATTGTTAGGGCGAGCGCTGCGGGCCCATCTCGCAGCACTCCCCTCACCTCTGTTGCTGCTCCCGCAGCCCTGGTGGGCGCTGCGCACCCAGCTTGCAGCGCTCCCCAGTCCCTCTCCTTACCCGCTCCTGCTGGCGGGCCCGCGCCTTCCGGTGCGGTGGCTGGCCGTGCGCCGGCTGCTCCTAGCCGTGTTCCTCCTCCTTGTGCTGCTTCCTTGCATGGTTCGGTGCGAGCATGCCCCCGTCCACTAAAGGGCGCGCGCACCGGATTCCTGATTCCTGAAATTTAAAGGGCCTGTACACTACTGATTGGTGCCTGGTCGTCCAATCCTGCATCCACTTCCCCTATTTAAGGGGCACTTTCTTTTCCATCAATGCGGGATCTTGGTCTTCCTTTGTATGCAGAAAGTCTGTTGTTTTCAGTATTGCTCACCCGTGTACCGACCTTTGCCTGTCCCCGACTCAGAACCTGTGCTGCCAGCCCTGACCTCTGCTTGAACCTTTACATCGCCTTTTGCCTGCCTCCTTTGTACCATGCACGTTGTGGGGTAGCAACCTGGGGGTCACTCGCCGCTGCAAGACCAACCTGCTTTGCGGCGGGCTCTGGTGAAAACCGGTGGCCTCTTAGACTCCGCTCCCCTGACGCGGCACTCGCTATCAGTAACACGGTCACAGCAAATCCACACCTGTTCCACCTCACCCGGTCCGTGACAGCTATTTGGCCATTGGCATTGATAGGTGCTTGTTTTTTGTCTATCTTTATAAAACATTTTGAAGGTGGTTTTATAGGTCCCTATATAATTTATGTCCTGTGCCAGCTTCGGACCAGCTCTGTGGTGGGACAGTAATTAGTTTTATACTGTTGTGTCACAATTTAAATATGACATAGTTAAGGTGTATGTATGAGATAATACACACTACCTTTAATTTGGCACTATCTACAAAGCTTGCATTAGCTCTTAGTATATGTTTACAATGCATGATATTCTTATTTAGTAACACAGCGGGGTTGGGTGAATAAGTACCACAGTATTGGTATGCAACCACTGCTCTCTACTCTGGATCTCCCCCCTTTCTCTTTTGTTATCCTTTTGCCTTCCCACTGTCATGAACAACTCACCTGTTCGCCGGTCCCACGGCATCTGCAGGCGGTCCAGGCACCGGCGCCTGTCAGGCTCCCTCCCCGCTCGGTGGCCGCGTCGCACGCAGGCGGCGTCAGAGCGAGCGGGACCAAGCCAACATGCCCCCTCGCCACGTCACTCACCTTCCTCACTGACAGCTGCAGGCAGCGCGCCCGCCGGAGGCTGGATGTGAAGTGCCAAAGTTTAGCTGGGCCAATGAGCACCAAGTTAGGTGGGCCAATGAGCCCTCAGTTAGATGGGCCAATGAGCCCTCAGTTAGATGGGCCAATGAGCCCAAAGTACACTGGGCTAAACGCCCTTTAGAGTCAAACAGGACAATCAGCCCAAGGTTCCCCTGTTGCACCAATCACCACATTCCCCCTCCCCAGCCAATCCACTTAGCCCCCATCAGATAAAGGTGTTTTCCCACACTTACTCCTTGTCTGTGATAGCATGCTGCTGGGTGTGATTAACTGTATCCGAACTTTTCCGTTATTGATCTTGCTGTGTATGACCATCCCGTGATTGCCACCTGGACCGCCCTTTGCCTGTTTTCCGACTACGATTTGCCTGCCCCCTTGTACTGCGTACCCGTGACCTCCCGGCTTGACCCTTGGCTCGACTTTGACTACTCTTCCGTCTCATCCTTTTGTGCCGCGCTTATCTGGGCTGATCTCCCGTGTATGACCCCTGCTTACCCGACCTCGCCCAGTCTCGTTCCTGGTTCATCCGCCTTCCTCCCCGTAAGTCTGCATCCTTTGTGCTACCAAGTCCTGGGGGCAACCGTGCCCGGTGAGGCGTATAAAGCGCCCGGGCAGACGGGGGCTTGACTATAGGTGAAGCTAGCTGCGGAGATTGGGGGTTGCGGACTTACTTAGAAGGCGGGTGTCCCATGAGACCTGACATTGTCACGGGCCAGAAAAAAATGGAAGAACTAGTGCAACAGGTGCAGGCTATGGCCACCGGCATCAATCCACTAACCCAACGAGTGGCAACGCAGGAAAGTCGCCAACTACCTGCACCACTGGCACCTGTTTCCTCTGTCGAGCCGAAGGTTCCCCTTCCAGAAACATTTTTGGGGGAACGTTCGAAGTTTTCAAACTTCAAGAATTTGTGTGAACTCTACTTCCGCCTGCGGCCCAACTCCTCTGGGTCTGAGACACAACGAGTGGGCCTAGTCATTTCGCTACTTCAAGGTGATCCACAGTCCTGGGCCTTTGGTATGGCACCTACCAATGAGGCCTTACAGTCAGTCTCCGCGTTCTTTGCCGCCATGGAGGTCCTGTATGCTGACCCGGACCGGGCTTCTACGGCAGACTCTAAGTTATGGAGTTTAAAACAAGGAAAATGGTCGGCCGAAGAATATAGCGCCGAGTTCTGTTGATGGGCCATCGACTCTCAATGGAACGATCCAGCCCTGTGCAGCCAGTTCAGAATCGGGCTCTCAGAAAGCATCAAAGATACCCTAGGTAATTTTCCGCAGCCCAAGAGCCTGGATGAATACATGCACCTGGCCATCAGAGTGGATAGACGGCTCAGGGAGAGACGTGTAGAAAAAGTTAAGGACCAGCCATGGGGTCCTCCTCATCAAGAATTCAGCCCTAGGGGACCCGCTGCCTCGTCTTCTTTGGCACCGAGGAGCCCATGCAACTTGGCGCGACTCACCTCTCCCAGGCGGAGAAGAATAGACGCATATCGCAAGGGCTTTCTGTAATGCAGAAACCCTGGTCATTTTGCCAAGAATTGCCCTAACAAGGCTCCGGCGGCTGGAAACTACAGTGCCTAGATCCGGTTGAGGGAGCTCATCTAGGCGATCAGGTACCACTCCCTCATAAAAACAGATTGCTTTTACCCGCTATGGTCTCTTGGGGACCTTCCAGGATGTCTGGAACGCCTTCATTGATAGTGGGGCGGCCGGCAACTTCATGGATAGGTTGCTTGCATCCACTTTAAATATTTCTTTGATCCCCTTAGAAAATTCCCTTAGGGTCCTGGCTGTCAATAACGAACCAATTGTTGGGGGATTGGTTTCCTATAAAACCCCTTTTATGAATTTAGTGGTGGGTTCCTCCCATTCCGAGAAGCTAGAATTTTTTATCTTAGAGTGTCCTGTTTCTCCTATAGTACTAGGATTTCCATGGTTAAAGGCCCACAACCTGGTTGTAAATTGAGTATCTGGGGACTTGGTAAATGGAGTCCATTTTGTTTAGATCACTGTTTTTGTACCGCCCTAAGATCGACTCATGTCTCTCTTGAGGGCTTACTGCCGGCCTATGCAGATTGGCCGGATGTTTTCTCAGAAAAATCCGCTGACTCCCTTCCTCCACATAGGGCCTACGATTGTCCCATCAATCTCCTACCAGGTACCATGCCCCCTAGGGGGAAAATATAGAATCTCACCCGCTCAGAAGAGACAGCCATGAAAGAATACATTGCGGAGAATCTCAAGAAAGGATTCATCTGTCCCTCTACCTCCCCTGCTGGCACCGGGTTCTTCTTTGTCGAAAAGAAGGGCGTGGTTTACGCCCCTGTATTGATTATCGAGGACTAAACAAGATCACGGTAAAGAATAGATATCCGTTGCCTTTAATTGACGATCTCTTTAACCAAGTATCTGGGGCACAGGTTTTTTCTAAACTTGATCTTAGAGGGGCGTATACACGGTTCCCCTGTTGCACCAATCACCACATTCCCCCTCCCCAGCCAATCCACTTAGCCCCCATCAGATAAAGGTGTTTTCCCACACTTACTCCTTGCCCGTGATAGCGTGCTGCTGGGTGTGATTATCTGTATCCGAACTTTTCCGTTATTGATCTTGCTGTGTATGACCATCCCGTGATTGCCACCTGGACCGCCCTTTGTCTGTTTTCCGAATACGATTTGTCTGCTCCCTTGTACTGCATACCCGTGACCTCCCGGCTTGACCCTCTGCTCAACTAATCTTCCGTCTCATCCTTTTGTGCCGCGCTGACTGATCTCCTGTGCATGACCCCTGCTTGCCTGCCTCGCCCAGTCTCGTTCCTGGTTCGTCCACCTTCCTCCCCGTAAGTCCGCACCCTTTGTGCTACCAAGTCCTGGGGGCAACCGTGCCCGGTGAGGCTTATAAAACGTCCCGGCAGACGGGGGCTTGACTATAGGTGAAGCTAGCAGCGGAGATTGGGGGTTGCGGACTTAATTAGAAGGCGGGTGTCCCACGAGACCTGACACCCACTCTATACCATCTCACTGCTTACCCCCACTCTACCTTTCCCCTCTCCTCCCCCCCCTCTTTTCTACTCCTACTCCTTCTTGACTCTTTTGCTATTCGTCTTATACTTTGCTCAGTTCCCCTTTCCTTCTCACCTTTCCTCTGCTTTACTCTGTTTCTATCTTGATTCTTCCTACTCTCTCTTTCCTCACCTATTCCTATCCCTGTTCCCCCTCTTTCCTCTTATATACCATCTCTCCTCTTTTTATGCTCATGTCCACTGGACCAGCTAGGAGCTAAAATGTTCTGAGCCCCGTGCTGATTTTGGGACAGTTAATGGGCAAATCAATGGCTGGGTCAATGCTGGGGTATTTGAATTTAATTGTGGCATAATAAACTTAATGTAATCTTACACTACTCACATAGTTAAAATTCGATTGTGGTATATATTTTTTATATTAACATTTTTCCGTCCTGCCTTCACTGCTGCTGTGCGCAGTAACACAGCAGGATTAGATGAATATTTATACCTGTTACCATCGCTCTTTATTTGGACCGTCTTCCTGATAGTGGAGGAGTTTAGGCAGAAAGCAACCGAGTACTTTCAGAATAACACAGGGTTGGTAGACTCTCCTGTAACTCTTCGGGTGCTAACAAATCCGTGATTTGCATCCATCTAACTCAAGTGGCCACTAAACACAAAAAGCAAAGGACAGTTAAATTCTCAGAAGTACATCAGGCATTTGAGGCAGCAACACTTTCTTCAAAGGTTAACCCGGCTTCAAAGGTTTAATTAGGAAGGGCTCATAAGCTGAAAACTGAACTTTAGCTCCTCCAGTCCGACGAAGCCGAAAAGCGATGCACTGGACGAGTCAGAAATACTATGCAACAAGTAACAAAGTGGGGTCTGCATTAGCAAGTAGACTAAAGCTGCCCCACATTAGTCATTCCCCTATAAAGCTTAAGACGCATGGAAACATCCTCACCAGTAACCCTATAAAAATCCTGGAGGAGTTTAGGCAACATCTCTCCCACCTTTATAAGCAGGGATCCCTTCTCTCTGAGGAGGCCATGGGGGGATACTTCAGCGACTTGCTCATACCTAGGCTTGACTCAAATGACATAGCCTGAGTAGAAGTGGACATTAGTCCTGAAGAAATAATCAGAGCCATTAAAAACCTGAAAACAGGCAAGCGCCCAGGCCCAGTGGCTTTTTATAAAAAATTCTCAGACCTAGTAGCACCCCACTTGGCAAACTTGTTAAACGCCATCAAAAACGGCAAGGCCTTTACCCCAGAAAGGCCTAGAGTGCATGTTGCAATTACCAAGTCGGGAAAAGACTCACAACATTGGGAAAACCATCACCCTTTCACCTTGCTGAATGTAAATATAAGGCTGCTGACGGAAAAATTGGCCTCCAGGATAAATAGCGTCCTACCCAATCTGGTCCATAAAGACCAGGTCAGATTTGTACCAGGACGCCAAGCTGTGGATAACACTAGAAACACTCCACTTAATAAACCTAGCCCATATATGACAGCAGGAAGTTATTATTCTTGGACATTCAGAAGGCTTTTGACATGCTGTCATGGCCTTATCTGTTATTTATCCTAAGGCAATGGGGCTTCAGGGCTAATATGCTTAGGTGCAACATTAAAATATTGTGGTTTTGAATCTGCCCTCTTCACTATCTCGAGATGCCCACAACTGTGGCTGTACCCTGTCCTCTCTCTTATTTATACTCACCTTAAAGACAGCTGCTATCAAAATCAGGAATCAAAACATTTAAGGCATGGAACAGACAGCTTATGACCACAAGATGGCAATGTTCTTTGACGGTATGCTCATGGTGGTTACCTCACCTCATCCCATGCTTCCTTATTTGTTTTCTGAACTGAATGGCTTTGCAGAAATTTCAGGACTGAAATTTATTCCATCAAGATTGGTAGCCCTAAATATTACTTTATCCCCGGAAGCTCTTGAGCAGTGGAGCATAAATGTTTTCCTCTGGTCTGACCGTCTTACTTATTTAGGGATTATGATTACCTTATCTTACACTATATCAAGCTAAATACCTGCAGTTAATCAGGTCCTTGGACTCCCTGCTGACCTCTTGGGGGGCTTGAATGTTTCCTGCTTCGGGCGGATCAGTGCCTTTTTAATTTGTCACGGTAAAATTACCCGGAGTCCAGTCCCACGGTGTCTCCAGGCGGCGTGGGCTTGGGTAGCAAGCCCCGGCTCGGACGGCACTGAGTGCTTCCACCTCCTCCTCTCCCTCCCTCCGGCTCCACATTCCCGGCTCCTCTGCTGGTGCTCGATGTGCAAGCACAGCTGTTTCATACCCTCCAATGGTGCTGCACACAGCGTGGCCACCGGAGGCTGATTTAAAGGGGCCAATGAGCCCAAGGATTGTTCTGGGCGAAATGCCCTAAAAGTTTGAACTGGGCAATCAGCCCAAGTGTTATGAAAGTATCCAATGTGCTTGTTTTCCTTCCGTCCTGTCCCCTGCATCCATGTTCTATAAAAGGGTTCCCAGGTCATTCAGCCGGTGCCTGTGATAGCATGTAGCTAGGTGTGATTTATCCTGAGATTCACGTGTTGTTCATCCGTTGCTAGCTTGACTATCCTGACTGCCGCCTGTACCGACCTAAGCCTGAATTATGACCATGAACCCATCTAATCCCTGGTGCAGCAATTCTCCCTAATCCCCTGGTTTGACCCTTGGCGTGACCTTTGACCTTACCTGTTTTCTTCCCCAGAGTTTCCAGAACTGTATTCTCTACTTACCTTGGCTACCCTATAACATCCAGAATTACCTTTGATTCATCCATCTTCACCCCTGTGAGCTTAGATCCTTTGAGCTAATAAGTCCTAGGGGCGACCATGTCCGGTGACGCGTTTAAAGCATCCCGGCAAACAGGGGCTTGGCTACAGGTGAAGCTAGCTCCGGAGATTGGGGGTTGTAAGCTCACAAAGAAGATGGTCTTGCCTTATGGTTCCACACACATACCTTGAAGTCACTCAAGAATAGAATTCTCAAATTTTTATGGGGCGCCACCCACTCTTGTATAAATGAATTCATCCTTTATAGGCATAAGCTCAATGGAAGGCCGCCCGGTCCCCCCCCCCCCGCAAATACTATGTAGCGGCCCAGATTGCACCTCTAGCACTGTGGATGGCTCTGGATGCAGCAGATTGTGATCCCATCTCAATAGCATCACTGATCTCGCTCCCAGGTAGATATCGTCCTAAAAACCTGTCTACTCTGCTGGGCCACTCTCTGGCTGTATTTTTCCAATAAATTGTCCCTTTCTCCCCCTGGCGGGCCTGGTTAGATGTCACTCAGGGGTTGCAGGAGCCTCGCTCTTTTGACTGGTGGACACAAGCTGGTTTCACCATGGTGGGGTCTCTGTGTGCTCTGGATGGAATAAGACATTAGGGAGCACAAACTCACTGGTGCTGACATAATCAGCCAGCGGGTCCAACAGGTGCAGACATAGTACGGCCAATACCGAATTTGGGATGCCCCAGTGGAAGGCCAGCCTTGGGTTTTGTGTTGCTTTAAAGGGACTCTTCAGGCATCAAGTGATGCTTACTTTTTTTCCTCACTCAGCTGATCCACCCTGCTATGATTCAATAAAACTTACCAGGACGACATGCATGGACAAGGACTTTAACAATTTATTAGCCTCAAAATACTTCTGATATTATTCAGAAGACAATAGCCACTTCATTGTTTTTTCCAAAAGGCCAGTAGAATACAATTCAGTTAGATATGTGTAACAAAATTACAGCAGCACCACAATTTTAAAGAAACTGTTTAACTAAAGTTGGTATCACAAACATAAACTAACTATTTTTGAAGGGTCCTCAAAGTGGGACAGTTCCAACCAGTTTGTAGGTGGAGGGCATGGTAGGGGTGTGGTTTAGTGTGTTGCTTAATTATGGGTCACATGTTCTAGGAATATTTGATCCATAAAAGATGTTGGTGATTAAATCAATGCTCAGAAGTTCATGCATTCCACTACCACCATTCAATCAAAGTGTCAGGGCTGGTGTAAACCACCCAGACATCCAGCATTCTGCATTTGGTGGGACATTCTTCCCCATGTCAGCAAAGTGGGGGGCATTTAGGTGTTTCCATAGTTTTCGGAGGGATAGTGGGCCTAAAAGTGGGACTGGCCCTCTGAAAATGTGACATCTGGTCAGTTTACCTTTGGAGGTATGATTCAGGTGGGGACTACAACTAGAAATCCTTACAGATGACAGCCCATAATTTAAGTCAAAACGTTATGCAGCCTCCCTTAAGTGGACCAAACCTTGGATTTTCACTTTAAACCTTTCCCCTGGGCTTTGGGGTGCCCCGCTGTGTGCCCACGGCGCAGGTTTCTCCGCTCATCCAGTCAGCTTCTCCCGCCTTGCATATTAATGTGTGGCTGGATAAGCTGAATGGAATCCCCAGCCATACATATCGCCAGCACACAGCCTAGAAGGAAGGAGAGTGATGCCGGCACCGGCTACGCAAGCGCTATGGGTTTGGGGGAAACGTGAGTTTACTGGGGAGTTTCACACAGCAGTGCTTCTCAGTTAAGGATGCCCCGGGTGGATAAAGTAAGCCTGCCCTGGAGTCTCATATATTCCAGGGTAGGTTTAGGTCCACTTTAAAGAAGACCTCCAGTCAAAAATAGCTAGAGGCCCCTCTCAGATCCTCATACCTGGAGCATCCTAATTTGAAGAATAAAAAAAAAACGTTTAAGTTTGGGGAAATCCTTCCACTTCCACATTTCAGCCCAGCAAACCCTATTGTCCAACAGGGAGGAAAGATAGTGGTGCAGAGTAATTATCCCTAGTTTCAGTCTTTGGGGTGCCCTATATGTAAACTTACAGTTATTTTTACCTTAAATCCAAAGGATCTAATTAAATTTTAACATTGCAATATCATCCTAACGCAAATGGAGGTGTACAGTATTTTAAGAAGACATTGAAAATGACCCAAAGAGACGTTTATATGAAGGACTCCTATTCAGCAATGATGAAACAAGTAAAGGCATAATAACTACTTTCATCACTGGTCAGTGTATAAGGATGTCAAAGCAAACAACCAAGTTTGACCCCATTCTTTTGTCAAATGCAGATCCAGTGGCAACTACCATTATATAGGCTGCCAGTGGCGTAACTAAATGTGACAGGGCCCTGGTAGGAACTGGGGCTCTTTAAGGCTCATAGAGTAAAATGTTTTCTGTCCACTAAATGTAATTGGATGCAACTAAACATTGAAACAGCTGAGATACATGGTGCTTCCATTCTGTAAATTATGCCAAGTAAGCAGAAATCTGATAAATAAGGTGGAGCCCCCTGACCTCCTGGGCCCTGGTGCAGTCACATCCCCTGCACCCCCTCAAGCTACGCCCTTGTAGGCTTCAGTATGGATGAATTTCTAAATCAAGCAGTTTAGTACCTGTTTGGATCCTTTAGATGAGGTAGGACACTGCTAGCAATGGCCTACATGGCATGCTACATTTAGACACACCAAAGTATATGACCTAACCTAACAGAGCCAAAGTATATGAAACAATGTTTCTGATTACGATTTCTGTAGATTTTTGCTAGCTTCTATCTCTCTGTGTAAAGATCTTTTCACTGACCTAATAATGTAGCTAAACCAAGTTTGTGACATAAAACCAGAATGTATAAATAGCAAAACATGTTCATACTGGCCCAAAGGGTTACCAAGAAATCCTTGGTGGGGCCCTGGGTAACTTTTGGGCCTTCATCACTAAAACTTGAACTATGTATATCTACAGGTTCTATTTCCTGATGAGTTTGTGCTTTTGTGGAATGGAGTCCTCTGACGATTATTATGCTGAGTCTGCGCTTCGGCATCATCGCGCCTTGCTTTGCATGTGTATGTCAGACTTCAGATTGCATCGGCCGTGTGTGGATGTTGACCACATGCATGGTTTTGAGCTATTCAAGCTGACCACTGTATTCTGGTTGGCCCCCACCACAAACAAGGGGCATGCAATTAGGCCGATACGCCTAATGGGTGCGATTGATTCTACAGGTGTGTCTTTGTTCACCCTTTGCCTCCTTCATTTCATTTATTGTATTTAATGATTTAGGAAGTCTAGCTTCACCATATTTAATGTGTCATTTCACCTTGCAATGTATTGGCTCCTCTAAAGTGGACCTCAATCTCCCCTTTCAGCTAGTATTCCCAAAGGCATTAATGTATTTCTCCACTTCCTTGTCCTTTTTATCACACAAGTTAAGGCCCCCCACCTTCCACAATCAATCAGTCTTTTTAATACTCAGCCAAAGAAGAAAATCTTACCAGTGGTTGCCCCTTCCTGCTTAGCATTTGTTCTGTCAGAGTAGGTGGGCTTGAATGCAGCCTTGCTTTTGACCATTGTGCTTTGTGTCTTTCGTACAGGAACCGTAAGATTGGACATTCCATCAATGTCCAATGTGTTGTGGGTCCTGACCTTAGATTTATGAGTGTCATGGCTGGATTTCCAGGCTCCACCCATGATGCCTATATCCTGAGGAATTCAAGTCTCTATCACTGTTTTTAATCTAGCAAGTTGTCTGGAGGATGGCTACTTGGTTAGTCCTTTATTCTAGTATATTCTACATATTATACATGTCTAACTAGTGGTCTTGTCAATGCATCCCCCGTCTCTTCCTCCTCTTCCTTTTTTTGATATGTTATTTTTTTTCAGGTGAGAATGTTAGTATGATGTATGTGGCTCGTAATGTATTTTTCTTATTTTATTGTAGGTGATTCTGGCTAACCCCTGCTACCATGGATCATGACTCCTATTCAGCGGCCAAAAACTCAGCCACATGCCGCCTACAACCGGGCACATAGGAAGACCAGGGCTGTTGTGGAGCGGGAGTTTAGCTTACTCAAGACCCAGTTCTGTTGTTTGGATTGCACAGGGGGGAGCCTCCAGTACCAGCCCTGAGAAATTCAGCAAAATAAATGTGGCATGCATGGTATTTCCCAATTTTGCCCTCCTGCAATGTTGGCTATTCAACAAACTGTTTATCAGGGCACACAGAGTGCCTCTGGTCAGTCGATCAGGAATCAGCCCAACATCAACATCCACAACAACACAAAGCATTGCTACAACTGTTGCTTGCGCTTGTTTATTTTTTTGCACACGGCATACGTCATGTCAGCAAATTTACATTGCATCTGATCGACATCCTTTCACTCCGGCCCCGCACTATTCACCTGCCCGGTGATGGACACAGCAGTTGCCAAAACCATACAGTATGCATTATTAAGGCCCTTATTTATGAAGGAATAGCGACAGGTAGCAACTGGTGAGCGGCCGGTAATGACGGGCCCCGCCACGAGAACGCTGGCTCCCCACCACAATCACACATTTATCAAGCCGATCCTACTTAGCGACTGAGATAGCGCCAGATAGCCACTCATTCATCATTATTCCAGCCTCAGCCCACAGCGCCAGCGTCCGACCTTGAACAGCGACAGGTATGACCTCTCGCTACCTGGTGCTCTCCAATGCATTTCAATGGAACAATCTTTAAATATTCATAATTAATTGTTATTAATGTTTATTTTTTTTTTCAATGTGAAAAATTCTGTGACCACTTCTGCCATGTTAGATAATTTTTTTAAGGTAAAAAAAAAAAAAAAATTGTGCAGAATTTATATTACAGGTCTGATATTATTGTATTCATATTACTAAATTCTTAAAAAAATTTTTTTTTTTTTGTTTCCAAAAATATGGGGGTTTGGGGGTTAAAAAACTACTTTTAACACATTGCCGCCAGCGCTCTGGGGTTTAAACATGCATTTCACAGCTCTTGAATTTTTGGAGAGTGATTTTTTGATGAATATGGTGGGAGCCGGTCGCTCTGACCAGTCGCTATCATGCGCACCCATACATCGCGGAACCTGTCAAATAGCGACTCCTAACCCCGTTTTCAACATTACTGCACACCGACTGAGTCGCTATCAACAACCGAACAACGGCCAAGCACAGCGACTACTAGCGGGCGCTGTGAAAATACTGCTACAGTCGCTCAACTGTCGCTACCTGCCGCTATTAATGAATCTGCCTCTAAATCTCCCACTCAGAGTGCCCTGCCGCAGGTGTGGGCCAGCAAAGGTTTTGCCATCATCTCCCTGGGTGCTTGGTGGAATAAGGGACATTTTGCCTAAATATGTTGTGGATGAATCTGAGTGGGTAGATTGTTGAGTGGCTATAGACTGCACAGGGTTTGCTGGGGGGCTGGGTGTGTGGTCTGGGGTGGCCCATGTGGATGCAGGAGTGGATGGTGATGGGGAGAGTGGGCTCTCCATATTGGAGCTGTCCTGCTGTCCTCCAGTGGGAGAAGGGGTTGTTGGGGTGGCTAATATGTCTTGCCCTAGTCTTCCTTCTGCTCTTCTTAGCCTTAACACTCCTGTTTGAGGTTTTGCTAGGGCCAGCACAATGGCTGGGACTACCTGTGCTTGCCCTAGTAGTTGGCCTTTCTCTGCTCTCCTTTGCCTTACCACTCCTGCTGGAGGAGCTCTTGGCTGGACGTCCACTATGGCTAGGACTACCTGTGCTTGCCCTAGTAGTTGGCCTCCCACTACTCTGCTTTGCCTTACCACTCTTGCTGTAAGAGGACTTGGTTGGCTGAGCAGTATGGCTAGGACTGCTTTGGCTTGCCCTGGTAGTTGGCCTGCCCCTGCTCTGACTCTGCCTAGGTGTTTGCTGGTGGGAGCTTGCAGGCGAGTTGTGGTGGCGTGACCCTTGGCGAGCATCCAGCGTTTCTCCTTGGTTTCAATGCATGCCAACTTCCGGGAACCGCTGGGGTGCATCAGATGACGCATATAACATCCCCAAAATGGCACCTACGCTGTTCACCTGCGACCAGCAGGATACCATCATGCACGTAAGTACATGAAAATGCCTGCATTTGCATGCACCTAAGAATAGGTTTAGTTAATCAGGGTCCCAAGTGCATAGCCAGACAGGCCGATCGGACATAGCTAGTAGGGGGCCAAGTATCTATGAGGGCAGGATGAAAAGAGAATTTTCTATCTACTACATGGGAAAGCTAGTGTGCACATGGGCACCATGTGGGGACTGTTTGGGGCAAGCTGGATCTATTGTTGCCTAGCTGGGTGTGACAACAAGATACCAGGGGGCAACGCAGGTGGTAATACCAACAGCCACTAAGATCACTAAAAACAAGGTTGAAGTATATATATATGCAGAACTACGGTAGTGGGGATGGATGTTAATAACCTGCTAGACTTATTTTTAATATGTATATGATGTTGTTTATTAATTCCTATGTACTTGTTCTACATTTTAGATGATGATGACATACCAATATGACTTCCTGTCCTGCGTATATAAAAAAGGTCATTGGCACTTGATGTCGTAGCAACGCAGAAGGAGGAGACCGACACCACCTACACATTCACGCAGATCATTCAGCATTGGTCAGACCTGAAACAGAGGAAGAAGCCCCGGGTAAGGAAGTTTTTCAGGAAACTATTTCCATGTAAGTGACAAGTCTTGCCAATACATTCACTACTTCGAACACATTAGGAAGGCCTGTGTTTAAAAGAATGCTTTTATTTTCCAGTGTCAGAATTCTCCACAAGAGTGCAACCCACCCGGGTCTGGCCAAGGCTGCAAAGATCTAGTGAATGTGGAGGTGGTGACAGACAAGTGCCAACGACCTCAGGCTCCTCTGCAGGTGAGCCCCAAGCTCACCTGGACCAACCCACATAGGAGCAGGCCCAGATGGCAGGGAGTCTGATGATGATGGTAGACAGAAGGACTCAGGTATGAACATCATACACAAACACACACAGAAAGACACACTAAACACACACATATATGTTGTAATGTTTAATTTTGTGAAATTCCCCTGTAGATGGCGGGGGCGGGTGAGCAGCGAGGGGGTGGAGGTGCTCCAATCCCACCTGAAGAAGAAGAAGGTGGGTGATGTACCACACACAAAAGACAAGCCAATATACTCCTCCAGCACATTCTCTAACAGTTGTTTTCTTTTACAGACTCGGACTAAGAGGTGTGGCAGGTCCAAGTCAGAAGAGTGGCTCCCCAACCTCGAAACCCCCACCAGCCTAGTAAGTTTTAAGACAAGTGGCTATTTACTAACATGGCTTCCTCAACAGGTTGGCAGGAAGCAGAAGCAATATGCTAATTGTATTCATTTTTTCTTTTACAGTACGTACACTAAAGACGCAGCAGCACCTGCAGGAGCTGTGGGGAGCCACCCATGGAGAGCCACTCATTGTAAGGCACTGGGAGCCTGCCACCTTCTTTTAGCCACCACCACCCAACATTGTACATAGTTTTTAAAAGAAAATAATATTTTATTAAAAAAAATAAGCACTAGGATGAAGTAAAGAAGAATGAATGCCAATAATTTAAGTGATTAAGGTATGCATTAGGAAGAAGAAAAGAAGATGCCAAAGTGGAAAGTAGTTAAGGTAAGCATTAGGAAGAAGAAAAGAAGATGACATAGTGGAAAGTGGTTAAGGTAAGCATTAGGAAAAGAAAAAGAAGAATGCATGGCAAGCATGGCATGCTAAGTACTTTGGAACAGAAGAGACTTGGCACAGCAGTAAGTAAGTAATGGGATACCAAGGCCAGGGTTTTGGAAACAGTTAAAAAAAAGAGTGTCGCGTATGTGTACAAGCAAGCAAACAAGCCAGCGTATGCGTATAAATTTTGTAAATACATAAAACAAAGGGAATTTAGGGGCTAAATTAAGGGTAAAAACAGGTCTTTTTCAATGGGAACTAGTAGGACCTCACTGGACACAGTGTCACATCGTTCTCGGCAGCTTACACAACTACAGAAGCAGTACATCCCGCAACTGATGGAGGCTCTGAATCACATGAACACACGTATACTTAACGAACGCACTTAGGAACAAAAACGAAAAATAACATAGAAGGCTCTGAATGAACCCTAATGACATTATCAACGTTACCCACGCATACACACATAAACTTCTATTTAAGCTTGGCTTTTTAGTTTTACATAATGACTTTCTTAACCTATCTTTGAATCAATCCTGTATCAAACACAAGAAACTGAATGTTATTAATCAACCGTCCTTTGTCCTTAAGGGGACTATAAAACAGAAATAATTGCCAGCAGAAACTACTGTCCGTTCTATCATTTAAAAACCCTTTGGGTTCTGCAATGGGCATGCTCCCCAGAGTTCCTTGGGTGCCCAACCAAAACTTACTGTCAGTCATGGCCCTGCCTACCGCATCAGTCAAAGTTCCTGTGCACTACCAACTTCTGGTACTGCATTGGAGGAGACATGTTAAGGCAGTGCTTGACACACCC
This sequence comes from Gastrophryne carolinensis, assembly GCA_027917425.1. Classification (NCBI taxonomy): domain Eukaryota; kingdom Metazoa; phylum Chordata; class Amphibia; order Anura; family Microhylidae; genus Gastrophryne; species Gastrophryne carolinensis. The sequence continues at coordinate 432,685,217 of CM051234.1, read as the reverse complement.
GTCCAATGCAGTGTATAGATAGGGGCAGGGTCATTGTGACCAGCGTTGTGGGTATGCGCGGATGCTGGGAAACCAAACTCAGAATCTGTACTAATTGGTCCTAGGTGGTTATGATGTATGTAAATTACAAAGGAACTTTTATAAAATCGTTATTTTGCACAGAATATTTTTGTAATTACCTTGCATTTTCTTGGATGAGATTACTTGGAATATCCTTATTATCTTCATGATATACCTGAAAATATAAAACAGTTGCTGCATATACTACATTTATTTACAAATGCCTAAGGACTTTCTAGAACTTAAGACCATTAAATCATTAAAAACAGACATGCATTTCTATTTACAAATAAAATATGTAGACTTTGTTATATCATAGAATCTTCAAAAAACATGCATATAATCAAGCATGAAAAAGGCAAACTGGCAAGCAGAGATGTTATTTCCGATGTGTACCTTTATATACGATATAGCTCTTAGAATCACTATAAAAACAAGTTGTTTATTTTGTGTAGATTCTTAATTGATGTCCCAGTGGAAAGAAAGACCAAAGCATTTGTTCCTCACCACCACATAAACACTTTTCAAGAGACACGATAATTACACTAATGATGTCTTTAAATAAGCAGATCTTTTTATTATAAGATCTTTTAATCTTATAAAGAAAAATATACGCATAAGTCATTCCATTACAAAATGACAACATATGAGGTATGGACTGAAGTAAACATGACAGAATACTCCATGTGATATCTTTGTAGGGGCACTACCGCCTTTCAGAATCGTATTTGTCTTGTATGTCTAGCCACATACCTAACATTAATTAGCCAGTTAGTGAATGATGATGCCCCACCTTTCCTGCCAAAATGAGAAATTGACCTGAGGATATCTTTCAATTCTGACCAAAAGACTAGCATTCTATATTTTGCTATTAATGCTTCCATAGTCTGTAGATACCATATACAGACTATAGGCTCAGAGGCACATTCGTCTGGACTTCCATAGCTGTCTGTGAAAGTTTTTGTGTGTGTTAGTAATTTATTTTGTTTTTTTCGTTCATTTTCCATTCGTACGAACGTTCGGGCTGATGCGTATATGCGATTTCGATGAACGAAAGCAAATCGGATCATTTGCGTTGGTTCGGATCATTTTCCCATCAAAATCTGATATTTTTAGTTCAGATAACTTACGTTATTGGTATGGGCTTGCGTCTCATTCAGAGAGCTGATTGCCGACGGACCACTACCCTATAAACCCGTTTCCATTGCGATCCCCTTATGGGACCATTTTGACCTCGAGACTAGCAGCTATGGATGACTGTAGTGTATTTGAGGAGCATGAGGATCTGCAGCTCATGGGCATTGAAATTGTCCGGAGGGCTGAGACCAGATTGTACCGGCGACGCATGCACATCGATGGCATGCGTGACGTTGAGCTGTTCGAGCTCACCAGATTTAATCGCGATTCCCTCCATAAATTGTATAGTGAGCTGCAGCAGTGGTTAGCCCGCACCACAAAGAAGGGGCAAGCAATTTCAGGTATGACCAAGATGCTTGGCTGCCTGCAATTTTTGGCAAACGGCCCTTCCAGAGGCTGGGTGCCTACGCTGAGCCGCGCGCTATCCAAATTTTTGGAAGGCATGGCTACCATTACTCGGAAATATATTTGTTTTCCTGAGGACATGGTAGCAAGGAACGCGATTAAGCTGGCATTTTATAACATCGCTGACATGCCCAACGTCATGGTTGCCATTGACAGCACCCACGTTGCCCTGGTGCCTCCGGCAGCAGACGAGTATATCTAATGTCAAGTACAATCTGTCATTTTTTAATATAGTTTACCTAAATTATTTTATTCATTTTTCAAAATCCCTCCTTGTAAATAGTCCCTGGGAAATAGTTCACATGGTATATCTGTTAATCCCTCCTTTTTAAATAGTCCCTGGGAAACAATGGGCCGTATTTAGGCTCTCAGATTTTTATCATGTGGCCCAAAGGGAAACATTTTAATGTGGACCTTAAATAGCCAATTACAATTTAATCTTTACTTGATCCAACATACATATCATTTTTTTGTTTACAAAATACTTATGTACTTGGTTAGTGTTATTTGTATTGGCCCACAGGTTTTTGGGAGGGTGTTATTAGTTAGTGTTTCACTAGTTTTCCTTGCCTTGCTGATATTTTGCTTTTCTTTGATCCCAGGAACCGCTAAATCGGCCACTCACTGAATGTCCAAGCAGTGGTGGCCCCGGACATGCGGTTCCTTAGCATCCTTGCCGGGTTCCCAGGCTCATCCCATGATGCCTACATTCTTAGAAGATCTGGATTGTAAGGTCGCTTTGAGTCTGGAGAATTCTCCGGTGGATGGCTCCTTGGTAAGTTGACACCAAGAACGTCATTTACTTTTCAATGTATGCCTATGAATTTAGCTTTTGACCCATGTATGAAACTATGCCTATTTGTACTCCTTGTTTACATGTGAAACACGACCTTAACCATTACATTTATCAAACAACAAAGTCTTGACAAATGTTTGTCCTGCATTTCCAAATTGACAAATTCTACTTTATAGTAAATTAATTATTAGGCTTCCCCACACTCGGCTGTAATTATTAGGGATGAGCGAATCGATCCGGACGAACCCGGATTCGATCCGAATTTCATGGAAAATTCGATTCGGATCGAATCCGAATTTCCCCGCGATTCGATCGCTCGAAGTTTTCCTTTAACATCCATTCATTACATTACAGGCATTCTAAGATGGCGGACGGGACATGTCCAGACATCTACCCCGCGCCAGTGCAAGCTGGGGCAGTCACATGCAGCCTGTCAGCAGCCAGCAAGCCCGGTGACGTCACAGCGCTATTTAAGGCCGGCGGCCATCTTGCTTTTCCTCATTTCTGTATTGCATTCGTGAGAGACAGAACGCTGCTGTAGGCAGGGAGAGAGACAGTTAGACAGACAGGGACAGACAGGGACAGGCTGGAGACAGGCAGGAGACAGGCAGGAGACAGACAGAAAGTCAGCGAAAAACAGGGAAAGTTAGGAAAAATCGGAGGCAGTCACAGGGAGATTTTTTTTTTTTTCATCCAGCCTGAGTGTTACTGGCTGGCTGACTGGCTTTGTTAGCGTTTTCAGGCTGCTTATACACTAACTGTGCATATATACTGAACTGATCTTAAGTCTGCTGTGAGGCATCCCATTCTGTGACTACACCAGCCTCTATTTTAGACCATAACCATTTGCACTTATTCTAATTGAAATTAGGCCTGATAAAGACACTTTTGCTGTGCATAGCACTACTGGTCCCAGGTGCACTGCTGGTTTTTGTGGCATCCCATTCTGTGACTACACCAGCCTCTATTTAAGACCATAACCATTTGCACTTATTCTAATTGAAATTAGGCCTGATAAAGACACTTTTGCTGTGCATAGACTTACTGCTCCCTGCCAGGTGCACTGCTGGTTTTTGGGGCATCCCATTCTGTGACTACACCAGCCTCTATTTAAGACCATAACCATTTGCACTTATTCTAATTGAAATTAGGCCTGATAAAGACACTTTTGCTGTGCATAACACTACTGGTCCCAGGTGCACTGCTGGTTTTTGTGGCATCCCATTCTGTGACTACACCAGCCTGTATTTAAGACCATAACCATTTGCACTTATTCTAATTGAAATTAGGCCTGATAAAGATACTTTTGCTGTGCATAGCACTACTGGTCCCAGGTGCACTGCTGGTTTTTGTGGCATCGCATTCTGTGACTACACCAGCCTCTATTTAAGACCATAACCATTTGCACTTATTCTAATTGAAATTAAGCCTGATAAAGACACTTTTGCTGTGCATAGACTTACTGCTGCCTGCCAGGTGCACTGCTGGTTTTTGGGGCATCCCATTCTGTGACTACACCAGCCTGTATTTAAGACCATAACCATTTGCACTTATTCTAATTGAAATTAGGCCTGATAAAGACACTTTTGTTGTGCATAGACTTACTGCTGCCTGCCAGGTGCACTGCTGGTTTTTGGGGCATCCCATTCTGTGACTACACCAGCCTCTATTTAAGACCATAACCATTTGCACTTATTCTAATTGAAATTAGGCCTGATAAAGACACTTTTGCTGTGCATAGACTTACTGCTGCCTGCCAGGTGCACTGCTGGTTTTTGGGGCATCCCATTCTGTGACTACACCAGCCTCTATTTAAGACCATAACCATTTGCACTTATTCTAATTGAAATTAGGCCTGATAAAGACACTTTTGCTGTGCATGCTCTCTGGTTTTTGTGGCATCCCATTCTGTGACTACACCAGCCTCGATTTAAGACCATAACCATTTGCACTTATTCTAATTGAAATTAGGCCTGATAAAGACAATTTTGCTGTGCATAGACTTACTGGTCCCAGGTGCACTGCGGGTTTTTGGGGCATCCCATTCTGTGACTACACCAGCCTCTATTTAAGACCATAACCATTTGCACTTATTCTAATTGAAATTAGGCCTGATAAAGACACTTTTGCTGTGCATAGCACTACTGGTCCCAGGTGCACTGCTGGTTTTTGTGGCATCCCATTCTGTGACTACACCAGCCTCTATTTAAGACCATAACCATTTGCACTTATTCTAATTGAAATTAGGCCTGATAAAGACACTTTTGCTGTGCATAGACTTACTGTTCCCTGCCAGGTGCACTGCTGGTTTTTGGGGCATCCCATTCTGTGACTACACCAGCCTCTATTTAAGACCATAACCATTTGCACTTATTCTAATTGAAATTAGGCCTGATAAAGACACTTTTGCTGTGCATGCTCTCTGGTTTTTGTGGCATCCCATTCTGTGACTACACCAGCCTCTATTTAAGACCATAACCATTTGCACTTATTCTAATTGAAATTAGGCCTGATGAAGACACGTTTGCTGTGCATGCTCTCTGGTTTTTGTGGCATCCCATTCTGTGACTACACCAGCCTCTATTTAAGACCATAACCATTTGCACTTATTCTAATTGAAATTAGGCCTGATAAAGACACTTTTGCTGTGCATAGCATTACTGGTCCCAGGTGCACTGCTGGTTTTTGGGGCATCACATTCTGTGACTACACCAGCCTCTATTTAAGACCATAACCATTTGTACTTATTCTATTTGAAATTAGGCCTGATAAAGACACTTTTGCTGTGCATAGCACTACTGGTCCCAGGTGCACTCTGCTGTGAGGCATCCCATTCTGTGACTACACCAGCCTCTATTGAAGACCATAACCATTTGCACTTATTCTAATTGAAATTAGGCCTGATAAAGACACTTTTGCTGTGCATAGCACTACTGGTCCCAGGTGCAGTGCTGGTTTTTGTGGCATCCCATTCTGTGACTACACCAGCCTCTATTTAAGGCCATAACCATTTGCACTTATTCTAATTGAAATTAGGCCTGATAAAGACACTTTTGCTGTGCATAGTAGTACTGCTCACAGGTGCACTGCTGGCTGTTGGGGCATCCCATTCTGTAACATAGCATACCCCTCTTTATTTACACTAAGCAGCTCTCTTATTTACACTAGGCAGGCCTGTTGGAGGCTGAGTGTTACTGCTCACTTTTGGTGTGCATTATATTCTGTTTCATATAGACCCACCGCTGCCTGGGGGTTCTTAAAATATCACCTACTACCACGCCAGTTAGACTATGTCGGGCAGACAAGTGCCTGGAAGTGAAAAGAGGAGTGGCAGAGGCCAAGATTCCGCAGGCAGAGGTCGCAGCAGACTGGGGGCCAGTAGCAGCAGGAGTCACGCTGAGAGACCTAATCTGCCAGTATCTGCTAGCGGTCGGGTCTCCACCAGTAACGCATCTGCCGTGGTAGATTGGTTGATGCGCTCATCAACAACATCATCACAACTTACGTCTGAGACCCCCAGTCTAGGGTCGGTAGGTTCCTCTGACACAACCCTGAGTTGGCATGCCCCGAGAGCAGTCCCTGTCCTCCCATTGCCTCTGTCCTGCGCCGTTCCCTCCCCCAGCGACGTATCCAATGCTTTGGGTTCAGCTCCACTCTTTAGTGAGGAGGACGATCAGATAGAGGACAGTCAGCAGCTACTGCCCAGCCAAGAAATGGAGGTGGCTTCTTTAGCTAGGCAGACAAATAGTGATGTGGACAGTGTCATGGGTGCTGTGAGCGTTCCAGCTCCTGCGCCAGACACTGTTGACTAATCCACGAACATCAGTGACGTACAGCCACAACTCGGTGATAATGATGATGACGATGAAGCCGATCACACTTGGGAGCCGGGTGATGAAGGGGCTTCATCATCATCATCAGGAGAAGAGGGGCGCAGGTTGCCCCGGAGTCAGCAGCTGAGGCAGCAAGGTGGTAGCAGTCAGCATGGGGGCACAATTCCAAAGGCTGGAGCCGGCCGGGGTAGAGCACCTGCTGTGCAGCAGTCTACCTTATCGGGAGGTAGTGGAGCAGGGGTTCCTGGAGTTGGCAACAGCAGCAGTGAATCAGTGAGGTCAGGGGGTGGGAAAAGTAGCTACTCGACAGTGTGGCAGTTTTTCCTGAAGCATCCGCAGGAGGGTAACATGGCCACATGCAAGATATGTAGGCAAAAGGTGAAGCGTGGCCAGGGTCCAAATGTTGGCACCACGGCCCTGCGTCAACATATGATGCGTCACCATAAAGCGACCTGGGAGAACCGAGGCTCCCAAGGGGTGGTCCAGTCTGCTTCCTCACCAAGTAGCACGCCGCTCCCAATTTCTGCCAGCCAAGGCTCCAGCACCTCAGCCGAAGGCAGCTGTGCGTCATACCCATCCTCTGTCGCTCCTGCTCCTCCTCCTCCTCCTCCAAGTCATGCATCCCGCCAGCAATCCATCAGCGAAGCCATGTCCAAGAGACAGCAGTATGCGCCCACTCATCCTACGGCGCAGAAGCTGAATGTGCTCCTGTCCAAGTTGCTGGTGCTGCAGTCGCTCCCTTTTCAGGTGGTGGAATCTGCATCTTTCAGAGAACTGATGGCTTGTGCCGAGCCGAGGTGGAGAGTCCCAAGCCGTCATTTCTTTGCCAAGAAGGCAGTACCAGCGCTGCACACTTTTGTTGAACAGAAGGTGGGCCAGTCCTTGAGCCTGTCGGTGTGTAGCAAAGTGCATGGCAGCGCCGACATCTGGAGCTGTAACTACGGTCAGGGACAGTACATGTCGTTTACGGCCCACTGGGTGAATGTGGTCCCTTTGCAGGAGCAGCAGCAACTTGGACAGGTCACGCCGCTTCGGCCTCCGCGCTCCCTGCCCGTTGGGCCTGTGACACCGTGCGACTCGGCCTCCTCATCCTCCGCCATCTCCTCACCCTCCACTGTAAGCTCAAGTCTCAGTGCCCCTCCAGTCTACCATGTGTGCAGGGCACGGAGGTGTCACGCAGTGCTTCACATGGTTTGTCTTGGCGAACGGAGTCACACAGGGGAGGAACTGCTTAAATGTATTCATCAGGAAATCCAAACATGGCTTACTCCAAGAAAACTTAAAATGGGAATCATGGTTACCAACAATGGGAAGAACATTTTGTCTGCGCTGCGCCAAGGAAGCCTGACCCATGCCCCCTGCATGGCTCACGTCTTCAATCTGGTTGTCAAGCGGTTTCTGAAGTGTTCCCCCCATCTGCAAGACATCCTAACAACTTCAAGGAAACTTTGCATGCACTTCAGCCACTCATACTCATCAAAATGGGGGCATTTTTTAAACCCACCGAGAGGGAGGACAAACTGAACTACTACAAAGACATTCTACGTAGGCAGTTGGCCGATGCCTATCTGTGCCATGGTCCATACTCTCGCAGGTCTGACTCGAGAGGACCTCTGCGCTCACCTTCCACTGCCATGGCCGCTGGGGGGGTTGGCAGGAGCAGCAGCAGCAGCTCCATCAGCAGCAGCCTCAGTCTTCAGTCGCTAATGAGTAGCTTTCTACACCCGCATAGTGAGGCTACTCATGAGCAGCAGGAAGACCTGGAGCAGGACCTGAACCAGCAGGTCATGTCATACTTTGACATGACCATGCCAACACACCTTGAGGATCCGCTGGACTTCTGGGCAGCCAAACTTGATTTGTGGCCGCAACTAGCAGAGTTTGCCCTGGAAAAGCTGTCCTGCCCGGCAAGTAGCGTGCCATCTGAGCGGGTGTTTAGCGGGGGCCATAGTTACGGCGAGGAGAACTCGTCTGTCAACTAAAAATGTGGAGAGACTCACCTTTGTCAAAATGAATCAGGGATGGATCAGCCAGGATTTCCACCCACCAATGCCTGATGCATGCGACTAGATTCAGCATGGTGCCACGTTTTACACTTTCCAAATGGTGCAAAACATATTTATGTCTTTAGGCCAATTTTTGGGCTCCTGCTGATGCCAACTCCAGGGTGTGATTCATCCAATTTTTGGGCTCCTGAAGCCAACTCCAGTGTCTCTTTAAAGTAATGTTTGGGCTCCTGCTGCTGCTGCCAACTCCAGGGTGTGAATCATCCAATTTTTGGGCTCATGAAGCCAACTCCAGTGTCTCTTTAAAGTAATGTTTGGGCTCCTGCTGCTGCTGCTGCCAACTCCAGGGTGTGATTCATCCAATTTTTGGGCTCCTGAAGCCAACCCCAGGGTCTCTTTTTTTTTTTTTTTTTTTTAATAATAGTTTTTATTAAAATAAAGCAAAGGTATACAGCATAAGGTTACATTTAAAGCAACCACCAAACTGTTCAAGAGGTCATACAGAAATAAAACTGTATAGCCGGCATATAGAAAAATACGACCATTAAAAACCACATGCTGAGCAACATCCTCAATGGAGGTAGACAAAACACCTCTCAAATAATATTAAAAAGAAGAGAGATCTGAAAAGAAAGAAATGAGAAGTGAAAGGTAAAGGGCAGGAAAGAGGTAAAAGGAGAAGAAAAGAAGTAAGGTAAAGTGTGGGTTTCGAGCCTCGTGACAAATCATTAGATAAACGTAACAGGGTTCTACATTGTAAGAAGAAGACGATTAAGACCCCCCGGGTGAAAGTGAGTAATCCACCCTTCCCAGGTGGATAAAAAGAGGGCAAAATCTCCTTTTAAGATAGCCGCCATCTTCTCAAACATCATGACCTCGTTGACCCGGGAATAAAGACTTCCTCGGGGAATGACTGATTTCTTCCAAGACTGAGCTATTATCAATTTAGCAGCAGTGGTAATGTGTCTTATGAGCTCAAACTGGGATTTTAAACAGTCCGGAGGTTTTAGATTAAGGAGGGACAGCTGGGGAGTCATATTCAGCTTAAGCCCGGTGGCCCTTTTAATCACATAGAAGACTTTAAACCAAAATTGTTTCACTACCCTACACTCCCACCAGGTATGCAAGTAAGTACCCGGGAGCCCACACCCTCTGAAGCAGTACTGCGGGTAAGAAGGGCAAAATTTATGTATTCTGTCCGGAACCAGGTACCATCTAAGGAGGACCTTGATATTGACCTCCTGTGCACCCACATTAAGATAACCTGAAAGGGTATGTCTCCAGACCGCCCTCCATTCAACATCTGACAGGGTCAAGTCAAGGTCACTACACCATTTTGCCACATGCTTCGGGGGAGTCATCCCATCTGGTTCAGACAATAATTTATAAACCAGTGCGATCACACCCTTACCCAAAGGCTGCTCCAGACAGACTCTTTCGAATGACGTGAGAGGAGGGAGTGGGGTGACCAACTTACATTTAGACCGACCATAGTGTGTGACCTGCAAGAAGCGGAAGAATTCCCTCCCTGGAATGTCATGGGAAAGTTTCAATGCGTTAAATGAAAGCGGGCCCTGACACGAGAAGAAATTCCTAAGTAAGGTCAAGTTCCGAGTCTTCCGCCACACAAACGCTGCAGGATCTTCAAAGCCCGGAACAAATTCCGGATTACCCAAAAATGAGAGCAGAGGACAGTGCGAAGAGGCCAAATTCCCCCGCTTCCTACAGGTCTTCCAAATCTTAAGTGAATGGTTAAGTACAGGGTTGGAGATCTTCCTACTGACTGCTGAAGGAAGCCATAACAAATTGGAGATAGACATAGGAGAGCAAGACGACTCCTCAATATCAACCCACAAAGGTCTGTCAGCTCCTCCGTGGAAGACTGTCAGCTGTGCAACCTGACACGCTTTGTAATAACGATCTAGATTAGGGATACCCAAACCACCATTCTGTTTAGATCTGTAAAGCGTTCCACTATCAATTCGCGATCTACGCCCCCCCCAAATAAATTTGTTTACGTCCGATTGGAGATGTTTCAAAATAGAGAGCGGGACGGAAATCGGCAGTACCCGAAAAAAATAAAGCAATTTGGGGAGCCATGCCATTTTCACAGCCGCAATCCTACCCATCCACGAAAGATTTAATTTGGCCCAGTTACTAAGGAGGGACCTCAAAGTTTTAAGCAAGTTAGGGTAGTTTGCACCATAGAGAGAATAATAGTCAGATGACAGCTGAATCCCTAGGTATTTAATATGTTTGACTTGCCAGTGAAAATTAAAGGAGGACTTGACAGTACTCAAAACGCTATCGGGAAGGGAGATATTAAGGGCCTGAGATTTGGCAACATTAATTTCAAGACCCGAGAGCACCGAAAAAGAGTCAAGGGTATTAAAAAGGCTCGGGAGGGATACAACAGGGTCCTTAATAACCATTAAGATGTCGTCAGCAAACAATGAGATCTTATGCTCATAACCCCCCGCCTCAATGCCTGTAATACCACTGTTAGCCTGGACAAGTCTAGAAAGAGGTTCAATGGCTAGGGCAAAGAGAAGAGGGGAGAGGGGACAGCCCTGTCTAGTACCCCTACCCAGCGTGAAGCGATTGGAGGAATATCCAGAATATCTCACAAATGCACCCGGGTTAGCATATAAAGAAGAAATCCAATTAAGAAAAAACGGACCTATTCCCCATTTATTGAGAGAGAAATACAAATAATCCCATGCCACCGTATCGAACGCTTTGCGTACATCTAACGCCAATAACATGGCATGATAGCCCTCCACCTTGGAGCGATGAATAAGATTAGCAATTTTCCTAATATTATCACCAGCCTGGCGCTGAGGCATAAAGCCTACCTGTTCTTTAGAGATGAGGACATTGATAAACCCATTGAGACGAGCAGATAACACTTTCGCCAGTATCTTAAAGTCAACATTTAATAGGGAAATAGGCCTATAATTAGACCATACCGTGTCGTCTGTATTGGGTTTGGGGATCATACTTACAGCGGCTGTGAGCGAATCAGCACTCCAAGCCGCTCCTTCCCTCAAAGCATTGAAAGCTGTCATCAAATGGGGGGCCAGTAACTGACTAAATTTTTTATAGTACATTGTTGAAAAGCCATCAGGTCCTGGCTGCTTACCTACCTTCAAAGATGCTATGGCTTCCAGCACCTCATCGGCCTCAATGGGTCTATCAATGAGTTCCCTGGTACCAGGGGGAAGAGAAGGCAAACTAATTTGATCAAACAATTCCTCAGCCTTGTTAATATTCAAGTCCGATTTAGATTTGTATAATCCCTCCAGATGTTTGGAAAAGGTAGCCACCACCTTAACTGGATCACTAGACAAAGGGCCCAAGAAGGTCTTAATGCGCACTGGTTTGGGCTTCAGTACTATTCCCCTAAGTCTTTTTGCAAGAGGAGTATTGGGCTTATTACTTGTACAGTACCAACGAAACCTAGATCTTTTTAATTGGCCAGCAGCCTCGCCAGATAAACATAGATTGAGCTGGTTAGTTGCTTGATTAAGGCGAATCCTGTTCTGTTTATTGGGCCTGTTTTTAAAGTCATGCGATGCCAAGTTAAAGGCATCAGTTAACAACATGAGCTTCTCTCTATAGAGTGCCTTCCGTCTAGCTGATTCCTGCATCAATATCCCTCTGATCACGACCTTATGAGCCTCCCAGAGCGTAACATTAGAGCTGACTGAGCCCTTGTTGAGACGAAAATATTCTTGAATCTCAGTGCGAACCCTTTCAATGAGGGTCTCGTCTGCCAACATTGGCTCATACAACTTCCAGGACTTCTGGGTGCTACTCTGGAATAGAGACAGAAGAGTGATTGAGACCAAATCATGATCAGACCAGGATATTGGGACTATATTCGCTTGGGAAAGCTGGGGAAGGGCAGATTGCTGCAAAAAAATGTGATCAATCCTAGTGGACAGCTTGTGGGGGCACGAATAGTGAGTAAAATCACGTTTAGTTGGGTTAAGCTCTCTCCAGCTATCGATCAAATGATATTGGCCTAACATTGCCTGAAACGCTTTCGCATATGATCTATTTTTAACCATCGGGGAGGAACTGTCATCTGATTGCCTATCAAGGGTCTGGTGAAGAGTCAGGTTAGAATCCCCAGCTACAATAAGGAATCCTTTCTCAACTTGATGAAGTTTCTTCAAAAACCCCTCAAAGAATGCAATTTGATTTTGGTTAGGGGCATAGTAGGTTGCAATCGTTACTGGGTGGTCCTGGACCTTACCTACTAAGATTAAATAACGACCCAGGGTATCGCGTACTAGGTGTTCCAGGGAAAAGGGAATTGAGCGCTTAAACGCAATCAAAACTCCCCGCTGCTTGGAATGCGCAGAAGAAGAATAAAATAAGGGGTAATCTGCACTAAGGAATTTAGGGGAATTACGTTTGGTGTAATGTGTTTCCTGAAGACACACAATATCCGCGCGAAGCGACCGCATTTGCCTAAATGCTTTTACTCTCTTCTGAGGGGCGTTTAAGCCCTGGACATTTAAAGAAACTAATCTAATCGCCATCATTACATCCTTGTAGAACCATCACACTAGAGAGCTCAAAAACCCAGGGGAGGGGCACAGGAAAGGAGAAAAGGGATAGGATAAAGAAAAACACAAAGAAACAGCACAAAGAAAACAGTTCACATAGAAGGAGAAAACACCTTCCAACCATAAAGTTCCCAGCAAGACGGCATAAAAGGCCGCCCTTGAGGGAAAAAAGCAACAAAGTACAGTGGTTGACAGTGAGGAACAACATCACTGAACAACACACCACCAACTCCGCCAAGGAGGCGAGAGTTTTGTGCTTCCGTTCCTACTGGGGAACCAGTAAGAAGGGAAGCCTGGAGTGAGCAGACGACCAACACCTGAGCGCCCGACCTTAAAACGATAAACATATAACAACATTAACATGTGACCCGAACTATCACAACTTTAAGTAGGACCTAAAAAAAGAAAAATTATTGCAATAAGGGAGGGGGAGAAGTGTGAAACTAGGAACACATAAAACTATTCCACTCTAAACATGAGATCAAATGAAACGAAAGGACTGAAACGCCTCCAAGATGTAGAGGAAGAAGACTAGGGCTCCTCTCCACCACAGCTCAGATAACCCTCAGAACCATTATAAAACAAACAGCAAACAACAGCACCCTCAATCATGGCTGAAGGAAGGTGAGGGGAAGGACCCTTAAGGAAAGAAAAAGAGAAAAAAAAACAATCCCAGGGTAACCTGCTCCTCAACCATCCTCCGCCAACGGCTTAGTAAAACGGTGAGTCGGCGTTGGAGACGAGTCCCCCGGCATCAGGGATCTTCTCCGAGGTTCTCGCTTGCCCTTGGAAACTGGCGAAAAAGAAAGCGCTCTCTTCTTCTGTGGGGGAGCGACGTGGACCCTCTCCCGAGATTGCAAGTTCACCGAAGCCAGCACCCGGTCAAGTTCCAGAGAAGAAGTGGCCTCAAAACGAGTACCATTATATTCAAAGGAAATCTTAAAGGGGAAACCCCACCTATATCTGATCCCATGTGACTGTAAAATTTGCAGAGCTGGTTTCATAGCACGCCTTCTCGCTATGGTTTGGGGTGCCAAATCCGCAAAAAGCTGGTAGGAGTAGCTTTGGAATCTCAAAGTGTCCTGGCCGCGAGCTGCTCCCATAATTTGCTCTTTAGTACGGAAATAATGAAGCTTAACAAGGACGTCTCGTGGAAGACCATCGGCCCTTTTCTTCTGAAGGGCCCTATGGATACGATCGAACTCCAGTCTCTCAATTGGAAGCGCGGGGACAAGATCTTGAAACAAAGCAGTAACCGTGGATTGAAGGTCCAAAATAGACTCCGGAATTCCTCGAATCCTAATATTAGCCCTCCTGGAACGATTTTCAACATCTTCTAGCTTGTGGAGTAGTACAAGGTTTTCTCCGCGCAGTTCTTCCAGTTCCTCTCCCAGAGTGGATATATCTGCTTTCTGAGTCATGGCTTGCTGTTCCAAGTCGCCGACCCTTTGGCCCAACTCTTTAATATCAGCAGCGAGGGTGTTGGAGATCTGGGTAGTGATATTCAGAGACCACTTTTCAAGCGCCCTTTCCAACATTGCTTCATATCGATCAAGGGAAGGAGGTTGAGATTTGGGCGGGGAGCCATGTAGAGATTCATCCATCCAGGATTCATTTTCTGGGAGGAGAGCAGGCGTATTATGAGGATCGCTCTGGGAAACATTGGGGTCAGACATTGCGGAGACCGGGAAGGCAGACTGCTGTGCTGAGGACTCAAATGTAACAGACTCAAGAGGTAGGGCAGAGTAAGAGGCACACCGTATCCAAGGGTAACGATGGCAGGAAACCAATAAAGCTGCACTGGGTGATCCAACAAAGTACACCTTATATCAAATGTCGTGATGTGAGCTTATAAAAACAATTGAGGAAAGCCTCCCCAAGAGGCTTAATGCTTATAGTAGGAAGGGATAGGGCACCAGAGATACGGGCTAGGTATATAGGGTTTCACAGGCTCTTTAAGATTAATCTAAGAGCCGGGACTTGCAGCTGTAGGAGCTTTAAGAACTTCCAGAGATGGGATCCATTACTTAACTGGGGGCATGATGTCAACAGCACGGAGGCAGAGCAGGGAAAAGTCCGGCAAAGACTACACTACACCGGCCCTTTAAATGCTGGTTCTTTACCAGAAGGATGCTGCTGTCTGTGAGGGCGAGACACAGGCAGGCTGCTTAACATATGGCCAGCGAGCAGCTGAAAGAAGGCCACGAGGGAGGACACGAGGGTGGACTAAACAAGTATATGTCCAACACATCAGCAGGACCGCAGCATAGGACACAGAGCTGCAAGCTGCCCAGTCAAGATGGCGCCTGAGCCGACCTCGCAGCTGCGCAAGTCCGCGGGAAGGGGCTTTCACTCACCACCCCCTAGAGCTTCAAAAGTCGGCGGAGAAGGTCCTCAGATGTCCACAGCCCTCTCCAGGTAAAAACCGCCGGGTCACAAGCGCGCAGGGGGTCGGGAGACTCAGATGTTTGCGGAGCCGCCGAATCAGCCTCTCATCGCGGCTCCACGCGCATGCGCACTCCCCCAGGGTCTCTTTAAAGTAATATTTGGGCTCCTGCTGCTGCCAACTCCAGGGTGTGATTCATCCAATTTTTGGGCTACTGAAGCCAACCCCAGGGTCTTTTTAAAGTAACATTTGGGCTCCTGCTGCTGCTGCCAACTCCAGGGTGTGATTCATCCAATTTTTGGGCTCCTGAAGCCAACCCCAGGGTCTCTTTAAAGTAATATTTGGGCTCCTGCTGCTGCTGTTGCTGCTGCTGCCAACTCCAGGGTGTGAATCATCCAATTTTTGGGCTCCTGAAGCCTACTCCAGTGTCTCTTTAAAGTAATGTTTGGGCTCCTGTTGCTGTTGCTGCTGCTGCTGCCAACTCCTGCCAACTCCAGGGTGTGATTCATCCAATTTTTGGGCTCCTGAAGCCAACCCCAGGGTCTCTTTAAAGTAATATTTGGGCTCCTGCTGCTGCTGCTGCCAACTCCAGGGTGTGATTCATCCAATTTTTGGCCTCCTGAAGCCAACCCCAGGGTCTCTTTAAAGTAATATTTGGGCTCCTGCTGCTGCCAACTCCAGGGTGTGATTCATCCAATTTTTGGGCTACTGAAGCCAACCCCAGTGTCTCTTTAAAGTAATATTTGGGCTCCTGCTGCTGCTGCCAACTCCAGGGTGTGATTCATCCAATTTTTGGGCTCCTGAAGCCAACCCCAGGGTCTCTTTAAAGTAATATTTGGGCTCCTGCTGCTGCTGCTGCCAACTCCAGGGTGTGAATCATCCAATTTTTGGGCTCCTGAAGCCAACTCCAGTGTCTCTTTAAAGTAATGTTTGGGCTCCTGTTGCTGCTGCTGCTGCTGCCAACTCCTGCCAACTCCAGGGTGTGATTCATCCAATTTTTGGGCTCCTGAAGCCAACCCCAGGGTCTCTTTAAAGTAATATTTGGGCTCCTGCTGCTGCTGCTGCCAACTCCAGGGTGTGATTCATCCAATTTTTGGGCTCCTGAAGCCAACCCCAGGGTCTCTTTAAAGTAATATTTGGGCTCCTGCTACTGCTGCTGCTGCCAACTCCAGGGTGTGAATCATCCAATTTTTGGGCTCCTGAAGCCAACTCCAGTGTCTCTTTAAAGTAATGTTTGGGCTCCTGTTGCTGCTGCTGCCAACTCCTGCCAACTCCAGGGTGTGATTCATCCAATTTTTGGGCTCCTGAAGCCAACCCCAGGGTCTCTTTAAAGTAATATTTGGGCTCCTGCTGCTGCCAACTCCAGGGTGTGATTCATCCAATTTTTGGGCTCCTGAAGCCAACCCCAGGGTCTCTTTAAAGTAATATTTGGGCTCCTGCTACTGCTGCTGCTGCCAACTCCAGGGTGTGATTCATCCAATTTTTGGCCTCCTGAAGCCAACTCCAGTGTCTCTTTAAAGTAATGTTTGGGCTCCTGTTGCTGCTGCCAACTCCAGGGTGTGATTCATCCAATTTTTGGGCTCCTGAAGCCAACCCCAGGGTCTCTTTAAAGTAATATTTAGGCTCCTGCTGCTGCTGCCAACTCCAGGGTGTGATTCATCCAATTTTTGGGCTCCTGAAGCCAACCCCAGGGTCTCTTTAAAGTAATGTTTGGGCTCCTGCTGCTGCTGCTGCTGCCAACTCCAGGGTGTGAATCATCCAATTTTTGGGCTCCTGAAGCCAACTCCAGTGTCTCTTTAAAGTAATATTTGGGCTCCTGCTACTGCTGCTGCCAACTCCAGGGTGTGATTCATCCAATTTTTGGGCTCCTGAAGCCAACCCCAGGGTCTCTTTAAAGTACTGTTTGGGCTCCTTCTGCTGCTGCTGCCAACTCCAGGGTGTGATTCATCCAATTTTTGGGCTCCTGAAGCCAACTCCAGTGTCTCTTTAAAGTAATGTTTGAGCTCCTGCTGCTGCTGCTGCCAACTCCAGGGTGTGATTCATCCAATTTTTGGCCTCCTGAAGCCAACTCCAGTGTCTCTTTAAAGTAATATTTGGGCTGCTGCTGCTGCTGCCAACTCCAGGGTGTGAATCATCCAATTTCTGGGCTCCTGAAGCCAACCCCAGTGTCTCTTTAAAGTAATGTTTGGGCTCCTGCTGCTGCTGCTTGCAACTCCAGGGTGTGATTCATCCAATTTTTGGGCTCCTGCTGCTGCCAACTCCAGTGTCTCTTTAAAGCAATGTTTGGGCTCCTGCCCCTCATAGTGATGCCACTTCAACTCTCTGCAATTGTGCCGCTCTGCGATTCTATTAGCGATGCCTCTGATCTGCATGTGATATTTATTCAAAGTATTATTTAACTCACCCAGCATGCATCCTGTGCGTGTTACAGCAAGGCAGAATGGTTTACAACCCTATTGAGGCTCTAGGAGGCTCAGAAATAGCCGTTTTTAATAGCGATTCGTCGCGAATAAATTCGGGTCGAAACGATTTTTGTCGGAAAATCAGTCGAATCGAATTTTTCAAAAGTTCGCTCATCTCTAGTAATAATGTTCTTGACTCTATGATAGGGTCTGCGGCATCTTTGCTTAGATGCATTACACTTACTGAGTAGAGGAGAGCAGGTTAAAGTGCAGGGGCCGGGTTAGAGCTGTTTTTGCCTCAGACAAAGCAGATACGGGGTCCTGAAAAGTTAAGACATCCCAGAATGCTGACCAGCACAGTCCTAAACCAATACCTGTTAGCAGTTGATGTTTAAATTGTCCCAACATCCATTAGATGGGTTTAGGGTTTATTTTGGGCTGCGCAATCTGTATGCTCAGGGTGTTGCTCAAATGTAACATAGGCTCTTAGACATGTGGAAGGACCGTTTTTTGGATTAAATTTAGGGAGTAATGTGTAATTGATGCTATTCTTTTTAAATTTTTTCAGGTGATTCAGGCTATCCACCGCTTCCCTGGCTGCTGACGCATGTCCTTTGGCCCCAGAATACAGCCCAGGATGCATACAGTCGGGCACACAGGAAGACCAGGGCCATGGTGGAGAGGGCGTTTGGCCTATTAAAAACCCGTTTTCGATGCTTGGACCATACCGGGGGGGCACTACAGTATGACCCCAAGAAGGTCATTGATATAATTATGGCGTGTGCTGTGTTGCATAATTATGCCATCATGCAGCTTGTCCCCCGGTATATGGATTTGCCCCCCTCTCCACCCAGCAATGACCCAGAGGACCACTACCATGGCACAGCTAGTGCATCTGGGCAAGCCATTTGTTCAAATTTGATTTCCACACATTTTTCTTAATTTGTTGTGCCTGTGTTTGTTTTGTGCCTTTATTGATTGTTATTTAATTTATTTTGGCTTTGTGTTTGTATTTTTGTTTGTTACTGTCCAAAATAGTAATGAAGTCATTAATCAAAATCTCACACCTGATTTTAGACTCATGGCTTTTTTTGGGCCCAATTTGTTTGTGCAAACTTTAAGTAATCTTTATTCAAAAAATACATTAAGGCATCAACTTAGTCAACAACAGGTCAAGTCAAAATTATTTTGGTTTATTTTCAAAGCAAACAATGGAGTTGATGGTCACTCCCATAGTTCATGTAAATACATGGTAAAACAACAAATGTCATTTTTGACAAATCATGCCACATAGCAATTGGCCACAGGCAGGAGTTTAAAAGTAATGCACTCCAGGCCAAAGTTTACATCAAAAATTAAATACACACACATATGTGACAAGCATTGGCATGTCCAGATTTTTTAGCCAACAAATAGGGCCACAAACACACCCTCTCCTGCTTGGCCACATTTGCCACAGGCACAGGTGTAAAGCATCCATACCTATGCCACATCTACACCTGTTACTCAGTGGCCCACCCAAACACGAACCCCCAGTCCCAATCCAAGTCCAGTTCAATCTCAGCCAGGGGTCAAGGTAGTAGTTTGCCAGGCCAGAATGTCCCCCAATCATGCCTACAAACAGGAGGAGCCAGAACCAATGTAATTAGGCCCAAGCCTGCAGCGCAACAGCTTGAGTGGCAGGTTCGGTGAGGCTTGAGCTCCGGCATTGGCTAGTGGGCTACCTCAGCACTCTAATGAGCTATATGGGCACAAATCAAAAGCATACAAGCAAAACCATGCCAAAAGGGTATATTGGTAGGGCTCACCAGACAGGTCAATACAGTGGGGATGTAGAGCAAAAATGTGGAGCAGATACAGACCAAATAGGCCTTAAAATGGTGGATGCCCATAAAACCCAGGTTGTGGGCCTTGGAGGTGGGCCCTCACCTGGGCCTGTGTGGCATTCAGAATCTGCAACTGTTCCAACATGTTTCTATTGGTAGTTCGAAAATCAGCCAGCATGGCACTGAAATTGGTATTTAAGGTGGCCATGTGGCTGTTGCTATTTCGAACTTCCTCAAGCATGGCACTGTAATAATTCGATAAGATGGCCATGTGGCTGTTGTTGGACCTAAATTCAGTCAGCATGGAGTTTAACGTAATATTTAAGGTCTCTAATTGGCCATGAAGATGCTCGTGGTTTCTTTGATCTTGTAGACGAAATAAACGCCTCTCATGGTGCCATGCTGACTCCATAATCGGCGCGCCCCTCCCCTGGGAAACTGGGCAATGTAACTGACTACGCCTCCCAATTCCCCGGGTTGTAGGGCGTGCAGATGATGGGCCTCTAGTTCCACCAACAGCCACAGGTCTGCTTGGCAAATCCTCAGCAGCAGAGCTAACACTGGGGACTGTAGGCTCAGGCTCTGCATGCTGCCCACGATGGGCTGGCAGCATGCAGCCAGCTTTACTCTGCTGCTGAGGATTTGTTGGAGAAACATGTTGGGACAGTTGCAGATTCTGTCCCGGGGGGGGGGGGGGGCTGTACAGAAGGTCCCATGAAGGTTCCATCCTCCTCCAGCTCCTGGATTTCCTCCATCAGTGTGTGGGTCTGTTGGGACATGTAAAAAAAAAGGTTCAGTTTGGGCACTACATATGTAATTCCGCAAAAAGGAACATGGCAAGTCACATGCATAAGCCAAAAAAGACACTTACCGTATATATCGGATCCTGGGTCCTAGGCAGCACGGAAGTTGACGGCATGGACAAACTGGCTGAGGCTTCCCCACTAGCTGAGGGATGATGCTGGGCTGCATTGTTAAAAAAAAGGCATGTAAGCACACAACTATGCATTGCTGATGCGTAATAATACATATGCTTCACTAAAACACGTGGGCAAGCATGAATGGCAACTCCCCCAACGGTCCAAGTTGACCTTCACTATGAATGCCATTATCTGTTATATGTATTAGTCAACAAGTACATACACATTGGTCACCTTAACCCAACAAAACATGCATGTACTGGCTGCTCGGAGGCTTCACACATCCCTAAAAGCCCATTAGGGGACCACACTCAGCTTGCAAATAGCATTTGGCCTAAGATTATGCTGGTTGCCATTCTTTCTAGGTAAACCTTTCAATCACCCCAGATCAAGTCTTTCAGACTAAAGCACAGCTCCAACCCAAGTGGGCTACAGATAAAGATGTAAGTGTAGGATGTGATTGACTAGAAACACATAACAGGCAGTCCTTTGCTAATCTCAATACTTTAATACTGTTCCTAAAGACTCTCAAAGATCATGTATGGGCAAGCAAATTAGCAAATGATCAGTCCACAGACAAGACACACCCTGGTCAACCTCCACTACAAGGCACACCCTAGCGGCATGTGTTAATATATGCCTTGGAGCCTCATTTTACACGTAGCTCACATTTCACATACACACTAACATTAGTAACCTGCAGGAATAGTCGGGATGTCCATGTCCTGTCAGCCCGAGTGTCCCTCTAACGCCACGGGATGTAGCAGGCCCAGCACCATCTCCTCAGCCTGGGTAAATTGCAGTTTAGTGGGGAAGCCTCCGCCAGTTTGTAAGCTGAAAAAGATAGTTTGACATATTTAGCAAAATGGTGACAATACAAGAAGAAGACAAATCCACAAAGTATATATGTACCTGTAATGACGCCATTTATTTTCTTTCTTCCGTGCTGTATACTTAAAGTCCAATATTTTCCTTTGAATCTGCTCCACATCTTTTAGCTCTTCCCCCGCTGCATTGACCTGTCTGGTGAGCTCCTCCAAAATTTCTGCTTTGCGCTGTTTGCTGGTAGCTTTTGATCTGCGCCCATATAGCTCATCATAATGCAAGGTGAGCCCACTAGCCAATGCCAGAGTTTGGGCCTCCCCAAACCTGCCACTCAAGTGGCCTCTGCGCAATGTGCGCCCTGTTGCTTGCGGTTGTGGTGCCTCATTGTTTGCAAGCAAATCGGGGGACATTCTGGCCTGGCTGTGTTGGGGTGAAATTAATGACTGCTGGCTGGCTGGAGATAGAACAGGACTAGGAAAGGGACTGGGTGTTCATGGCTGGGTGGCCACTGAAGTACCAGGTGTAGATGTGGCATATGGTGAGTGCCTTGCCACCTGTGCCGGTGGAGAATGTGGCCGAGGAGGAGAGGGTGTGCTTGAAGAAGTTGGGCTTGGGGCCCTGTGCCTCTGTGGGCCCTTAGAAGTAGCATGCCCCTTGGAGGTAGTAGGCTGGTCCAGGGGTGAGCCAGAGATTTGGCTTCTTTGCCGGTGCCTTGCCCTCTTGGCAGAGGATTTTGAGACCCGTGCGGGTGGGGATGGCTACCTTGGGCTTCTTGGGCGGTGCCTTGCCCTCTTGCCATGAGATTTGTGGCCACGTGCGGATGGTGGTGATGCCGAGCTCGGGCTGCTGGTGCTTCTTGGGCTTCTTTGCCGGTGCCTTTGGTTTTTGCAATATTTTTCCACACGTGCAGGTGGTGGTGATGGAGAGCTAGAGCTGCTGGGGCTTCTTTCCCGGTGTGTTCTCTTTTTAGCCTTGGCTTTGGAGACACGTGGGAGGGGTGATGGGGACCTGGGGGGGCTGGGGCTTCGCACCCTCTTGGTACCTTTTTTTGCGGCCGTTGGTGTTGCCTTGCTGGCCTGTGGCTTCCTCTTGGCCGCTGGCTAATTTTTTTGCCTGGTTGTTTTTTTTGGCTTTGGCTGAGCACTGCGGGTTGCCTGCAGCTTACTTTTGGACATCTGGGAGCGAGTTGTTGGCCCTGCAGAAAGCTCCTGCCGCTTTGATGGCTGTTTGCTGCTGCTGCTGCTGCTGGCGTCCTTTGCTGCTTTTGGCATATTCTTTTTGGGTGCCATTACTGACCGACTCAGAAAGAGAATGAGCTGTGTGTCCCGGACCCTTTAAATAAGAATGCCGGGGTCTGACGCCTACGCGCTCGCGTACGCGTGCGTACGGCCGTTCGTCCGCCCATGCTGAACCCGGAAACCGCTGGGGCATAACTTATCTGCTGCAGACAAGAGGAAAGATGGCGCCCACAATCTTCACCCGCCAACAAGAAGAGATCATCATGCTTGTAAGTGTCTTTTAATGCCTTTGATTTGCCATCTAAATGCACGCTTAGGCCTTAAGGAAGCGCAAGAAGAAACGGTTTGTTTTAAAAGTGTCTAAAACTCTGTGCAAAACCGAAGTTAGGGCCCACATGCGAAACCACACTTATGCCAGCTACAAGGATTGTATTAGGCTAGAAATGTGTCTGTTAATGTCATTTAGTCAAATGATCGATTTGTGACAGATATTAATATGCATCTAAATCCTATGTTTATTTTGTGTTTTGTAGACAATGCTGGAGCGCAGGTACGACTACCTGCCCAACTCATTTGAGAAGCGGACCGTTGCCCTGGAGATAGTGTCATGAATACAACACCAGATGGACACCACCTTCACCCACACTCAGATCATGCAGCATTGGTCGGACCTGAAATGGCTGCCGGGTGCGGCGCTTTTTCGGACTCCATTTCACTAGTAAGTACATAGCGATTGCATGCAAGATGTAACTAATACAGAAAGTAGGCCTATATTTAAAAATGCTTTTCTTTTCTAGTGTTGGAAATGGAGTACCGAATCCGACGCACCCGGAGGCGCACAGGCCGACCAGTGCTGTATGAATCTGCAGCTGGAAGTGAAGGTGGTGGCTCTCCAGGGCGACGGTCCTACCCTTCCTCTGTAGGGTCCTCCAACCAGCCCCTGGACCTTTCCACAGAGGAGGGACCGCACGGCGTGGGCAGGCAGTCGTACCCAGCGACGCAGGCGGGAGCCTCTGGTATGTGGCTCTTCATGTAACCGCACACATACATGCTATTTACAACCAAGCTGATTCCCTTAATCTGTTTTTCTAGATGCTTCTGGAGCGGGTGAAGATGTGGAGGATGCAGCAGATCTCGCCCAGGAGGCACAGGGAGAAGGTGAGTGATGTGACACACACATTGAAATAGACATTTGATTACTGTTGACTAAGACATTATAAGTGACCATATTTGCCATGTCTCTACAGCCTCTACTTCACATCAGTGGCTGGGTCCAGGACGAAGGGTTGTCCCCAACGAGGCATCCGTCGGCCACCAACCAAGTAAGTTGTAATGTCATTTCTTGCAGTATGTGGTAATTGACATGATCACCCAGATAGATCAAGCCATAGTCAATGGCATTAGCAGAATGACCTCTGCCCATTTCCTTAGATTAATGACTTAGCAGAATGACCTCTGCCCACTTCCTTAGATTAATGACTTAGTAGAATGACATATGTCGTCATGATTTAAGTTGCCAACTAACAAACATTCCAGCCACAGGTGAGAAACATGTATTTGTCTCAAACTAATGTTTTTTTAAACATTTGATCCAGGGACCACACGGGCAAGAGTGGAAGAAATGAATCGAAGGGTCCTTGAGTTGGTGGCCGATATGCAGCTGCTGCGTGACTCATTGGGGACAACAGAAGAAGAGAAGTGTCCCGGGTCCTGTCTCTGTGGGGTTTTTTTTGTAAATAGTTTTTCAATTTTAAAGTTTTAAAACCTTTTTTAATTTTTTTTTAAAAAAGCCACAAAAAAATGGCCTTCGAATATAAAAACACCAAACCAAATTAAAAGTTTCAGTGACATTTTTTTGCACAAATACATTAACACCAAACGAAGGGTGAAATAAATATTTAGAGATGAAGATTCAGATGACCGGGAAGTGGTTTGGGTAAGTTTTAGGGGCCTAAAATGGAAGAAGAACCTAACCGGGAAGTGGTTTGGGTACGTTTTAGGGGCCTAAAATGGAAGAAGAACCTAACCGGAAAACGGTTTGGGTAAGTTTTAGGGGCCTAAAATGGAAGAAGAACCTAACCGTCCGGACGATTATTTATTGAAAAAGGGAAAACGGGAAACGTAAAGGATTCGTGGGAGGAGACGATGGAAAAAGGGCAAAAACAAAAGCCAACGTTGTAACATGAGAAAATGAAACGAAAAAGTCACGCTGGAAAATGACATCCTCGTACCCGTACTCTGCCGTACGAACGGACGAAGACTCTACAGAAGGATAGCAATGCATGCATAGAATCACTCGTACACTCATACGAGAGCGGGAACATTTAAAAAAAGAAAAAAACAGATCGGCACAAAAATGAAAGTCTTTTTTTGTCTCTCTGAATCAAGTCTTATAAGTTTACCTCTAGCTGCCATACAGTCCCTGGCACTTCATAACAATTATGCTTAGATGCCTTCGATGTGCTGGAAGTGTGTCAGGAAAGACGATACTCTTCATCTTCACTCTTGGTCATGCCCACAAGTTCAGTTCTGGTACCAGATACAGGGGTTATTGAATAATTTAGGTGCCTTATTCTCTCAAATGCCCCTGCATTAGGTCTGTAATTTTTATCAAAGGTATGCTTAAATGTGAGACAGAATCTTAAAAAAAATCCAGAAACTCACATTGTATGCTTTTTAAAAGTGTTTTACATTTTATCGAATGAAGTAAGCATTTTAAAGTGATTGGCAAGTTAAAAGTTAAAAAAATAAATATCAGCTTACCTTGCAAATCCTCCCAGCGCGGTCATTCTTCTCAGCTCGGCTAGCTGAGTGATGATATCCCCTACCTCACTCTGGATTTCGGCCATACCCGCTGATCTAGTCCTCCAATCAGCAATGTGGTTCCCATAATGGAAACACATACCCCCTTTGGCTTGAATGGCTCTATGCCATCAAGCTCAGCTAACCCGCCTTCTTGCCCTGCCTTCTCCAAGCATCACTCGAGAACTCTCTCCGCAGCGGAGAGACACATAGAGTGGTACTGCTGCACCCAGTGCCCCCCTCAGCTGCTGATACCCGGTGGAGGATAAGGAAAGGGGCGGCAAGCAATCTAGAGACTCCCCATGGAGGGGAAACTCACAGAGCGGCGCTGCTGTGTCGGTAAATGGTGTCTGTCACACGCTCCCTCTCTCTCACCTACTCACACTGCAGGGGGGGAGAAGGAGTGTTCCCCCCCTGCAGTTTTATTGTGTGGAGGGGCTCAGATGCTCCCCCAGCACCATGCCACATGCTGCTGCACCCAAACACTACAATACACAAACAAACAACCAAAGCGCATGCACGGACTTGCGAAGCTCATGAGTGCACTTCCAATGTGCACTCCCGTGCATTTTGGGAGTGTGCGCATGTACTTCGGGAGTACACGCATTCACTTTGGGAGTGCACAAATGTGCTTTGAGAGTGTGCACACATGCATGTTTTGGAGTGCATGTGCAATTGGAATTGTGTGTCTGGGAGTGCTGGTCTAGGCTTCAATGTCGCCTAGCAACAGGGGGAGAGGGGAGAAACACAGGCAGGGTGCCTTATACAAGGTATGGGAATCTTACAGCCCCTGCCCATTATGCTGATTATTGTGCATTTTTCAAAAGAGAAATCATATAGTGAACCTGTAAACCTCGATATCTTGGCCATTTCTGCTTTAATTTAAAAAGGGAAAACAGTTTTAAGACAGTCTCAAATGTAGCCCGACACAATGGTGTAACAATTACCTTTGCCTTTTACATCACTTTAATACACTAGAAAACAGAACTTCACATTTGGTACAGAAATCTTATTTTGCAATTACAGAGATCAGACTTTCCCTGTAGTTCGTTACCAAGTTTGCACACACTGCAGCAGGGATTTTGGCCCACTCATCCATATAGATCTTCTCCAGACCTTTCAGGTTTCACTGGGCAACATTGCTTTTCAACTCCCTCCAAGTATCCTCTATTGGGTCCTGGACCTTAAATAGCTTCTTACAGTGCCACTTCTTAGTTGCCTTGACTAGAGATGAGCGAACTTTTGAAAAATTCGATTCGACTGATTCGCCGAATTTTCCGACAAAAATCGTTTCGACTCAAATTTATTCGCGACGAATCGCTATTAAAAACGGCTATTTCTGAGCCTCCTAGAGCCTCAATAGGGTTGTAAACCATTTTGCGTGCTGGGTTAGTTAAATAATACTGTAAATAAATATCACATGCAGATCAGAGGCATCGCTAATAGAATCGCAGAGCGGCACAATTGCAGAGAATTGAAGTGGCATCACTATGAGGGGCAGGAGCCCAAACATTGCTTTAAAGAGACACTGGAGTTGCAAGCAGCAGCAGGAGCCCAAACATTGGCTGAAAGAGACACTGGAGTTGGCAGCAGCAAGAGCCCAAAAATTGACTGACACACGCTGGAGTTTCAAGCAGCATCAGCAGCAGCAGCAGGAGCTGATTGGATGAATCATACCCTGCAGTTGCAAGCAGCAGCAGCAGGAGCCCAAATATTACTTTAAAGAGACACTGGATTTGGCAGCAGGAGCCCAAAATTGGATGAATCACACCCTGGAGTTGGCAGCAGCAGCAGCAGCAGGAGCCCAAACATTACTTTAAAGAGACACTGGGGTTGGCTTCAGGAGCCCAAAAATTGGATGATTCACACCCTGTAGTTGGCAGCAGCAGCAGCAGGGGCCCAAACATTACTTTAAAGAGACACTGGAGTTGGCTTCAGGAGCCCAAAAATTGGATGAATCACACCCTGGAGTTGGCAGCAGCAGCAGCAGCAGGACCCCAAACATTACTTTAAAGAGACACTGGAGTTGGCAGCAGGAGCCCAAAAATTGGATGAATCACACCCTGGAGTTGGCAGCAGAAGCAGGAGCCCAAACATTACTTTAAAGAGACACTGGAGTTGGCAGCAGGAGCCCAAAAATTGGATGAATCACACCCTGGATTTGGCAGCAGCAGCAGGAGCCCAAACATTACTTTAAAGAGACACTGGGGTTGGCTTCAGGAGCCCAAAAATTGGATGATTCACACCCTGTAGTTGGCAGCAGCAGGAGCCCAAACATTACTTTAAAGAGACACTGGAGTTGGCTTCAGGAGCCCAAAAATTGGATGATTCACACCCTGGAGTTGGCAGCAGCAGCAGCAGCAGCAGGAGCCCAAACATTACTTTAAAGAGACACTGGAGTTGGCTTCAAGAGCCCAAAAATTGGATGAATCACTCCCTGGAGTTGGCAGCAGCAGCAGGAGCCCAAACATTACTTTAAAGAGACACTGGAGTTGGCAGCAGGAGCCCAAAAATTGGATGAATCACACCCTGGAGTTGGCAGCAGCAGCAGCATCAGGAGCCCAAACATTACTTTAAAGAGACCCTGGGGTTGGCTTCAGGAGGCCAAAAATTGGATGAATCACACCCTGGAGTTGGCAGCAGCAGCAGCAGGAGCCCAAATATTACTTTAAAGAGACACTGGAGTTGGCTTCAGGAGCCCAAAAATTGGATGATTCACACCCTGGAGTTGGCAGCAGCAGCAGCAGGAGCCCAAATATTACTTTAAAGAGACCCTGGGGTTGGCTTCAGGAGCCCAAAAATTGGATGAATCACACCCTGGAGTTGGCAGCAGCAGCAGGAGCCCAAATATTACTTTAAAGAGACACTGGGGTTGGCTTCAGTAGCCCAAAAATTGGATGAATCACACCCTGGAGTTGGCAGCAGCAGCAGGAGCCCAAATATTACTTTAAAGAGACCCTGGGGTTGGCTTCAGGAGCCCAAAAATTGGATGAATCACACCCTGGAGTTGGCAGCAGCAGCAGGAGCCCAAACATTACTTTAAAGAGACACTGGGGTTTGCTTCAGGAGCCCAAAAATTGGATGAATCACACCCTGGAGTTGGCAGCAGCAGGAGCCAAAACATTACTTTGAAGAGACACTGGAGTTGGCTTCAGGAGCCCAAAAATTGGATGATTCACACCCTGGAGTTGGCAGCAGCAGGAGCCCAAAAATTGGATGAATCACACCCTGGAGTTGGCAGCAGCAGGAGCCAAAACATTACTTTAAAGAGACACTGGAGTTGGCTTCAGGAGCCCAAAAATTGGATGAATCACACCCTGGAGTTGGCAGCAGCAGGAGCCAAAACATTACTTTAAAGAGACACTGGAGTTGGCTTCAGGAGCCCAAAAATTGGATGATTCACACCCTGGAGTTGGCAGCAGCAGGAGCCCAAACATTACTTTAAAGAGACACTGGAGTTGGCTTCAGGAGCCCAAAAATTGGATGATTCACACCCTGTAGTTGGCAGCAGCAGGAGCCCAAACATTACTTTAAGGAGACACTGGAGTTGGCTTCAGGAGCCCAAAAATTGGATGAATCACACCCTGGAGTTGGCAGCAGCAGCAGGAGCCCAAACATTACTTTAAAGAGACACTGGGGTTGGCTTCAGGAGCCCAAAAATTGGATGAATCACACCCTGTAGTTGGCAGCAGCAGCAGCAGCAGGAGCCAAAACATTACTTTAAAGAGACCCTGGGGTTGGCTTCAGGAGCCCAAAAATTGGATGAATCACACCCTGAAGTTGGCAGCAGCAGCAGCAGGAGCCCGAACATTACTTTAAAGAGACACTGGAGTTGGCAGCAGGAGCCCAAAAATTGGATGAATCACACCCTGGAGTTGGCAGCAGCAGGAGGAGCCCAAACATTACTTTAAAGAGACACTGGGGTTGGCATCAGGAGCCCAAAAATTGGATGAATCACTCCCTGTAGTTGGCAGCAGCAGCAGGAGCCCAAACATTACTTTAAAGAGACACTGGAGTTGGCAGCAGGAGCCCAAAAATTGGATGAATCACACCCTGGAGTTGGCAGCAGCAGCAGGAGCCCAAACATTACTTTAAAGAGACACTGGAGTTGGCTTCAGGAGCCCAAAAATTGGATAAATCACACCCTGGAGTTGGCAGCAGCAGCAGCAGCAGGAGCCCAAACATTACTTTAAAGAGACCCTGGGGTTGGCTTCAGGAGGCCAAAAATTGGATGAATCACACCCTGGAGTTGGCAGCAGCAGCAGCAGGAGCCCAAATATTACTTTAAAGAGACACTGGAGTTGGCTTCAGGAGCCCAGAAATTGGATGATTCACACCCTGGAGTTGGCAGCAGCAGCAGCAGGAGCCCAAATATTACTTTAAAGAGACCCTGGGGTTGGCTTCAGGAGCCCAAAAATTGGATGAATCACACCCTGGAGTTGGCAGCAGCAGCAGGAGCCCAAATATTACTTTAAAGAGACACTGGGGTTGGCTTCAGTAGCCCAAAAATTGGATGAATCACACCCTGGAGTTGGCAGCAGCAGGAGCCCAAATATTACTTTAAAGAGACCCTGGGGTTGGCTTCAGGAGCCCAAAAATTGGATGAATCACACCCTGGAGTTGGCAGCAGCAGCAGGAGCCCAAACATTACTTTAAAGAGACACTGGGGTTTGCTTCAGGAGCCCAAAAATTGGATTAATCACACCCTGGAGTTGGCAGCAGCAGGAGCCAAAACATTACTTTAAAGAGACACTGGAGTTGGCTTCAGGAGCCCAAAAATTGGATGATTCACACCCTGGAGTTGGCAGCATCAGGAGCCCAAAAATTGGATGAATCACACCCTGGAGTTGGCAGCAGCAGGAGCCAAAACATTACTTTAAAGAGACACTGGAGTTGGCTTCAGGAGCCCAAAAATTGGATGAATCACACCCTGGAGTTGGCAGCAGCAGGAGCCAAAACATTACTTTAAAGAGACACTGGAGTTGGCTTCAGGAGCCCAAAAATTGGATGATTCACACCCTGGAGTTGGCAGCAGCAGGAGCCCAAACATTACTTTAAAGAGACACTGGAGTTGGCTTCAGGAGCCCAAAAATTGGATGAATCACACCCTGGAGTTGGCAGCAGCAGCAGTAGCCCGAACATTACTTTAAAGAGACACTGGGGTTGGCTTCAGGAGCCCAAAAATTGGATGATGCACCCCCTGGAGTTGGCAGCAGCAGCAGGAGCCCAAACATTACTTTAAAGAGACCCTGGGGTTGGCTTCAGGAGCCCAAAAATTGGATGAATCACACCCTGGAGTTGGCAGCAGCAGCAGGAGCCCAAACATTACTTTAAAGAGACACTGGGGTTGGCTTCAGGAGCTCAAAAATTGGATGATTCACACCCTGTAGTTGGCAGCAGCAGGAGCCCAAACATTACTTTAAAGAGACACTGGAGTTGGCTTCAGGAGCCCAAAAATTGGATGAATCACACCCTGGAGTTGGCAGCAG
Source organism: Gastrophryne carolinensis (assembly GCA_027917425.1). Lineage (NCBI taxonomy): Eukaryota > Metazoa > Chordata > Amphibia > Anura > Microhylidae > Gastrophryne > Gastrophryne carolinensis. The sequence continues at coordinate 432,654,515 of CM051234.1, read as the reverse complement.
CAGCAGGAGCCCAAACATTACTTTAAAGAGACACTGGGGTTGGCTTCAGGAGCCCAAAAATTGGATGAATCACACCCTGTAGTTGGCAGCAGCAGCAGCAGGAGCCCGAACATTACTTTAAAGAGACACTGGAGTTGGCAGCGGGAGCCCAAAAATTGGATGAATCACACCCTGGAGTTGGCAGCAGCAGGAGGAGCCCAAACATTACTTTAAAGAGACACTGGGGTTGGCATCAGGAGCCCAAAAATTGGATGAATCACTCCCTGTAGTTGGCAGCAGCAGCAGGAGCCCAAACATTACTTTAAAGAGACACTGGAGTTGGCAGCAGGAGCCCAAAAATTGGATGAATCACACCCTGGAGTTGGCAGCAGCAGCAGGAGCCCAAACATTACTTTAAAGAGACACTGGAGTTGGCTTCAGGAGCCCAAAAATTGGATAAATCACACCCTGGAGTTGGCAGCAGCAGCAGCAGCAGGAGCCCAAACATTACTTTAAAGAGACCCTGGGGGTGGCTTCAGGAGGCCAAAAATTGGATGAATCACACCCTGGAGTTGGCAGCAGCAGGAGCCCAAATATTACTTTAAAGAGACACTGGAGTTGGCTTCAGGAGCCCAAAAATTGGATGATTCACACCCTGGAGTTGGCAGCAGCAGCAGCAGGAGCCCAAATATTACTTTAAAGAGACCCTGGGGTTGGCTTCAGGAGCCCAAAAATTGGATGAATCACACCCTGGAGTTGGCAGCAGCAGCAGGAGCCCAAATATTACTTTAAAGAGACACTGGGGTTGGCTTCAGTAGCCCAAAAATTGGATGAATCACACCCTGGAGTTGGCAGCAGCAGGAGCCCAAATATTACTTTAAAGAGACCCTGGGGTTGGCTTCAGGAGCCCAAAAATTGGATGAATCACACCCTGGAGTTGGCAGCAGCAGCAGGAGCCCAAACATTACTTTAAAGAGACACTGGGGTTTGCTTCAGGAGCCCAAAAATTGGATGAATCACACCCTGGAGTTGGCAGCAGCAGGAGCCAAAACATTACTTTAAAGAGACCCTGGGGTTGGCTTCAGGAGCCCAAAAATTGGATGATTCACACCCTGGAGTTGGCAGCATCAGGAGCCCAAAAATTGGATGAATCACACCCTGGAGTTGGCAGCAGCAGGAGCCAAAACATTACTTTAAAGAGACACTGGAGTTGGCTTCAGGAGCCCAAAAATTGGATGAATCACACCCTGGAGTTGGCAGCAGCAGGAGCCAAAACATTACTTTAAAGAGACACTGGAGTTGGCTTCAGGAGCCCAAAAATTGGATGATTCACACCCTGGAGTTGGCAGCAGCAGGAGCCCAAACATTACTTTAAAGAGACACTGGAGTTGGCTTCAGGAGCCCAAAAATTGGATGAATCACACCCTGGAGTTGGCAGCAGCAGCAGTAGCCCGAACATTACTTTAAAGAGACACTGGGGTTGGCTTCAGGAGCCCAAAAATTGGATGATGCACCCCCTGGAGTTGGCAGCAGCAGCAGGAGCCCAAACATTACTTTAAAGAGACACTGGGGTTTGCTTCAGGAGCCCAAAAATTGGATGATTCACACCCTGTAGTTGGCAGCAGCAGCAGCAGCAGGAGCCCAAACATTACTTTAAAGAGACACTGGAGTTGGCAGCAGGAGCCCAAAAATTGGATGAATCACACCCTGGAGTTGGCAGCAGCAGCAGGAGCCCAAACATTACTTTAAAGAGACACTGGAGTTGGCTTCAGGAGCCCAAAAATTGGATAAATCACACCCTGGAGTTGGCAGCAGCAGCAGCAGCAGGAGCCCAAACATTACTTTAAAGAGACCCTGGGGTTGGCTTCAGGAGGCCAAAAATTGGATGAATCACACCCTGGAGTTGGCAGCAGCAGGAGCCCAAATATTACTTTAAAGAGACACTGGAGTTGGCTTCAGGAGCCCAAAAATTGGATGATTCACACCCTGGAGTTGGCAGCAGCAGCAGCAGGAGCCCAAATATTACTTTAAAGAGACCCTGGGGTTGGCTTCAGGAGCCCAAAAATTGGATGAATCACACCCTGGAGTTGGCAGCAGCAGCAGGAGCCCAAATATTACTTTAAAGAGACACTGGGGTTGGCTTCAGTAGCCCAAAAATTGGATGAATCACACCCTGGAGTTGGCAGCAGCAGGAGCCCAAATATTACTTTAAAGAGACCCTGGGGTTGGCTTCAGGAGCCCAAAAATTGGATGAATCACACCCTGGAGTTGGCAGCAGCAGCAGGAGCCCAAACATTACTTTAAAGAGACACTGGGGTTTGCTTCAGGAGCCCAAAAATTGGATGAATCACACCCTGGAGTTGGCAGCAGCAGGAGCCAAAACATTACTTTAAAGAGACACTGGAGTTGGCTTCAGGAGCCCAAAAATTGGATGATTCACACCCTGGAGTTGGCAGCATCAGGAGCCCAAAAATTGGATGAATCACACCCTGGAGTTGGCAGCAGCAGGAGCCCAAACATTACTTTAAAGAGACACTGGGGTTTGCTTCAGGAGCCCAAAAATTGGATGAATCACACCCTGGAGTTGGCAGCAGCAGGAGCCAAAACATTACTTTAAAGAGACACTGGAGTTGGCTTCAGGAGCCCAAAAATTGGATGATTCACACCCTGGAGTTGGCAGCATCAGGAGCCCAAAAATTGGATGAATCACACCCTGGAGTTGGCAGCAGCAGGAGCCAAAACATTACTTTAAAGAGACACTGGAGTTGGCTTCAGGAGCCCAAAAATTGGATGAATCACACCCTGGAGTTGGCAGCAGCAGGAGCCAAAACATTACTTTAAAGAGACACTGGAGTTGGCTTCAGGAGCCCAAAAATTGGATGATTCACACCCTGGAGTTGGCAGCAGCAGGAGCCCAAACATTACTTTAAAGAGACACTGGAGTTGGCTTCAGGAGCCCAAAAATTGGATGAATCACACCCTGGAGTTGGCAGCAGCAGCAGTAGCCCGAACATTACTTTAAAGAGACACTGGGGTTGGCTTCAGGAGCCCAAAAATTGGATGATGCACCCCCTGGAGTTGGCAGCAGCAGCAGGAGCCCAAACATTACTTTAAAGAGACACTGGGGTTTGCTTCAGGAGCCCAAAAATTGGATGATTCACACCCTGTAGTTGGCAGCAGCAGCAGGAGCCAAAACATTACTTTAAAGAGACCCTGGGGTTGGCTTCAGGAGCCCAAAAATTGGATGAATCACACCCTGGAGTTGGCAGCAGCAGCAGGAGCCCAAACATTACTTTAAAGAGACACTGGGGTTGGCTTCAGGAGCCCAAAAATTGGATGATTCACACCCTGTAGTTGGCAGCAGCAGGAGCCCAAACATTACTTTAAAGAGACACTGGAGTTGGCTTCAGGAGCCCAAAAATTGGATGAATCACACCCTGGAGTTGGCAGCAGCAGCAGGAGCCCAAACATTACTTTAAAGAGACACTGGGGTTGGCTTCAGGAGCCCAAAAATTGGATGAATCACACCCTGTAGTTGGCAGCAGCAGCAGCAGCAGGAGCCAAAACATTACTTTAAAGAGACCCTGGGGTTGGCTTCAGGAGCCCAAAAATTGGATGAATCACACCCTGGAGTTGGCAGCAGCAGCAGCAGGAGCCCGAACATTACTTTAAAGAGACACTGGAGTTGGCAGCAGGAGCCCAAAAATTGGATGATTCACACCCTGGAGTTGGCAGCAGCAGCAGCAGGAGCCAAAACATTACTTTAAAGAGACACTGGGGTTGGCTTCAGGAGCCCAAAAATTGGATGATTCCCACCATGTAGTTGGCAGCAGCAGGAGCCCAAACATTACTTTAAAGAGACACTGGAGTTGGCAGCAGCAGCAGGAGCCCAAACATTACTTTAAAGAGACACTGGGGTTGGCTTCAGGAGCCCAAAAATTGGATGATTCACACCCTGTAGTTGGCAGCAGCAGGAGCCCAAACATTACTTTAAAGAGACACTGGAGTTGGCTTCAGGAGCCCAAAAATAGGATGAATCACACCCTGGAGTTGGCAGCAGCAGCAGGAGCCCAAACATTACTTTAAAGAGACACTGGGGTTGGCTTCAGGAGCCCAAAAATTGGATGAATCACACCCTGTAGTTGGCAGCAGCAGCAGCAGCAGGAGCCAAAACATTACTTTAAAGAGACCCTGGGGTTGGCTTCAGGAGCCCAAAAATTGGATGAATCACACCCTGGAGTTGGCAGCAGCAGCAGCAGGAGCCCGAACATTACTTTAAAGAGACACTGGAGTTGGCAGCAGGAGCCCAAAAATTGGATGATTCACACCCTGGAGTTGGCAGCAGCAGCAGCAGGAGCCAAAACATTACTTTAAAGAGACCCTGGGGTTGGCTTCAGGAGCCCAAAAATTGGATGAATCACACCCTGGAGTTGGCAGCAGCAGCAGGAGTCCAAACATTACTTTAAAGAGACACTGGGGTTGGCTTCAGGAGCCCAAAAATTGGATGACTCACACCCTGTAGTGTAGTTGGCAGCAGCAGCAGCAGGAGCCAAAACATTACTTTAAAGAGACCCTGGGGTTGGCTTCAGGAGCCCAAAAATTGGATGAATCACACCCTGGAGTTGGCAGCAGCAGCAGCAGGAGCCCAAACATTACTTTAAAGAGACACTGGAGTTGGCAGCAGGAGCCCAAAAATTGGATGAATCACACCCTGGAGTTGGCAGCAGCAGCAGGAGCCCAAACATTACTTTAAAGAGACACTGGAGTTGGCTTCAGGAGCCCAAAAATTGGATGAATCACACCCTGGAGTTGGCAGCAGCAGCAGCATCAGGAGCCCAAACATTACTTTAAAGAGACACTGGAGTTGGCTTCAGGAGCCCAAAAATTGGATGAATCACACCCTGGAGTTGGCAGCAGCAGGAGCCCAAATATTACTTTAAAGAGACCCTGGGGTTGGCTTCAGGAGCCCAAAAATTGGATGACTCACACCCTGGAGTTGGCAGCAGCAGCAGGAGCCCAAACATTACTTTAAAGAGACACTGGGGTTGGCTTCAGGAGCCCAAAAATTGGATGAATCACACCCTGTGGAGAGTCATGTGGAGAAAAAGTAGCTTAGTTAGTAATATCTACATAAAATTATGAATAAACAAATGCAAAAGTATTGCCAAAGTGAAGTTTTGTTTGAGGGTGTGTTTCCACCTTTTAATTAAATCAGAAACAACAAGGTATCATTGCCTCTGACTAATTAGCCCTCAAAAATTCTTGGAATTTTTAATCTGGAATCATGTCTGATCCGTCTTATTCGAAGAATATTAATAAAAAGTAAGAGTAACGTAAAGGATTTTTTATCAATACTTACTTGTGGTCCGATGCGGAGGAATGTCTGTAACTGGAGAGCAGCGCCTTAAATCTGTTTTGCACGATCCATCTTTCTTTAGTGTTGGTCTGGCCCCGTCATCAATCTACTGGAATCAGGCATTGTTGGGAGGAAAGCTTGGCTGATCCATGCGCCATTCATTTCCACGCAGGGCAGTCTCTGGAAAAAAAAAAGTATGAATAGACCAGGGTCTTTTTCATATAAAAACAAATGGTTATTTTTGCTTTTAAACTATATGTTCCACAGCTTTACCAGTCATTGTGTCAGCCAATGAAGCAACTTTGTCTCAAAGTGCTGCAACAGCAGTCCACTGCATCACAAGTGGCATCTGACACCCCCAGTCAACTGTCTGTTGTTATGCTTTGGGTTCAGCTCCACTATCCATTGATGAAGATCTGATAATCATAAAATTCAGCAGCTACTGCCCAGCCAAGAAGTGGAGGAGACACTCGCCTCTTCTTCCACTAGCCGGCAATTAGTGATGAGGAGAGTGTCGTGGGAGGAGGTGTTGCAAGCCGAGGTAGTGGAAGAGGGTCCCTGGAGTGTGCGGTGGTGGCGGCGGCAGCAGCAGCAGCAGTGAATTATTGGGGACTGTTGATAGGAAAAATCAGCTACTCAGCGATGTGTCAGTTTTTCATGTTGCATCCACAATCCTGTGGAGAAAAAGTAATTTAGTTAGTATATATACATAAAATTATGAATAGACAAATGCAATAGTATTGCCAAAGTGAAGTTTTGTTTGAGGGTGTGTTTCCACCTTGTAATTAAATCAGAAACAACTAGGTAACATGCCTCTGAATAATTAGCCCTCAAAAATTCTTGGAATTTTTAATCTTGATGTCTGAGGGATTTCTCCTCTCAGACAGCGTCACCATAAGTCCAGCCTGCTGCATTACCCAGTGGTGGACCTTTCAGAGAACTGATGGCTTGTGCCGAGCCGAGGTGGAGAGTCCCATGGTATCATTGCTTTGCGAAGATGGCAGTACCTGCCCTGTAAAATGTTGTTGAACAGAAGGTGGGCCAGTCCTTTAGCCTGCCAGTGTGTACCAAAGTGCACAGTGTTGTCTACGTCTGGAGCTGTAACTATGTACTCATGGTGGACAATATATTTCCTTTTAGGCCCCCTTGGTGATTGTGGTTTCACGCTGTTCTTCACATGGTTTTCATTGAGTCACACATGGGAGGAACTACTAAAAATGAGAACTCAATCCATGAAATCATTGCTTAATTCACAAAAACAGCAAATTTGGACCCATGGTAACTGATACTTGGAAGAACATCTTGTTTGCACTGCGACAAGGAAGCCAGAGTCATGCGTCCTGACATGGCACACGTGTTCAGTCTAGTTGTCAAGCGTTTTCTGAAGTCTTGCCCCCATCTGAAAGACATCCGAACAACAGGAAAGAAAGTTAGCATGCACTTCTGGCACTCCTACACCACCAAGCACAACCTTATTGAGCTTCAGCGTCAGAACGGTGTACCCCAACATAGTCTGATTTGCCATATTTCCACCCGTTGGAATTCCACCCTCCATATGCAGGATCCACTATAGGAACAGAGAAAAGCCATCACGGATTTCTGGAGGTTCCAAACGGATAGGGGGACACCCCTGTGTAAATTCAATGTAAACCATTGGCAGCTCATACGTGACACCGGCCGTTTGCTCAGGCCCTTTGAGGAAGCTACTTTATTAGACAGTTGCCAGGACTATGAGATGAGCGATGAGATTCCACTGCTTCATGTACTACAACACATGTTGGAAACCATGGCTGGTAAGGGCACTGGAGACATGGCACATACATTTCACAGCCACATGAAGCCTGTGGGGGCTGAAGTGGAGGAGGAGGAGGGGGTGGGGCACAGCAAACCACAGTTTAGGTTTCACAAAATGAAATTTTATCTAGTCATCTGACAGGAGAGGAGGAGCAGGAGCAGCCACAGGAGCTAGAGGGTTGGGAGGAAGGCGAGACAGAGGACCCAGACACACCGTGGCAGTTTACAATGGAGATGGAGACAGGTAGTCCCTCCGAGTCACTTGCACAAATGGCACGATGCATGCTCACATGCTTGCGTAGTGACCACAGAATTGTCTCCATTTGTCAGCGGGATGACTTCTGGCTCTCCAACTTATTGGACCCTCGCTTCCGGCACAAAATGGGGGCATTTTTTACGCCCACTGAGAGGGAGGACAAACTGACCTACTACAGAGACATCCCACGTAGTCAGTTGGGTGATGTCTATCTGTGCCATGGCCCATACTCCCGCAGGTCTGACTCGGGGGGACCTCTGCGATCACCTTCCACTGCCATGGCTGCTGGGGGGGGGGGGGTGGAAGGAGCAGCAGCAGCAGCAGCAGCTCCATCAGCAGCAGCCTCAGTCTTCAGTCGCTAGTGAGTAGCTTTCTACACCCGCATAGTGAGTCTACTCATGAGCAGCAGGAAGACCTGGAGCTGGACATCAAACAGCAGGTCATGTCATACCTTGACATGAACATGCCAACACACCTTCAGGATCCACTGGATTTGCTGGGAAGCCAAACTTGACTTGTGTCCGCAACTAGCAGAGTTTGCCCTGGAAAAGCTGTACTGGCCGGACAGTAGTTGATTTAGATGGCAACTGGGCTGCTCTATATAATGAAGCAAAATGGCAAATTTACCTCACAATATAAGCTATTGCCCCTCAGATTTACACAGGGGCTGCTCCATATAATGGTGCAAAACCATGAATTTACGTCATAATATAAACTATTGCCCCTCAGATTTACACAGGGGCTGCTCTATATAATGAAGCAAAATGGCAAATTTACCTCACAATATAAGCTATTGCCCCTCAGATTTACACAGGGCCTGCTCTATATAATGAAGCAAAATGGCAAATTTACCTCACAATATAAGCTATTGCCCCTCAGATTTACTCAGGGCCTGCTCTATATAATGAAGCAAAATGGCAAATTTACCTCACAATATAAGCTATTGCCCCTCAGATTTACACAGGGCCTGCTCTATATAGTGAAGCAAAATGGCAAATTTACCTCACAATATAAGCTATTGCCCCTCAGATTTACACAGGGCCTGCTCTATATAATGAAGCAAAATGGCAAATTTACCTCACAATATAAGCTATTGCCCCTCAGATTTACACAGGGCCTGCTCTATATAATGAAGCAAAATGGCAAATTTACCTCACAATATAAGCTATTGCCCCTCAGATTTACACAGGGGCTGCTCCATATAATGGTGCAAAACCATGAATTTACCTCATAATATAAACTATTGCCCCTCAGATTTAAAGAGGGGGTGCTCTATATAATGCAGCAAAATGGCAAATTTACCTCACAATATAAGCTATTACAGCTCTATATAAATAAAAATAAATAAATAAAAAAAGGGCCTGTAGAAGCTTATTTAGTATAACAGATAGGGTGACATGTGCTGGTTTGGGATGCCCATATGGGCTAGTGTTTTGGCAGCAGTACAAAAACCAATGCAAAATGCAATAGCTTAATAAAGCTGATGCTGATCAACGCTTATTTAGTATAACAGATGGGGTGCAACATGCAGGTTTGGGATGCCCTGCGGCCTGGTGTATTTAAAGCAGACCAAAACCAATTCAAAATGCAATAACTTAATAAAGCTGAGGCTGTAGATGCTTATTTAGTATAAACAGGTAGGGTGCAAGGTGCAGCTTTGGGGTGCACTGAAGGCCTGGTTAAATGAAAGCAGTCAAAAAGGAAGTGCAAACTGAAGTAGCTTAATGAAGCTGATGCTGATCAACGCTTATGTTGTATACCAGATAGGGTGCAAGGTGCAGCTTTGGGGTGCCCTGCGGCCTGGTTTATTAAAAGCAGTCAAAAACAAGTGCAAACTGAAGTAGCTTAATAAAGCAGCTGATGCTGATCAACGCTTATGTTGTATAACAGATAGGGTTAAAATAGCATGTACTACTATGCACAGCAAAAGTGTCTTTATCAGGCCAAATTTCTATTAGAATAAGTGCAAAGGGTTATAGTAAAGAGAGGCTTGTGTAGTCACAGAATGGGATGCCCCAACAGCCACCAGTGCACCTGGCAGCAGTACTACTATGCACAGCAAAAGTGTCTTTATCAGGCCAAATTTCTATTAGAATAAGTGCAAAGGGTTATAGTAAATAGAGGCTTGTGTAGTCACAGAATGGGATGCCACAACAGCCAGCAGTGCACCTGGCAGCAGTACTACTATGCACAGCAAAAGTGTCTTTATCAGGGCAAATGACTTTTAGAATAAGTGCAAAGGGTTATAGTAAAGAGAGGCTTGTGTAGTCACAGAATGGGATGCCACAACAGCCAGCAGTGCACCTGGCAGCAGTACTACTATGCACAGCAAAAGTGTCTTTATCAGGCCAAATTTCTATTAGAATAAGTGCAAAGGGTTATAGTAAATAGAGGCTTGTGTAGTCACAGAATGGGATGCCACAACAGCCAGCAGTGCACCTGGCAGCAGTACTACTATGCACAGCAAAAGTGCCTTTGTCAGGCCAAATTTCTATTAGAATAAGTGCAAAGGGTTATAGTAAAGAGATGCTTGTGTAGTAACAGAATGGGATGCCCCAACAGCCACCAGTGCACCTGGCAGCAGTACTACTATGCACAGGAAAAGTGTCTTTATCAGGCCAAATTTCTATTAGAATAAGTGCAAAGGGTTATAGTAAAGAGAGTCTTGTGTAGTCACAGAATGGGATGCCTCACAGCAGACTTGAGATCAGTTCAGTATATATGCACATTTAGTGTATAAGCAGCCTGAAAACGCTAACAAAGCCAGTCAGCCAGCCAGTAACACTCAGGCTGGATGAAAAAAAAAAAAATCTCCCTGTGACTGCCTCCGATTTTTCCTAACTTTCCCTGCTTTTCGCTGGCTTTCTGCCTGTCTCCTGCCTTTCTCCTGCCTGTCTTCTGTCTGTCCCTGTCTGTCCCTGGCTCTCTGTCTCTCCCTCACTACAGCAGCGTCCTGTCTCTCACGAATGCAATAGAGAAATGAGGAAAAGCAAGATGTCCGCCGACTTAAATAGCGCTGTGACGTCACCGGGCTTGCTGGCTGCTGATAGGCTGCATGTGACTGCCCCAGCTTGCACTGGCGCGGGGTAGATGTCTGGACATGTCCCGTCCGCCATCTTAGAATGCCTGTAATGTAAATGAATGGATGTTAAAGGAAAACTTCGAGCGATCGAAGCACGGGGAAATTCGGATTCGATCCGAATCGAATTTTTCATGAAATTCGGATCGAATCCGGGTTCGTCCGGATCGATTCGCTCATCCCTAGCCTTGACTGTGCTTTTTGTGTCAGTGTCATGCTGGAAGACCCAGCCACGACTAATCTTCAATGCTCTTAGTGAAGGAAGGAGGGTGTTGGCCAAAATGTTGCTATACAGGGCCCATCAATCCCTTCAATAAGGTGCAGTCATCCTGTCCCCTTGATGGTTGGGACTGTGTACTTGGGGTTTTGCTCACACTTATTCCTCCTCCAAAAAGATGGCAAGTGGAATTGATACCTAAAAGTTCTATTTTGGTCTCATCTGATGACATGACCCTCTCCCATGCCTCCTCTGGCCCTGGTTATGTGCTGGTGCGAGCAAGGGGACCTGGCGTGCCCTGCAGGATTTTAAACCATGACGGCATAATGTGTTATAAATGCTAATCTTTGAGACCTTGGACCCGGCTCTCTTCAGGTCATTAACCAGGTTCTCCCATGTAGTTCTGGGATGATTTCTGACCTTTTTGCAGAATCAGCCTTACCCCACTAGACAAGATATTGCATGGAGCCCCAGACCGAGGAAGATTAACAGTCATCTTGTGTTTCTTCCATTTTCTAATAATTGCACCTTTGTTGCCTTGTCAACAAGCTGCTTGCCTATTGTTCTGCAGCCCATCCCAACATTTTGCAAGTCAATTTTGTCCCTAGAGTCCTTTGTCAGCTCCCTGGTTTTGGCCATGGTGGAGAGGTTGGAGTATGATTAATTGAGTGTGTGGACAGGTGTTTTTTATACAAGTAACAGGTGCAATTACTACAATTAATGAATGCAGATTAGGAGGGCTTCCTAAAGAATCAGGTCTGTGAGTGCCAGAATTCTTGCTGGTTGGTAGGTACACAAATACATATTTTAATATATAAATGGCAAATTCATTATTTAAAAATCATGCAATCATACAAAGACTGGATTTTTTTTTTATTCTGCCTCCCAGGGGATGTGTACCTACAATAAAATTAACAGGCCTCTCCACTTTTTGTAGGTGGTAAAGCACTCATTATCTGCAGTGTATCAAATACTTTCCATACTATAAATACTTCCTGATAACTTACTGCTAAGTGCTATTCTCTATATTATGGAAACAATCATCACACCCTCCTATAGCCCAATGGTTTGCAAAAGTTTTTGAGTATATGCTGCAGGGTTAAATGATGTTTTCTAGTTATTGCTGGGTTAGCTGGATCAGAAAGGCTTCTGGGTGGGAAAGGGCTGAGGGAGTGTTTCCCTTTCTCTATCCCCTTTTTTTTCCTCTTCCCCACCTTTTTCCCTCCTGTACAAGCAAGCTCTTATACAGTAATGACTCATGGTTTGCTTTTTTGCATTTATGTTTTATTGGATATGTAATTTCATTTACTGTTTATTGGCCTTGATTCAGAGCTTCACACTTATGACTCAACAGACCATTTTTTTGGTTCGAGATTTTTTGGAAGAGAATTTTCATTTGTTACAAGAACATTTGATTCAGGGAGTGTGTATTTGTGGGACTTACTTAAGCAAGCAAAAAGCTTGTGAAAAATGCAGATGCTTGAGAAAATTACCATGTCCTTTGGTATTGGCTCAAACCTATGGGCTCCGGGCTCTTCTGCACCCCCCCCCCCCCGAGTCCCAAATGGGGGTGTGGGTAATTGGGAGGGTTACAGGCATGTCACCCGCCGATGCCGGCAGATGACATGCCGGACCCCCAACCCCATGAACTGGCCTAGGGGACCCCTAGAACATTTGAGCAGTTAAGTATCTTTAACATTCCGTCTAGAGAATTCTTAAGGTAGCTACATCATAGACAGGTGACCTACGACCACAGTTCCCCCTTAGTGACCCAATGAATCCAGATATGAGATCTGGGAAAGCCAGTCTAGTGCTCTGCAAGACTATCTAGAATTCTCCTCTAATTACCTTTGAATCTGGACAAAAGGTGTTTGATGGCTGAGGATCTTTGTCTTAGATGCAAGAGTAATAGTAGCACATGGAAACATATGGTCTGCTCTGTCATTGGTCAAAACTAGGATGGTTTGGGTGGAGTTGCAAGAGTGGTAGCAGAACCCCAAACGCAAAAGTCAGTGGTACTATGCTTACTGGGAGTTGTGGAACCAATAACCGAGGATAATGTGTTAAAATCTCTGTTATGCTTCATGTATTTTTATGCTAGGACATTTTCTTATTAAAAATCGCGCATCACAATCAGTGCAGGCCTGGAAAAATATATGTATACTGTACAAGCTTACCTATGAAGTCTGGGGTACTCCAAACAAATTTACTTGAGTTGCTGTGTGTACAGCATGGAATCAGTGACTGAAATAGACTAACATCCTTAACTATCACTATCAGTGAAAAGCCGGTCCTTGAGTCTAAAAGAGTGACCCTGACACATCCTGATTTGGGATGTTCCATTGTGAACCCCTCAAGTAGGCCTCCATGCACTTACCTTTCCAGCACTCCCATGGTGCGTTCTCACTCTAGAGACAGTTATTTAGGCTAGAGATAAAACTGCGGTACATAATTCAGGGGGAATGGGGATAGGGCCAGTGCCCTTTCTCTATTAGTATGCATGTCATAAAGCACTGATTGGATGAGACCTCATGCAAGTTCTGCGGGACTGGGGAGTTTTGTGGGCGATCTGGGAGATTTCACACAGTGGGATATCCCAAATCGGTTGGGAATGTAAACAAGGAACTATCACCAGGATTTTCCCTATACTGGTGACAGGTCCATTTTGTGGTCAAGCATTTGATTTCCTCCTTTTAGTTCCCTTCTATATATCCAGAATACAATGTCAGAGTACTGACCTTACTCACACCTTCTAAACATGTTGATATGTGTGAGGTATGAATGTGCTGTCTTTGTGCTTCTATGTAAATGTGGGGTACCGGCTGTACCTGGTTTTCTTGTATAAAAATTCATAAATAAAAACTTTTAAAAAACAGGTTTGTGACTGCCAGAATCTGCTCATTCTAGCCATACAACAATACACACAGAGGGGGGGCACCCCAGCCCAGGGGAACTTAGGGGCTTATTTATCAAGTGCTAGTGCCACTCTGCATCAGCATCACCCAGTGTCCGTTTAACAAACAAAAAACAGTCAGCGTCAATGTGTCTGCCATTCTGCGTCTAATTTATCACCAGCACCATATAGTTTGTGGTGACCGACACTCTTCTCAAAGCTGCCCCAATTTATAGCGGCACTGTAGGTTTGGATCCCATAGACCACAATGGGCAGAAATGTACTGAAGTGTCTCTTGCTTTTAATAAATTGTAAGCAAAAGTATTTGTAAAGAGCTTGCATTGGTGACTTGTAAACAATGTAAATTTTGTTAATTTCTTGTAAAGTCATTTTTCTCGCCTTAATGCTCTTAACAACAACTAAAACACAGCCTAAACGCACTGTAAAGTTTGACCCCTTTGTTCAGAGCAATGATATCCTGTGACTAATGAAGAAACATTGACCAGCGCCTGTTAAACCAATGCCAACCAGCGCTGACAAGCGGCAAGCACCAAAAAGGAATAAAACCGGCATGTAGCGCCTAAAAGTTGACAGTACAAAGTGGCGCTCACTGGTGCTGATATAGTCAGCATAAGGGTCCAACAGTCGCTAACATTGGTGCCCCAATCCAAGCTGATTTTTTACCATCGAGCATTATGACTTGCAGAAAAAATAGAGTAAAAATCTAAATAAAATGCCGGTGCTCCAAAGTGGACCATATGCCTGCACAATGGCACTAACTGCCACACTTAATAAACAGGTTTTCCTGTAACATACATTCACAAATATATGAGAAGCAACACTGCACTTACCTCACTACTGCTACTACTACTAAGTATGGTCTTACTTTTATCTATGAATACTCCAACATTGGGAAATCGAAATAAATAATTACCTAGACTCCCCCCTCCCATTATCTTTACAGGTGCATTGACACAAAAACACAGATCCATTAAAGGCAGCCAAATACTTTGATATGCAATGTATTAAACAGAAGCAAAAATACTATAGAATGCAGAAAGCTTTTATTCAGGCTATAGGAAAACAGACCAGTTAAAGGGTTAAAATGCAATCAGTTTCAAATACCAGACCTATATAAAAATGTTTATACCAACTTGTATAACCCAAAGCCCCTTCCTCACAGTGAGCAGTACATAATTACCGTAAATATGCATTACCCAAGTTGCAGCAGGAATGAGGAGAGGACATTTACACTCTATTTTTTAATAAGAATATTAAAGTTCGCATGCAGTGATAGGAGAGGGCTGGGCATATAAAGCCTACAATCTTCCAAGAACAAACATTTTTCACAATTGGGTTGATTCATGCCTGTGAGTAAAGTCATTTGCGCACACTTTTCATGAGTAAAAATGGTTTACTCACATTTTTCCACTTATTCCCGATTCAGCAGACACTTTTTTTGTGTGTATTGTTTTGCATGTAAATTTGCACACGGAGTAAGAATTAATGTGCAAATTTACTCAAAGTGTAAATTTACATGTGATTTAGGGATTGTTTTGAGGGGTGAAAAGTGTGCGCAAATTTTTTTCATGCGTCATTTTCCTTTAGCAAAAATCAGGAGGAAAGTTACAACTTCACTAACTTACATGATGTTTCATTCATTAAACACATGAATGGCAATAGTTGACATGTTTTTTATGACTGAACTGTGTTATGCCAGTTAGTTTACTATATAACAGGTGGACATTTGGCCACAAGGGAATTATTTAAAAAAAAAACAAGAAACATGAGGTTAATAATGCAATTATTAAGCACTAATACAATAAAAAAAACACGGGGAGGGAGGGTTACAGAGAACATCTGGGACAAAACATTGGGAAGCACAATACTGGAGGGCAACTGGAATCAGGATATCAACCACTTAAACACTACACATAAAAACCAGGAGAACACACATACCACAGGGAAAAGAGAAGGACAAGAAAACAGATTGGAGAATAGTAGCTGGAGAGACAAATTCACCAATGCTAGAGTAACGACAGGGGAGAAACATGGGGGCCATGGGGAACTTTCACTGCCTTAGTCTGCACAATGCGACTGGAGGGTGGCACTTTGCACATAAATAGAGTTGCATTTGATGTGCAATGCAAAAGTTTGCGCAAGAATCAGAAACTTGCAATTGCACTTCACCAGGCCATTTTGTGCAATGAGCACAAGTTTCCTCATGCAGATGCACTTGCACATGGTTATGGTGTTTTTGACTCACGGTCATGAATCGAGCCCCAATATCTTTAATGCTGTGCTTAAAAAACTGTGAAAGTTCCTAGAACAATATGCTGCCAAATCCAAGATTTCACCCAATGTACAATTATACACTTCCAAAATGTAGACATTTCACAAATGAGGCTGTGTGGAGGTAGGTGGCACTGGTGTTGCATGTCCACAAAGCAAGTGGTTGCTATGTGAGAAAGGCCAAAAGCAGGAGCACACTTCAGATGGCAGAGGTATAAGCATGATGAAGAGAGAAACAGGTGGAAATCAAAATGCAGTTCGAAACCCCTTTCAGCTTCTATATCCACATTCTACAAAAAGGGAAACCTTCTTGGTGACATTGGTCAAAGTCAAAGGATGTTCAATAGTCTTTATGGTAGCAGTTGCAGCACCAGCAGCCATGCAATATTAATGTTCAGTCCCTGCGCTTATGAGTGGTTTGGGTAGTATTTTTATAAGGCCAAGTGGCTGTTGGCTTCATAGATATACACTTTTATGTGTTGTAAAAGCCAATTAGTCTCTGCTTTCCACTTCTGGCTCTGAAATCCTGTACCTCGCCATTACTGGAAGTAGAGACACCAATGATTCTGCCATATCTATTTGATTTGGGGCAGCAGAGGTTAATTATGTGACAGAAACAGAGAGGTGAAGAAAGAGGAAGCTATAGTGATGGGAGCAGGGCAGGGTGATGAAGTATTTCTCTGTCCTCTGGGACAAGTGCACTCTTTAGAGAAATTGGCAATGGGGACCTGTATCTATCTGGTTTTAAGAATACTGTGTAACTCTTCTGCTTCACATGTTCACATCATGTTGAGGTAAATGCCTTGTCATCTACCAAATCATTTTCTCCTTCCTTCTCCTGGTTGGACAGTAATTTAATGGAAATACCATCTCTTCCCCAGATATGGCTTGTGATGGGCTGACCACACTAACCCATCTTGCTCTTCCATCCTGGATAGGTATCTTCCTTTCTTCCTTTGGGTAAAGTAAGGGTTGGGCATCAGTGCATGAATGTGACCCCCCCACCACCACCACCACAACAGAACAACAAAAGACTCCAGGACCAGGTAACAGCTTTTCCCCAGTGTGGGATGCCCCACTTTTTAAAACCCTGCTCAATAGGCTTTTTTTTCCAACAATCCCATGTTGCATATGCAAGCTGGCCAGCACCATACCTCTAGCAGTAGGCATTTCTGGTGTAATTATGCACAGCTGATGAGGAGCGACCAGCAGCAAGACTACCATTCATGTTTCCTAGCTGCTCATTCATTTGCACGGTTCGGAAATCATTTTGGCTGGCAGCCCGCACATGTACCATGTGATCACAGGCAAAGTAAGCATATTGGGCAACCAGTCTTTCCCTGCACTCTGCTATTTGTTTAGATGCTGTGTTTGCAGAAATGCTCAGGAACACTCAAAATACAATGTCCCTGGCAACCTAATAGCAACACAGGAATTAGTGCTGCACTGACTCTACTGGCCAGCAGGAAATGCAGGCTCCCCTTCCAACAGATTGTACTAATTGTGTTTCCTAAGGAAAGCTACAGATTTATTTTCTGAATAATAACATATGAAAAACTGCCCGGTTCTTTATTTTTATAAGAGCAGATTGAGCTTGTTTGTTCCTCAAGGTATAAATAAAAGGATTAAGCAATGGAGTTAAGATTGTATATAGCACTGAAAGGATCTTATTTAATCCAGAAGCTCCACTGGTGGTTGGACGAACATATACAAATATCATTGTACTGTAGTAAATTGTGACAACCGTAAGATGAGATGTAAATGTTGAACTGGCCTTCCTCCTTGCCTTTCTCGAAGATATTGCCAGCACAGTGGTGAGGATTCGGAAGTATGACAGTAAGGTGATAAGGCAAGATCCAACCAGTATGACAGAAGCTAATAGAAAGATTAAGAGCTCTGTATGATGAACATTTGTGCATGAAAGTCTGAGAAGTGGTGTAATGTCACAGAAGAAATGTTGTAAATGGTCAGGACCACAAAACTCTAGAGTAGAAATGAAGAGAATAGAGACTAAAGTGGATAAAAAACCTGATGACCAGCAGCAACTAACCAAAATTATGGAGGTTCTTGAAGTCATAAGGAAGTAATAATGTAATGGTTTGCAGACTGCTAAAAACCTGTCATAGGCCATTATGGCAAGTAGAAAACATTCTGTTGATCCAAGTGATCCAAAGAAGTACAACTGGGTCAGGCAAGCTGCAAATGAAATTGAGTTGTTGCCTGTTACTGAACTATGAAGCATTTTGGGAACAGTGACAGAAATGTAACACATTTCTAAGGCAGAAAGGTGACAGAGAAAATGGTACATAGGCGTTTGCAGGGTCCTTTCAAACCTGCAGATAAGGAGAATTACAATGTTTCCAGTCAATGTTAGAACATAAATAAGAATGAATGCCAAAATAAATGCAAAACGTCCGGAAGATGAGTCCCATAGTTGAAGAAGAAAGAACACTGTTACTTGGGTGCTGTTCATATCTTTTATTATCCTTTTTTTATCCTCTTATCTTAGGAACAAAAAGTTAAATAAATTAGTCAACCTTGTTATTTCAGGGCTTATTTAAAAAAAAAAAAAATATATATATAGATATATATATATATATATATCTATACAAATATTACATAGAGTCCTCCAAATATCATAAATATAGTATAAGTGGACCCCGGTCCTAAGACCTGAGTCCAGAGGAGCCTCAGCTCTTTAGGAACCTTAGTATGTGAGAAATATGGATTTTGTAACTAATATTGCAGAGCCAATGCAACACAGTCTATATAAGCCATGTACCTTGGAGATATGCTTTACAAATGAGACAGCAGGAAAGAAGATGGTGCCAATGCAGTCCACATAATAGGTCCACTCCACTACTGCTGCCTAAGCCTCTACAATTGATACCAGGGACACAGGGATGTCGGCAGGTGGCACAGCTGGGGGCCAACCTGGATTGGAGACCACTACTGCTGGACTGTGTTGATCTGATGTGTAGAAGTCTATACAGCTTGGCAATGGCTTGACATAGAATGGGGTTCAGGACATGGCAAAAGCAAGACAGGGTCAGCAATGGCTCAATGTTGGTTCAGGATGTGGCAAGTGATGTTCACAAGTAAAGGTAGGTTGGCAATGGCTTGGCAATAGACTGGTTCAGGTCATGGCAAAGACATGGTCAGACAAGTTAGGGTCAGCTATGGCTTTTCACAAGACCAGTTCAGGATTTGGCAGAGACGTAGTCTGGACAGACGTGGGACCAGCTCACAGCTGTCAGGCAATATGGTTTTATGCTGCTGGCTGAGCCAAAAGGTCAGGCCCGGCAAGTAGTGCTCTGTGACAGATTTACCCTGTTTTCATTTTTTTCTGCAAGATAAAGTCACTGTTTGTGTATAAAATATGGTTTAAATGATTGTATGGTAATAATAATATAATGTATGCTAAGCATTAAAGAACTAAGCCGCTGATCTGAATTAGGTTTGCAGATCATTCTGACTTTTGTTGTCTGCATTAGCTGACTGCCCAGTCATGACAGATTCTCAGCAAACAGTAAAATTTTATTATCAACTTAAGTTATACTAAAGGCAAGCCCGATCGTTGTCCCATTGACTCTGGCTACACATTGTACTTCAATCAGTTTTCAAAAAGACCCTGTAGTTCCTAAGTTATTTGTAAACGTATTAGAGCATAGGAGGTGCAGAAAAAAAATGAGACGAAACAGTGGGTGTGGCAACAGCAATGTGATGTAAGCACACTGTGCGCTTTATATATACAGTATCATAGTAAAAAAAATAAGTGCACTGTTGTGCCTCTAGTTATTACTGGCAGCACATAGTGTGACCAAAGAGGAGGGCGGGGTTTCAGAGCTGCAGAGAGAGGCAGCCAATCAGGATGTCTGGGGAGGGAGAGGGGGTGTTCCTGTTTTCAGTCCACTGAAGGTTGATTGAAGGACTGGTCAGTGGGGTGGAGACTGAAAGATGAATAAGGAAGTAATTTACTTACTAAGTAGACCAACATAGCAGGAAAGATAATGCTGGAGGGACTCCAGCACTGTAAGGTAAGCTACTAATATTTAGTTTTTAACTTTTGACTTGCCAGTCAAAAAAAAGGGAACACAGAAAATACTTCAACAGCAAACAAGTCAAACCAGACTATTTTCATAAACCCAAAAAATGCATCTTTAGTCAGGCTTCTTCGCCATCATATGAAAAAAATACATCATTATACCATTTCAAATAACTTACCTATCATGTAAAAATAATTCTGATGTTCTGATGTTCTGAAGATCTGATGATCTGAAGTTCAGTTCTACTGTGGCATTTCTCAGGTACTACAGGTGAAGTCCAGGGAGATACAGCCCTAGATTTATTTTCTTTCAAGATCTCTTAGTCCAAAAAGCATAACTACTCACACCACGAGTAAACCCATTAGGACAAACGTGGCATAGGACTTCTCCAACCAAAATTGTTCATGTCCTGGTAGTTGTGTCAATAGAAATGCAATATTTTAAATTGATGAAATACTATGTAACATATAATGGAAAAAAACACATTTAGACACTTGTAAGACAGAAATAGATAAACCTTGAAGCACAAAAGAAAAATATAGTGACATTAGCAACATTTTGTTCTTTTGTGGTTTTCTTTGGCAAGTATAGATATTTATGTTTATTAAAGTGTAACGAACACCTCCATCCTAATAAAGGCCCTGTTCTCCTTATATACTTATATAATTTACATATGTTACTCTAAATTCCTTTGGTTTATAACCATTTTATTCATTTTACATGTATGTATTTTCTCCTGCTTTTTAGTACTTGTCAATGTGCAAAAACAATGCTAGTCAACTAAGGTATCATAAAGAAGTCCTCTGGAAAAATGGTTATTGAATTATTATCCTTTGGTACCTCAAAGACTAATGCAATTCAAAAGTGCAAATTATTTCATAAATATATTTCTCTGAGATACAGATAACCAGGATTTAATCATTAAACTGAATGAAATTGTACACACACTACAATGATAAAAATTCCTGTATAAACCTAGACGCTAAAATATGAATATTTAGTCATATCGATCTCTCTTTCCCTCTTACTCTCTCGCTCTTTTTCTATATAAATTGTGTGCTCCTAGTGTTTTAGTAATGTTTACCCATTTTTGGTTAAGAACCAAAAAGGCTTGGGTATGTAAAAATCTAAGCAAGGGTCCATGGGTACCATATAGGAATCAAATGCAATTTCCATTTTTACTGCTATCACTTTTGTTGTATTCATTCTAGGTTCTACTTTAGGAATCTATAATAGGTTGTATGGTTGAAAGTGAACAGTTTCTCCCATTAAAGATTCTGAGAAAGTGTATATTCTTAATAACATCATTCAGCGAAGCATGTGTTTTTCTCATCCACTATTTAAAAAACACCCTTCTTTTCCCCCAACAGATTTTGACTCTTCTTCTGAGTGGAGGGCAACCAGCGTGTCATTTTGGAATATGTCCATTGTTTGGCATTCGGCTTAGGTCTACTTTCAAGTGCTTTCAAGTTGCAGAGGATGAACCTGTTCCATAAGTACCAGTCTCAGGGGAAGATTTAGGCTGACTTAAAAAAAAAATACTTTTTTAAAATATGTACAGAAAAGAAGTAATCACTTACTACTAAAGAATATAGGAATGTAGGGCACATCCTGTTGTTGTTTTTGCATTTCATAGTATTACTGCCACTAAAGTAAGGTGTATTTATACTTACAGGTACACATATTGTTTGGTTATACTCAGGGGCATGGTGTGTGTACAGCTAAACTAATTACAATAACACAGTACACATTAATTGGATCCCTAAAGATATTATAGCCACTTAAGAAGTGCCAAAGCGTTTAAGGCTAAAAGTAATAAATAGGGAGGGTTATCCAGAATTCTACCTCTCTGTGACCCATTCAATAAGCCATTAACTGCCATTCCTGGTTATAGATATACTTTAAAAAAATGTATGTTTGTAGATGCATGTTTAATAAATATTTGTATATCTGAATCTACTATTGTTCAGTATTTTTCCAGTCCTTTCTCTTCTACATAACTTATTCTTTGTCTGTGTTAGTGGAAGCGCAATCACTTAAAGTGGCACAAATTTTTTTTCTGCTATCCTCCACACGTACTCACCCCCCCTAAGTAAATCAGATGAGGCAGATGGCTTGGAGGTGGCCCCGGTTTAAAAAAACAAACTTGTTTTCCACTGCCGAGGCCACGTCCACCAGATATTATTGAGATCCTCAATTGACTGATTGTAAGAATGGCGTCTTAGGTGACTCAGTCCACTGGCCACATCCCCACATTCCATGTAGTTCATGAATCACTCCCGCCAGGAATGGGGCCGCTGTTAAAAGTGATTTTACCAGCAGCCCTGGGGATTTCACATTGCATAGCATTCCGGGGTGTAGGCTAACGGCTGGCCATATAGCCTATGGACTCCAGGGACGCTTTTGAGATGCGCCCCCCCCCCCCCCCGAAACAGAATCTGCAAGCTTTCATACCAGCTGTTAACCTGCTATATGGAATTTCCTTGAGGAATCCCTACCCAACTAAGGAAGGACGAGATTTTCTCCTCAGTGTCCTTACAGTCCCACATGGGCTTCCATGTGGGGCTCATTCACATAAATGGCCAGTGTTAGAGCAGCATGGGTCACAATAGTGCTTGGAAGACAAACAACCGCTAGCTGTCACAATATGAGTGATGCTGTTGGTGGTGATATCTATTCTCAGCTATGTGACAGGAGGGAAGTTTCCTGTTGAATACACAAGGTGCTATAAAACAAGCCCCACTCAGCAAGTTACCAGCCAATGCAAGTACATGTGGATACTGTTGCAATAAAATGTTAGCAAGCACACCACCCAGGGAGATGGGGCAGAGCTATAGAGACATTTGGGGGGCCCATGGCATAAAACCAATTCTTATGCCCTTTAGAATAGGTCCAGTGCTCTGCCAGAGATGGCCCCAAAAATGGACACCTTCTGCTGGTGCAGCTGCATGTGGGTATGCCACTGCCTACCCTCTGAACTGGTATAAGGATCCTTGGTACTGCTTACTGTTTTAAAAGTAGTAAAAATGTATTTTCCTATTTACCACTGTGAATTATATTTCTTAGACCTAAACATCTCCACTCTTCCCTCTCTTCCCTCTTTTCCCTCTTTTGTCCCAGACTGTATTACAGCTATCCTCTCATTCACGTCATCTCATTCCTTCATACTAAACATGGACAAAACCATGAGGAGCTTGGTAAGCCATCCACCATCCAATTCTGCTTCAGTCTCCAACAATAATTGTCAATGGTCTCACAATCACTTTAGCTACCCAAGCAAGATGTCTTGAACTCCTCGCATTTAGGCACTATCCACGTTCTGTCATCTCCAACCTAAAAACATTTACTGCGCCTGTCCCTTCCTCACTTTCAGGATTCCTCACGAATTTCTAAATACTCTTGCATGTGCATGTTTCCACGCGTGCTTACAGAGCTGCACTTCATTCAAACAGACCACTTTTGCACACCGTTCAGAAGCCCGGGTGCCGACCTTGCAGACAGTACATTCATAGGTCTTCCTTTATGCACGCTGATCACACATGTTCACTGACTATTTAATGGAGGCCCCTGCAGTTAAGCTTTGCTGTGTTGTCAACTACCTTGGACCTAATGACCTTGTGAATCTATGTGATATGCTTACCTGTTGTGACCCGTCTTGTACTTCAAATCTGCATCTGATCTGCCTGTACTGACCTCAGCTTCCATTTGGCTCACGTTCATTGTTTGTGACCCCCAACCTTAGCTTGAACATCAACCTCACTTTTTTGCCTGTGACCAAGACCTTGGCTCTCCTTATGGCTTTATCTGATCCTGAGGTACCTTGATCTGGTGACTTCCTTTCTCTTGGGGAATGACACTGGTTGTGCCTACAGTGGAGTCTGACAGTGAAAATCAGGTTCTGCCAGTAGACAAAGGTCCCCTTGAGGAGGTTGTCTGATTTCAGTTCTGCAAAGGGGGTAGCATCTTCTTCAGGCCTGCCTGGACAATCTTCAGCATCAGAGAACCCTTATTTCAGGCTCTCTGATATATCTTAGTTATCAATCTGTGGTGCGAGCCAGGCTCACTGTGCCTGCCAACCCGGGCACCCAGGAACCCCATATTGCTTTCTGACAGTCTATATGTGCTACCCAGGTCGTACTGGAGAGAATTACAAAAAAGTGTTCATTGATGAAAAAGGTTGTGAATCCCTGTTATAGGTGAAAAAGGGTAACTTTAAAAGTATTTGACATTTATCAGACCAAAATGTTTTATGTTTACCTCCTTGGATTGCCATGGGAAAATATTGTTCTTGTACATGGCAGTTGTTACTGCTAGGGCTCTAAATCGATGACCTAATGGGAGTTTTTTGCAGTAGGAACAGCCAGGTACAAACATTTTTTTTTCCAATTGCAAAATTCCGGCCACCAACTTGCTACTATCAGGATTAATTTAATAGGCGAAAGCAGTCCAGGCCATGTGACTGGGCTGGATTTTGCTGGGAGAATACAGTGTCAGTAAGGAGAACCTGCACTGGCATTTACTCTAAAACCACACCGATTAAGACAATTTGTAAACAGCAATTTTCAAGTGTGACATAAGTTTTGGGGTATTGCCCTTATCAGCACTAGGCTGGAGATAAATGGCTGCCAGGAAGTTGAGACTTTGGGCAGAGGCACATGTTAGGCTAAATAAAGTGCTTTCAGTGGACTGTACGTCTATGAACACTTCTTTCTCTTAAAACACACCCATATTGGAGAGTGCGCATGCGTGCGGGGAGCGGATGACGCCTTAGATCCGCGCTCCGCAGTTACCTGGCTCCCCGGCCCCTCACAGCCCCCTGCAACCAGCGGTTTTGGGCTCCGCTAGCTGGGGCATGCCCCAGGACCCCACACACCAACTTTGGGCCGGATCCGAGGTGGGTCCCAAATCGGTGCTGGCTGACAGGTACTGAGGAGCGATCGCCGCCATTTTGCACCCAGCTGCTGCCTGGCTCCCTGGCCCCTCACAGCCTTCAAAGACCGGCGCTCTTGGGCTCCGCCAACTGGGGCAGACCCCAGGACCCCACCTACCTAGCCTCAGCTCGATGTGAGGGGGGTCCCGGACTCTTGCAGGACGGCAGGCAAGGAGGAACAGCCGCCGCCATCTTGATTTCTGTAGCTGCTAGGCTTCCTGGCCCCTCACAGTTCCCAGGGACAGGCGGTTTTGCCCCCTGCTGATTGGGGCAGACCCCGGGACCCCACACATTTAAATTCTATTCAGATCCGAGGAGACCCCGAAATCGTGCTGGGCAGCAGACTAAGAAGAGCAGCCCCTGCCATCTTGGATCCTGCCCCTATTCACACTGCCAGTGTCATCCCTGAAGCAGATACCAAATTAAGGGGGCAGGCACCTCCTAACTGGGGGCTCATGTGAGTGCTCCTGCGACGTGCTCCTGCAGTATGGTCCACATTGCACCTCACTATTTCCAAGAGATGCTAGTCTTATGAATGGCTTCATAATTCTGGACAGATGCACAAGTTAAGCGCACTGGATTACTGATAACCCGTCAGTCCAGGATATACATCTGAGCCTTTATGCCTGGCTAAATTTGCTACTCACATCAGCATTGAAGGGGCGATATTTCTTTGCAGACTGCAGCGCAGCCTCCAATAAGCGCAGCAAGTACCATCAGTCTCTCCCCTGCGTGTCCTTTGTTATCGCTCACTATAGAAGTGACTTTTAACTAGTGTCTGAAGGAGAAAAGTTCTCATTTGCATCCTGATGAATGCGGGTCTTCCTTTGGCTCCCCTTTAAGGTCCGCCTCATTTCTTCAATTTGCTCACCTATCTAAGCTATTCACAAAATCTGACGGCGCTGCAGGTCTTATTTTCCGTGACCTTATTACGTGGCTCCAACTAATCTCGGCATCAAATTTGCCCACGTCCTTTGTCTAGGATGGAAACGTCTACGCCTTCCCAGGACGACCCTCAAGTCCCCTCCGATCTTTTGCCAGAAGATGAGTCCTGGATGGACGACTCCGTGCATGGTTCGCCTTCTAAACCGCAACCGCCGCCACTAGATAGATATGAGGCCATGCTTGAGAAAGCCCTTGAACGTTGGGCCCTGAACATTACAACTCAGATCTCTGCCAATCTTTCAGCGGAAATCAAAGAACTGGGCCAAAGAGTTGACGATCTTGAACAACAACAGTCAGCACATAACTCTGAGCTGTCTTCCTTTGGAACAGAATTAGAGGCCCTGAAAAACGAAAACCTCACTCTTCATCATAAGATCGAGGACATGGAGAATCGTTCCCGCAGAGCTAATATTAGAATCAGGGGTATCCCAGAATCTGTTATTGATTTACAATCCACGGCAATGGCCCTTTTCCAGGAGCTTGCCCCGTCCATCCCAATTGAGAGATTGGAATTCGACAGGATACACCGGGCCTTGCAAAAGAAGAGAGCAGATGGTCTTCCGCGGGACGTTCTGGTAAAATTCCATTTTTTCCGCACAAAAGAATTGCTTATGACGACTGCGAGGGATCAAGGCTCACTTAAATTTCAGAATTTTGACTACCAATTATTTGCTGACATCTCTCCACAAACTATCAGCAGGAGGCGGGCTATGAAACCATCCCTTGAAATTTTGCAGGCCAAAGGAATCCGATCCAAATGTGGGTTTCCTTTCAAAATCTCATTTCTCCACTCCGACCAGAGGTATGAGGCATCCACGCCACAAGAGTTGGAGAACATCCTGGCATCAATGGGTTTGAAAGCCCATACTGTAGTACCAACCCCCCCTCCACAAAAGAAGAGAGCACTTTCCTTCTCGCCAGCGCCAAAAGATAAACACGGTCCAAGGAGAAGCACTCCCTCTACGAGCAAGTCAGGGACTGGACTGTCCCATAAGTTCACTAAGCCGGCCTCTGGAGAAGGGTGATGAGTGAGATTCCTGGTGCGTTTTGCTGGGGCTCTTACTTCCCCCTCGATCCTTTGGTGATCGTGCCATGCGTTTATCCTGTTGTTCCTATTTAGTGTTAATTGCAATTTATTCTAGCTGTGGTTTTAAGTTTAATCGGAAACTATCTCTACAAATGTACCCTTGCCTTAAGTTCTATAATTCAGTTTTATGAACAAAGGAGTTTCTTAAAGTTTAAATGCTATACTCAGACGAGTACCACTACCCTTATCCTATAGAATGTTGATAGTACAAATTGTTGCTGTTTAATGTTTTGCTAATTGTTTTGCGGGCCGGGGGCCCAGGTTCTAGGTCTTGCACACTCCAAGCTCCCCAACCCGTCGGCTTCCGTCGAGTTGGGAAGTTTTTGATACTGACCAATTGTTGTGGGTCAACCAATCCGCAATTTCTAATTGTAACCTCTTTGGAGGACCCTTATTGCGATAGCATTCCCCATTGGGGCTGAGGCCTTCTAGCCCCAGTGGGAAATTCTGTTTTCAAGTTGGGAGGCGTTTCTTCCTCCCTTAGGTCTTTTATAATATGTCAATATCATGCTTTTCCCCTCTCTCCACTTTTTTAGCTTTCCTTTTTTTCCGTCCTTGGGTGTCCATCCTTTACATAGTAACAGCTCATAAATAGCTTCAAAATGGCAGTTAAAGTGGTTTCGCTTAATGTACAAGGTCTAAATGTTCCCCAGAAAAGAGTCAAAGCCTTTCGACAGATGAGAGCTCTTCATGCTGATATTGTGTGCTTTCAGGAGACCCATTTCACCAAGAACAATACCCCCAAATTCCTTAGTGCTGATTACCCCCTCTTCTTTACGGCCTCTGCCGATGCCAAAAAAAGAGGGGTTCTCATCGCCTTTAAGCGCTCACTCCCCTTCTCCTCGGAGCAGACAATACGAGACCCACAGGGTCGTTTTCATATAATTGTAGGTACAATCCAAGATCAACCAATTACGACAGCTACGTACTATGCTCCAAATCACAATCAGAACGCTTTTTTCGAGGAGTTCCTGAAAACCCTGGACCCCTTGGTAAAGGGGTTCTTAATAGTAGCTGGGGATTCTAACCAAATCTTGCATCCGACTCTAGATCGATATGCGGTTGATCGTCCGGTGGTTGCGGGTAAGGATGGCTCCTCGGGAAAGGCGTTTTGTTCCCTTCTAAATTATTATCATTTAGCTGATGCGTGGAGGGAACTTCACCCCACTAAGAGAGACTATACTCACTATTCCAGTCCGCACAAGGTGTTCACTAGAATTGACCACATTTTCTTACAGCTTCCCTCCTTGCCTCTCTTGACCCACTCCTCTATAGTACCAATTGTCTGGTCTGATCACGATTTAGTCTTGGTCGAATTAAACTCCCTTACGCAGAGATCCCCACAAAAATCATGGAAGTTATACGACCCCATGTTATCGGATGAGATCCTGCTTGAACGTAAACGAAAGGTGATTGAGGATTTCTATTCGGAAAACACAGGGTCTGTAAACTCAGATGCTCTGCTTTGGGAAGCCCATAAGGCTGTTCTCCGGGGTCATTTCATTCAAGAATCAGCTAGAAGAAAAGCTATGTATAAGAAGCAGCTCAATACATTACTAGATGCATACCACTTAGCCTCTTCTGACTATAAGACCCGCCCATCTAGGCGACATAGGGTTGCCCTTAACCAGGCCAGCGACCGGCTTAATATGTACCTTTCAAGTGAGGCCGAACGTCAAATCAATAGATCAAGGTTCAAGTGGTATCGTCTGAGTAATAAACCTAATACCCCCCTGGCTAGAAGGCTCAGAGGAGTTACACAGAGGGTCAAACCTCTACGTATCAAAACCCTGGATGGCTCAATTTCAAGCAACCCTGCCAAGGTGGTAGCGACATTTAGTAAGCATCTTGAGGACCTTTACAAGCCTAAGGCAGCACTAGATGAGCGCCTAGCCGAGAAATTGTTAGGCCAACTACAGCTACCCTCCCTCTCTGAAGAAGACAGGGCATCATTAGAGATGCCGGTTCAGCTCTCTGAGGTCCAGGATGCAATTAGTTCTTTAAAAATTGGGAAGCAGCCGGGACCGGATGGTTTCACCATTATTATTATAAAAAATTATCCCAAATACTTTCCCCACGCCTGGTTCGTGTCAGGTCCCGGAGACACCCACCTTCCAATAAACCAGCAACCCCCAATCTCCGCTGCTTTCTTCACCTATAGTAAGCCCCCGTTTGCCGGGACGCTAGACACGCCTCACCGGACACGGTTGCCCCCAGGTCTTATTAGCACAAAGGATGCTGATTTATGCAGGGGAAGGCAGATGAATCCAGGGACTAGACTGAGTAGCGATAAACGGACAAGGGTCATACACGGGTGGTCAAACCGAGGAGGCACGGTACAGAAGGGTTAGACGGAAGAATGGTCAGGGGCAAGCCAAGGGTCACAACGGGAGGTCAGAAGTTCGCGGTACAAAGGAGCAGGCAGAATCGTAGTCAAAGGGCAAGCAAGGTCGGTCCAGGCGGCAATCAGGGATGGTCAAAACAAGGCAAAATCACAAGGAGAAGAGCAATCCAAATCACACCCAGTAGCACGCTATAACGGGCAACGACTGACTGCAGGGTGAACACTTATATAGGACGGGGACTGACTGGATTGGCTGCGGGGAGGAGTGTAGTGATTGGAGCAACTGGGATCTCTGGGCTGATTGCCCAGTTTGAATAGGGAGGCGGACTGTGTTATAGGGCACATGCTCTTTAATAACAAGGGCTCATTGGCCCAATTCACTGTGGAGAGGCGGACTGTATTTGGGTACATGCCCTTGAATAACTAGGGCTCATTGGCCCAATAAAATCACCTCCGGCGGGCGCGCTGTGCGCAGCGCCGCCGGAGAGCATAGGAGGACCTGAGACGCGCGTGCACGCGCGTGCGTGGACACGCGCCGGGAGCGCGCCGCACAGAGAGCGGCGCGACCGCTCCCGACGCCGCCGAGCCGGAAGCCGCCTGAGAAGCTGCTCGTGACAGCCGAGCGGCGGGCGGGCAGGAGCGACGCCGACCCGCCGCTGGCTGCAGCAGACGTGTATCCCGCCGAGAGGAGTCGGCGGGGGAGCGAAGGCCAGGTAAGGAGGTGGCAGTGGCCGTGACAGTTCGTACATTTAATTCCCTTAGGGAAGGTGATTCGTGGAGTACGGATGCGCTTACCGCAGCCGTCTGTATGATACCCGAACCTAATGCTGACTCGGCCCTTTGGTCCAATCATAGACCCATTTCTCTATTAAACATTGATGTTAAGCTTCTCGCTAAAGTTCTGGCGACAAGACTCAACAAGTTCATAGGGACTCTAAAGAGCAGGCAGGATTTATTCCCCACCGTTAGGTGGGGGATAATATCCGCAAGGCTATCAATCTAATTCATCATGCCAGGAAGGAAGGCAGCATGGCCATGTTACTAACACTGGATGTCCGGAAAGCATTCGATACTGTGGCATGGGACTACCTACACTTTATACTAAAGAAGTGGGGTATGGGTTCCTCTTTTACGGCATGGATTGCCTCGTTATATTCCAATCCGGGAGCTTTTATCAAATATTCGAGTTACTCCTCCAACAGGTTTACCCTTGGCAGAAGCACGAGACAAGGTTGCCCCCTTTCCCCTATACTATTTGCCCTTGCCATTGAGCCCCTCTCCAAGATGCTGCAGAACAATATCAACATTAAGGGGATAAAGATAGGAGGGTATGACCATAAAATTTCCCTATTTGCAGATAACATTTTAATGTTGGTATCTGACCCTATAACGTCCCTTCCGAACCTTCTCCACACCCTAGATGAATTTTCCAGAATATCCGGATTACAAATTAATGCCTCAAAATCTCAAGCGCTCAACATATCTCTTCCCGAGGGTACACTGGCCACGCTTAAATCTTCCTTTAGCTTCTCCTGGCAAGACCACCACATTAAATACTTGGGTGTCCGCCTTACAGCAAATTATGATTCCCTTTACGCCGCCAACTACCCTGCCATGGCCAAGGATCTTCGCGCTCTTCTGGTCACGTGGACCAGACTGAACCTGTCATGGCTGGGAAGGATAACGGCGGTCAAAATGACCTGGCTCCCTAAATTGCTCTACTTTTTTCGGGTTCTCCCAATTCCAATCCCGGCTTCTTTTATTAGGGGTCTCCAGGCATCTTTGAACTCCTTTATCTGGGGGAAGCAGAAACCGCGGGTTAATCGTGGGACACTATACAAACCGAAGCAACAGGGGGGCCTTGGGGTTCCCAATTTAATACGATATTACTCTGCATGTCAGATTGCCCAATTGTCTGCCCTCCACGCTGGTATAGAAAGACCACTGTGGGTGGATATCGAACAGACCAGCTGCTCTCCGATAGGGATAGTGAACTTGTTATGGCTATCAGCATCGACCTACATGGATATTGACAACCCCGTCTTGAATCGCTCCCTCAAAATATGGAAGACAAATAGGGTGAAAGCTAACCTTTCCTCCCCTCAGACCCCCCTGCTCTCTATATTTGGTAACCCTGAATTTCTCCCAGCCCTCCAAGAGCCGTCGGCTTTCTCCTGGTGGAGGACACACAACTTAACGAAAGTTAAAGATTTTTTATCGCATAGGGGTATGATAACCTTTTCCGACCTCCAATCGCTTAGGGATATTTCGAGTAAAGAGTTTCTACGCTTTCTGCAAATTATTCACTATATCGGGGCTAAAACAAAGTTGGGGTCAGTACCAAAACCTTCCTCGCCCTTTGAAGCTATATGCGAGACGCAGCCTCTCGGTAAAGGGACGGTATCAACGCTGTATCAGGTATTGGGTGAGGCAGATGGGAAATCCCTCCCGGCCTACACCACTAGATGGACGGAGGACCTTGGCATAAATCTTTCGGACGAGGACTGGAAGGTAATATGGAGGAACTCATTTACCAAATTCCTCCACACAGGCGCCCAGGAGACTAATAGCAAAGTTCTACTTCGTTGGTACCTGGTTCCAGAGCGGATTCACAAGTTTTGCCCTACGTACTCTGCAGATTGCTTTAGAAACTGCCGTGAGCAAGGAACCTATATTCATGTTTGGTGGGAGTGTAGGCTGGTGAAACAGTATTGGGCTAAGGTATTCTATCTCATATTTAAGGCGACAGGCCTGCGTTTGACCCTCACACCCCAATTAGCTCTTCTAAATCTAAGACCTCCCGACTGCCCCAGAACACAGTTTGAGCTAGTGAGGCATATCCTAACAGCTGCTAATATTAACGAGGTAATGCTATTTGAAAAGATGGTTGCCTCAATGCAGGGGGATCTTACTCCCTTCCTAGCTACCTGGGAAGGCTGGATCACCTATTTTCAGCCCAAAAACTTTGATCGTCACCTATTTGTACCTTAGCTCCCACCTTCTGTAACCCAGTGTTACCTTTTCGACTTAGTAGTAGAATGGACACCCACCCTGTTTCTTCTTTCCCTCCTATTCATCCCCCGACTATGTTCTTTATTCTCTTAGTATGTTATGTTCTCAAATTCTCAGCCGTTGTTGTTTCCAAAATGAGTTGAATGCTCTGTATATTATCTCGTTTGGCCTCTAATTTCTGTGATAATGATTTCAACTAGATGCGGTTTTTACAATTTGAAATGTAAGCTGTTTTTGGTTGTAACAATTGCCTATCTTCAATAAAAATATTGTGGAAAAAAAAAACACACCCATATTGTAAGGACTCCAAGAAGCTTTTGGGAACCACTAAAAGTTAACTAATATGCCCACGTATTCATTGCCTAAACAATAGTAACAAAATAAATATATTTCTATGTAAAAAAAGTAAATAAAAAAAGATATTTAAATTATTTTCTTATAATTATTTTCTTATAATTATTAGTGATGAGCGAGTAGTATTCGACCGAGCCGGTATTCGATCGAATACTACGCTGTTCGTCATACTCGATTTCGATCGAGTACAGCGGCGATGGCGCACTCACAATTCGTTTCCCCTCCCACCTTCCCTGGCGCGTTTTTTACACCAATCACCATGCAGGGGGGGTGGGACAGGTCCTGGGAGGACGCTGGCATCGCGAAAACGGCGTCTACACGCATTGGCTGGAAAAACCATGTGACCTCGAATATACAAAACTCAGCACTTCCTCTTCGTCAGCATTAGCAGCTTGAACTTAGTGAGGGACAGACGCTCACAGCAGGGAAAGACAGGCTGTCGCTGGCAGGGCCCCAGAAGCTCGGAATATCGCTTTTACCACCATCTATACCAGCTACCAGAAGACAAGAGAGTCATTAAGAGCCCTTATTAGGGCTACTACGCTGAACGGTATATGGCTCATATGTAGGCAGGCAGGGCCCCAGAAGCTCAGAATATACCTTTTACCACCATATATACCAGCTACCAGAAGACAAGACAGTCCTTAAGAGCCCTTATTAGGGCTACTACGCTGAACAGTATATAGCTCATTTTCTATGTAGTCAGGCAGGGCCCCAGAAGCTCAGAATATACCTTTTACCACCATATATACCAGCTACCAGAAGACAAGACAGTCCTTAAGAGCCCTTATTAGGGCTACTACGCTGAACAGTATATAGCTCATTTTCTATGTAGTCAGGCAGGGCCCCAGAAGCTCAGAATATACCTTTTACCACCATATATACCAGCTACCAGAAGACAAGAGAGTCCTTAAGAGCCCTTATTAGGGCTACTATGTTGAACAGTATATAGCTCATTTTCTATGTAGTCAGGCAGGGCCCCAGAAGCTCAGAAAATACCTTTTACCACCATATATACCAGCTACCAGAAGACAAGAGAGTCCTTAATCCCTTATTAGTGCTGCTATGTTGAACAGTATATAGCTCATTTTCTATGTAGTCAGGCAGGGCCCCAGAAGCTCAGAATATACCTTTTACCACCATATATACCAGCTACCAGAAGACAAGAGAGTCCTTAAGAGCCCTTATTAGGGCTACTATGTTGAACAGTATATAGCTCATTTTCTATGTAGTCAGGCAGGGCCCCAGAAGCTCAGAATATACCTTTTACCACCATATATACCAGCTACCAGAAGACAAGAGAGTCCTTAATCCCTTATTAGTGCTGCTATGTTGAACAGCATATAGCTCATTTTCTATGTAGTCAGGCAGGGCCCCAGAAGCTCAGAATATACCTTTTACCACCATATATACCAGCTACCAGAAGACAAGAGAGTCCTTAAGAGCCCTTATTAGGGCTACTATGTTGAACAGTATTAAGCTCATATCCTATGTAGTCAGGCAGGGCCCCAGAAGCTCAGAATATACCTTTTACCACCATATATACCAGCTACCAGAAGACAAGAGAGTCATTGAGAGCCCTTATTAGGGCTACTATGCTGAACAGTATATAGCTCATATGTAGGCAGGCAGGGCCCCAGAAGCTCAGAATATACCTTTTACCACCATATATACCAGCTACCAGAAGACAAGAGAGTCCTTAGAGCCCTTATTAGGGCTACTATGTTGAACAGTATATATCTCATATCCTATGTAGTCAGGCCGGGCCCCAGAAGCTCAGAATATACCTTTTACCACCATATATACCAGCTACCAGAAGACAAGAGAGTCCTTAATCCCTTATTAGTGCTGCTATGTTGAACAGTATATAGCTCATTTTCTATGTAGTCAGGCAGGGCCCCAGAAGCTTAGAATATACCTTTTACCACCATATATACCAGCTACCAGAAGACAAGAGAGTCCTTAATCCCTTATTAGTGCTGCTATGTTGAACAGTATATAGCTCATATCCTATGTAGTCAGGCAGGGCCCCAGAAGCTCAGAATATACCTTTTACCACCATATATACCAGCTACCAGAAGACAAGAGAGTCCTTAAGAGCCCTTATTAGGGCTACTATGTTGAACAGTATATAGCTCATTTTCTATGTAGTCAGGCAGGGCCCCAGAAGCTCAGAATATACCTTTTACCACCATATATACCAGCTACCAGAAGACAAGAGAGTCCTTAATCCCTTATTAGTGCTGCTATGTTGAACAGTATATAGCTCATTTTCTATGTAGTCAGGCAGGGCCCCAGAAGCTCAGAATATACCTTTTACCACCATATATACCAGCTACCAGAAGACAAGACAGTCCTTAATCCCTTATTAGTGCTGCTATGTTGAACAGTATATAGCTCATTTTCTATGTAGTCAGGCAGGGCCCCAGAAGCTCAGAATATACCTTTTACCACCATATATACCAGCTACCAGAAGACAAGAGAGTCCTTAAGAGCCCTTATTAGGGCTACTATGTTGAACAGTATATAGCTCATTTTCTATGTAGTCAGGCAGGGCCCCAGAAGCTCAGAATATACCTTTTACCACCATATATACCAGCTACCAGAAGACAAGAGAGTCCTTAATCCCTTATTAGTGCTGCTATGTTGAACAGCATATAGCTCATTTTCTATGTAGTCAGGCAGGGCCCCAGAAGCTCAGAATATACCTTTTACCACCATATATACCAGCTACCAGAAGACAAGAGAGTCCTTAAGAGCCCTTATTAGGGCTACTATGTTGAACAGTATATAGCTCATATCCTATGTAGTCAGGCAGGGCCCCAGAAGCTCAGAATATACCTTTTACCACCATATATACCAGCTACCAGAAGACAAGAGAGTCATTGAGAGCCCTTATTAGGGCTACTATGCTGAACAGTATATAGCTCATATGTAGGCAGGCAGGGCCCCAGAAGCTCAGAATATACCTTTTACCACCATATATACCAGCTACCAGAAGACAAGAGAGTCCTTAAGAGCCCTTATTAGGGCTACTATGTTGAACAGTATATATCTCATATCCTATGTAGTCAGGCAGGGCCCCAGAAGCTCAGAATATACCTTTTACCACCATATATACCAGCTACCAGAAGACAAGAGAGTCCTTAATCCCTTATTAGTGCTGCTATGTTGAACAGTATATAGCTCATTTTCTATGTAGTCAGGCAGGGCCCCAGAAGCTTAGAATATACCTTTTACCACCATATATACCAGCTACCAGAAGACAAGAGAGTCCTTAATCCCTTATTAGTGCTGCTATGTTGAACAGTATATAGCTCATATCCTATGTAGTCAGGCAGGGCCCCAGAAGCTCAGAATATACCTTTTACCACCATATATACCAGCTACCAGAAGACAAGAGAGTCCTTAAGAGCCCTTATTAGGGCTACTATGTTGAACAGTATATAGCTCATTTTCTATGTAGTCAGGCAGGGCCCCAGAAGCTCAGAATATACCTTTTACCACCATATATACCAGCTACCAGAAGACAAGAGAGTCCTTAATCCCTTATTAGTGCTGCTATGTTGAACAGTATATAGCTCATTTTCTATGTAGTCAGGCAGGGCCCCAGAAGCTCAGAATATACCTTTTACCACCATATATACCAGCTACCAGAAGACAAGACAGTCCTTAAGAGCCCTTATTAGGGCTACTACGCTGAACAGTATATAGCTCATTTTCTATGTAGTCAGGCAGGGCCCCAGAAGCTCAGAATATACCTTTTACCACCATATATACCAGCTACCAGAAGACAAGAGAGTCCTTAATCCCTTATTAGTGCTGCTATGTTGAACAGTATATAGCTCATTTTCTATGTAGTCAGGCAGGGCCCCAGAAGCTCAGAATATACCTTTTACCACCATATATACCAGCTACCAGAAGACAAGAGAGTCCTTAATCCCTTATTAGTGCTGCTATGTTGAACAGTATATAGCTCATTTTCTATGTAGTCAGGCAGGGCCCCAGAAGCTCAGAATATACCTTTTACCACCATATATACCAGCTACCAGAAGACAAGAGAGTCCTTAATCCCTTATTAGTGCTGCTATGTTGAACAGTATATAGCTCATTTTCTATGTAGTCAGGCAGGGCCCCAGAAGCTCAGAATATACCTTTTACCACCATATATACCAGCTACCAGAAGACAAGAGAGTCCTTAAGAGCCCTTATTAGGGCTACTATGTTGAACAGTATATAGCTCATTTTCTATGTAGTCAGGCAGGGCCCCAGAAGCTCAGAATATACCTTTTACCACCATATATACCAGCTACCAGAAGACAAGAGAGTCCTTAATCCCTTATTAGTGCTGCTATGTTGAACAGTATATAGCTCATTTTCTATGTAGTCAGGCAGGGCCCCAGAAGCTCAGAATATACCTTTTACCACCATATATACCAGCTACCAGAAGACAAGAGAGTCCTTAAGAGCCCTTATTAGGGCTACTATGTTGAACAGTATATAGCTCATATCCTATGTAGTCAGGCAGGGCCCCAGAAGCTCAGAATATACCTTTTACCACCATATATACCAGCTACCAGAAGACAAGAGAGTCCTTAAGAGCCCTTATTAGTGCTGCTATGTTGAACAGTATATAGCTCATTTTCTATGTAGTCAGGCAGGGCCCCAGAAGCTCAGAATATACCTTTTACCACCATATATACCAGCTACCAGAAGACAAGAGAGTCCTTAAGAGCCCTTATTAGGGCTACTATGTTGAACAGTATATAGCTCATATCCTATGTAGTCAGGCAGGGCCCCAGAAGCTCAGAATATACCTTTTACCACCATATATACCAGCTACCAGAAGACAAGAGAGTCCTTAAGAGCCCTTATTAGGGCTACTATGTTGAACAGTATATAGCTCATATCCTATGTAGTCAGGCAGGGCCCCAGAAGCTCAGAATATACCTTTTACCACCATATATACCAGCTACCAGAAGACAAGAGAGTCCTTAAGAGCCCTTATTAGGGCTACTATGTTGAACAGTATATAGCTCATTTTCTATGTAGTCAGGCAGGGCCCCAGAAGCTCAGAATATACCTTTTACCACCATATATACCAGCTACCAGAAGACAAGAGAGTCCTTAATCCCTTATTAGTGCTGCTATGTTGAACAGTATATAGCTCATTTTCTATGT
This sequence comes from Gastrophryne carolinensis, assembly GCA_027917425.1. NCBI lineage: Eukaryota > Metazoa > Chordata > Amphibia > Anura > Microhylidae > Gastrophryne > Gastrophryne carolinensis. Next base: position 432,616,750 of record CM051234.1, on the reverse strand, counting down.
AGTCAGGCAGGGCCCCAGAAGCTCAGAATATACCTTTTACCACCATATATACCAGCTACCAGAAGACAAGAGAGTCCTTAATCCCTTATTAGTGCTGCTATGTTGAACAGTATATAGCTCATTTTCTATGTAGTCAGGCAGGGCCCCAGAAGCTCAGAATATACCTTTTACCACCATATATACCAGCTACCAGAAGACAAGAGAGTCCTTAATCCCTTATTAGTGCTGCTATGTTGAACAGTATATAGCTCATTTTCTATGTAGTCAGGCAGGGCCCCAGAAGCTCAGAATATACCTTTTACCACCATATATACCAGCTACCAGAAGACAAGAGAGTCCTTAAGAGCCCTTATTAGGGCTACTATGTTGAACAGTATATAGCTCATATCCTATGTAGTCAGGCAGGGCCCCAGAAGCTCAGAATATACCTTTTACCACCATATATACCAGCTACCAGAAGACAAGAGAGTCCTTAAGAGCCCTTATTAGGGCTACTATGTTGAACAGTATATAGCTCATTTTCTATGTAGTCAGGCAGGGCCCCAGAAGCTCAGAATATACCTTTTACCACCATATATACCAGCTACCAGAAGACAAGAGAGTCCTTAAGAGCCCTTATTAGGGCTACTATGTTGAACAGTATATAGCTCATATCCTATGTAGTCAGGCAGGGCCCCAGAAGCTCAGAATATACCTTTTACCACCATATATACCAGCTACCAGAAGACAAGAGAGTCCTTAAGAGCCCTTATTAGGGCTACTATGTTGAACAGTATATAGCTCATTTTCTATGTAGTCAGGCAGGGCCCCAGAAGCTCAGAATATACCTTTTACCACCATATATACCAGCTACCAGAAGACAAGAGAGTCCTTAATCCCTTATTAGTGCTGCTATGTTGAACAGTATATAGCTCATTTTCTATGTAGTCAGGCAGGGCCCCAGAAGCTCAGAATATACCTTTTACCACCATATATACCAGCTACCAGAAGACAAGACAGTCCTTAATCCCTTATTAGTGCTGCTATGTTGAACAGTATATAGCTCATTTTCTATGTAGTCAGGCAGGGCCCCAGAAGCTCAGAATATACCTTTTACCACCATATATACCAGCTACCAGAAGACAAGAGAGTCATTGAGAGCCCTTATTAGGGCTACTATGCTGAACAGTATATAGCTCATATGTAGGCAGGCAGGGCCCCAGAAGCTCAGAATATACCTTTTACCACCATATATACCAGCTACCAGAAGACAAGAGAGTCCTTAAGAGCCCTTATTAGGGCTACTATGTTGAACAGTATATATCTCATATCCTATGTAGTCAGGCAGGGCCCCAGAAGCTCAGAATATCGCATTTACCACCATATATACCAGCTACCAGAAGACAAGAGAGTCATTGAGAGCCCTTATTAGGGCTGCTATGTTTTAAAAATTGTGTGGAGGCCCAAGAGCTGAGACCTTTTAAAAATTGTGTGGAGGCCCAAGAGCTGAGACCTTTTAAAAATTGTGTGGAGGCCCACGAGCTGAGACCTCTTAAAAATTGTGTGGAGGCCCAAGAGCTGAGACCTTTTAAAAATTGTGTGGAGGCCCAAGAGCTGAGACCTCTCAAACATTGTGTGGAGGCCCAAGAGCTGAGACCTTTTAAAAATTTTGTGGAGGCCCACGAGCTGAGACCTCTTAAAAATTGTGTGGAGGCCCAAGAGCTGAGACCTTTTAAAAATTGTGTGGAGGCCCAAGAGCTGAGACCTCTCAAACATTGTGTGGAGGCCCAAGAGCTGAGACCTTTTAAAAATTGTGTGGAGGCCCACGAGCTGAGACCTCTTAAAAATTGTGTGGAGGCCCAAGAGCTGAGACCTTTTAAAAATTGTGTGGAGGCCCAAGAGCTGAGACCTCTCAAACATTGTGTGGAGGCCCAAGAGCTGAGACCTTTTAAAAATTGTGTGGAGGCCCAAGAGCTGAGACCTCTTAAAAATTGTGTGGAGGCCCAAGAGCTGAGACCTTTTAAAAATTGTGTGGAGGCCCAAGAGTTGAGACCTCTTAAAAATTGATTGTATTAAGCCTAAGAGGTGAGCCATAATTTTTTTCATTAATACAGCAATTCTACGGCGGTTAAGGAGGAGGAGGAGGAGGAGGAGGAGGAAATGGCACTTCATACAGATGGCACTTCACTCTTGGCTGCTTTCCACTGTTGTACAAGCAAAGTCCGGGTCAATCCACTTGCTGTTCATTTTGATTAGCGTCAGCCTGTCGGCACTGTCGGTTGACAGGCAGCTGCGCTTATCGGTTATAATGCCCCCGGCTGCGCTGAACACACCCTTTCTGATAGCACGCTGGCGGCAGGGCAGGCAAGCACCTCCAAGGCGTACAGGGACAGTTCCAGCCACGTGTCCAACTTGGAGACCCAATAAGTGTAGGTCGCCGAGGGATCGGGGAGGACAGGGGTGTGGTCTGCCAGGTAGTCCCGCAACATCCGCCGATACTTGTCCCTCCTGCTGATAGCGGGCCCCGCAGTGATGGAAGTTGCACGAGGGGGTGACATGAACGTGTCCCACACCTTGGAGAGTGTTCCCCTGGTGGCTGTGGGCCTGATCGATGTTGTCAGACTCTGGGAGACACTCTCCTCTCTGCCGCCAGCGATGCTGGGTGGGAAAATCTGCATCATGTTCTGCAAGAGTTCCCTCTGGTATTCCAGTAATCGATTCGTCCTCTCCTCTACCGGAATAAAAGAGGAGAAGTTATCTTTATACCGGGGGTCCAGGAGTACGAAGACCCAGTATAGTTTGTTCTCCAATATCCGGACAACACGTATGTCCCGGGAAAAGCAGCCCAGCATGAAGTCAGCCATGTGTGCCAGACTCTGAGTAGGCATGACCTCACTGCCCCCACCAGAAGGATCATTTTCCATTTCCTCCTCTTCCTCCTCCTCTCCGCCCCATCCGCGCTGAACCAATGGGACGCACACAGCCTGACTGCTACCCTCGCCGCCAGCATCCTCTTCCACAGCCACCTCCACGTTGTCCTCCTCCTCCTCATCCTCCTCCTGCAACTGCCACCGAGCAGCAGACAAAAGTGTGGTCTGACTGTCTACCTGCGTTGCGTCTCCTCCTACCCCCATCTCCTCTGTGTGCAATGCGTTCTCCCTTATTGCGATGAGCGATTCTTTAAGGACGCCTAGGAGCGGGATGGTTACGCTCACTATAGCGTCCTCGCTGCTGACCTTCTTAGTGGACTCCTCAAAGATACGCAATACATCGCATATGTCTGCCATCCATGGCCACTCGTGGTTGGCAAACTGAGGGAGCTGAGTTGGAGGCACGCGTGGATGCATCATCTGGTACTCCATCAATGCTTTCTGCTGCTCACACACCCTGGCCAACATGCAATAGGTGGAATTCCAGCGAGTGGGCAGGTCGCACAACAGCCGATGTTGAGGCAAATGGAGGCGTTGCTGGATTTTTTTTTAAGCTAGCAGCAGCTACAGTTGACTTCCGAAAGTGAGCGCACAAGCGCCGCACTTTGACCAGTAGCTCTGCCAGGTTGGGGTAAGTCTTTAGAAACTTTTGTACTACCAAATTAAAAATGTGGGCCAGGCATGGTACGTGATTGAGTTCTGCAAGCTCCAGAGCCGCCACCAGGTTACGGCCGTTATCGCACACGACCATGCCTGGTCCTAGCTGCAGCGGCGACAGCCACATCTCTGTCTGCTGCAATATGGCGTGCCTCACCTCTGCGGTGCTGTGCTTCCTGTCGCCCAAGCTGATGAGCTTAAGCACCGCCTGCTGACGTCTCCCCGTGCCAGTGCTGCAACGCTTCCAGCTAGGGGCTGAGGGCGATGTTAAGGCAGAGGAGGAGGAGGAGGAGGAGGAGGAGGAGGAAGAGGAGGGGGGTCTATCAGAACCTGTGCTGGCAATCTTGGGCGGGGGTGGTATGTAGGCCGTCCCTGTTTGCGACCCCGTCCCCGCTTCCACAACATTCACCCAGTGTGCCGTCAAAGAGATGTAGCGTCCTTGGCCGCAAGCGCTTGTCCACGAGTCGGTGGTCAAGTGGACCTTTGCGCTGACTGCGTACCCCAGGGTCCGCCTGATGTTACGCGACACGTGCTGGTGCAGGGCGGGGACGCCACACCGGGAAAAATAGTGGCGGCTAGGGACGGAATAGCGAGGTGCGGCAGCCGCCATCAGGTCGCGGAAGGCCTGCGTCTCCACAAGCCAAAACGGCAACATCTCCAGGGCCAGCAGTTTGGAGATGAGGCAGGTTAAGGCTTGGGCTTGGGGGTGACTGGAGGCGTACTTCCGCCTGCGGTTGAACGCCTGCGAGATGGACAGTTGATGGGACGAGGAGATGGAAGGTGCAGACGAAGATGCGGGGGAAGGGGTGGCTGAAGGAGAAGGCCCCAAAGTAGCCGAGGCAGAGGCAGATGTGGAGGTGTCCTGGCTGGAGGTCTGGACCGCAGTGGCAGCACACAACAAAGGGGAAGAGGCAGTGGCAGCAAGACCGGGCGCAGGTTGTATTGCGTTTGCTCTCTCCCACTCAGCCCAGTGCTTGAATTCCAAGTGACGGCGCATGCCTGAGGTGGTCAGATTGCTCTTCTCAGAGCCCCTACTCAGTTTTGAGTGGCAGATTGCGCAAACCGCGCTCAGTTTGTCATCCGCGCAAACATTAAAAAATCTCCACACCACAGAAGTACGAGGCCTCGATGGGGGAGCTTCGCGCGACTGCCTGCTGCCGGGAAGAGCTTCGGCCCTGCTGGCTGTGGCCTGCCTTCTCTGTCTGGACTGTCCTCTGCCTCTGGACTGTCCTCTGCCTCTTGCTGCCTTATTCGGTGATGCGCAGACCGCATCTCCACTGCTTTCCCCGCTGGACATCACCCCTGTCCAAGTGGGGTCGGTCATTTCGTCGTCCACCACCTCCTCTTCCACTTCCTCTCTCTGCTCCTCCTCCTGCCCACTGGACATTCCAACAGCCTCCCTTGATGGCAACTGCGTCTCATCATCATCGCTCATGATAGCAGATGCTGGTTCCGGGTCCACATCACTAGCAGATGGCGGATACTCAAGTGTTTGGGCATCACTACAAACAAATTCCTCTGCTAGCTCCTGGGATTCTTGCAGCACATCTGGAAAAGGACCCGAAAAGAGGTCCTGGGAGGGGTCAAGGGTGGGCTGACTCTGTTGGCCAGGTTGGGAGGAAGGAGGGTCAGAGTGAGACTGTGTGGATGACTGGGTGGTGGACAAGTGACTGGAAGCGTTATCGGCCATCCATTGCACCACCTGTTCACGCTGCTCAGGCTTTAACAGAGGTGTACCCCGCCCCCCGCATAACTGTCCCATAAAGGCAGGGAAGCTGGATGAGCGTAATGCTGGCTGCCCCTCACCAGCACGCATTGTATCCCCACTGGCTTCAACGCGGTTTGTGCCCCCACCAGCATTTCCACGCCCCCGTCCTTGTCCACGTCCCTTTGCGCTAGCCCTCCGCATTTCAGACGTTTTACTTTTTTGGCCACGCGTTATGCCAAATATAAAAATATTTTTAAGAAGAACACCTGGCTATACAGCCGTATACTGCCAGAAGGTGAAATGGTGCCTATACGCACCGGGTATATAACAAGGTTTTGTTGGTAAAGAGGACACAAAACAGTAGTGCCAAATATAAAAAATATTTTTAAGAAAAACACCTGGCTATACAGCCGTATACTGCCAGAAGGTGAAATGGTGCCTATACGCACCGTGTATAAAACAGTGTTTTGTTGGCACAGAGGACACAAAACAGTAGTGCAAAATATAGTTTTGTATATAGGTGCTAATACACCACTGAAGTCTTTCTGTCCCTATTCCAGCATCAGCAGCTACCCCTCACTAAAGCAGCCGTTTTGAGCAGAGTGTATATAGTTTTGTATATAGGTGGTAATACACCACTGAAGTCTTTCTGTCCCTATTCCAGCAGCAGCAGCTACCCCTCACTAAAGCAGCCGTAGCTGCAGCACTAATAAGTGCTCAGCTCTTGGGCCTCCACACAATGTTTGAGAGGTCTCAGCTCTTGGGCCTCCACACAATTTTTAAAAGGTCTCAGCTCTTGGGACTCCACACAATGTTTGAGAGGTCTCAGCTCTTGGGCCTCCACACAATTTTTAAAAGGTCTCAGCTCTTGGGCCTCCACACAATGTTTGAGAGGTCTCAGCTCTTGGGCCTCCACACAATTTTTAAAAGGTCTCAGCTCTTGGGCCTCCACACAATTTTTAAAAGGTCTCAGCTCTTGGGCCTCCACACAATTTTTAAGAGGTCTCAGCTCTTGGGCCTCCACATAATTTTTAAAAGGTCTCAGCTCTTGGGCCTCCACACAATTTTTAAAAGGTCTCAGCTCTTGGGCCTCCACACAATTTTTAAAAGGTCTCAGCTCTTGGGCCTCCACACAATTTTTAAAAGGTCTCAGCTCTTGGGCCTCCACACAATGTTTGAGAGGTCTCACCTCTTGGGCCTCCACACAATTTTTAAAAGGTCTCAGCTCTTGGGCCTCCACACAATGTTTGAGAGGTCTCAGCTCTTGGGCCTCCACACAATTTTTAAGAGGTCTCAGCTCTTGGGCCTCCACACAATTTTTAAAAGGTCTCAGCTCTTGGGCCTCCACACAATTTTTAAAAGGTCTCAGCTCTTGGGCCTCCACACAATGTTTGAGAGGTCTCAGCTCTTGGGCCTCCACACAATTTTTAAAAGGTCTCAGCTCTTGGGCCTCCACACAATGTTTGAGAGGTCTCAGCTCTTGGGCCTCCACACAATTTTTAAAAGGTCTCAGCTCTTGGGCCTCCACACAATTTTTAAAAGGTCTCAGCTCTTGGGCCTCCACACAATTTTTAAAAGGTCTCAGCTCTTGGGCCTCCACACAATTTTTAAAAGGTCTCAGCTCTTGGGCCTCCACACAATTTTTAAAAGGTCTCAGCTCTTGGGCCTCCACACAATTTTTAAAAGGTCTCAGCTCTTGGGCCTCCACACAATTTTTAAAAGGTCTCAGCTCTTGGGCCTCCACACAATTATTAAGAGGTCTCAGCTCTTGGGCCTCCACACAATTTTTAAAAGGTCTCAGCTCTTGGGCCTCCACACAATTTTTAAAAGGTCTCAGCTCTTGGGCCTCCACACAATTTTTAAGAGGTCTCAGCTCTTGGGCCTCCACACAATTTTTAAAAGGTCTCAGCTCTTGGGCCTCCACACAATTTTTAAAAGGTCTCAGCTCTTGGGCCTCCACACAATGTTTGAGAGGTCTCAGCTCTTGGGCCTCCACACAATTTTTAAAAGGTCTCAGCTCTTGGGCCTCCACACAATTTTTAAAAGGTCTCAGCTCTTGGGCCTCCACACAATTTTTAAAAGGTCTCAGCTCTTGGGCCTCCACACAATTTTTAAAAGGTCTCAGCTCTTGGGCCTCCACACAATTTTTAAAAGGTCTCAGCTCTTGGGCCTCCACACAATTTTTAAAAGGTCTCAGCTCTTGGGCCTCCACACAATGTTTGAGAGGTCTCAGCTCTTGGGCCTCCACACAATTTTTAAAAGGTCTCAGCTCTTGGGCCTCCACACAATTTTTAAAAGGTCTCAGCTCTTGGGCCTCCACACAATGTTTGAGAGGCCTCAGCTCTTGGGCCTCCACACAATTTTTAAAAGGTCTCAGCTCTTGGGCCTCCACACAATGTTTGAGAGGTCTCAGCTCTTGGGCCTCCACACAATTTTTAAAAGGTCTCAGCTCTTGGGACTCCACACAATTTTTAAAAGGTCTCAGCTCTTGGGCCTCCACACAATTTTTAAAAGGTCTCAGCTCTTGGGCCTCCACACAATTTTTAAAAGGTCTCAGCTCTTGGGCCTCCACACAATTTTTAAAAGGTCTCAGCTCTTGGGCCTCCACACAATTTTTAAAAGGTCTCAGCTCTTGGGCCTCCACACAATGTTTGAGAGGTCTCAGCTCTTGGGCCTCCACACAATTTTTAAAAGGTCTCAGCTCTTGGGCCTCCACACAATGTTTGAGAGGTCTCAGCTCTTGGGCCTCCACACAATTTTTAAAAGGTCTCAGCTCTTGGGCCTCCACACAATGTTTGAGAGGTCTCAGCTCTTGGGCCTCCACACAATTTTTAAGAGGTCTCAGCTCTTGGGCCTCCACACAATTTTTAAAAGGTCTCAGCTCTTGGGCCTCCACACAATTTTTAAAAGGTCTCAGCTCTTGGGCCTCCACACAATGTTTGAGAGGTCTCAGCTCTTGGGCCTCCACACAATTTTTAAAAGGTCTCAGCTCTTGGGCCTCCACACAATGTTTGAGAGGTCTCAGCTCTTGGGCCTCCACACAATTTTTAAAAGGTCTCAGCTCTTGGGACTCCACACAATTTTTAAAAGGTCTCAGCTCTTGGGCCTCCACACAATTTTTAAAAGGTCTCAGCTCTTGGGCCTCCACACAATTTTTAAAAGGTCTCAGCTCTTGGGACTCCACACAATTTTTAAAAGGTCTCAGCTCTTGGGCCTCCACACAATTTTTAAAAGGTCTCAGCTCTTGGGCCTCCACACAATTTTTAAAAGGTCTCAGCTCTTGGGCCTCCACACAATTTTTAAAAGGTCTCAGCTCTTGGGCCTCTACACAATTTTTAAGAGGTCTCAGCTCTTGGGCCTCCACACAATTTTTAAAAGGTCTCAGCTCTTGGGCCTCCACACAATTTTTAAAAGGTCTCAGCTCTTGGGCCTCCACACAATTTTAAGAGGTCTCAGCTCTTGGGCCTCCACACAATTTTTAAAAGGTCTCAGCTCTTGGGCCTCCACACAATTTTTAAAAGGTCTCAGCTCTTGGGCCTCCACACAATGTTTGAGAGGTCTCAGCTCTTGGGCCTCCACACAATTTTTAAAAGGTCTCAGCTCTTGGGCCTCCACACAATTTTTAAAAGGTCTCAGCTCTTGGGCCTCCACACAATTTTTAAAAGGTCTCAGCTCTTGGGCCTCCACACAATTTTTAAAAGGTCTCAGCTCTTGGGCCTCCACACAATGTTTGAGAGGTCTCAGCTCTTGGGCCTCCACACAATTTTTAAGAGGTCTCAGCTCTTGGGCCTCCACACAATTTTTAAAAGGTCTCAGCTCTTGGGCCTCCACACAATTTTTAAAAGGTCTCAGCTCTTGGGCCTCCACACAATGTTTGAGAGGTCTCAGCTCTTGGGCCTCCACACAATTTTTAAAAGGTCTCAGCTCTTGGGCCTCCACACAATGTTTGAGAGGTCTCAGCTCTTGGGCCTCCACACAATTTTTAAAAGGTCTCAGCTCTTGGGCCTCCACACAATTTTTAAAAGGTCTCAGCTCTTGGGACTCCACACAATTTTTAAAAGGTCTCAGCTCTTGGGCCTCCACACAATTTTTAAAAGGTCTCAGCTCTTGGGCCTCCACACAATTTTTAAAAGGTCTCAGCTCTTGGGCCTCCACACAATGTTTAAGAGGTCTCAGCTCGTGGGACTCCACACAATGTTTGAGAGGTCTCAGCTCTTGGGCCTCCACACAATTTTTAAAAGGTCTCAGCTCTTGGGCCTCCACACAATTTTTAAGAGGTCTCAGATCTTGGGCCTCCACACAATTTTTAAGAGGTCTCAGCTCTAAGCTTCCCTTACTGCTGGGGTGACACACTGTAACAAACCTCCTCCTGTAAGCTTCCCTGACTGCTGGGGTGACACACTGTAACAAACCTCCTCCTGTAAGCTTCCCTTACTGCTGGGGTGACACACTGTAACAAACCTCCTCCTGTAAGCTTCCCTTACTGCTGGGGTGACACACTGTAACAAACCTCCTCCTTTAAGCTTCCCTTACTGCTGGGGTGACACAATGACACAAGAGGACATGTCTGACCACATCTCACACACACACACACACACACACACACACACAATGACAATTAGGGGTGGGGTCTATTTATTTTCCCCCTTGCCTATGCCATCTGTGGTTGTCATTAGGCAACGTGATTTTAAGGGGTGCAGAATTTTGTTCTTCTTTTTTGTACAGTTTGGCTTGGGGTCCATGGCAATGTAGAGGAAAGAAGGTTTCCTTGTCTTGTCTCACTTTACGTAGAAGTAATATTGTGTTTGGAGTGTATTGTTGAGAGGCTGTGATAGTGGCGTAATAGTGCGACTTGGGCGCGTTATATGCACCCAGACATGCTTCCCCTGCTGTCCCAGTTGCATTCCAGCAGTGTTGGCATCATTTTCTGATGTTTCAGGGTGGACTTGGTGACCTCCAAGTGGTCGAATTGAGATTTCCAAGTGTCGAGCATTTTTTTCCCATAGACTATAATGGGATTCGATATTCGGTCGAGTAACGCGGTCTATTCGAATCGAAATTCGAAATTTCGAATATTTCACTACTCGCTCATCTCTAATAATTATTTTATCTATGGCTTTGTTTTGAATTTTAACATTTTCTGTTTAAGTCAAATAAAATAAGTTTAACCAATTATTAGTTTATTATCTTTATTTGTTACTGTAGAGCCTAATTTCCCCGGGGAGACTGCATGAATTATAAAAGCATTAGCTATACAGCATCCTACAGCATCTGTTGCTATAAGGATATATATATATATATATATATGGTAAGATTATATAAGGTAAGATTTGATTACTGAATGCTTCTGCAAATAAATTTACACAATGAGAACCATGAAATCTTTTGTTGGCTTTCTGTTTCATTTTTTTAATTGTTTTTCACAAATTTTAAGGTAATTATTTTGATGTTACTTAGGTTTGCTTGCTTTGCAGGAATCACTAAACTGAATCATGGCTAAAAATGCAACACTGACTAAATTCACTTTGGCAGGATTATCTGACAATGCTAGCACCCAGTTGTTCTTGTTTGTGTTCTTCTTGGTAGTGTACATTCTTACAGTGCTAGGCAATTCTCTGATGGTCATCACAATCACACTAGCTTCAAAACTTTATTCACCAATGTATTTTTTTCTGCGAAATCTTGCATTTGTAGACCTGTGTTACACCACCACCACTGTCCCTAAACTGTTGTCTGACTTTTTATCAGAAGTAAAGCAGATTTCATTTTATGGATGTGTAGCACAACTTTACTCATTTATATCTTTGGGAGGAGTTGAATGCATCTTACTTGCTGTCATGGCTGGTGACCGTTATGTGGCTATATGCATGCCACTACACTATACAAATGTAATGAATAGGAAGTTGTGTTTGATCATGGCGACAGCGTGTTGGATTATTGGGCTATTAAATTCTCTCGCCCACACTGTCTTTACATTCCAATTACCCTTCTGCAAATCAAGATTCATAAACCATTTTTTTTGTGACATCCCGCCACTTCTTGCCCTATCCTGTGCTGATACATTTATTAATGAAGTTGTGGTGTATACTGCTGGAGGATCCGTAATCCTGGGTTCTTTTTTATTAACTATAACCTCTTATGTCTTTATTGTTAAAGCAATTTTAAATATCCATACCTTCTCAGGAAGACTTAAAGCTTTTTCAACATGTGCATCCCATCTGGCAGTTGTCACTCTTTATTTTGGAACCATTGTCTTTACCTATATACGTCCTACAGCTACTTATTCTCTTGATCATGACAGAGTTGTTCCTGTCCTTTATGGGATTATTACGCCTTTGTTAAACCCAATAATATATAGCTTTAGAAATAAAGACGTTCATGAAGCAATAAAAAAACTAATCTTCAAACGTCAGTTACACATTTGAGAAAATGAAATATTCTGCATTCAGTAATCACAAATGAATGTTTAAAGTTAATATACATTGGTATATAGTCACATACCACCTTAGGGAGGGACCTATGTTAGGCCAAAATGACCCCCCCCCCCCATGCAAGGAATGCTTTCTTAAAACAGAAAATATTTCCAAACTGCATACAGATTAAGAATAACAGGATTAACCCCTGATTCTTAGCAGTATGTCTCCTGAGCCACAGTATTACCCAAAAGACCAACAGGGGGTTTAATGCTTTTGTATAGCTACGGTAATAATAATTACACAGCCATCCATGGACTCGTGCATCAGAATTTTTCCCCTAATCAGAACATGGTTGGAGACGGTGAGACAAGATGCAGATGTGTAGATGTCTCACTACAGAAAGATGTACCTCTCTGATCCACTTGCTATTTTGGTGCTTTATCGTAGAGAGCCAAGGTGGTATGTTATTCTTTTGTTAATGAATACGTGTACTTTAATAGCCCATCTCAACACACAATAAAGTGCTAAGCAAATCATTTTTAAGCATACAGGATGTTTTCAATTGGGTAGATTTACAATTTTCGAAATTACTGCCCTCCATGGGAAGTTCATTAAAATGTTGTGAGATTGTGAGATAAATAAGCTAAATTTTAACAAATATCTCATGCAGAACGCTGTTATATATAAATCTGGAAAAATGTTTCTTTCGGCTGTAGAATTGTAGAAACACAACTTACTGCACATGCATTCATAAAAGATTGAAAAGGCATTGATAAATGGGGAATTCTTTATGATTCCCCACCACCACAATAGGGGTCATGCTAATTATTTGGTGATGTAAGGTTTACTTTGGATGTGCTTTTGGTGTGATTTGAAACCAGTTTCTGAGAGAACTGAGAGGAAAAGTGGAATGTAAAACAAATGTTTGTATTGGAAAAGAATAAATGAATATACTTGGCTTATTCTATTGTCTTGAGTAATTTTCCTCCTTTGTTTATGAAGGCCTCTATTATGTGGAAAAAATATTTAAATGTTGCAACAGTGTGCTACAAGTGTTTCAGATTAAGTTCCCAACCTAGGATCTAGGGAACAGGATGGGAGTGATTTAGCACAAGTGAACATTGGAGTAAAAATTGCTGTTTAGGTGAAAAAAAAATTATAAGTGATTTTTTTTGGACCTGGTGCTGAATTCACTGCTAGGTAGAAAATGAAAGGGTAATTGCAATTTCCTTTTATTTTTTACCTTGGCGTCGATTCTGCATCAGGTATATAAAGAGTACTTCTAGAAGCACTAGTGCTAGTGTACCCTTAAAATGAACCAACGTCCATTTTAACTAAAGGAGTTGACCACTGCTGTGTTCAGCACAATGGCCCCCTCCGAAAAGCTCCGCTTCTGATTCTGGCCACCAAAGAAAATTAAACTACTATAGCCAAACACATAGCCTTCTAGTCCAACTATTTGCTAAACCACATTAGTGATTGAATTCAACCCTCTTCTGCATCACACTGCGTGACACTCCCCATGCACTGTGTGTGTAGGGAGGTAGCTGCTTCTTCCTCTGATTATTTTTGCTCACTGCCAGTAAAAGGAAAATACATTTATTTAGTGTGTTGTTTATTTAAAGCAGACTAAAAGTTACAAAATGATTGTTGGTCCAGTGAGCCCTGCAGCAGGGGGATAATCTAATTTCCCTAGATGCAGTGTCAGTTTAAATGCAATTTTTGCTGTTGCTGTGACCTCATTGAAAGGTTCGACTGTAGTTTTATTGCTGGTCATGCGAGACAGAGAAGATAATGTAACCAACATTTAATGGATATTACAGTATACTGAATATAGTGAGCATCAAAAAATTCTGTCTTTTAGTAAAAAACCTTAATAAACTCTGTGTGCTGATTATCTACATCCTCATGGCGCTCCCAGCTGGTGCGCATGTCTGCTAGCAAGGCAGAGACCCTGTGTTATCTGCATATAGATGGGCTATAGGCCTGCCCATATGCTAATAACATGCGCTCATGAGATTTGAATGAGATTTTCAAAGCCGGAGGTTGCTCTGAGAGCGAGAGTAGGTGTGGCTGGGGCTGGAGAGGAGTCTCTGAGCTGGCACAGAGACAATGTGAGGAGGCTGTCCATCATCCAAGTTGAGAGGCACGATACATTGATGATGACAAGGGGGTCGGAGAGGAAGAGAAACCAAACTAGGGCAGCAAATGGAAGTTAGAAGGAAGAAAATGAAACCAAAACCTGACAGTCAGCTTGGCCGATAAGTTTACTGTTGACAGTTGTGTTTTGGTTATTCAAGTAGAGTGAACAGTTGACATTGTGCAGTTGACATTTATCCAAATGAGTAGGCATAGTTTACCTAGCATACATTCATTCTGGTCTTCAGTCTGTCTGTACTATTTTCAACCTTTGCCAGCAGGGAGCTCCATAAAACCTTATAAAACTATATCATGTTTTCAGCCAACTACTAGATAAACTCAAATAAAATGGCCAAAATCTGCAAGGAAGTTTAGTGTTTACCTTTCTTCCAATGGTTTGCTCTTCAAGCTCCTGTCTTCTATTCTATTTGAAGCAGAAAAAAATCCTGCAGGGCTGGCCCTTGATTGCAGAATGGGATGCCTTGCTGTGTACAGAGAATCACATTGTATGATTTTTAAATAATTAATTGGCATTTAATTGCATGAAATAAGTATTTGATCAACTACCATCCAGTAATAATTCTCTCTCTCACAGATAAATAACACCTGACCACACACTCAGTCAATCACACTTGCACTTCTCCACCATCTCCAAGACCAAAGAGCTGTCTAAGGAAAACAGGTAAAATTTGCAGACCTGCAAAGGGCTGAGATGGGCTACAGGACAACATGCATGCAGCTTGGTGAAAAGGCAAAAACTGTTCAACTATTAGAAAATGGTAGCAGCTCAAGATAACTGTCAATCTTTCTTGGTCAGTAGGTTCATGTAAGATCTCACCTCATGGAGTAAGAATGAATCTGAAAAAGATCAAGAATTAGTCCAGAACTACATATGATAACCTTACCTGAAGAAAGATGGGTCCACAGTCTGAAAGATTACTGTTAGTAACGCACTAGGCCATCATAGATTAAAATCCTGCAGGGTCCCCTTCAAACTCCGGCAAATGTCTAGGCCCATTTGAAGTTTGCCAGTGACAATCTGGATGACCCAGAGGAGGCATGGAAGAAGGTCATGTGGTCAGGTGAGACCAAAGTAGAACTTTTTGGAATTAGCTCTACTTGATGTATTTGGAGGAAGAAGAAGGATGAGTACAACCCCAAAAACACAGTCACAACTGGGCATAGGGGTGGAAACAAATACATATTTACTCCACTGTATAGTTAGCATCAATCAGAGGTTTGGTGTTTTTCCAAAGCAGCAAATAAGGGACAGGGACATGGTCATGGTGCTGTTGCTGCTGGTGGTGATAGAGCTGGTGTTGCAGGGAGAGTACGTGTTTCATCCTTACCTGCTACATCTTCCTCTGCTGCAAGCAGGTACCAGGGTTTGCAGCATATATGTGTAGGCCCCAATACTGCTGGCAAAGTGGTTAGGCCAGAACAAGTTGAGACAGTCGTAGATTATATGGCACACAGTGCTACCAGTTTCATGGGATTGTCTTTAACTGACTCCACTTCTGCTGAGAGTGCTGAGCCCTCCTCCTCACTCCCTTCAAATTAGCAAGGCTGTCCCAGCCACAAGCCATGGAGTCAGAAATGCTATATAATGACACTCCTAGCTGGTATACCATGGGCCATCCACCTGCCCCTGCCACAGTTGAAGACCTAGAGTTCCCAGACGCAACTCATGTTGGAGGATGAGGACGTAGCCAGCGGACCATCCCAGGAAACCTTCGATTATTATAAAACCTTGCGACTGTTGCGGACGACAAGACATGGGTCATGTGCTCGCTGTGCCAACAGTCTCTGAAGCGAGGGATACTCTCAGCACCTCATGCATGACCCACACTTGCAAACAAAACACGAACTGCAGTGGCAGAAACTCATGAAAAACAATGCAAACACCTCCCTCTGCTGCTTCAGTTGCTAACCCATCCACAACATCTCAGGGGAATGTTCAACTTTCCATCCCTCAAACTTTGGAGCGAAAGCAGAAGTTCAGACCCCTCTCACACATGAGCCCTGGCTCTGAATGCAAGCATTTCCAAATTGCTGGCCTTTGAAATGCTCCTATTCCGTCTGGTGGAGAAGGACAGTTTTAAAAATCTGGTGGAGGTTGCTGTCCCGCAATACGCTATTCCCAGCCACCACTACTTTTCTCGCCAAGTCATCCCTGCCCTGCAACAACAAGTTATGGAGCAAATAAGATGTGCACGGTGCAATGCTATTAGTTCCAGTGTCCACATTGCAACTGACACATGGACAAATAAGCATGGGAACGTTGCATCTCTGCCCTGCGGCAAGTTTTCTATCGTGGCAGGGGGTGTCTTCACCCTCAAGAGTATCCACCTATCCACAGCCAAATGGACATCCTTACATTAATTAAGATGAACCAGGCATGGACCCCAGAGTAAATGGTTACCGTTTTTGCTAGTTAATTTCTTTATTTATGTATGTATATATTTATTTATTTATTGATGTATTTATTTATTGATGTATTGATTTTTTTTGTGTGTTTATATAATTTGTTGATTTTATGGGATCATTTTGAGCACTTTCCCTACCCCATTTTGTGCAGGGCAATCATCCTGGCCCCCTCCTTGGCCTCACACACGTGAAAAAATTAAAATTAAATATTATTTTTTTTTAATTTATGTATTTATTTATTATATTTTCTGTTATTATTTTCAGTACTTCAGTACAGTTCAGCCCATTTTGTGCAGGGTAATCGCCCTGCCCCCCCCCCCACACGATTTGAAGCCCTCTAGCCCATGCTACCCCCATTTTACAGCCATTTTTGGGCACTCAAGTTAGGGGCTACATTGAGTTCAATGGGTTCATGTTTGTTTTTTGGTCAAGCTTGGGACCTGAACTTAATTTCGGCAGCAAGTTTGGATGAACTTGGTGCACCCAATCTTGAAAATGTGAGTTTTGAGGCAACTTTTGGAGGGTTGGAGGGTAGCAGGGTTTATGTGATATCCTAAGACAAGGAAGGTGCAGGAGATTAAGGATGAGAACAGGATAAGACTGTGGCAGATGAAGGCTGCATCGATGATCTAGGTTGGTATCATTGTATAAATGATAAAATGCAGGAAGGAGCTTGGTCGGAGAGAACATAGACATTTATTCTGATTTTAGCAGACAGTGGAGGGACTGACATAGAGGGGCAGCACTGGGGAAGAAAGAGGAGAGGAGAAAGATGAATAGCACAGTTCAAAATAGATTAGAGGGGAGTAAGCTTGTTGGCTGGCAGACCAGACAGAAAAATGTTGCAGTAGTTTGGTGAGGAAATTATCAGGATTGGGGTATGCATTAAAAATTCGATTCGACTGATTCGCCGAATTTTCCGACAAAACTATTAAAAACTTCTATTTCTGAGCCTCCTAGAGCCTCAATAGGGTTGTAAACCATTCTGCCTTGCTGTAACACGCATAGGATGCGTGCTGGGTTAGTGAAATAATACTGTAAATAATTATCACATGCAGATCAGCATCGCTAATAGAATCGCAGAGCGGCACAATTGCAGAGAGTTGAAGTGGCATCACTATGAGGGGCCCCTATAGTGCCTGAAAAACACACCCTGGAGCTGGCAGCAGCAGGAGCCCAAAAATTAGCTGAATCACACCCTGGAGTTGCAAGCAGCAGCAGCTGCAGGAGCCCAAACATTGCTTTAAAGAGACACTGGAGTTGGCTGCAGGAGGCCAAAAATTGGATGAATCACACCCTGGAGTTGCAAGCAGCAGCAGGAGCCCAAACATAGCTTGAAAGAGACACTGGAGTTGGCTGCAGGAGGCCAAAAATTGGATGAATCACACCCTGGAGTTGCAAGCAGCCGCAGGAGCACGAACATAGCTTGAAAGAGACCCTGGAGTTGGCAGCAGGAGCCCAAAAATTGGATGAATCACACCCTGGAGCCGCAAGCAGCAGCAGCAGCAGGAGCCCAAACATAGCTTGAAAGAGACACTGGAGTTGGCAGCAGGAGCCCAAAAATTGGCTGAATCATACCCTGGAGTTGCAAGCAGCAGCAGGAGCCCAAACATTGCTTGAAAGAGACACTGGAGTTGGCAGCAGGAGCCCAAAAATTGGATGAATCACACCCTGGAGTTGCAAGCAGCAGCAGCAGGGCCCAAGCATAGCTTGAAAGAGACACTGGAGTTGGCTGCAGGAGGCCAAAAATTGGATGAATCACACCCTGGAGTTGCAAGCAGCAGCAGCAGGAGCAAGAGCACAAACATTGCTTGAAAGAGACACTGGAGTTGGCAGCAGGAGCCCAAAAATTAGCTGAATGACACCCTGGAGTTGCAAGCAGCAGGAGCCCAAACATTGCTTAAAGACACACTGGAGTTGGCAGAAGGTGCCCAAAAATTGGCCTAAAGACACACCCTGGAGTTGGCAGCAGCATGAAGAGAACATATTGATTGATGATTTTGGCACATGATTTTCGGCACATATATCTTATCCGAAGAATATTAATAAAAATAAAGAGTAACGTAAAGCATTTTCTCAATAATTACTTGTGGTCTGATGCGGAGGAATGTCTGTAACTGGAGAGCAGCGCCTTAAATCTGTTTTGCACGATCCATATTTCTTTAGTGTTGCATCAGGCATTGGTGGGTGGAAATCTTGGCTGATCCATGTCCATGTTCATTTCCACGCAGGCCAGTCTCTCAAAAAAAACATGGAGAGTGACAGATTAGTAACATATTAGTAACATAGTAACATATTAGTAACATAGTAACATATTAGACCCCATTTCATCAAGCAGAGGTCTCTGAAGAATAGGGGTGAGTGGCAGCAGGAGTCTCAGTGAGAGGCCTGATCTCCTGGGATCAGCTAGCGGTCGTGTCTTGACCAGCAACCCATCTGCCATCATCCATTGGTTAACACGAACATCCACTGCATCACAAGTGACATCTGACACCCCCAGTCAACTGTTGTATGTTATGCTTTGGGTTCAGCTCCACTATTCAGTGAGGACGATCTGATAATCAGAAAAATCAGCAGCTACTGCCCAGCCAAGAAGTGGAGGAGACACTCGCCGCTTCTTCCACTAGGCGGGCAAGTAGTGATGAGGAGAGTGTTGTGGCAGGAGGTGTTGCAAGCGTTTTGGCTCCTTAAGCAGACACTGATGAGGAACCTGAGGAGGACATCATTGAGTTTTGAGAGCACTTTTAAAGGCTTGGAGTGATGGAGAGTGACAGATTTAGCGGCCAGCATGGTGACAGGAGGGGAAAGTATGGAGGCAAATGTGCTCGGGGTAGACCACTTGCGCTGCAGGCTATCTTCCCAGGAGGTAGTGGAAGAGGGTCCCTGGAGCTGGCAGCGGTGGCGGCGGCAGCAGCAGTGAGTTATTGCGGACTGTTGGTAGGAAAAATCAGCTACTCGGCGATGTGGCAGTTTTTCATCAAGTATCTGCAGGAGGTTATCATGACTATATGAAAGATGTGTAGGCAGAAGGTGAAGTGTGGCCAGGGTCCCAGTGTTGGACCCACAGCCCTGCGTCAACATTTGCAGCATCACCATAAAGCGGCCTGGGAGAGTTGGCTCCAAAGTGGTGGTCCAGCCTGCTGCATTACCCAGTGGCACGCCGCTCTCTGTTCCAGCCAGCCAAGGCTCCACCACTTCCTGTGTGTCATACCCATCCTCTGTCGCTCCAGATGCACCTCCTCCTCTTATTCCGAGTCAGTCATTCCGCCAGCAATCCATTGGCCAAGCCATGTCCAAGAGACAACAGTATGTGCCCACTCATCCAACACGCAGAAGCTAAATGTGCTCCTGTATAAGTTGCTGGTGCTGCAGTCCCTCCATTTTGAGTTGGTGGACCTTTCAGAGAACTGATGGCTTGTGCCGAGCCGAGGAGGAGCGTCCCATGCTGTCATTTCTTTGCGAAGAAGGCAGTACCAGCAGAAGGTGGGCCAGTCCTTTATCCTGTCAGTGTGTACCAAAGTGCACAGCTGTGCCTACGTCTGAAGCTGTAACTATGGTCATGGACAATACATATCCTTTTAGGCCCACTGGGTGATTGTGGTTCCAGCACAACCACAACAGCAACTTGGACAGGTCCCTCCACTGTGGCCTTCACGCTCCTAGGCCTTTGTGCCTGTGACAGTGCACTTAGCTTAGCAATGGTGTCACAGAAGAAAGTGACTAATTGTCAATTACATATTAATACTTAACATTTATCTTATTTGAACATATTTATAATAATAACATATAACATATAACATAGCAGCAATAGCAACAATAACATATAACATAATAACAGTAGCATATAAAATGTCTCCCCTGTGTTACTTCATTGTAAACCAGTGGCAGCTCATACGTGACACCTGCCGTTTGCTCAGGCCCTTTGAGGAAGCTACTTTATTAGTCATTCGCCAGGACTATGAGATGAACGATGAGATTCTACTGCTTCATGTACTACAACACATGTTGGAAACCATGGCTGGTCAGGGCACTGGAGACATGGCGCATACATTTCACAGCCACATGAAGCCTGTGGGGGCTGAAGTGAAGGAGGAGGAGGGGGTGGGGCACAGCGAAGCACAGTTTAGGTTTGACAAAATGACCATTTTATCTAGTCATCTGACAAGAGAGGAGGAGCAGGAGCAGCCACAGGAGCTAGAGGGTTGTGAGGAAGGCGAGACAGAGGACCCAGACACACCGTGGCAGTTTACAGTGGAGATGGAGACAGGTAGTCCCTCCGAGTCACTTGCACAAATGGCACGATGCATGCTCACGTGCTTGCGTAGTGACCGCAGAATTGTCTCCATTTGTCAGCGGGATGACTTCTGGCTCTCCACCTTATTGGACCCTCGCTTCCGGCACTAAATGGGGGCATTTTTTACACCCACTGAGATGGAGGACAAACTGAACTACTACAGAGACATCCTACATAGTCAGTTGGCCGATGTCTATCTGCGCCATGGTCCATACTGTGATGCCCAGCGGGAAACCAGCCTTCTGTAAGCAGGCAACCCCCAATCTCCACCGCCGCTTCTGCCTATTGTTAGGGCGAGCGCTGCACGCCCATCTAGCAGCACTTCACTTACCTCCATGGCTGCATCCAGCCGTCATCCATTTTGCAGCACTTCCCTCATGGCTGTTCCCAGCTGTCTCTCTTCCCCTGCCTTGCGGTGGGCTCTGGTGAATGCCGGTGGCCCCTTAGACTCCGCTCCCCTGACACGGTACCCGCCATTGGTCCCACAGTTAAAGCGGATCCACACCCGAGTCTGCTCCACCCGGTCCGTGACACCTATATTCAAGCCCCTGTTTGCCGGGACGCTAGGTACGCCTCACCGTACACGGTTGCCCCCAGGTCTTAATAGGCGCAAAGTATGGCTGCTTACGGTGAAGGCCGATGAGCCACGAGGGTATCCCGAAGCCGAGCTCCTTCACAGGTAGTCAATCCGGAGGGTGCGTCAGAGTACAGGGATGAGACAGGTGCATAGTCAGGAGTAGCCAAAGGGTCAAGCCAGGAGGTCAGAGATCGCGGGGTATCCAGAGGGGCAGGCAGCTTCGTGGTCAGACAAAGCAGAGGTCAGTACAGGCAGCAGACAGGAATGGTCGATCAAGCCTGCACAAAATGGGGGCATTTTTTAAAACCGTCGAGAGGGAGGACAAACTGACCTACTACAAAGACATTCTACGTAGTCAGTTTGCCGATGCCTATCTGCGCCATGGTCCATACTACCGCAGGTCTGACTCGGGGGGACCTCTGCGATCACCTTCCACTGCCATGGCTGCTGGGGGGGTGGAAGGAGCAGCAGCAGCTCCATCAGCAGCAGCCTCAGTCTTCAGTCGCTAATGAGTAGCTTTCTACACCCGCATAGTGAGTCTACTCATGAGCAGCAGGAAGACCTGGAGCAGGACCTGAACCAGCAGGTCGTGTCATACCTTGACATGACCATGCCAACACACCTTGAGGATCCACTGGACTTCTGGGAAGCCAAACTTGACTTGTGGCCGCAACTAGCAGAGTTTGCCCTGGAAAAGCTGTCCTGTCCGGCCAGTAGTTGATTTAGATGGCAACTGGCCTGCTCTATATAATGCTGTCAAATGGCAAATTTACCTCACTATATAAGCTATTGCCCCTCAGATTTACACAGGGCCTGCTCTATATAATGCTGCAAAATGGCAAATTTACCTCACTATACAAGCTACTGCCCCTCAGATTTACACAGGGGCTGCTCTATATAATGCTGCAAAATGGCAAATTTACCTCACAATATAAGCTATTGCCCCTCAGATTTACACAGGGCCTGCTCTATATAATGCTGCAAAATGGCAAATTTACCTCACTATATAAGCTATTGCCCCTCAGATTTACACAGGGGCTGCTCTATATAATGCTGCAAAATGGCAAATTTACCTCACTATATAAGCTATTGCCCCTCAGATTTACACAGGGGCTGCTCTATATTATGCTGCAAAATGGCAAATTTACCTCACTATATAAGCTATTGCCCCTCAGATTTACACAGGGCCTGCTCTATATAATGCTGCAAAATGGCAAATTTACCTCACTATATAAGCTATTGCCCCTCAGATTTACACAGGGCCTGCTCTATATAATGTTGCAAAACGGCAAATTTACCTCACTACATAAGCTATTGCTGCTCTATATAAAAAAAAAAATTAAAATAAAAAAAGAGCCTGTAGAAGCTGATTTAGTATAACAAATAGTGCTTGTTTGGGATACCCTGCGGCCTGGTGTTTTGACAGCAGGACAAAAAACAATTCAAAATGCAATAGCTTGATTAAGCTGGGAATGAACAACGCTTATGTAGTATAACAGATAGGGTGACATGTGCTGGTTTGGGATGCCCATGGGGGCTGGTGTATTTAAACCAGACAAAAAACAATTCAAAATGCAATAGCTTGATTAAAATGAGGCTGAACAATGATTATTTAGTATAACAGATAGGGTGACATGTGCTGGTTTGGGATGCCCATGTGGGCTGGTGTATTTAAACCAGACAAAAACCAATGCTGCCTAGTGTTTTGGCAGCAGACCAAAAACCAATTCAAAATGCAATAGCTTGATTAAGCTGAGGATGAACAACGCTAATTTAGTATTACAGATAGGGTGCTACGTGCAGGTTTGGGATTCCCTGCGGCCTAGTGTTTTGGCAGCAGACCAAAAACCAATTCAAAATGCAATAGCTTGATTAAGCTGAGGATGAACAACGCTTATTTAGTATAACAGATAGGGTGCTACGTGCAGGTTTGGGATACCCTGCGGCCAAGTGTTTTGGCAGCAGACCAAAAACCAATTCAAAATGCAATAGCTTGATTAAGCTGAGGATGAACAACGCTTATTTAGTATGACAGATAGGGTGCCACGTGCAGGTTTGGGATACCCAAAGTTATAAGAAATGCACAGTGACAAGGAATTTTTACAGCACAAACAAGAACAATTTAAAACTAATCTGGCAAATGAAGTGAATTGAAATTAAAAAAATGCTTTCCCTGTCACTTTCTCTGCTGTCCGTGCCTCAATCTTTCCCGATATTTCCCTATCTTTCCCTATGTTTTCCTGGTTCTGCCTGGCACTCTGTGGGTCTCCCTGACTCTCCCTGACTCTCTTAGTCTCTCCCTGTCTCTAAACAGCTCCGTTGTGGCCGCAATACAAGGCTGAAATGTGCACCAGCAAGATGTGCGCCGTTTATATAGCGCTGTGATGTCACCGGGGCTCCTGGCTGCTGATAGGCTGCATGTGACCTTCCCATGATAACTTGCCCCAGGGGATATGTCCAGACATGTTCATCCACCATTTTACAATGCCTGTAATTGAAGTAAATGGAGTTTAAAGGAAAACTTCGATCGATCGATTCGCGGGGAAATTCTGATTCTTTCAGAATCTAATATTTCCTGAATTTCGGAACGAATTCGGGTTCATCCGGATCAATTCGCTCATCCCTAGTGAGGAGTGATGGATGCAGGAGATTGTTTTGAAATGTATTTGACAGGTGGTGGCTAGTAACGGATTATGAGGTGCTTGGGGAGTTTTAGTGATTGTGAGATCATTGACCGATATTGTTATATTGGAGACAGGAGCAGATTTGGATGATTGGCCATCAAGCTCAGTTTTGTCCATGTTCAGTTTGAGGGAATGAGATGACATGGAAAAAGAGATGGCTGTGAAATAGTCTGGCGCACAGAAAAGAAGAGAGGAAAGATCTGGGCCCATGAGGTAAATTTAAGTTTCATCTACATAAAATAGGTGTTAAAAGCCAAATGAGTCTATGAGTAGGCCAAGCCCAAAGGTGTAAATGGAAAATAGGGGTCTAGGAATGGAACTTTGTGGCACAATGACAGATAAAGGGAAAGGAGAGGAAATTGCGTTATAGTGGGTGGACAATCTTAAGGGTAGCCAGAGAGCAATGAAAGCACTTCTTGAATTCCAAGGGAGCTGAGTAGAAGAGAATAGACAACTGAGTCAAAGGCAGAAGGACAGGTCAAGAAGATTAAAGATGGAGTAGTGACTTTTAGATTTGGTGATAACTAATTTGGTAGACTAGCTTACAAAATCCATCTGCAATAAGCTGGGCCTAAGCTTTTTTTCTTTTACACTTTATTACGAGAAAAAACATTACAAGGGGTGCCCTCCAGCCTTGGAGGGTTTTTAGCCATATGCTCTTTGGCATAGGTCACGTGCTCTACCCCCAATTATGGGCATTCCTCTAAGATCATAGGGCCCATGCTGAAAGGTTAGTTTGGGCAACTGGGCTGCCGCTGCCCATACCCAATTACTCAGACCCATTCCTGGGCACTGGGGGTGGGGAAGAGCCATGTGTTCATTTCCATGCTGAAGGGCACAGAGGCAGCTATTCCTGCATGTTAGTGTAGTCATACAGCCATCGAGCCATAGGAGTCCCAGGCCCATTGCCTGGGATACTGATCAGGAGGTGAAGTTTTCATGGGTATAATGAAAGTATTTTAAATTAAATAGTAAAATGCAGACAGTATGTATGTATTTATTTATTACATTTATATATTTACACATATTATTTAGAGAACTTTATCTGACTTAGCAGTAATCATTATTTTGTAATTGCTAGATTTAAGGTCACAAAGGCTCTACTCTCAAAGGATGGTTTAATTACATAGACATAGTATATTAGACCCACTAAAAAGGCATCATCAAGCATTTACGATTTAGAAACTGAACACCTTTGCAGTGTAAGATGCTTGATTAACTGTACTTTTTTCCTTCTACTGGCTTAGGATAAAACTTGATTCTGCTAGTAAATGATAGTATTTTGGAAAACTCTTCTAATAAAAACATTCCATAATAGAAAATGAATGCTGCAATTGTAGATTTCTATCATGGCTGACTGGCTACAAAAAAAGTTCCATTTGCGCTTTGTGACCCACCACAAGTATTCTGCACCACAACCCCAGACCCTAATTATAGTTCTTGATCAGTGGCAAACACTGGGAGCCATATTTAAGTATCATCAACGCCACACAGCACCACATTTTTGGCCTCAGTGGCACTCAGCATGGGATCCAAGAAAGAAAAAAAATGGCAGTGCCGATGCGGCCGCCGGCTAGTGTTTTATTTAACACTAGCGCCGAAAATGATGCAACGACATGCGCTCTGGTTGAAGCAAAACCAGATGAAACCTGGTGCTGTAGCTCAAGATCCCCTAGAGCATATTGGGCAGAATTGGATTGTATTATTTAATGCTTATAATTAATATAAAACACATTTTTTGTACAGAACTTGCATTGTGACTTGTCAATTAAAACACAGGGCCTACATGATCCAAAATGTTTTTTGGGTAATTAAAAGTTATTTTAATGGCTTCTTTTGCTTAACAATGTGTAATTAGGATACTGACAACTAAAGTGCAGCCTAAACACACTGTAAAGTTTGTCCCCAGCCAGGGGCGGGCTGGCCATAGGGCATACTGGGCAAAATCCCGGTAGGCCGGTGCCAGGGAGGGCCACAAGTCGCAGTGTTCCCTGTAATATGCGCGGGAGCACGGCCGCGCACGTTGTGCAGCTGTCATTTTTTTTTTTACATTGGTGGCTCAGTGGAACCAAAAAATCCTCTCTTGTTCCCCCCACTGCGGAGGACAGCCCAGAGCACAGCACAGCAGAGGCCAGCACTTCCGTTTCCTGTCATGCTGGCCGGCCAGCGCGGGGAGAGGATGACGTGAGTGATCAAACGAGAGAAACTGTGATTGATGACTGGAGCAGAGGTCGGTGAGGGGGAAGAGTGGGGAGGGGGGAGAGAGAGAGTCTGAGTGTGAGTGTGTGTGTTGCAGCCATAGCCCGAGGAGAGGAAGGGGGGAGGGAGAGAGAGAGATGTGTGTGTGTCTCACCCACAAGGACAAGTTAGCATCCTGCAGACACCATGAAGGCGAATCAACAACAGAAAGGATTCTCCAACTTGGCAGTGAAGTGGCTCCAGGTGAGTCCATGCTGTTGCTGTACTGTGTTCCATTAAACCTCAAACTAAATGCTAATACTAATGCTAAATGCTAAATACTAATTAATGGTGCAATGTGTTTCTCTTAACCCCCCCTGCCCTGCCCATCTACCCACCTGCTCACTCACCCACCTATTATTCCAACTGCCTAATCCACCCACCTATCTATATACCTGCCACTCACCTACCTACCTACCCAGACCCTGGACCATCAGCAGACTGGATTGGTGTGCAGGGGGGATCAGCGGATTCTGACGTGGAGGTGGCAGTCACCCACCCACCTACCTACCTGCCTGACCACCTGCCCACTCGCACATCTAAATACCCACCAACCAACCCTCCTGTCAACCCGCCCCCTTATACCCTAATAGAGTGTAAGCTCTTCTCCTCCTGTATCCTCCCTTATACCCTAATAGATTGTAAGCTCTTCTCCTCCTGTATCCTCCCTTATACCCTAATAGATTGTAAGCTCTTCTCCTTCTGTATCCCCCCTTATACCCTAATAGATTGTAAGCTCTTCTCCTCCTGTATCCTCCCTTATACCCTAATAGAGTGTAAGCTCTTCTCCTCCTGTATCCTCCCTTATACCCTAATAGATTGTAAGCTCTTCTCCTTCTGTATCCTCCCTTATACCCTAATAGAGTGTAAGCTCTTCTCCTTCTGTATCCTCCCTTATACCCTAATAGATTGTAAGCTCTTCTCCTCCTGTATCCTCCCTTATACCCTAATAGAGTGTAAGCTCTTCTCCTCCTGTATCCTTCCTTATACCCTAATAGAGTGTAAGCTCTTCTCCTTCTGTATCCTCCCTTATACCCTAATAGATTGTAAGCTCTTCTCCTCCTGTATCCTCCCTTATACCCTAATAGAGTGTAAGCTCTTCTCCTTCTGTATCCTCCCTTATACCCTAATAGATTGTAAGCTCTTCTCCTCCTGTATCCTCCCTTATACCCTAATAGAGTGTAAGCTCTTCTCCTCCTGTATCCTTCCTTATACCCTAATAGAGTGTAAGCTCTTCTCCTCCTGTATCCTTCCTTATACCCTAATAGAATGTAAGCTCTTCTCCTTCTGTATCCTCCCTTATACCCTAATAGAGTGTAATAGAATAGGGCGGCAGCAGGGGCATTAAAAAAGTTTGCTTTCAGCATTTGCATTGCACCAGTATTGTTATGGGGCCCCAGCAGCATGGACACTGCTGTTTTGTGGGGTTTTTTTTGTACAATTTTTACAGTTTGTGGTTGTTGATTTTCTTTTCCTTGAGTACCCCCCCTGCCCGCACATGGTATGACCCAGTATCTATTGAGGACGCACAGCGCCAGGGGAGCTGGACTGTGGTGTAGCAATGTATTGTATAGACAGATGAAAGCTTCTTTACATGGCCCCTCCCTGACATCCTGATTTGGGATGCCCTATTGTGTCAAATTCCCAGTAAAAATACCTGGCCGCTAATCAAACAACACATGTGTGGTTCAAACATGTGTCTGCACCAGCTAGAGGCTGGTGGGATGTGGCTTGCAGCCAGCTCAGCTGCACCCAGCCCTTAGCGAGGAGAACCCATGCATGAGCCAGTGGATCGCTGGTCAGGTAAGTTTTACTGGTGATCTGAGGGGGTTGCACAAAATGGGGCATCCCAAATCAGGGCGCCCCACAGAAAAGGACCAAAACTCTTTGAAGTGGACCAAAACCCAGGATTTTGACTATCCTAAGCCAGCGTCCTAAGTGCAGTGGCGCATGCGTGAGCCGCAGCCGCATCCCCAGCTACCATCAAACGGGGAACGTGCCCGCACTGGCCATTCACAAATGCCTGGCGTGGGCATGCGCCCTGCTAGAGGGACAGCCGGGATGCGGCCGTGGCTCGCGCATGTGTTGTTGGACCGGGAAGTAAGGTAAGTGTAGCAGGTAACCTGGGGAGTTTCACACAGTGGGGCATCCCGATTTTGGATGCCCGGGTGGAGGTCCCGGGCCGATCCCGCTCAGAGATATATATATATATATATATATATATATATATATATATATATATATTAATGTGGCGTTGACTCACTTTACCGGGCCGAGCACAGTACAGAAGGGCCAGTCTGACCAAAAAGTCCAGGGCCGTTTTTTGGTCCCAGTCCGCCCCTGGTCCCCAGTAGTGATTTCTTTTAACTACAATGAAGACGCTGACCAGCACCGGAAAAATACAGCGCCAAAGATATCAAGGAGGAAAAAAAATCATAAATATGCTGAGGAGTGCCAGAAAAACGGCAGCATAAAGTGGCGCTCACTGGCACTGGAATAATCGGCAGGCAGGTCCAACAGGCGCTGATATAGGCCGGCTAATAAGTGCAAGAAGCAAAGCTATTATATAGCATTCTGTGCAGCGACTGTTAGCGCCAATATAGTCCACAGCACAGATAAGGCGAGAATGCTGGCACTCCGAAGCTGGTGTTATAGCCACAAAAATGATGCTAAAAGGCGCACAACATAAATATGGCCCTAAATAAAATCTATTGTTTAGGCAATTTCAATAAATACATTTGAAAATAAAAATTGACTAGTACCATCAAACCAAAAAGACTAACACATGTGAATGAATAATATGAAATTGCATTGTTGCTTATGGCAGTCTTAAAAAAGGGAAGGATATTTTACATGTTAAATAAGCAATGGCTTAGAATGTTATTTTGAAACCAATGCTTTTCAACTAGTTCTGTGCTGAGCTAACAAGATAAAATAAATATATTACTATAGGGATTGCTGCATTTGTAGATTTTGCGATAGTTCTTTATATTTACTGTGACAAATGTCTATAGATAAGATAAATTATACTTCATTATATAAATTGGAGTCATAGATAGAAACAAAGCATTTTTCCTACACAGCAAACAGTTTTTGAAATATTTCATGAATAAGCACCCATTTTCTGTAAATACTGTTGGATGCATCAAGTAAATTTTGTTGGTGTTTCCCTTGTCACCCATATTGACTTTTAAATACTTTCTAGAGGCACATAAAAGGTCCATTCAGCCCTGGTCACATCCACATGGTATAGCAAGAGAATTGCCAATGGGTTCTAGACCATTTTTCCAGCACACCTGTGCTTTGGTTACCAAGTTACCAAATTAGGTGCATTGATCAGTGGTGACCTTTTTCATTTTGCCATTTAGGGTGATGCTAATGATTTATTGAAGCGGGCAGGCTGATTCATTAATAGCGCCAGGTACCGACAGATGTGCGTCTATAGCGAGGCATTGAGAGCTGCCGCTAGTAGTCTCTGTGCTCGGCGATAGTTCGCTGTTTCAGAGCGTCTCAGTCGCTGGCCGGCACTGATGAATATATGGGATGAGTTGCTCTAACAGCAGTACAGCGCTGTATGGGAGCAAACAGTAGCGCCAGCTCAGTGCGACACACCATATTCATCTAAAAAACAGCCTCACACAGCGTTGGCGCTCAAAATCGGGTAGTTGTAGCCCAGAACGTTGTATCCACTAGTAACAAACCGAAAAAACACATGGAATTACATTGTTATTACATTGTAACATCAACACTTTAATACCAGACATGTAAGGACAATTCTGCATAAAAATATTATAAATCAAAAAGTTTCAAAAAAGACTTTTTCTAGGCCATGAGAGGTGACACAAGTATTTGATAATTAAAAAAAAAATTAAAAGAAAACCCTGTTTAAAGAGAAGAAAAGTAATGTCTATTGAAATGTATGGGAGAGCGACAGATAATACCAGGCGCTCTGGAAGCCAGAGCGCAGGCAACATACGGTGAGCTGTCTGTGAAGATGAATCGGACGCTATGGCCCTTATTTAACAAGGGATAGCGCCAGGTAGCGAATAGTGAGCGAATGGTAATGACGCTCACCGCCACGAGAACGCCGGCTCCCCTCCGCAATCACACATTTATCAAGCCGATCCTGCTTAGAGACTGAGATAGCGCCAGATAGCGAATCATTCATCATTATTCCAGCCTCACCCCACAGCGCCAGCGAGCAGCCTTGAACAGCGACAGGTATGACCTCTCGCTACCTGGCGCTCTCCAATGCATTTCAATGGAGCAATCTTTAAATATTCATAATTAATTGCTATTAATTTTTTTTTTTTTAAATGTCAAAAATTTCTGTGACCACTTCTGCAATGTTAGATATTTTATTAAGGTAAAAAAAAAAAAATTGCGCAGAATTGATATTACAGGTCTGATATTAATGTATTCATATTACAAAATGTTTTGAAAAACATGTTTTTTTTTTATCTAAAAATATGGTTGTTTGGGGGTTAAAAAACTACTTTTAACCCATCGCCGCCAGCGCTCTGGGGTTTAAACAAGCATTTCACAGTGCGAGAATTTTTGGAGCGTGATTTGTTAATGAATATGCTGGGAGCCGCTCGCTATGGCCGTTCGCTGTCATGCGCTCCCATACAGCGCGGAACCTGTCAAACAGTGACTCCTAACCCCGTATTCAACATTACCGCACACCGACTGAGTCGCTGTCAACAGCCGAACAACGGGCAAGCACAGCGAATACTAGCGGGCACTGTGAAAATAACGCTAGTGTCGCTCATCTGTCGCTACCTGGCGCTATTAATGAATCGGCCTCTATGTGTTGCTGTTAGAGTTGCTCACCAGATTCGCTTTGATAAATGTGGTATTGTGTACAGGACCCGGCGGTCACCGTTCGCTACCTATTGTTACCTGTCACTGCCAGTCGTTACCTGGTGTTATGGCTTGAAGAATAAAGCCCAAGGTGTATTTGTTGTCTGCCTTGTGGTCTGATTTGCAGTACGTCTTGTAACTCTAACACACAAAAAAGTGCAAATCTCTTGTTCTTACAATGGGACATTTTTACAGGTGAGGTTTACAATGTTTCCATTGTGGTGGGGATATTTTTAAAATGTTTGGAAATACCAGCACCCTATGGGCTATTTTTAATACACCATAGGGCAGGTTCCTTCAAGAAATATCCTTACTGTATCTCATTTCTCATCTGTGAAAATGACTCATTGCAAGTAGAGGTAATTTGTTTGGGAAACTCCGGAACAATTGTTAAAATAAAAAAGTGTTTGTGGTTGCGAGCCACACTGCAAGACACTGCAAGCAAGTTCACCTTACTTACCAAAAAATCAGAATGAACCAATGAACCCCTATTGACTGTAGTTAGAAAAAAAAAACAAGAAAAAACAAGAAAAATGTTGGCCAGGAAACATGGATCTATATTTAAATATATATAAGTAAGTAAGTGTGTAATCGCTGTTTTATCATTTTAGGGGTGATGGCAGCACAATAAAAAAAACACTGGGAATTGCATTGGGGACACTTGAAAAACATAACACGTTTTGCATGGCTCAAAGTTTGCGGCGGAACACCCAAAAGTGCAAAAATGCATAAAAAACTATTCCAAACAGCCCAGGTATCCAATAGCACATGCATCAGCCCCCCTCCCAAAAAATTTTTTTTTAAAAAGGGGACAAAACAATTACAACCATCCCAGCCCCTTGAAATCTATGGGATAGGGCCACAGAATGCATGGTGTGTTTGGTTCCATCTGGCACTGTAGGGAACTCAGCACTGGCTTTCCCACTATCGAACACTACCTGGCACTATCACAGGTGCTCTGGATTTTTGTCTTGATAACTACACCTTTTTCACTAGGGCCTGACATTCACCTGATGTTCATTAAGGCACTACATGGCACTAGTGCTTCTTAAATAAACCCCCAAATATACCATATTTTTCGTCCTATAAGTCGCACATGCTTATAAGACGCACCTAGGATTTTGGGGAGGAAAATAAGAAAAATAATATTTTTAACCAAATAATAGGCAAAGTGCAGTATTCTCCAATTACAGTAATCCCCCTCCCATTCCCAATAGCCAGTGTGTCATTCCCCCTTCCCATAGGCAGTGTGGCATTCCACCCATCCTATTCCCCATATAGGAAGTGTAGCACCCCCCCTCCCATTCCCCATATAGGCAGTGTGGCACCCCCCTCCCATTCCCCATATAGGCACCCCCTCCCATTCCCTATATAGGCAATGTGGCACCCCCCCTCCCATTCCCCATATAGGCAATGTGGCACCCCCTCCCATTCCCCATATAGGCAATGTGGCATTCCCCCCTGATATTCCCCATAGAAACAGTGTGGCATCCCCCCTGATATTCCCCATATAGGCAATGTGGCATCCCCCCTGATATTCCCCATAGAAACAGTGTGGCATCCCCCCTGATATTCCCCATAGAAACAGTGTGGCATCCCCCCTGATATTCCCCATAGAAACAGTGTGGCATCCCCCCTGATATTCCCCATAGAAACAGTGTGACATCCCCCCTGATATTCCCTATAGGCAATTTGGCATCCCCCCTGATATTCCCCATAGAAACAGTGTGACATCCCCCCTGATATTCCCTATAGGCAATGTGGCATCCCCCCTGATATTCCCCATAGAAACAGTGTGGCATCCCCCCTGATATTCCCCATAGAAACAGTGTGGCATCCCCCCTGATATTCCCCATAGAAACAGTGTGGCATCCCCCCTGATTAGAGATGAGCGAACTTTTGAAAAGTTCGATTCGGCCGATTCACCGAATTTCACAAAGAAATTCGGGTTCGGCCGAATCGAACTTTTACAAAGTTCCCCATCAAAAATGGCGGCATGGTGGGAGCGGGCCGGCCGGTTCCGCTCCCACCATGCCGGCATTTAAAAAACCAAAACAAAAAAAAAAGCATTTTTGCCGGCATGGTGGGAGCGGGCCGGCCGGCTCCGCTGTCAGCGGAACCGGCCGGCCCGCTCCCACCATGCCGGCATTTGAGAAAAAAGGCAAACACTTACCTGCAGGTCCGGAGCATGGAGGCCGGCGCCGCTCTCAGCTGTCATCTGAGGGCGCGTCATCAGAGGCGCCCTCTGATGACGCGCCCTCAGATGACAGCTGAGAGCGGCGCTGGCCTCCACGCTCCGGACCTGCAGGTAAGTGTTTGCCTTTTTTTTAAAATGCCGGCATGGTGGGAGCGGGCCGGCCGGCCCGCTCCCACCATGCCGGCAAAAATGTTTTTTTTTTTTTTTTTTTTTTTAAATGCCGGCATGGTGGGAGCGGGCCGGCCGGCTTTACCGGCCCGCCGGCCGGTTCCGCTGTCAGCGCGGCCCGCTCCCACCATACCAGCATTTTTTCTTTTTTTTTTTTTCTTTGTTTTTTAAATGGCGGCATGGCGGGAGCGGGCCGGCCGGCTTTGCCGGCCCGCTGACAGCGGAACCGGCCGGCCCGCTTCCACCATGCCGGCATTTTTTTTTTTTAAATTTCAGGAAAAATTCGATCGGCACGAACCACAAAATATTCGGGTTCATGCCGAATCGAATATTTCCTGAAATTCGGAGCGAATTCCGGTTCGTCCGAACCGGTTCGCTCATCTCTACCCCTGATATTCCCCATAGAAACAGTGTGGCATCCCCCCTGATATTCCCCATAGAAACAGTGTGGCATCCCCCCTGATATTCCCTATAGGCAATGTGGCATCCCCCCTCCCCGTAGAAGCAGTGTGGCATTCCCCCCCCCCCCGTTCCCCATAGGCACACAATAAAAAAAAAAAAAAAACTCACATGTTCATGGCATTCCCGCGTTGAAGATGGAGGAGCGTCCCCCGCTCCTTCTTACGCGGTGCAGGCCACGCCCACCTGCTGCACGGATCCCGCTGTTCACTCCTGCCCTTGCCGGAAGAGGCAGCAGCTGGAGGGCAGGAGATGATGGCGGAGCGGCAGGCGCTGCCTCCGTCCCTGCCACTGCTATCGCTGCTGCAGCAATAGCAGCGGTGGGGACAGGGACAGAGCCCACCGCTCCTCTGTCTTCTTCTGGCCTCCCGCAGTGCGGCAGGCAATGCGGGAACGCCGGTAACAGGTGAGTTTTTTTTTTTTTTTTACATTCGCCCGATAAGGCGCACTGACATTTTCCCCCCACTTTTGGGGGAAAATAAGTGCGTCTTATAGGGCGAAAAATACGGTACTTGGAAGGGGGAAGATGTAAACATGCATGAAGCCCCACATCTTTGCTTTGTTTGGATCACACATTAACCAGTTATATAAATAAATGTTTATTAATATTGCAATTTACTTTTTATTACAACATTAAAATTGCCTGGCATTTCCAGTTCTTTTTATTAGGGAACGTCATCATGGACCGTATTGCAATGAAATGTATTTTTTATTTCTTATGCTATATTTACACCGTTCCGGATGCGTTTGCGTTTCTACGTTGTGAAGATCTGTAGTGTTTTGTAACCTCTATGGCCCCTTTTACACCTCTGTTTTAAAGCTAAAATACAAGGAGAAGGCACCTGATCTGCAACTGCACATGTGAACATTACATTGCTGTAGCTTAATATTTTAACAATCCTTAACTAATTCCTGTTGTTCAACTTTTGTAGAAGGGTGGGAAAATACATTTAAGTATATATATATATATGTATATAAATCACATTTTACTAGGTAACTTGAACTAAATTAATAGTTTAGATTACAAAGTAAAAAATAAACTTTACAATCCACAATGTGGGTAATTCAGTAAAATAATTCAGTACGATTTAAAGAGTCTCTGCACCAAGGATGTAACTAAAGGGATGCAGGGGAAGTGACCGCACTGGGGTCCTTTGAGTTGGGGGCCCCATTATTGTAGCTCCTTTACCTTATTCAACAGATTATGGGGCCTCGCTGAATGTTTGCACCAGGCCCCGTCACATTTAATTACACCATTGCTCTTCACATGAATGTAATATCTTCTCAATACTCATATTTAGAAGTTAATTGCTGGAATTTGAACAAGTTCATAATTTTATTGTGCCATAGATTCTTCTTAGCATTAGTTGATTATACAATGCAAAAGTGGAATGTTTTAAATGAAAGTGCTGTAACTGAATTTATACTTGTTGGATTTCCATTATGCTTGAATTATATGCGATTGTTTTTATTTGTTGTTTTCTGTATGGCATATGTATTAACAGTAACAGGTAACATAGTCATTATTACTGTAATACAAACTGACAATCAACTTCACCGGCCTATGTACTTTTTTCTAAGCAATTTTGCTTTTATGCAGATTTGCTATGTGACTGTGACTATTCCTAAACTGCTTTTAGGTCTCTTGATTGACAAAAACATCATTTCCCTCAGTGCTTGCTTTATTCAGTGTTATTCTTTCTTTTTACTTGGAGGAATTGAAAACATTTTATTAGCCATCATGGCTTATGATCGATATGTGGCTATTTGTCATCCCTTACAGTATATTAGTATTATGACCTCCAGGAATTGTTGGAAGTTAGCATGTGGATGTTGGTTGGGGATCTTCATTGGCTCTCTGTTACCGATGATCTTCTTGTTAAAATTACATTTCTGTGGACCCAACATTATCAATCATTACTTTTGTGATGTATCACCTTTATTAAAACTTTCCTGTTCTGATACTTCCTTACTGAAGTCCTATTTTTTCAGCTTAATGTGGGTAATTGTTTTTGGCTGTCTTCTGTTTATTCTTGTGTCCTACGTCAATATCATGTTTGCTGTATTTAAGATCCCCTCGACAGTTGGGCGTCAGAAAGTATTTTCAACCTGTGGTTCCCATCTAATTGTAGTGACAATATATTTTGGTGCTGTTATATTTATGTATGTGAGACCAAGAGAAAGCTATTCTTTTGAGGAGGACAAACTGATTTCTGTGTTCTACTCTGTTATAACTCCCCTTTTAAATCCATTTGTCTATTGTCTACGCAATAAGGAAGTAAAGAAAGCTTTGTACAAAATTATTAAGGGCAAATAGCATTTATCACAGTATGTATAAAAAAATCCTTTTTATTCTAAAATTTTCCTAAACTGTTTATCTGGATAAGCATTCATGCTAAAACAGTACATACGCAGGGCCGGATTAAGAGCATCTCGGGCCTGGTGCTGTAGATTTTGACGGGCCTATTTATCGAAGTATATAAAATGAAAACGCAACACAAAGCAATTTTGTTTAAGACAAAGTGCATTTGTCACATGTCTAATATACATTAATTTACCAGGATAGATGAATACATGTTAGTGTATGAAAAATTTGCATATCTTCATAGAGTTTGTTCTTTAGCTAAAAAAAAAAAAAGAATCAACTCGCTTTTGGGGGGGCCCAGAGTGTCAAAGAGGTGTTGTAGAGGGTTCGCTATGCCCCCAGACTGTAACACCTATCCGATGTGACATCACACCCGCAGCTTTTTTGGTTAACACACAGGGCTTGCTACAGGGCTGAAACACGAGAAGTGTTTCAGCCCTGTAGCACAGCACACGCAAGCACACTTATTTGACACTCAATGCACCCCTAAAAAATGTATTTTTGTTTAACAAAATAAAGAATCAAACAATATCTATGAAGATATACAAAGTATCCATATACCAACGTCTTTTTTGGCTATGCTAGCAATTTACTTATGTACTTACTTACATCAGTTACTTATGGACCAGACAATATTCTATCATGAGGGAGGAAGGATTAGTGTAAGGAGGCATCAGTTACTTATGGACCAGACAATATTCTATCATGAGGGAGGAAGGATTAGTGTAAGGGGGCATCAGTTACTTATGGACCAGACAATATTCTATCATGAGGGAGAAAGGGTTAGTGTAAGGGAGCATCAGTTTCTTATGGACCAGACGATATTCTATCATGAGGGAGAAAGGGTTAGTGTAAGGAGGCATCAGTTTCTTATGGACCAGACGATATTCTATCATGAGGGAGAAAGGGTTAGTGTAAGGGAGCATCAGTTACACATGAAGCAGAGGAGATTCTATCATGAGGGAGGAAGGGTTAGTGTAAGGGGGCATCAGTTACTTATGGACCAGACAATATTCTATCATGAGGGAGGAAGGATTAGTGTAAGGGGGCATCAGTTACTTATGGACCAGACAATATTCTATCATGAGGGAGAAAGGGTTAGTGTAAGGGAGCATCAGTTTCTTATGGACCAGACGATATTCTATCATGAGGGAGAAAGGGTTAGTGTAAGGGAGCATCAGTTTCTTATGGACCAGACGATATTCTATCATGAGGGAGAAAGGGTTAGTGTAAGGGAACATCAGTTACACATGAAGCAGAGGAGATTCTATCATGAGGGAGGAAGGGTTAGTGTAAGGGGGCATCAGTTACTTATGGACCAGACAATATTCTATCATGAGGGAGGAAGGATTAGTGTAAGGGGGCATCAGTTTCTTATGGACCAGACGATATTCTATCATGAGGGAGAAAGGGTTAGTGTAAGGGAGCATCAGTTACACATGAAGCAGAGGAGATTCTATCATGAGGGGGGAAGGGTTAGTGTAAGGAGGCATCAGTTACACATGGAGCAGAGGAGATTCTATCATGAGGGAGGAAGGGTTAGTGTAAGGGGGCATCAGTTACACATAGAGCAGAGGAGATTCTATCATGAGGGAGAAAGGGTTAATGTAAGGGAGCATCAGTTACACATAGAGCAGAGGAGATTCTATCATGAAGGAGGAAGGGTTAGTGTAAGGGGGCATCAGTTACTTATGGACCAGACAATATTCTATCATGAGGGAGGAAGGATTAGTGTAAGGGGGCATCAGTTACTTATGGACCAGACAATATTCTATCATGAGGGAGAAAGGGTTAGTGTAAGGGAGCATCAGTTTCTTATGGACCAGACGATATTCTATCATGAGGGAGAAAGGGTTAGTGTAAGGGAGCATCAGTTTCTTATGGACCAGACGATATTCTATCATGAGGGAGAAAGGGTTAGTGTAAGGGAGCATCAGTTACACATGAAGCAGAGGAGATTCTATCATGAGGGAGGAAGGGTTAGTGTAAGGGGGCATCAGTTACTTATGGACCAGACAATATTCTATCATGAGGGAGGAAGGATTAGTGTAAGGGGGCATCAGTTTCTTATGGACCAGACGATATTCTATCATGAGGGAGAAAGGGTTAGTGTAAGGGAGCATCAGTTACACATGAAGCAGAGGAGATTCTATCATGAGGGGGGAAGGGTTAGTGTAAGGAGGCATCAGTTACACATGGAGCAGAGGAGATTCTATCATGAGGGAGGAAGGGTTAGTGTAAGGGGGCATCAGTTACACATAGAGCAGAGGAGATTCTATCATGAGGGAGAAAGGGTTAATGTAAGGGAGCATCAGTTACACATAGAGCAGAGGAGATTCTATCATGAAGGAGGAAGGGTTAGTGTAAGGGGGCATCAGTTACACATGAAGCAGAGGAGATTCTATCAT
The DNA here is from genome assembly GCA_027917425.1 of Gastrophryne carolinensis. Classification (NCBI taxonomy): domain Eukaryota; kingdom Metazoa; phylum Chordata; class Amphibia; order Anura; family Microhylidae; genus Gastrophryne; species Gastrophryne carolinensis. Next base: position 432,578,241 of record CM051234.1, on the reverse strand, counting down.
GAGGGGGGAAGGGTTAGTGTAAGGAGGCATCAGTTACACATGGAGCAGAGGAGATTCTATCATGAGGGAGGAAGGGTTAGTGTAAGGGGGCATCAGTTACACATAGAGCACAGGAGATTCTATCATAAGAGTGGAAGCGTTAGTGTAAGGAGGCATCAGTTACACATGCAGCAGAGGAGGATCTATCATGAGGGAGGAAGGGTTAGTGTAAGGGGGCCTCATTTATCTATAATAATACTAACTATATATACACCCAAGTACACACCATAGTATGATACTATATCAATAATTATTTGCTGCTAATATTAATAGGAGCAAACAGACATTAATTTTGCATTAATATCAGTAATATTAATAATAATGCTATGCATTTCAAAAATCAGAGTATGTTTTGTGGCCACCAAATACACAAGACCAGGGCATCCCTTTTCCACAAAGCGCAAAAAATGTCATGTCAGGGGGTGACATCATAAGCCAAGGAAAATTATGAAGTCTCCCTTGTCCTGAGTAAATGAGGGTCATTTGAAGAAGGTGAATGACGTCAGCCAGCACGATGACATTACACGTGCAGACAGGTGTAATGATTTGGTGGGAGGGGTGACAGGAGCATGCATGTGTCCATGACAGATGTGTTACGTCACGACGGTGATTTCTCTATGTATAGTGTCGTCACGCAGGTGTCAGTGCTAGAGATGCTGCAGTGTGACGTAAGCTGTCAGCGAGAAGTGTGACGTAACAGGCTGCCGCCGCCAGTGATTGCAGGGTGGTCAGTGTGTGAGGGGCAGAGTGAAAGCGGTAAAGCTGGTGACGCCACAGCCGGCAGGGAGTGATGTCACGGGGGGTTACCTTGAGGCTGCGACGGACCGGGTGCTCGATGATGGCCAGCTTGTGCAGGTCCTCCATGTAGCCGAACAGGCTGGCCGGGCTGAGCTCCATGGCGGAGAGTCACCGAGCCGCGCCTGGCATTCCCCGCTGCCAGGCTCCTCACATGGCGGGGGCGGCGGGCGGGTGGGAGAAGGGGGCAGAGCCTCGCACCACCGGTCACCGGCACCCACTGACTAACTGACTGGGAGGGCACCGAGGCTGGCACCAGGAAGAAGGGGGCTGGGTAAGGGGGTGACCTTGTGGTGGGTGCAGGCAGAGCCGTATTTAGGGTTCATGCTGCCCTAGGCACTATTTGTGTTTCACCCCCCCCCCCCAAATAAGTGAAAGAGATAGAGTACAGGAGGCTACAACAGTGGAGTAAATGGGGGATGCAGCAAGTCAGCAAAGCTGGTGACTGACTAACAAATTGTCTTTAAGAAAAATACCACTAAATCCAGCTGCCTTGACCTATAACTACAGATATACTCTGCATAAATCAGAACTTAGAACATGAGAACTAACAGAAAAAACACAGAATAAACCATACCCACAGAATAAAGTCTTACCCAAATAGATCACAGAATAAAAGCGAAATCATGGAATAAACTGTATCCAGATATAAAGTAGTGGACCCCTTTTTGCAAACTAAATTTCTTTTACCTTTTGTTGAGTTGAGAGTCAAAACTTTAATAGTTTGGCTGTTTGGCAGCTTTAAGCTCCTGGTGCAAGAACAGAATCCACAATTAATAGGCATAGTACAGAAAGATCTACCCAGACCCCACAATTAATAATCAGAACCCGAAACACAACTGGCAGCTTAGTCAGCCAATCAGTGCAGTACTAACCCAGGTCTCACAATGATTAGCCAATTTAGCAGCGATTTCATGGTAGCCATAGGTATTGATCACAATTGCTCACAATGCTGATGCTCACAGACTACTCCTGCAAGCCCAATCTTTCTTACCTGATCCTCACTCCCTCAATAAAACTGGGGCCCTGAGTAGACATTGGATCCAGAATCCAGTCGACCTGGTGGCTGGCAGACAATCATGGGTCAATTTTGCCAAGGGAGCAAGGATAAGGTAAGAAATAAGAGGAATCAGAAAAGGGCAAACACCCCATCAACCCCTCATACCATTAGCCCCACATATCAGTTAACCCACAAACACACGATTATTCCCATCCCACCTTCCTACTCTATTACCCCCCCCCCCCCCCCCACTATACACACACATCCCACACCTAACCCTCACACCTGTTAAACCAGACCATAACCAGTTTGTCGAGCCCACCCCCCAGCGCCAGCCAATTACCTCTCCCCAAGGCATCCCGATTCAGGATGCCCCACTCTGTTAAACCCCTGGGATCACCATAAATCTTTCCATTGATCCCACAGCGCATCCGCAGCCCGCAGTGGAATCCCTTTGGCTTAATGGCCAGCACAGGTAAGCACAAGCAGGAGGGGAGCAGCCAGCAGGTGGTTCCAAACCTCCCATTCATAATAGAGAGCCAGGTGATGCAATCTATACTAAATTAGGCTGCCCCAGGGGTGCCAAAACCCAGGTTCTGTTTTAACCTCCCAATCATACAGTTAAAGTGGAACAAAAGCTGTGAATTTGACTTTCCCCATTTTGCTCCACTGTGTGAACCCCCCCAGGATGCCGGTATTCACTCACCTACCAGGTCCAACGGCACATAGCCAAATGCAAGCAGTTTGCTGTGACCTACACGCAAGCTATTACCCCCCGAAACACTCTATTACCCCTCCACTAAACAACACCATTAATCACACCCATTGTGAAAGCAAATTAAAACCAGTTTTGGACAGCCCTAGTCTAAAGGACTCCAAGGCCAGCCGATTCCCTCTTCAGGATGCCCCACTGGGTAAAACCCCCATGGATAGCCATAAATCTTTCCTTTCCCTAGTGCATGCGCAGCCAAAGGTGGCATCCCACGTAGTGTTCCTAGCACTCCATTTATTCAGAATAGATTTCCAGGTGAATATTCTGAATCACTGTAAGCCTGCACACAAACAGGGGCATCCTCAATCAGGTTTACCAGCTTTTAAAGTGGAACAAATCCTGGGAATTTGACTTTCCTGATTTTGTACTGTGCCTCCAGAGCATCTTGAATTGGGATGCCACGCTGTGTGTTACCCCCCAGTTCACCCATAAAAACTCACAATGTGTGTGGTTAATGGTGTTGTGTTGTGGGGGGATAAAGTGTTTCGGGGGTAATAGTGTGTGTGTGTGTGTGTGTGTGTGTGTGTGTGTGTGTGTGTGTGTAGGTTGTGGGTAATGGGGGTAATAGTGTGTGTGTGGCGCATGAGTGGGCTCTCGTCCAATTCTCGTCTCATTGACTTACATGGGGAGCTATCTGAATGGCTGGGACGGGAGCGCGCACATGCCACCAGGAATGCGGCAGCACATGCTCCCCATTCACCCCGAGCTGCCGGACCAATGACATAGTCATGGCAGACAGCTCTCATTGAATGAGAGTCTGTGCTTGTGCTGCTGGAGAATGGAAAGGTGAGTTTTTACTGGTGCCCTGGGGGGTTTCACACAATGGGGCATCCCGATTAGGGAAGCATGGAGCGAAAACCAGTGGCTGGCACTGGAATCTTGTAGATTCCAGGATGGTCACTGGTGGGGTTTGTTCCACTTTAAGTGGACCAAAACCCAGGAAGTTCACTATCCTGGATTTTGGTACCTCCTCTGGGGCATCCAGATTTGTGATGCTCTCTTGCGCAATTTAATGCACAGCATAAATCACCGTTTATAGAAGAGCTGTGGCAGAGGAAAACAGGAGTGTCCACATCCCTGCTCCCCCTGCTGCGTGTGGCGCGCTCCCATCCCCAGCTTCAGCTACAGGGAGGCCAGGAAAGTGTCAATGGCTGGAGAGCACTGTGAGTGACTTCTGACCTGAGGATTTGAGGATTTCACACAATGCGGAATCACAGAAGGGGATGCCCTAAGGTGACATCAGCTGGCCCTGCTGGTTGGCCCCCTCTAACTCCCCACAAAGATTCAGAATAGCGCCCTCCCCCTTTCCAAATAAAGCTTATACTGAATTGCCCCAGCTCCTGATGGACTGTCTCAGGTTTTCTTCTGCATCCCTGGGGCATCCTGAATTGGGATGCCTTGCTATATGAGCCCCCCAGTTTCCCAGTAAAACTCACTTCTCCTTGGTCCAATGGCGCAAGCGCATGCTCTCGCCCAATCAGAGCCATTTGCTCTTTCAGCAAAGGGCTCAGATTGCCTTCAATGGGGAGCATGTGCTGCTGCGCTATCCCCCGTGGCGTACACGCTCCTGTCCCAACCTAACTGAATGGCTGAGGCAGGAGCCTATGCAGACCACCGGGGATGCGGCAGCACATGCTCTCCATTGTAAACAAAATTGTCGAAATGCAAGCGGCTCTAAATGGATGAGAGCTGGCATATGCGCCATTGGATCGGGGAAAGGTGAGTTACCAGCATCCTGAGGAGTTTCACAAAGGGGGGCATCCCGAATCGGGGGAAAGCCAGCGGCTGGCCCTTGAATCTTAGATTCCTTACTGGGCGCTGTTGGGTTTTGTTCTGCTTTAATCAGGGTCCCATCATGCAAACCAGAGCCAGAGTGCTCAGTGCTTTATTAAATGGTAAATATATATAAAGTCTAACACACAGAGACAGAAAGACAGCGTCAGAGACAGTGAGAGACACACACAGAGACAGATAGACAGCGTCAGAGACAGAGAGACACACACACAGAGACAGGTAGACAGCGTCAGAGACAGAGAGACACACACAGAGACAGATAGACAGTGACACACACACACACACACACACACACACACACACACACACACACACACACACTGATAGACAGTGACACACACTGATAGACAGTGACACATACACTGATAGACAGTGACACACACTGATAGACAGTGACACACACTGATAGACAGTGACACACACACTGATAGACAGTGACACACACTGATAGACAGTGACACACACACTGATAGACAGTGATACACACTGATAGACAGTGACACACACTGATAGACAGTGACACACACACACTGATAGACAGTGACACACACTGATAGACAGTGACACACACACAGACAGATAGACAGTGACACACACACACAGACACACACACTGATAGACAGTGACACACACAGAGACAGATAGACAGTGACACATACAGAGACACGCACACTGATAGACAGTGACACACACACACAGACACACACACTGATAGACAGTGACACACACAGACACACACACTGATAGACAGTGACACACACAGAGACAGATAGACAGTGACAGATACAGAGACACGCACACTGATAGACAGTGACACACACACTGATAGACAGTGACACACACACAGAGACACGCACACTGATAGACAGTGACACACACACAGAGACATGCACACTGATAGACAGTGACACACACACAGAGACACACACACTGATAGACAGTGACACACACACAGAGACACACACACTGATAGACAGTGACACACACACAGACACACACACTGATAGACAGTGACACACACAGAGACACACACACTGATAGACAGTGACACACACAGAGACACACACACACTAATAGACAGTGACACACACAGAGACACACACACTGATAGACAGTGACACACACACAGAGACACACACACTGATAGACAGTGACACACACAGAGACACACACACTGATAGACAGTGACACACACACAGAGACACGCACACTGATAGACAGTGACACACACACAGAGACACGCACACTGATAGACAGTGACACACACACAGAGACACGCACACTGATAGACAGTGACACACACACAGAGACACACACACTGATAGACAGTGACACACACAGAGACACACACACTGATAGACAGTGACACACACAGAGACACACACACTGATAGACAGTGACACACACAGAGACACACACACTGATAGACAGTGACACACACAGAGACACACACACTGATAGACAGTGACACACACAGAGACAGATAGACAGTGACACACACACAGAGACACACACACTGATAGACAGTGACACACACACAAAGACACACACACTGATAGACAGTGAAACACACTGATAGACAGTGACACACACTGATAGACAGTGACACACACACAGACAGATAGACAGTGACACACACACAGACACACACACACTGATAGACAGTGACACACACAGAGACACACACACTGATAGGCAGTGACACACACACAGACACACACACTGATAGACAGTGACACACACAGAGACACACACACTGATAGACAGTGACACACACACACAGACACGCACACTGATAGACAGTGACACACACACAGAGACACGCACACTGATAGTCAGTGACACACACACAGAGACACACACACTGATAGACAGTGACACACACAGAGACAGATAGACAGTGACACACACAGAGACACACACACTGATAGGCAGTGACACACACACAGACACACACACTGATAGACAGTGACACACACAGAGACACACACACTGATAGACAGTGACACACACACACAGACACGCACACTGATAGACAGTGACACACACACAGAGACACACACACTGATAGACAGTGACACACACACACAGACACGCACACTGATAGACAGTGACACACACAGAGACACGCACACTGATAGACAGTGACACACACAGAGACACACAAACTGATAGACAGTGACACACACAGAGACAGATAGACAGTGACACACAGAGACACACACACTGATAGACAGTGACACACACAGAGACACACACACTGATAGACAGTGACACACACACAGAGACACGCACACTGATAGACAGTGACACACACAGAGACACTCACACACTGATAGACAGTGACACACACAGAGACACACACACACTGATAGACAGTGACACACACAGAGACACGCACACTGATAGACATTGACACACACAGAGACACACACACTGATAGACAGTGACACACACACAGAGACACGCACACTGATAGACAGTGACACACACAGAGACACACACACTGATAGACAGTGACACACACAGAGACACACACACACTGATAGACAGTGACACACACAGAGACACACACACTGACAGACAGTGACACACACAGAGACACACACACTGATAGACAGTGACACACACAGAGACAGATAGACAGTGACACACACAGAGACACGCACACTGATAGACAGTGACACACACACAGAGGCACACACACTGATAGACAGTGACACACACACAAAGACACACACACTGATAGACAGTGAAACACACACACTGATAGACAGTGACACACACACACTGATAGACAGTGACACACACTGATAGATAGTGACACACACACAGACAGATAGACAGTGACACACACACACAGACACACACACTGATAGACAGTGACACACACAGAGACAGATAGACAGTGACACACAGAGACACACACACTGATAGACAGTGACACACACACAGAGACACACACACTGATAGACAGTGACACACACACAGAGACACACACACTGATAGACAGTGACACACACACAGAGACACACAGACTGATAGACAGTGACACACACAGAGACAGATAGACAGTGACACACAGAGACACACACACTGATAGACAGTGACACACACACACAGACACGCACACTGATAGACAGTGACACACACAGAGACACGCACACTGATAGACAGTGACACACACAGAGACACACAAACTGATAGACAGTGACACACACAGAGACAGATAGACAGTGACACACAGAGACACACACACTGATAGACAGTGACACACACAGAGACACACACACTGATAGACAGTGACACACACACAGAGACACGCACACTGATAGACAGTGACACACACAGAGACACTCACACACTGATAGACAGTGACACACACAGAGACACACACACACTGATAGACAGTGACACACACAGAGACACGCACACTGATAGACATTGACACACACAGAGACACACACACTGATAGACAGTGACACACACACAGAGACACGCACACTGATAGACAGTGACACACACAGAGACACACACACTGATAGACAGTGACACACACAGAGACACACACACACTGATAGACAGTGACACACACAGAGACACACACACTGACAGACAGTGACACACACAGAGACACACACACTGATAGACAGTGACACACACAGAGACAGATAGACAGTGACACACACAGAGACACGCACACTGATAGACAGTGACACACACACAGAGGCACACACACTGATAGACAGTGACACACACACAAAGACACACACACTGATAGACAGTGAAACACACACACTGATAGACAGTGACACACACACACTGATAGACAGTGACACACACTGATAGATAGTGACACACACACAGACAGATAGACAGTGACACACACACACAGACACACACACTGATAGACAGTGACACACACAGAGACAGATAGACAGTGACACACAGAGACACACACACTGATAGACAGTGACACACACACAGAGACACACACACTGATAGACAGTGACACACACACAGAGACACACACACTGATAGACAGTGACACACACACAGAGACACACAGACTGATAGACAGTGACACACACAGAGACAGATAGACAGTGACACACAGAGACACACACACTGATAGACAGTGACACACACAGAGACAGATAGACAGTGACACACACAGAGACACACACACTGATAGACAGAGACACACACACAGACACACACACTGATAGACAGTGACACACACACAGACACACACACTGATAGACAGTGACACACACAGAGACACACACACTGATAGACAGAGACACACACACAGAGACACTCACACACTGATAGACAGTGACACACACAGACACACACACTGATAGGCAGTGACACACACACAGAGACACGCACACTGATAGACAGTGACACACACAGAGACACACACACTGATAGACAGTGACACACACACACAGACACGCACACTGATAGACAGTGACACACACACAGAGACACGCACACTGATAGACAGTGACACACACACACAGAGACACGCACACTGATAGACAGTGACACACACACAGAGACACACACACTGATAGACAGTGACACACACAGAGACACACACACTGATAGACAGTGACACACACACAGAGACACACACACTGATAGACAGTGACACACACACACAGACACGCACACTGATAGACAGTGACACACACACAGAGACACGCACACTGATAGACAGTGACACACACACAGAGACACGCACACTGATAGACAGTGACACACACACAGAGACACACACACTGATAGACAGTGACACACACACAGAGACACACACACTGATAGACAGTGACACACACACAGAGACACGCACACAGATAGACAGTGACACACACACAGAGACACACACACTGATAGACAGTGACACACACAGAGACACTCACACACTGATAGACAGTGACACACACAGAGACACGCACACTGATAGACAGTGACACACACACAGAGACACACACACTGATAGACAGTGACACACACAGAGACACTCACACACTGATAGACATTGACACACACAGAGACACACACACTGATAGACAGTGACACACACAGAGACACACACACACTGATAGACAGTGACACACACAGAGACACGCACACTGATAGACATTGACACACACAGAGACACACACACTGATAGACAGTGACACACACACAGAGACACGCACACTGATAGACAGTGACACACACAGAGACACACACACACTGATAGACAGTGACACACACAGAGACACACACACTGATAGACAGTGACACACACAGAGACACACACACTGATAGACAGTGACACACACAGAGACAGATAGACAGTGACACACACAGAGACACGCACACTGATAGACAGTGACACACACACAGAGACACACACACTGATAGACACTGACACACACACAAAGACACACACACTGATAGACAGTGAAACACACACACTGATAGACAGTGACACACACTGATAGAGAGTGACACACACTGATAGATAGTGACACACACACAGACAGATAGACAGTGACACACACACAGAGACACACACACTGATAGACAGTGACACACACAGAGACAGATAGACAGTGACACACAGAGACACACAGACTGATAGACAGTGACACACACACAGAGACACACACACTGATAGACAGTGACACACACACAGAGACACACAGACTGATAGACAGTGACACACACAGAGACAGATAGACAGTGACACACAGAGACACACACACTGATAGACAGTGACACACACACAGAGACACACACACTGATAGACAGTGACACACACACAGAGACACACACACTGATAGACAGTGACACACACAGAGACAGATAGACAGTGACACACACAGAGACACACACACTGATAGACAGTGACACACACACAGAGACATGCACACTGATAGGCAGTGACACACACAGAGACACACACACTGATAGACAGTGACACACACAGAGACACACACACTGATAGACAGTGAGACACACAGACACACACACTGATAGACAGTGACACACACAGAGACACACACTGATAGACAGTGACACACACACAGAGACACACACACTGATAGACAGTGACACACACAGAGACATAGACAGTGACACACACACAGAGACACACACACTGATAGACAGTGACACACACACAGAGACACGCACACTGATAGACAGTGACACACACAGAGACACACACACTGATAGACAGTGACACACACAGAGACACACACACTGATAGACAGTGACACACACAGAGACACACACACTGATAGACAGTGACACACACAGAGACACACACACTGATAGACAGTGACACACACACAGAGACACACACACACTGATAGACAGTGACACACACACACAGAGACACACACACTGATAGACAGTGACACACACAGAGACACACACACTGATAGACAGTGACACACACAGAGACACACACACTGATAGACAGAGACACACACAGAGACAGATAGACAGTGACACACACAGAGACACGCACACTGATAGACAGAGACACACACAGAGACAGATAGACAGTGACACACACAGAGACACGCACACTGATAGACAGTGACACACACAGAGACACACACACTGATAGACAGTGACACACACACAGAGACACGCACACTGATAGACAGTGACACACACACAGAGACACACACACTGATAGACAGTGACACACACAGAGACACTCACACACTGATAGACAGTGACACACACAGAGACACACACACTGATAGACAGTGACACACACAGAGACACACACACTGATAGACAGTGACACACACAGAGACAGATAGACAGTGACACACACAGAGACACGCACACTGATAGACAGTGACACACACACACAGAGACACACACACTGATAGACAGTGAAACACACACACTGATAGACAGTGACACACACTGATAGACAGTGACACACACTGATAGATAGTGACACACACACAGACAGATAGACAGTGACACACACACACAGACACACTGATAGACAGTGACACACACAGAGACACACACACTGATAGACAGTGACACACACACAGAGACACACACACTGATAGACAGTGACACTCACAGAGAAAGATAGACAGTGACACACACAGAGACACGCACACTGATAGACAGTGACACACACACAGAGACACACACACTGATAGACAGTGACACACACACAGAGACACACACACTGATAGACAGTGACACACACAGAGACACACACACTGATAGACAGTGACACACACAGAGACACACACACTGATAGACAGTGACACACACAGAGACACACACACTGATAGACAGTGACACACACACAGAGACACACACACTGATAGACAGTGACACTCACAGAGAAAGATAGACAGTGACACACACAGAGACACGCACACTGATAGACAGTGACACACACACAGAGACACACACACTGATAGACAGTGACACACACACAGAGACACACACACTGATAGACAGTGACACACACAGAGACACACACACTGATAGACAGTGACACACACAGAGACACACACACTGATAGACAGTGACACACACAGAGACACACACACTGATAGACAGTGACACACACAGAGACACACACACTGATAGACAGTGACACACACAGAGACACACACACTGATAGACAGTGACACACACAGAGACACACACACTGATAGACAGTGACACACACAGAGACAGATAGACAGTGACACACACACAGAGACACACACACTGATAGACAGTGACACACACAGAGACACACACACTGATAGACAGTGACACACACAGAGACACACACACTGATAGACAGTGACACACACAGAGACACACACACTGATAGACAGTGACACACACAGAGACAGACAGTGACACACACACAGACACGCACACTGATAGACAGTGAGACACACACACTGATAGACAGTGACACACACAGAGACAGATAGACAGTGACACACACTGATAGACAGTGACACACACAGAGACAGACAGTGACACACACAGAGACACGCACACTGATAGACAGTGAGACACACACACTGATAGACAGTGACACACACAGAGACAGATAGACAGTGACACACACACAGACACGCACACTGATAGACAGTGAGACACACACACTGATAGACAGTGACACACACAGAGACAGATAGACAGTGACACACACTGATAGACAGTGACACACACAGAGACAGACAGTGACACACACAGAGACACGCACACTGATAGACAGTGACACACACACAGAGACACACACACTGATAGACAGTGACACACACACAGAGACACGCACACTGATAGACAGTGACACACACACAGAGACACACAGACTGATAGACAGTGACACACAGACACACACACTGATAGACAGTGACACACACTAATAGTGACACACACACACACACACACTGATAGTAACACACACTGATAGAGACACCTACCTTAGCAGTACTAGACTTCCTCCTCGCACAGCCTGGGAGAGCCAGGCAGCAGTCTGATGATGCGTCTGGGGTGCAGAGCCTCCTCACCAGGAAGACACAGCCAGCAAGACCCGCCCCCAAGCTCCTGCACTTGTTGGTGTGCCGCTGCTGTTATGGAAGACAGAGGGCGGCTTCGAGCGGGGGCAGGGCGAGGTGGGGGGGTGTATTTGCTCGCACAGTCATGTCTGCAGTTTATTGTAGCAGGGATGAGGGGGGAGGGTTCCCACTGACCCACCAATGCATAATTAAAGAAAAAACTGTCCAGCTATCACAGTCCTCTCGCATCGCCGACCAAGACGGCAGCCGAACTGCAGGCAAGTTTTATTATTTTTTTTATTATTAAATTGATGGCCTCTGCCCTAAGCCCGCCCCCATCTGTAGCTCCGCCCTAGGCACGTGCCTACATTTGCCTAGTGGCAAATACGGCCCTGGGTCCAGGGGTTGGTATTGTCCTGTTATGGGCACAAGGACTGCTAATGGGTAAGGAGGTGATCCTCTGGCCAGGCGGCCTATGCGGGCCACGCTTACAGGCTGCTGGGCCTGTTTTAACGTAGGGGCCTGGAGCGGCAGCTCCGTCCGCCCCTACGTTAATCCGGCCCTGTACTGTATATAAAAAGCTTCAAACCACACAGATATTAAAGGAGCACTATAACGAAATTGTGTAATATTAAAAACCCATATAAACACATTGGCTAATGAGAGGAGGGGTCATTTATACACCCCATCTGAATAAAACTCCCACCAAGCTTGTGGTTTAATATCTCCTGGTGGGAGTAAAATCCAGGGGTAACAGGTTTAGTCTATCAGGGGTGACAGGTTTAGTGTATCAGGTTTCCTCTTCCTTCCATTAATAAAAATAAAAGACAAGCCTGGCTGGATATTTCTTGATGCCGGGTGTATAAGTGATCTCTCCTCCCACCATCCAGCATATTTACATGAATTTTTATTACTGGCCCATTTTTTCGCAATAGTGCTCCTTTAAGGCTTCCTCTCAGCACTTTAATCACTCCCGCATACCCGTAGCCATACATACTAACCTATTACCTTAAAGTCTTCATCTGAAATGCTGCTGCCATAGCCTTCTATTGGAAGAGGTGTCAGCTTCCACATTCAGCACTATTTAACTCACGTTTTTTATTTTTTTTGAGAGAAAATGCATTTTCTCACAATTTTTCCTCAATGCAATTCAGTACCCTATATTTAGCTGTGCAAATTTTAAAAAAAAGCATGAAAAAAGTTTTCTCTTAACAACATGTGAGTAAAAGAATTACTCCTGGTGCTGAAGCAACCCTATTTGGTCCCCCATTGGATTTAGTCCCCTTGGGGAATAGGAGATTATCGCTCACTGCAGCACTGAAGGAAAGGGATTTTGCGAAGGGTGTACATACAGCAAGGCTCAATTCGGTTAGTTTTTCTTATAGGGTCTGGAAAATTTACCTATTGATATTGCCGTCGTTTTTTTTTCACCTCAGATTATGTTCCTTGGTTTGCTGGCAATTATCTAGATTGTCTGTAGAATAAGGCTGCTGGTCTGGTGTTATAACCGTTATCGCTGGAGCTCATACATTATTACTGTATTATTGATACTGTTATTGATACCATTTTTTTTAATATGTGTGCAGGTGCAGAACAAAGATAACTAAAGAAAAAAAAAAGCCTGTATCCTATTGTTCAATGAGAGCCTTCCCCATGATGCATCTATCTCTGGAGTTGACTCCACACACTCCAACAAGATTATTTCTGCCTTAACACCAAACAAAACCCAGGATCTTTTAGATTCCAGAGCCACCCATGCAGGGTTTTGTCTTGCTTTATTTGCCTTTTTAAGAATGTTCTTCTAGAGCTCCACATTTGGTGCTTTTCCATTGTCACACCTACGCTGTATACATTTTTTGTAGCAAACAATGCATTAATATATATCTTTTTACATCTGGAGTGTTGCTATTTAGTAGGCATGCACATGCCTAAAACTTGGCAGTCTCAAAATTGGAAAATATTGGGACATTCCCACCATAGATTTAACATGCTTGTCCTTAACGTGCTTGTCCATCCCTACACCACCAACGTTCTACAGGTTTCATGTTCTTATTAAAATTTAAAGCCAAATATGCCTAAGCAATACGTATGTGGAGGCTGATTCACTACTATCGCCACATATTGCCAGATGAGCGTCTGTATAGTGGCGCTTAGAGCGACCGCTAGTAGACACTTTAAGCAGGTATCTGGCGCTGTAACCTAGCGTCTCGATGTAGTAACCTGGGCGGCATTGATGAATATGATGTGTGTTGGGCGTTCTATCTTAAAGTCTGTTTTGGAACACATATACACCAGTAACAAAGCGAAAACACATGGAATGAAGTTGTTTTAACACTGGAACAATAAAACTTTAGTGCCAGATCTGTAAATACAATTCTGCATTAAAATATGAAAAGTCCAAAAAATTTATAAAAGTGCTTGTTTGCAGCCAGGAGAGGTACCACAATGATTTAAGTAATCACAATTTAAAAAAATTTAATTGCCTAGCTACGGAAGATGATGGCGCTATATAAATAAATAATAATAATAATAACACGCTATTTAAACACAACCAAATGAAAGCCCATTGAAATGTATGGGAGAGCAACACTGTGCGAAAGGTAATACGTGGTGCTCATATATATATATATATATATATATATATCTGATATACAGTGATACATGTGACGCTATATGGTGCTGTTAGAAGCGCTCACCAGATTCGCTTTCCTCAATGTGGTTTCCCGTACAGCACCCAGCGCCCGGCTACCAAGCACTACCTAGCGCTTTCTTAAATAACCTCCATAGTTGGACAGTTTCAGTATGTTATCAGAATGATATCTGATGGATTGCTTTTGGATGGATTGCTTTTTTCACAGTATCTTGGATAAGGCTATAGTTCCAAAGATGCAAATTAAAGGGCTTGAATGAACCACTTCCATACCTGCTCAGATTCCTATCCTCCTTGCTGTCCTTAATCATTGCTGCTAATGTCTTGTTATTATCTTGTTTAACATTCTGGCCTTATTCAGTTTTTCTCTTACTAGATTCATCAAATTTAAAGGGACTGTAAACCCAACAGCAATAAAAAGACAGCATGCAGCTGATGCCTCTCCTCCATTTCCTGCAGCAGTAGTGGTAGTAGCAGGGCTACAAAGTTTGGCGATCTAAGTAACAATTTTCCCCACATTGGTTGCTGCTTATAGACATATCAATTCTGTTTCTGACTAATGCTGTCTCTGGTCTCCTTTCTTTAGCTGGCCACATGCAGAGAGATATTTGGTTAAAACAAGAGAAATAGAAAATGTTGACTATTTAGTGAAATGCATCAGCTAAAGTGAAAAAATATTAATAGTTTTTTTTAATATTAATTGTTTTATTAGTGAATAGCATGACTTCATTTTGGATTGATGTTCATTTCCAATAAACTCAATTTCCATATAAAAAGAACATTGTTAGGGTGACTTTCTTTTTTTTTACTCTCTAGATGGTTTCGTAAAGCTCAAATATAGCATTTGCATGTCTCCCATAGTAATGCTTACGATATGCTTGGGGAGTGATTAAGTAGAAAAAAATATTGATTGATTTCCTGAATTCTGCCCTGGTCTCAGAGTATGAATAATGGGAGCATGTCATAGAGCAGCTTTATGAGTCTCTTTAACATGTCCTGCTGTGGTCAGAGCCAGCTACAACAGAGTTCCCTATGATCTGCAAGAAGTTAATAAAACCATTTATAAAATCCTAAATTTCCTGGTACTCATTCTGTGACACTAAATACACCTCCCATGTATACTGTATGGAAGACTTTCTTTCATTGTGTAAAGTAGAGCTGCAGAGCTATTGCCAGCTAAAGCCCATGGCGAACAGAGTTGTTCATTCAGATCCCTTCAGAGACATTAGGCTCGATTCAAAATCCCAAATGTCATTATGTTCGTATTTGCATTCGAAAGTTTTGGTGGGTGTTTGTCATTTTTTTGCTTTTTTTCGTACATTTTTCACTCGCACGAACGTTCGGGAGCATGCGTATATGCGCTTTCGATTAGCGAAAGCAATTCGGCACATTTCCCAAAAAAATTGAAAAATTTTCGTTCCTTCAGAAAACTTCCGTTGCTGGGATGGTTTACGTCACATTCAGAGAGCAGTTTGCCGACGGCTCACCACCCTATAAATTCGTATAATTGTAAAACCACTTCCGACACCTCTGAGGGCTCGGATTGCTATTTTTGAACATGTTTTGCGGCTATGTGGAGGAGTCTGCGCGCCTTTAGCACCAAGGCATTGCATGTATCAGCATGGCCAAGGCCATAATGTATAGCAATGCACCTGAATCAATACATTTCATGTATGTCTTATAGATGCATTTTAATGCTGACCTAAATTAGTCCTTAGCATGTAAACATTTATTGCTATATTTTTTAAGACTTATGTCCTTTGTGAATTATATTTGGATTGTTGAACTTGAATCTTAATGTGTTGTAGGAGTTATTGTTATAGTTGGTCACCTTTGCTTTGTGTAATTATTTTATATTTGGTTGCAGGAACTGCAAGATGTGCCACTCCTGCCCTTGCTCCTGATGCCCGTTCTTTGCCTGCAGAATGCGGCCCAGGGGTTCTCTAATCGGGCACTATGCAAAGCCCGGCCCGTGGTGGCGAGGGCTCTCTGGCTTATGAAGTCCAGATTTAGGTGTTTGGACCATACGGGGGGGGGGGGGGGCACTGCAGTATGACCCCAACAAGGTTATACCCAAATTGTAATTTACAGGGACCACACGTGCCAGAGTGGCACAACTGAGTGTCAGGGTCCTTCAGTTGGTGGACGAGATGCAGGAGCTGTGCATCTCGTTGGGGACCACAGATGAAGAATAATGTTCTGTGGCCTGCCATTGCTATGTATTTAATTATTTATAGTTGTAAAAAGTTGAAATTTAACACATTTTTGAAAAATGCATATTTGATGCTGGTAATTATTTTAAAAAAGTTACATTGTCATTTCATTAACAAACTACATTAACACAAAACTAATGGGCACAGAAATATTTAAAGATGAATATTCACATGACCGATAAGTGGTTTGGGTGAGCTTTAAGGGTCCAAAAGGGAAGATGGAGGATGGAGTGCTAAGTGGTTTAGCTAAACATTGTAGTAGTGAGGGTGTCAAATATGTAGGCGAGCACTTTCATGACTTAAGTTTGTAGTGCGCAGGCGCAAGATCGTAAGAATTCCGTCTGGACGTTTATTTTTGGTAAAATGGAAACAGAATCTATCGGGAAACGTAAAGGATTCGTTGGAGGATAGGATGGGAAAAGGGCAAAAACGAAAGCCTACGTTGTAACATGTGGGAATGAAACGGAAAAGTCTGGATGGAAAATGACATCCGCGTAATTCGTGATCTGCCGTACGAACGGACGGAAACTTTACACAAGGTTTTCAATGCATGCATAGAATCGCTCGAACGCTCATACGAGAGCGGGAAATTTTGAAAATGTTACGACGTCGGCACCAAACCGAAAGTTTTTTTGTGTCTCTCTGAATCGAGCCGAATCCCTTAAAAAAATCTTACAGGAAGCAGACACATACCTACAGCCTGTTTGGTAGTTATAGCCAATCAGTGTTTTATTTTGGTCCAGAGCACAATGTTCCTACTAGGAGGAGCACATTCAGGTTGAACCAAGCTAACACTCATAATATAAGTACTATTGTACACAAAAAAGTTGCACCACCAATAAAACTGAGTATTTTGTGCTCACTCCAAAACAAGTGACAAAGCTTTAATGGAGTGGACGTGGACCAAAAGCCACACCTCTCTCCCAATGAGGAGCACCAGACCAAATTATTATCAATTCACAAATGTTATTATTTTAGCTCAAAAACAATATAAGCTAAAAAATGACATACAACATAAACACAAGACACTTAAAAACACTGCTGAAAAAGTTTTCCTGTAATCTCCATCCTATTTTCCCATATCTTATCCACTTATTAGGATGTCAGATGGATTGCACTCAAAAAGATTCCCTATGATTCTAAAATGATCAAATTTCCATATATTTTTGTGCTGGCACAAAAAACCCTATTGATTAATATAGTGTATGAGCAATTAAATGAACTGATTTATATAATGTGCAAAACAATCTCAAATAAAGTACAATATTGCAAAAAATGGGAAAAAGTGACAAGTGCAATCAATAATAATTTCATAAAATATACCCGAGACAATTAATAACAAAATACATAAACATGTGAGTATATTGCACAAAGTATCTGTGGACTACACAAGTAATGAGACACAGCCAAACACAAAGTGCGAATGCTAGCAGCAATTTATGAGAATTACCAGACCATATATGCTGGATTATGGGGTGCCAATACAGGAGAGGGAAACACAGCAGAAAAAGGACCCGCGCACACAGCTCCTGTGACGCTTCTGAGGGTGAGGGTACTATTATTGTAGGTATGCACACATAGAATTTTCTCTTCTACATTTAACCCATCCATGCAGTGAGACAAACCAAGCAGTAAGTTCACACAAACCTGGAGTGGTGGGCTGCTCTAGCAGTTGGGGGAGTCGGTTAGGTGTCTTGCGCAGAGCATGTCAGTCATGTCCCAGCTGGGAATAAAACCCATTCATCCCAATCCCTTCATTCACAGGACTGCTTTCTTAGCACTAGGCCATGACTGCTGCTGCTGTCATCTTCCTACACTGGCCGTCCCAGACCTTGAGCAGTGAGAGAGACTACTGCTTCTGCTACCCTCCTACACTGGCTGTCACTGGCTTTAGGGAGTCTATGACACTGCTGCTACTGTCACCCTTCTACACTGGCTGTCACAGGCCTTAGAATCAGCATCAGAATCACTTTATTCACCAAGTGTATATATAAAACTATATATATATATATATATATATATATATATATATATATATATATATAATTTACTTAGGCTTTACACAATCAATTTAACACAAACATTGCACTCCTGTTTAACTGCAGAATTACAATGTATTATACACAAGATTACCAGTTATACTGCTCAGATAACATAACTGTTCAATCTTTAGTCCACTTGCTTGCATACAAGTAGCAAACAGCTCTTAGTTGTTCAGAAAATGAATGGCCCTTGGAAAAAAAAGTTATTTCTGAACCTTGTAGTTCTGACTGAGAGGACTTTGAACTACGTCAAAGTAGTAGAGGGTAGTAGACAAACCAAAGTATAGCACCGATGGGATGCCTCCTTTAAATTTTTTTCTGATCTGCTCCTTACCCAACTCATATGCAGAAACTGTAGCTTTGGTAATTGTAAACCTATAATTCTCCCAGCTACCCTGATCAACCTTTGCGATTTAGAGACATCTTGCTTAAAGAGTCATGTGAACCCTTCACCGCCTTCTAGAACATGACTATTATGTCTTGTGGTGCAGCAAACCTCCTTAGCTGCATGAGGAAGAACAATTTTTATGTGCTTTTTTAAGGATGGCATTGATGTTTTCTTCCATTTCAGATTGTGCGACAATTAATCCTAGAAACTTGGTTTCTCTTTTTACTATCTGTCCATTGATGGAGATGAGTAAGCGTGAGGAGTAAATTGCTTTCCTAAAGTTTACCACCATCTCTACTGTTTTTGAACTGTTCAACACCAGATTGTTGCCACTTCACCAGTTGCTGAGTCTGTCTATCGCCCTACGATAGGCAACCTCATCCCCCTATTATAGTGGTCTCATCTGCAAACTTAAATAATCTTCACAGGAGATTCTGAGGAGACACAATCATTGGTGTACAGAGAGAACAACATTGGTGAAAGAACACATCCCTGGAGTGCCTATATTGATGGTTTTCATACTAGACCAAAAGGAACCAAGTTTTACTTGTTGCAGCCTCCTTGTAAGGAAGTTACAAATCCACAAACATAACTTATGTGGCATGTTAAGTTCGGAAATTTTTTGGTAAAGAATATTCGGATTAATAGTATTTAAACATCAAACTGAAATCTACAAACAGTATCTGTTAGAGCCAAGCGTTTACCTGTCTGCACTCTTCACAGCATCCAAACATCATTGCAAAAACACAGACTGACATGCTTAGGGGCACCACAGGCATCACAGCATAGCAACAAGCTGCTAAAGGTGATTAGTAGCAGGGCATTCAGAACTGTGTTGAGCATCCCCACAGTCGCTTCCCCCCAGCTGTGTGTGCCCTCACTGACCATTCAGATAGGCCTGAAGGGATGCTGGGGATGTCTTTGCAGCCCATGTATGCATCATGGGATTGTTGGAAAATGATTGGTCCGCCCTCCTTGGGCACCCCGTTTTGAGATCCCCGGCTGTTTGAAAGCACACCGTTCACCAGTAAAACGTGGCTGGAGACGCAGGATTCCAACTGCACACATAGAAGGCGTATTGCATCACTCATATCCTTCAGCCTTGCCCGGTCAGTACAGCCATACAGTTGCAGCAGGCATGGTCACGCACAGCCAAACAAGGATGTGAGTGATACCCATCAGATGGTTAAGATTATTGGGCAAATAAGGGGTTTCACGCAGTGGGGAATCGCAGTTCAGGAGGCCCCAGGGCCAGATTTGGCCTACTTTAGTTGCATTTTCTCTGTGGCCTAATGCAACGCTGCACTGCACAGGCACAATTGTTCAAGATACGGGAATTACTGACTCGCTGCAGTGTGAATGTGTCACTAATGTAAACCTTTGTATTTGGGGGGAGGCAAAGAAATTCTCGCACAGGGTGCTGTGCAACCTAAGGCTACCCCTGCTCCTATGCATAGCCACCAGCCTACCCTTTAATACCACTTGCTCAAACCACGTGGGTGTCACTACTCTTTAATACCAATTGTTAGTTGAGTATCCACTGGTTCAGGGAAGTTGTGTGTCAGTACTCTTTGATACCAATTGTTACATAGTTACATAGTTAATACGACTGAAAAAAAGACATATGTTCATCTAGTTCAACCAAAGGTGTTGGGGTAGGGGAAGATGATTTTTATTTTATTTTATTTATTTATCTTTTTTTTTTACTGATAACAGCTTATAGGATGATGCTGTAACAAGCTTTTGTGGAAGGCTATTCCATAGATTTATAGTTTTTATGGTAAAAAAATGATTGTCGCCTCTGGAGACTGAATTTTTTTTTTCCAATCGAAGGGAGTAGGCCCTTGTCTTTAGATTTTAGGATTTTACCTGAAATAGTGTTTCCCCATATTTTTTGTATTGCCCATTTATATATTTATAATCATGTCCCTCTCCTGAAGAATAAACTGATATAATCTCGTAATCTTTCCCCATAACTTAGATCTTTCATTGCTCTAATTAGTTTGGTGGCTTTCCTCTTCACCCTTTCCATAGGGTCCTTTCTATCAATGGGTGTCAAGAACTGGACGGCATATTCCAGGTGAGGGCGTACCAGTGCCTTGTAACAAAGCCATCATTATGCTTCATTCAGGTAGGGGACCCATCCATCCACTGAATACCCCTGCAGACATTCTCCTAATCTACTAACACGAGGTGCTATGGCCAGCATTTCCAGCCTTCTGGGGGTGTCTGCATTGCAATGCCTACAACCGCCTCTGTGAGATTAAATAAATATTCTATAAAGTAAAATAACTCCCACAATATGCATGTTATCATATTGTAACCAAGAAATTAATGATCCCCATTTATTTCTTATTCAAATGAACCATACAGTACATATTTGCTACTATGTGGATTATCAGTCTTTGGCCAATACATATATGCCATGTTTGATAATCCTGAATAAGACTCTCATTTATATAGTCATAACTGTCAAATTTCAGGAGTTACGCTCTTCACAAATAGCATTGTCTGGTGAGTATTTGAATGTCTCATCTGCATCCAGCTTAATTAGGAATTCAAGGATTCTTTTCATGAGGAAATGAGCTGCACCTCGAGAGCACCTCCGCTATTGATGTTGGCAGCTAGGTGTGAATATAATCTTTTGTATTCATGGGACATAGACAAATGGCAGAATCTCAGACTCACATACTATTTGAGTGTTACTTAAGAATTTAGGATAATTTGGGAAATATCTGGCTAATCAAGTTTTCAAAATGTCATCGTTTATCAATTGTAGGACTCGCTCAATAGTTTATCAGTTACGTTGTGATTGCCCTAAAGCATACATCGGAGAAACACAAAATGCTTTGTGGACCTGGATCCAAGGACATCTTTCAAACATTAAATTGTCCCGGTGGGATGTTATGGTAGGTAAGAACGTGTCCCCTGTAGCCATACACTTTTTGGATGTGCATGATGGAGATCATTCCTCGCTCCAAGTGATAGGGATTGAGAGGGTACGCTTGGGCCCCCGAATGGGGCAACCTCAAAAGAATACTCTTGCAAAAAGAATTGGGCTGGATTTTCCAGATCTCCAGTAGGTCTAAATGAGGAATGGTCCTTCGTACCATTTTTGGGGTAGCGTGGTTCTTAGAATTTGGCCACAGATAATATTTTAAAGACCTCTAGCAAGGTCCTGTGATGTTATATATTTCAGATGCTGCTAGGAGAGGTTGTGACTCTCACAGGTTGGATCCTGTGGCCTTTTCTTGCCCTGTTTTTACTGATGTTCCCATTTTTGCGAGATTGGGCACCTAGGGGCATGCAATACACTGCTTTTAGCTTATCTGAGTACACTTATTGTTTACTTTTGGTGCACTTTATGTTAGTGGGCCAGTCTGGCTGTTTTGGCTGAATATACTTTTTTGCACCTCAACAGGTTCACACTAGTTTTTTCTTGAAATTAAGTTTTTTCTTTAAATGAAGTTTTATCACTTTACTGGCTTTTTTTGCCAGCTTACACATGCATGTTTTGTTTCGGCATTTTCACTGAGAAAATAATTTTCTCTTATTTTTTTCTTAATTTCTTTAATTCCTTTTTAAATATTTTATATTTTTTCAAACAACATTTTTTCACAGATGCTATTTGGCTTGGGGCATGCCTATCAGCACTATGAGGACGTGTCAGTATATCAGCGTTGGACAAGAAGATCTTGTATCACCATTTTCCAGAGTTTATAAGCGGCCAGTCTGCCAACATGTTTAAACGGCTTCACAGATCAGTGTTGGTCTTGTGATAGGATGAAGAGAATCTCAAATTTCCCTATTATGTATAATTATATATATTTTTTAGGCCAGATTAGATATTTGTTAGTGTTACAAATAGTGATTTATAAGTATCTTTCAATTGTTGTAAATAGTCTTTCATATCTTTTTTTTGATCTTTTTGATAATTGTTTCTGGCATGCATCATCATGCTGCTGCTGGCTGCTTCCCCCCCCCCCCCCACCCTGTGCCTTCCTTCCTGCTTGGCCGCCACGCCATTCTGACAGCTCTTTGCTGTCAGTTCTGGCCAGCTGGTGTGCGGCTGACAGTCTAGTTGCCGACAAGACGTGTCCCCCATTGCCGTGGAGCTGCAGTCCTGACTCGCTCTTTGACGCGGCTCTACATGTGGTGGAGGCGGGCCGCACGTTTCGCCGATACTTTTGGTATATGCGCGACCACGCTGCGCTCACATGTGCAGCCGGCGGATTGGAGGACGAGAGTGGAGGGGTGAGTATAAAGACGGCTGGGCCCTCACTCTCACCCTTTGAAGTGGCACAGGAGCCGCGTGTGCAGGTGTTTTTGTGCTGCATCTCCCTCTCCTTTATTTGTACCTCGGACTATCCTGCATACGGTCTGGTACTCCTTTACAATTATTGCTGGCACTTGCACTTTGTTTTGTCACTGATTTACTATTATGCTCATGTTTTATCAACTTTATTCATCTGCTCAGGGTATTTTTTGTGCAATATATTGTGGAACAAGTTTATTTATTTATCTATTTACTGATGTATTTATTTATATTAATATAATTAACTTAATGATTATGATGTCAACACATGCAGCTAGTGCTGCAAGTATTGTGCACCAGTCACTTTAGGATGGATGTCAGGACTGTACCGAACACCCGTCTGTCTTGAGCTGGTATCCCCCAATCTCCGCCGCCACTTCTGCCTATAGACAAGCCCCCGCTTGTAGGAGACGCGGGTAATGCCTCTCCCAGTCGGTTGCCCCCAGGACTTATAAGGCGCAAAGGATACCGGCTCAAGGTGCAGAAAGATGTTTGGCAGGGAATCCCGAATAAGGATGCCGGATGACAGAAGTCCGAAATACAGGCCGAGGTCAAACCAGGAGGTCACGGGGCGTGGTATCCGAAGGAGGTATCCAGAACCCAGAGGCTATAACGGGCACTGGGATGAAGGAGCAGGAAAACCTTATAGGGAATGCTGGCCAATAGGGAAGGGGGCAATTGGGGGGAAAGTCAATGATTGGTGCATACAAACTAAAATGGGATCGGTCCCAGGAGCTGGACGGCCCAGGCCAGACAGGCCGACCAGTCCCTGGGTCCGATCCCAGGATCCAGCTGCCGATAGGTCACTTTAAAACTCGCCCCCGGCGGGCGCGATGGAGGAAGCGCCGCCGGGAGGCATAAGAGAGACGTGCTCGCGCGCGCGCGCGAGCACGACGTGAGACAGGCGCGCCCCCGCCTGGAGGAGGCAGCGTCACGCCACCCGGAAGCCCAGCAGGCCGGCGCAGCCGCGCGGAGCGGGCTGCGACGCGGCCATCTGCCGCGTCCTGCGCCGACAGCCCCCGGCCCCCACAGGGATGCCGAGGGGACGGACGACCCGGGGATCGCCGAGCAGAGGCCCGCTGGGGCCCACGCAACAGTGCGCCGCGGGACCCGGAACGGCGAGCAGGTAAGAGTCTAACAATGGATTGCTAAAATCATTGCACTTTGCACGGCAGGTTTACTTGAGATATAAGGCTCAATTCAGAGAGACAATAAAAACCTTCCGTTTTAGTGCCGATGTCGTATTATTTTCAAATGTTCCCGCTCTCTTATGAATGTGCGAGCGATTAAGTTTCCGTCCGTTCGTATGCCAGAGTACGAGTACGAGGATGTCATTTTCCATCGAGACTTTTCTGATTCATTTTCTCAGGTAACAACGTAGCCTTTCGTTTTTGCCCTTTTCCCATCGTATCCTCACACGAATCCTTTACGTTTCCCGATAGATTCTGTTTCACTTTTCCAAAAAATAATCGTCCAGACGGAATCCTTACGATCTTGCACCTGCGCACTACAAACTTAACTCATTAAAGTGCTCGCCTACATATTTGACTCCCTCACTTCTACTACAATGATTAGCTAAACCACTTAGCGCTATCCTCCAGCTTCCCTTTTGAACCCTTAAAGCTCACCCTAACCACTTAGCGCTATCCTGCAGCTTCCCTTTTGAACCCTTAAAGCTCACCCTAACCACTTAGCACTATCTTGCAGCTTCCCTTTTGAACCCTTAAAGCTCACCCTAACCACTTAGCACTATCACTTCTCCCTACTCCCTCACTTCTACTTAGCACTATCACTTCTCCCTACTCCCTCACTTCTACTACAATGATTAGCTAAACCACTTAGCACTATCACTTCTCCCTACTCCCTCACTTCTACTACAATGATTAGCTAAACCACTTAGCGCTATCCTCCAGCTTCCCTTTTGAACCCTTAAAGCTCACCCTAACCACTTAGCGCTATCCTGCAGCTTCCCTTTTGAACCCTTAAAGCTCACCCTAACCACTTAGCACTATCTTGCAGCTTCCCTTTTGAACCCTTAAAGCTCACCCTAACCACTTAGCACTATCTTGCAGCTTCCCTTTTGAACCCTTAAAGCTCACCCTAACCACTTAGAGCTATCCTGCAGGTCCCTAAAACGTACCCAAATCACTTCGCGGTTAGGTTCTTCTTCCATTTTAGGTCCCTAAAACTTACCCAAATCACTTCGTGGTTAGGTTCTTCATCCATTTTAGGTCCCTAAGACTTACCCAAATCACTTCGCGGTTAGGTTCTTCTTCCATTTTAGGTCCCTAAAACTTACCCAAATCACATTGCGGTTAGGTTCTTCTTCCATTTTAGGTCCCTAAAACTTACCCAAATCACTTCGCGGTGAGGTTCTTCTTCCATTTTAGGTCCCTAAAACTTACCCAAATCACTTTGCGGTTAGCTTCTTCTTCATTTCCCGCACCCTAAAACTTACCCAAATCACTTCGCGGTTAGGTTCTTCTTCCATTTTAGGTCCCTAAAACTTACCCAAATCACTTCGCGGTTAGGTTCTTCTTCCATTTTAGGTCCCTAAAACTTACCCAAATCACTTTGCGGTTAGCTTCTTCATTTCCCGCACCCTAAAACTTACCCAAATCACTTCGCGGTTAGGTTCTTCTTCCATTTTAGGTCCCTAAAACTTACCCAAATCACTTCGCGGTCAGGTTCTTCTTCCATTTTAGGTCCCTAAAACTTACCCAAATCACTTCGCGGTTAGGTTCTTCTTCATTTCCCGCACCCTAAAACTTACCCAAATCACATCGCGGTTAGGTTCTTGTTCCATTTTAGGTCCCTAAAACTTACCCAAATCACTTCGCGGTTCGGTTCTCCTTCCATTTAAGGTCCCTAAAACGTACCCAAATCACTTCGCGGTTAGATTCTTCTTCCATTTTAGGTCCCTAAAATTTACCCAAATCACTTCGCGGTTAGGTTCTTCTTCATTTCCCGCACCCTAAAACTTATCCAAATCACTTCGCGGTTAGGTTCTTCTTCCATTTTAGGTCCCTAAAACTTACCCAGATCACTTCGCGGTTCGGTTCTCCTTCCATTTAAGGTCCCTAAAATGTACCCAAATCACTTCGCGGTTAGATTCTTCTTCCATTTTAGGTCCCTAAAATTTACCCAAATCACTTCGCGGTTAGGTTCTTCTTCATTTCCCGCACCCTAAAACTTACCCAAATCACTTCGCGGTTAGGTTCTTCTTCATTTCCCGCACCCTAAAACTTACCCAAATCACTTCGCGGTTAGGTTCTTCTTCCATTTTAGGTCCCTAAAACTTACCCAAATCACTTCGCGGTTAGGTTCTTCTTCATTTTAGGTCCCTAAAACTTACCCAAATCACTTTGCGGTTAGGTTCTTCTTCCATTTTAGGTCCCTAAAACTTACCCAAATCACTTCGCGATTAAGTTCTTCTTCCATTTTAGGTCCCTAAAACTTACCTAAATCACTTTGCGGTAAGGTTCTTCTTCTATTTTAGGTCCCTAAAACTTACCCAAATCACTTCGCGGACATCTGAATCTTCAGCTCTAAATATGTATTTGCCCCTTTGTTTGTTGTAAATGTATGTGTTTAAAGAAATGACACTGAAACATTGGGGTTTTTTTTTGTTTTTTAATGTAAATTATTTTGAGGATATACATTTTTTTTTTTTTTTGGTTTTTAAAACTTGGATTTTTTTTTTAGTTTTGGAGTTAAAACTTTGTTTTTTGTTTTTGTTTTTTTGGGGTTGGTAAAAATTGGGAATAAAATAGTAACATTTAAAAACAATAAATATAAATAGCGCCGCAGAACATGGCCAGGACCCAGGACTCTAATTCTTTTCCTCTTCTTCTGTTGTCCCCAACGAGTCAACCATCACCTTCATATCGGCCACAACGCAAGGACCCTCCGATGCTTTTCAAAATTTTTTGGGCGTGTGGTCCCTGTAACAAATAGAGAATAAATCATTAGTTTGAGACCAATACATGTTTGCCACCTGTGGATTAAATGTTTTGAAGTTAACAAATTAAATAAAGGCGACATATGTAATTCTGTCAACTCATTAAGCTAAGGAAGTGGCCACAGGTCAGTATGGCAAGTCATTAAGCTAAGGAAGTGGCCACAGGTCAGTCTGGCAAGTCATTACGCTAAGGAAGTGGCCACAGGTCAGTCTTATATTGCCATTGCCTAGGGCTTGATGTATCTGTGTGTTGATGTCAAGTACCACATAAATGCAAATAATGGCATGACTACTTACTTGGTTGGTGGCCGAGAGCTGGCTCGTTGGGGACAACACGATGTCCTGGGTCCTGGCTCTGCTGTGAAGAAGTGCCTGTAGAAACATGGGAAATACGGTCAGTTTTAATGTCAAATTCCACCGTAATTGAATGTCTCTTGTAAAGTCTGGTTCACATCACTCACCTTCTCCAGGTTCTGCTGGTGTCAGATCTGCTGCCTCTTCACCCACCTCACCCGCTCCAGAAGCATCTAGAAAAACAGATGAAAGGAATCAGTTTGGTAGGAGATAGCATGTATATGTGTGTACGTATACATGAAGAGTGACATACCAGAGGCTCCCGCATGTGTGGCAGGGTACGACTGCCTGCCCACGCCATGCCGCCCCCTCCTCTGTGGTAAGGTCCAGGGGCTGGTCGGAGGACCCAACAGAGGGGTAGGACCTTTGCCCTGGAGATCCACCACCTTCACTCCCAGCTGCAGAATCATGCAGCACTGGTCGGCCTGTGCACCTCCAGGTGCGGCGAATGCGGTGATCCATTTCCAACACTACCAAAGAAAAGGCATTATAACTAAAGTGCTACCTTCTGTCGTAGTTACATCTTGCATGCAATCGCTATGTACTTACTTGGGAATGGATTGCGAAAAATCTCCGCACCTGGGGCATGTGCAGTCGTTTCAGGTCCGACCAATGCTGCATGATCTGTGTGTGGGTGAAGGTGGTGTCGGTCTGTTGTTGGATATCCGAGATGATCTCCAGGGCGACGTTGCGTTTTTCAAACCAGTTGGGCAGGTAGTCGTACCTGCGCTCCAGCATGGTCTACAAAACATAAATCAAACATTCGAGCAATAAATTATAAATGCATATCAATATGTGCCAACAATACATTATTTTTGTAAATCCTATTAACACACACACACACACACACACACACACACACTTCTAGGCTAAGTAAAATTTTGAATCTGGCCGCATTGTTTGGCACGTTTTTCAACACATTTTTCAAAAAATCCCTAACTTCGTGCGCATCCTTAACATGCAGAGCAGCATTTAGATGTCAATTGAAAGGCCTACAAATACACTTACGAGCATGATGATCTCTTCTTGTTGGCGGGTGAAGATAGTGGGCGCCATCTTTCTTCTTCTTCTCGGCAGCAGATAAGTAATGCCCCAGCGGTTTCCGGGTTCCGCACGTCCGTGCGAACGGCCGGACGTACGAGTAAGCGAAAACGTAGGCGTCACATGCCGGCTACCTTATTTAAAGGTCCCTGGAGACACAGCTCATTCTCTTTGAGAGTCCCAGCAAAATGCCACCCAAAAAAGCAGCAGCCGAAACTGCCAAGGAGACCACACTCAAGAAGGCAGCCAAGCGGCCTGAGCATGCCGAGGGCCCCCAAACAAGGTCTCAACAGGCCAAACCCAAGTTAAGGCCTACAACCAAGGCTCTGCCAAAGCAGCATCCCAAGCTAACTACCAGCTATGGGCAAAAAAAGGAGGCGGCAGCAGCCAAAGGCAAGACGAAGGCACCAAAGCCTACAACAGCTCATGCCCTCCAAACGGGTAAGAGGGTACGAAGCCCCACCCTGCCCCACATCCCCCCCCCCCACGTGGCACCAAGGCATTTGCCATCGGGCCAAAACACAGGCCAAGAAGCCGAACCAGGGCCAGAAGCCGCACCAGGGCCAGAAGCCGCACCAGGGGCAGAAGCCGCAGCAGGGCCAGAAGCCGCAGCAGGGCCAGAAGCCGCACCAGGGCCAGAAGGCCAAGATCAAAAAGCAGGCACAGCAGGCCCAGAAGCCCGAAAAGGAAGCCAATGGCAAGCTCCCCCTCCCCACCCGCACGTGGCTACCAAACGAAGGCCAAGAGTGGGCGACCCACCAGCTCTGGCTCACCCCAGCCAATTACCTCCAAGGCCCACAGAGCCACAGGGCCACAAGCAGCAGTTCCAGCTCCTCAAGACCCTCTCTTCCTCGCCCACATTCCCCACTGGCACAGGTTGTCAGGCATTCACCCTATGCCACATCAACATCTGCAACTTCAGTGGCCACCCAGCCACGAACACCCAGTCCCTTTCCCAGTCCAGTATGATCAACAGCCAGCCTACAGTCTTTGAGGTCTCCTACATACACCCAGGCCAGAATGTCACCCCATTTGCCAGCAAACAATGGGGAGCCACAACCACCGCAAACAGGGTGCACATTGCGCAGAGGCCACTTGAGTGGCCGTTTTGGTGAGTCCCAAACTCTGGCATTGGCTAGTGGGCTAACGTTATATTATGATGACCTATGTGGGAGCAAATCCAAAACAACTAGCAAGCAGCGCAAATCTGAGATTTTGGCTGAACTCACCAGACAAGTCAATGCAGCAGGGGACGAACTCAAAGATGTAGAACAGATTCAGCTGAAAATATCGGACCTCAAATATGCCGTACGGAAGAAAGAGAATAAAAGGCGGCAATACAGGTACATATATTATTTGTTGGTTTTTATTCTTCTTGTATATACATCAGTGAGCTTATTTCTGAATACTATGTTTTTCAGCTTACAAACTGGCGGAGGATTCCCCACTAAATTGAAATTTACACAGGCTGAGGAGATGGTGCTGGGCCTGCTACATCCTGTTGCGTTAGAGGGACACTCGGCACAACAGGACACGGACAACCCGCCAATTACAGCAGGTTAGTAATGTGTGAATGTCCAAAAATTCAAATTAGCCAGCAAGGCATATCTAAACACATGCCCCTAGGGTGTGGCTTGTAGTGGAGTGATCACTTTGCCCAGGGTGTGTCATGTGTGTCGACAGGTAATGTGCAAATTAGCACGACCATACATGATGTTTAAGAACATTTAGGAAGAGTAGGAAAGTATGGAGCTTAGTAAATGAATGTGTGCTATGTATTTTTTGACAATCACATGCCACACTTACATCTTTTTCTGTGGGGCAATTTGCTTAGAGCTGTGTTTGGGGCCCAACGGCTTAAGATGGTGTGATTGAAATGTTTTAAGAGATACAATGGTAACCACCAAAATCATATTGTAACTGCTATTTGCCAGCTTAGTGTGTTAACTTAATGGCCTATAAGGGATGTTGAAACACACACAACAGCCATTACTTACATGTTTGTTTTTCTGCACATGACCAATGTGTCTGTTTTGGTTTAAGAATCCATGCTCAATATAATGGCATTCATAGTGAAGGCCAAGTTGCACCGTTCCACCGTTCCATTCCAGCTTGGGCACGTGTTTGATTTAAGCATATGTGTTATTTACCATCACCAATGCATAGTTGTGTGTTTACATTGTTGGTTTTCTTCTAATGCAGCCCAGCCTCATCCCTCAGCTAGTGGGGACTCCTCTGCCATTTTAACTATGTCGTCTTCTTCCGTGCTGCCTCGGACCCAGGATCCGATATCTACGGTAATTGTTTTTTGATGATGTTTTTTTGGGCTGAATTACATATGTATTCCCCACACTGAACCTTTTTGTTTTACATGTCCCCAACAGAGCCACACACTGATGGAGGAAATCCAGGAGCTGGAGGAGGATGGAACCTTATGAAGATTTCCCCCTTGGCCAGAATCTGCAACTGTCCCAAAATGTTTCTCCAACAAATCCTCAGCAGCAGAGGGAAGCTGGCTGCATGCTGCCTGCACATCGTGGGCAGCATGCAGAGACTGACCCTCCAGTCCCCAGTTTAAGATCTGCTTTTGAGGATTTGCCCAGCATACCTGTGGCTGTTGGGGTCCTAGAGCAACATCATCTGCACGCACCCCAACCCGGGGAATTGGGAGGCGTACTCAGCAACGTTGCCCAGTTTCCCAGGGGAGGGGCGTGCAGATGATGGAGTCAGCATGGCACCATGAGAGGCGGCTATTTCGGCGCCAAAATCAACAAAACAAACATGGCCAACTTGACCACAGAATTCAGGTCCAGCATGGCTGAATTGCAAAGTAACTAAAGAAACATTTTGGAACAGTTGCAGATTCTGAATGCCACACAGGCCCAGGTTATGGCCCACCCCCAAGGGCCACAACCTGGGTTCTATGGGCATCCCCCATATTAATGTGTATTTGGCATGAATCTGTTCTACATCTTTGCTCGACATCCCCACTGTATTGACTTGTCTGGTGAGCCCTACCAACCTAGCATTTTGATCTGCCTTTGTTTTGGATTTGCCATATAGCTCATTAACGTCCTGGGGTAGCCCACTAGCCAATGCCAGAGGACAAGCCTCACTGAAGCGGCCACTAAAGCTGTTGCGCTGCAGCCTTGGCCATAATTACATTTGTGGTGGCTCCTCCTGTTTGTAGCCATGATTGGGTGATATACTGGCCTGGCAAACTAAGACTTTTGGACCCCTGTACTTGGATTGGGACTGGGTGTTCTTGTTTGGGTGGGCCACTGAGTAACAGGTGTAGATGTGGCATAGGTATGTCTGCTTTCAACCTGTGCCTGTGGCAAATGTGGGCAAGCAGGAGAGGGCATGTTTGTGTGCATATTTTTATAATGGAACATGTTTTGACATTAATTTCATGTCCATGTCTTCCCCCTAAGTATGTGAGTGACCATCACCTACAATTCTGTATTTAACAATTGAACCTTAAGAATTAAAAAAAACGTGTTTCTGACCAAGTTAATGTCTGTCGGTTTTTGGTTAATAAATATGAGTTAAAGTAGCCACAAAACAAATACTAACAAATATTTCAAAATGAGGAAAAAAACATTGTTGTTGATTTGGGTAAATAATTCATTATTGTTTGGGTCATAATGAAACAAAAAACAAACAACAAATGTAACAAAACAATCACAACAAACAATGTCCAAAGAAACAAAAGAAAGAGAAAACAATTAACCAAAATGTGTTGCTATTAAATTAGCATGGACGGCTTGGCCAGACGCACTGTGCTGCCCAACATAGGCATCCTCTGGCTCATTGGCTGGTGGAGAGGGTGGAAATCCACATACCGGGGGACCCGCTGCAAGATAGCAAAATTATGCAGCGCAGCACAGGCCATAATGATATCTATGACCTTTTTGGGGTCATACTGAAGGGAGCCCCCGGTGTGGTCCAAACATCTAAATCGGGTCTTCAATAGTCCAAAGGCCCTCTCCACCACTGCCCTGGTTTTGCGGTGCGCCCTATTATAGGCCTCTTGTGCGGCATTCTGTGGGCGTAGTACAGGCGTCAACAGCCACGGGAGGAGTGGATATCCAGAATCTCCTGGAAAAATTAAAGGTAAACAAATATAAACATTAATGCATACATTTCAGGACAAAAATCCAACAAATACCTGATTAAGAAGGTAGGTGACATTGTCCCAAAAACATGACCATACATATTGCACAGGCCAAAGCGACAAAGAAACATATCTGATAGATAGGGGACCAAAGTAGAGAAATAATATTGCGGATGCTGGCCAATCAGGCAGACTGTTAACAGCTATTGTTTCCTGTCTGTGCTGCTCAACAATGTTGGATGGGTTAACTTTACATTACCCATTTTCTGCTTTGTCTGAGTCCCAAACAGGTCTAAGCCGGCCCCTGCAATTTATCCCGCTCACCTCTTCTCAGTAAGTGTAATGCATGTAAGCAAAGATGGCGCAGACCCTCTGATAAAGTCAATAACAGATTGACAGAAAAGTGTGGGGAAGACTGTTTAATAATTTGGCTCTAATTACACTTTGGAGTTTAAACAATGCAGGACAAACATTTTTCCAGCCTTTGTTGTTTTGATAATGTAATGGGTCCAGTCGTGTTTCACATGTTCCCAAGGTGATGAAAAAGCCATAGTTTAAGAAAGGTGAATCAAACCAAAGTCCAAGCCATACCTAGAAAATCTAATGATGTAATTGGACTCAACTTACCAAGGAGCCATGCACCCGCAAATTCCCCTGACTCAAACCGACTGAATAATCCTGATCTTCTAAGGATGTAGGCTTCATGGGATGAGCCAGGGTAGCCTGCGAAGACGCTAAGAAACCGCATGTCTTGGGCCACCACTGCTTGCAAATTCAGTGAGTGGCCCATTTTGCGGTTCCTGGGAAAAAAGGGAAAAAAATTACATCAGTAACGCTTGGGAAATTAGTCAAACGCTCACTTATCAAGACAACACCAAACAACTACCTTAAATTTAAGTGCCGAACAAAAGGAGATGTATGTTATAGCCTTTAAATTTTTGATTTACTTGTTCAATTTTAAGTACACTTTCAAATGTTTGACTTTGACCAAACTGATAATTTATATAAGTGAAAAATATGGGCCATTGGTTCACATACACTCTTTGCAAGGAGGGAGTATTTGCAAGGAGGAACTGATTACAATGAGGGAATAATTAAAAGGAGGAACTAGTAACAAAGAGGGATTTTTAACAAGGAGGAACTAGTAACAATGAGGGATTAATTACAAGGAGGGACTAGTACCAAAGAGTCATTAATTACAAGGAGGGACTAGTAACAATGAGGGATTAATTACAAGGAGGAACTAGTACCAAAGAGTCATTAATTGCAAGGAGGGACTAGTACCAAAGAGTCATTATTTACAAGGAGGGACTAGTACCAAAGAGTCAATATTTACAAGGAGGGACTAGTAACAATGAGGGATTAATTACAAGGAGGTACTAGTACCAAAGAGTCATTAATTACAAGGAGGGACTAGTACCAAAGAGTCATTATTTACAAGGAGAGACTAGTAACAATGAGGGATTAATTACAAGGAGGGACTAGTAACCTAGAGAGATTCATTACAAGGAGGGACTAGTACCAAAGAGTCAATATTTACAAGGAGGGACTATTAACAATGAGGGATTAATTACAAGGAGGGACTAGTACCAAAGAGTAATTAATTACAAGGAGGGGCTAGTACCAAAGAGTCATTATCACAAGGAGCGACTAGTAACAATGAGGGATTAATTACAAGGAGGGACAAGTAACAATGAGGGAATAATTACAAGGAGAGACCAAAACAAATGATGGATTTGTCGAAAGGAGGGACCCAAAAAAACAAAAACAACATAAAACAAACCAAAAAGTTAGCTCAACATGGAAGAATGAACTTGCCTGTATATGTACTCGTCGCAAGCAGGAGGGACAAGGGCAACGTGGGTACAGTCAATGGCACCCATGACGTTGGGCATATCAGCAATAGTATAAAATGCCAGTTTAATCCCGTTTCTGGCTACCATATCCTCAGGAAAACAAATATATTTTCGAGTTATGGTAGCCATGCCTTCCAAAAACCTGGGTAGGGCGCGGCTCAGCGTAGGCTGTGAGATCCCCACGGAGAGGGCACCCAGCCTCTGGAAAGAGCCATTCGCCAAAAATTGCAGGCAGCCAAGCATCTTGGTCATACCTGAAATTGCTTGCCCCTTCCTTGTGGTGCGGGCTAACCATGGCTGCAGCTCACTATACAACTTATGGAGGGAAGCGCAATTAAGCCCGGTGAGCTCGAACAGCTCAACGTCATGCATTCCACTGATGTCCATGCGTCGCCGCCGGTGCAATCTGGCCTCTGACCTCCGGACGATCTCAAGCCCATGAGCTGCAGATCCTCATGCTCCTCAAATGCACTAGACTAGTCCATGCCTGCTAGTTCCGACGTCAAAATGGCTCCTTAAGGAGATCGAAAATGAAACGGATTTATTGGGTGTTGGCCCCTCGGCAATCAGCTCTCTGAATTAATCGCCAGCCCGTTGCAATAACGTAAGTTTTCTGAACGGTCGAAACATTTCAGATTTGGTGGGAAAAAGGTCCCGAAATTATGTAAAACTTCCGATTTCCTTTGGATCATCGAAAGAGCATATACGTATTAGTTCGAAAGTTCGTGCGAGTAGAAAATGGACGAAAAAAAGCAAAAAAATGACAGCTACGGAAGTCCGGACGAATGTGTCTCTGAATCGAGGCTATAGTGTTTTTTGTGCCGGCACATAAATTAGAACACATAGGGTGTGTGCTTTTGGCCTACTGCCATTGGGGGTCTATAGGACCTGAATTGTATTGTATCTAGGATCCCAAGAGGAGGATATTATAGGTGTAGATTGTTGTGGAGAATATTGGGAAGGCAGCAGTGTTTTAAAGTGTCTTGTGTTGTATGTTTTATGTATTTTAATCTATTTTATTGTGAGTGTAATTATTCTGTAATAAAATGTGCAAATTCGATATGTGTTTTGGTGGTCCTCATTGGGAGGAAGGTGTAGCCTAGGTCCACGTCCACTCCATTATGGTTTTGGCCTGTGTTTAAAGAGTGAGCACATTTATCAGTACTATAGGCTGTACACCCTTATATTTAAATATAAATTTAAATAGAAATCTTCATCCCAAGTGATCATTTCCACATTATCATCAATTAGGACACCTACCTGTTCTGATTTCGTTTTCTTTGAATTTATATATTTAAAAAAAATGTTTAAAGGTTTTGCTTTCTTTGGCCACATCTCTTTAATTTTGTGCTTTCGCCAACCTTATTTCTATCACTCTCTGATGGTCAGAATAGAGTCCCGTGAGGGATACACTAGTCTGGCCGCGGGGCGACCCTCCTATCGTGGGCAGGAAGGGGGTCTGGAGAAAGCTGGTGCACTTAAAGTTAAAAAATTGCAATTCCAGGACTAGGTCCAGTCCCGGCATTAGTGTAAAGGACCCAGCACACCCACCACACCTCTAAGCAGTTAGAATTATCTCTTTACTTTATTGCAAATATATTAAAAGGTTTATATACAGTGATACAAAAAATTTAATTCATCTGTTATTTCATTCGTCTTAAGAAAGAAAAATCGCATTGGTCACCTATACAGTTGCTTGACTATCATGTAACTGATTTGTCTTACTGGTCTGATGTTCGCAATCAGGGCAGACATGTTTCGCCACATGGGCTTCCTCAGTGCCCTGTGGTGTCTATGTTGTGTACCATAATGTCAGACCCTGGAGAGGATGAGGGGTCACCTGCTTGTCCCACACCACCTTGTGTTTGGGTTGTATGAGCCTGGGTTGGGGTCTCCACCATACATCAATGTGTCCTTAAGTGCCGTATGGCTATGGTGCTATTTTGGAGGTGCTCCAATGCTTAGCTGTTTTTTAGGGACAGTTTGTCTCACTCTGTGAAAGGCAACAGTGTAGCCTGATGGGGGGCTGCAGCGGAGTCAGCGCGTCGTGGTGCATATATGGGTGAATCCCAAAGTTGTGGCGGGAACACTGCCCGCTCTCTCTGTATAGGAGTTCCTCACTGCCAGCGCGAACAGAGGGGCGCAGCCCCCTACACTGAACCGGGCTCCCACAAGAAAACAACTCCTATACAGAGAGAGCGGGCAGTGTTCCCGCCACAACTTTGGGATTCACCCATATATGCACCACGACGCACTGACTCCGCTGCAGCCCCCCATCAGGCTACACTGTTTGCCTTTCACAGAGTGAGACAAACTGTCCCTAAAAAACAGCTAAGCATTGGAGCACCTCCAAAATAGCACCATAGCCATACGTCTCTTAAGGACACATTGATGTATGGTGGAGACCCCAACCCAGGCTCATACAACCCAAACACAAGGTGGCGTGGGACAAGCAGGTGACCCCTCATCCTCTCCAGGGTCTGACATTATGGTACACAACATAGACACCACAGGGCACTGAGGAAGCCCATGTGGCGAAACATGTCTGCCCTGATTGCGAACGTCAGACCAGTAAGACAAATCAGTTACATGATAGTCAAGCAACTGTATAAGTGACCAATGCGATTTTTCGAATGAAATAACAGATGAATGAAACTTTTTGTATCACTCTATATAAACCTTTTAATATATTTGCAATAAAGTAAAGAGATAATTCTAACTGCTTAGAGGTGTGGTGGGTGTGCTGGGTCCTTTACACTAGTGCTGGGACTGGACCTAGTCCTGGAATTGCAATTGTTTAACTTATTTCTATCATACATGCTTTATTTACTAATTCATACTTTTCAAGGGTCACAGCTGAGTGCTCAGCCTTGTAAAGTTTAAATGCCCTTTTCTTGTTCTTTATTGCTTTTTTAACCGCAGATGTCACCTATGAGGGGTTTAATTTTAGCTACTTATATTTGTTACTCATAGGGTACTCACAATTGATTTAAAGCACTCCCATTTGGCATCTGTATCCTTATTCCTGAACAGATGCTCTGGAGTGCAGCTCTGAGCCTGGGGAATTTGGCCTTCTTAACATTCTGTGTTTTTGCCCTCCCAGACAGAAAATCTTTCTTACAGTTTGGGTTATATACAACTATATTGTGGTCACTCTTACCAAGATTTTCACGGACTGTTACCGTCCCTATCAGGTCCTCATTATTTGATAATACCAGATCTAAAAGAGCATCACCCCTAGTAGGTGCCTCAACAAACTGATTCATATAGTTATCTTGTAGCAAACTGCGGAATGCGCTCTGTCTTGTAGAAGAGGCTGAACGGGGTCTCCAGTCAATTCCTGGGTAGTTAAAGTCCCCCATCACCACCGCTGACCCTCTATTTTCTCAGTTATGTTTGGGGGCCTATAGACCAAATTGTATTTTAACATTGTTTGCATGGCCCTGCGCTTCTACCCACAAGCATTTTAAATCCTCACAATATTTTGCTAGTATCCCCTCATTAATATATGCTTTGAATCTTCCCCTTCCTTGTTTTCTCTCTTGCCCCCCATCTCTAGTTTAAATACCCCTCCACCCCTTCTAGTATCCTCTTAGCCAGCAGAGCAGCCCCCTTCAATTCATATGCAAATTATCTGTAGAATACAGTTTGTACCCCAAAGAATAGCCAGCTCAGTGCTCTAGGAACCTGCACCAGGACTTGAGTCATGCATTTAACTCTCTAAGCTCCCGCTGTCGTTCATGTGTAGCGCATGGCACAGGCAGTATTCCAGAGAATACAACCTTGGAGGGCCTTCTCTTCAACTGTATTCTTAAGGACCCTTGATCTCCAATTAATTCTGTCATTGATCCTTTCCTGTACACCCTTTCTACTCCCTCTATCTACATTTACCCAGCTACTTATCTGCTCCTCCTGACCCATTACTCCACCCTCTGTTTCTACCCTACTTAATGCCTGCTCAGTGAACAGAATGCCCTTATTGTCAATCTCCCTCAGTGTTGCATTTTGCACCTCCAGATCTCTAACCCAAGCTTCCAAGGTTGCAATATGCTCACATTTATCACAGCAGTATTCAACCTGGAACTTCTGCTTCTGAAGTGTATACATACTGTGCACTGAAGTAGACCTCCAATATTGCTAGCCATTATCCCAGTTACAAAAATATCAGTAAAACACAATTTTAGGGCTTACAGTTCCTCTTATTTTAGCTCTGTAACACTTAGGCAATACATACTTAAAGCCCCCAATATAAAGCCCCTTAATGAAAAGTCCGCTCACTTATAATACAACCTCACTTGAAAATACAACCAGAACTCACAAAAGCTCCTGAACCAGTGGGTACTCCAATTGTTAGTAGAGTATCCACTCGTTCAGGGCACTTAAGGCCCCTTTGATGTGTCACCACTGTTTAATGCCAATTGTTCAGGGAACTTGGGGGTCGCTGCTTTTTAATACCAAATATTCATGGAGTATCCACTGATTCAGTGCACTGTGTGTCACTACTCCTTAATACCACTTGCTAAATCCACTTGAGTGTCACTCCTCTTTAAAACCACTTCCTCAAAACACTTTCACTACATTCTAATACCAATTTTTAGTGTAATATTCACTGGTTTGGGGGCACTTGTGTGTCAGTACTCTTTAATACCACTTTCTCAAGCCGCTTGGGTGTCACTAATCTTTAATGCCAATTGTTAGTGAAGTATCAACTGGTTAAGGGCACTTGTGTTTCTTTACTCTTTAATACCACTTGCTCAAACCACTTGGGTGTCACTACTCTTTAATACCAATTGTTAGTGGAGCATGGTTCAGGGCTCTTAAGGCCCTTTTGAAAAAATGTGTACTGTTCACTGGTTCAGAGCACTTGTGTGTCACTACTGTTTAATACCATTTTTTCACGCCACTTGGGGGTCATTGCTCTTTAATGCCAATTGTCAGTGGAGCATCCACTGGTTTGTGTGTCACTCCTTAATACCAATTTCTCAAACCACTTGGGTGTCACTACTATTTGATGCCACTTGCTCAAACCACTTTGATGTCACTACTACTATGAATATTTCAGGTCACTTGGGGTCACTGCTCTTTTATGCCAATTGTTAGTGGAGTATCCGCTTGTTCAGGGCACTTAAGGGTAATTTTGCTGTATTTCTTTTTAATTGTCCATTTCGGGCCGCTGTAACTGCAGGTGTCTAACAATGTAGAAAGCAGCAAAACAGGGACATATCCATGGTGCTTCTGCTGCTGCTGCAACTGGTAACGGTGCTGGTGCTTCAGGGAGAGGAAGTGTTTCATCCTTGCCTGCTACACCTTCCTCTAAAGCAAGCAGGTGCCAGGGGTTTGGAGCACACCTCTGCCCCAACATCACCCCTGCTCGCCTCACCTTTGCCTACCACTATCCACCTCACTTATGCTTACCTCATCTCTTCTAATCTCTGCCTGCCTCAATGTTATTCTCCTCACCCCTTCTTGCCTCACCCTTTCCCACCTCACCCTCACCCTTTCCCACCTCATCCCAGCTCCATTCTTCTGCCTTACCTCTGCTTGCCTCACACCTGCCTACCTCTACTCACCTCTGCTGACCTCTTTTGTCACACCTTTACGTACCTCACCTCTTACTATGTATGCTTATCTCCCCCCCTTCTCGACTTTACTCCTGGCCACTTCTTCCTACTATACATTTGCCCAGATGTGGTACAAATAGAGGCTACATGATCCAGGGATAAAAAATAGTGGTTAAGGCTACCACAAACCATAATTTACATTACCAGACACAGTTAGGCACACAAAGTGGATGAACCATAGTTTTAAGCATACAACATGGCTTAAAAAGACACACACAGAAAAAAATATTTTATTTGTTTTTTTAATACTTACCTCCCATGCATCTCGCACTCTGTACCTCACCAATCACTTTGGCTTCTGCTCTCCTGCTGC
Organism: Gastrophryne carolinensis; assembly: GCA_027917425.1. Classification (NCBI taxonomy): domain Eukaryota; kingdom Metazoa; phylum Chordata; class Amphibia; order Anura; family Microhylidae; genus Gastrophryne; species Gastrophryne carolinensis. The sequence continues at coordinate 432,536,418 of CM051234.1, read as the reverse complement.
TGGAAGCCTTTTAGACCTTCTGGGTCCCTTAAAAATCCAGAAAAGAATGACATGGGGTCCCCCCTACCCAGCATAACCAGCCCGGGATCAGCTATGGGGGCATGTAGGAACAGGGCGCAGGGGCCAGTTTTGGTGGCCCCTCACCCTTCAGGCTACAAACCCGCAAAGCCAAATAGGCCGTGCTCTTCTGCCCTCTGGGCTTTGGGGGGGCAGGTAATTGCGTAAATAAAGTGACTTGCCAGCCCCCAGTCTTGTGAACTGGTATAGGGGTATCATGGACCCCTTACCAGTTCACAAAGGGTTAACAGTAAAAAAAAGACACCACACACAGAAAATGACATGTATTATTCTTTTTTCTTTACTTACCTCCGATCCTCCACTGTCCCCCCGGCGATCATGTCCCACGATGCTCCGATGACAGCTGCCGGGTGATCGGTGGGGGGGGGGGGTGAGGGGCTCTTCCATGGTGAGGATAGGGTGAAATATGCCCTCTCCAGCTCTTCCTCAGCCGCAGGTGAGTAAAAGTTTTTTTTTCTACAGTTTTGTGCCAGCAGCCAGTGTCCCCCCCCCCCCCGGGGTGGGGCCCTCGGCAGCTAATCAGGCTTGCCGGGTACTGACACTGGCCCTGTTTCTCAGTCCCCAAAATGACTGTTACACTGAGAAATGCATGAATGAGTCACCCTCTGTTTCAGAAAAGGACCAGCAGAAGGGAGGGAGTTTGCTAGGTATTATAAAGAAATATAAAGTTGACTGAATAAAAGATGCAGCCCCTAACATTCAGCACGGAGAGAGCAGAGCATATGTTAATTTAACCCTTTACCTGTCAGGCCCCTTAACATTTCCTGTCCAGGCAATACCATAAAAAAATGGATATAGTCACTTTGTCACAGCTCCTCCATGCAGTGCCAGCATGTTCTTGATTACCAATGAGGGAGAACGAGCAATTCAATTCTCCATTGCTGGGCAATGAAGCAGTCATTTTGTGGCCAGGCACGCTCCATTGCAAAGAATGGAATAGGCTTGTGGGATCATAAACATGGTTCCATGGAAGCCACCATGAGAGGCCACCAACGCTGGAAGACAGTATCTCTGGCTCCCGGCCATTGGTTATTATGAAGATGCCACCACTGCATGGAGGAGCTGCAGGGGAATAATGGACCTGCATGGAGAACCTGCAGAGGAACACAATACCTTTAAATTTAAGTTGTAGTTTAGGCATTGTAACTAAGGGCCAGGAGGTAGCATGAAGATCTCAAGTATAAGGGAAGATTGGAGAACTCATTATCTATCACTGCTAGAACTCCTTGCTGCTGCTTTCTATCAACAAGGGCTTTATATTGAAAGAACCGAAAATAGATTTTTGATTAATAATTCTAAACATGAAAGTTAAAAAAAGTCTAAAAAAAGTCTATGAAAGTTACATTAATTATACTAACATATATTAGTGAGAGATTTCTCTTTTATGCTGAAGTCGTAGTGGGTAAATGTTTTCCAACTCCAGCCCAAACTAGATCCAACTCTATGACTGAAATTCAAACTCCACAGCCCTATTTATAATGAGAAAGTTCATGCGAGAGTTCCCGAAATTTCTTGTTCAAATAGGCTGCCCGATGTAGTTTCTCATTTAAATAGGGCACATCTCATCTGATTTCGCACGTGCAAGACTGGTAAGTGTTCACTAAATCATACGAGAATGCGAGAGTTCTTGTGCGCCAGTTTACTTTTGCACTAAGCCAAGTTTTTTTTATGACCCTATTGTTTCAAATGTCTTAGATGCTGCCTATAATTCCTACAGAAATTAGATGTATTTTCTGGTAATATTCAAAGGTGTTTTTCTAGTTTTACGTTTTTCCAAAACCAATGTTTTTAAATTGGATATTTATATGTTGTTTTTCTTTTTGTTACTCTAGTAGAATACAGTCATTAAGCTAAAATAATAAGCTGAAGGGAAACGAATTCTCTAAAGATTTAGTTCCTATATAATGAAGTGTTTAGATTTGCTTTCTAGTTATGCCATACATTAACAGGGAATCTAAACCCTCTTTTGCAAACTTTTGTGCCAGGCCTGATGCACTAAGCTAACCTCTAGGTCATAGGCCATGAGTGAGCCCTGCACTCATAGAGATAATCAACTTTCCATGCAAAGTCCCATCTAAATAAAGACAGTGGAAGCCATACCTGCTCTAATATATGACATGCTTCACTGCAATGTGAAGATGCGTCCTGTCACAAAGTGGTTTCATGTCATACAAAAGCTCCACGAGAAAAAGTTGATATTCTCCAGAATCTGGGGCTCACTAGCAGCATGACTAGATCCTTCTTGTGGACTCCTCATTGCACTTTAATGTTAATACAGCTAAAACCAAATCCATTTTAAATCATTCGATGTTCCTTTTAGTGCCAACATGAATGACAACTGTTCATTACATATGTTTTGTCACATTAAAATGGAGACAATTATGGTACATGTACATTTTCTACAAGTGTTTTATGAGTGTACATCAGATCTTACAGTCTTTTTTTAAATAAAACTTAAAAATATATCCAGTAGTAAGGTTTAAAAAAAAAAATAAAAAAAAAATACTAAATATAATATACTATAATATACTATATATAGACTGCAGTGTGAGTTTGGCTACAAAATGTATAATTGTTCAATCCTGAAACACACATTACTAAAATGTACATTGATTTATTTGAGCACAAAAACGAGCAGAAAAAGGGGTTAATTGGGCCCTCCCTCCTTATTCCAAAAAGTCGGGAGCTCTACCAAAGCCTAACCTCGCCCAAAAAGGACTTAGGTAAAGATAAAAACATCTTCATTTTATTCCTTATAGAAATCATTAAGAAATGTATTTATTTAAGCTCAGAGTGAGAAATCAAAAAATATGATTAATCTTACTAGTCAGTCAGAGTTTAACATCCTTGGATTTTCTTTGCTAATGGCTAACCCGGTATTTTCCTTTACACTTGTACTGTCCATTTTTATATTTAATGTGATTGGAAACTCTCTTATCATACTGATATCGGTTACAGACCCTAACCTTCACAAACCCATGTACTTCTTCTTGGGAAATCTTTCATTAATAGACATGTCTTTTACATCAGTTACCTTACCCAAAACAATTCAGCTATTCCTTTCTCAACAGAAGACCATCTGTTTTGCTTGTTGCATAGTTCAGATGTATTTCTTTTTAGCTGTTGGTGTGACAGAGTCCTTTCTTCTTGCAATAATGGCCTATGACCGATACCTTGCTATCTGTAATCCTTTTAGGTATTGTGTTATTATGACAAGTAGAACATGTATTTTCATGGTCTTAGGTTGCTGGATAGGAGGTTTCTCCAGTGTACTCCTTCCAGTAATTCTTATATCCAAGTTGCATTTTTGTCAGCATAACATCAATCATTTTTTCTGTGATGTTTCTCCTGTCATTCAGTTATCTTGCAGCGATATACACCAGCTCGAGAAGTTCATTTTCTTTACAGCTGTTATTGTAATTTTGGGATCATTTTCAGTTATAGTCATATCTTACCTACATATCATAGCTATTATTCTAAGAATCACAACATCCACAGGTAGGAAAAAAACATTTTCAACATGTGCCTCTCACCTTACCGCTATTCTCATTTATTTTGGAACTATCATTTTTATGTACATTCGACCAAAGTCTAAAAGCAACTTAGATATGGATAAGCAAGCATCAGTGCTTTACGCTGTTGTTACCCCAACGATAAACCCTCTCATCTACAGTTTGAGAAATAATGACTTTAAAATGTCACTAAAGAGATTTGTTAGAAAAAATGTTGTTTACCCTTTGCTTTCACAGCCACAACATTAAATACAGTAGGATTGATTTAGCACTGTGCAAGATCGCATTCTTGCAGAGTTTTAGGTGAGAACAATTGTTTTTGATACTCAAGTTCACTCGCACAATGCAGCAGGCACCTTTTTTGTGTTTTTGCCCAAGTGTGCATTTTCATTTTAAGTTTTTACATGTGCAAGAATTCTCACAAATGTGCTTGCAGAATTCAGGGACCACACTTAAAGTGGACCAACACCCAGGATTTTGACTATCCTGGGTCTTGGTCCACTTCCGGGGGGCGCCCCCGATCGGGGTGCCCCGCTGTGTGAAACCCCCCCAAACACCCGGAAAACTCACCTCTCCCCGCTCCCAGCACCGACGGACAAGCGATTTGACGCGCGCGCCCCCGCGCCGGCCATTCACAGACGGCCGGCGCGGGGGCGCGCACGCCTAGAGGGGCGCGAGGGAGGCGGCGGCGGCCGGCCGCCGCCGAAACTATGGTAAGGGGGTTTGGGGGTTTTGGGGGGGTTTCATCCCGCGGGACACCCCGATCTTGGATGTCCCGCGGGGAGGGAGGTGATCGGCCCGGGAATCTTATAGATTCCCGGACCGATCACCCGAGGGTGATGGTCCACTTTAACCACAGAGACAGGCTATTAAGGCAAGAACTTGGTGTGAGAATTCCCTCCATAGTTGTTCAGCTGTTCAGAATGTTGCTTTTGGTGTGTTTTCTGCGCTGGACAACATGTCATCATTACAGTTACAAGAAATCACTGCTGGGGACCAAGGCATACAAAGTGGGATCCAAGGGATTTGTGCGTTTAGGCCGTGATTTAGTTATTATTGTTCAAATAACACATTGTTAAGCAAAAGAAGCCATGGAGATCAATTTTAGTAACCCCCAAAAAAACATCTAGGTCCTGCGTTTCAATTACTGACAAGTCACAATGCAGGTTATGTATAAATAAATGTGTTTAATATTAATTATTAGCATTTAACACTTCAATGTATTTCTGCTCATTGTGCTCTATAAGAATCTTGACCTACAATGCCAGGTTACAACTGGCGCAGCTTTAAAAAAATTACTATAATCTACCAATATGTTATTGTGTGATTATTAAAAAAAGGGCAAACCCGTAGAAGTTTGGGTTTAGCAAGTTTGGCCAAACATGATACCGAAGTTGAAACTTGACCACAACCCCCTTTAAGTTTATGGGGACCAAAGCTTGGGGGACCAAAAATGACTGTAAAATGAGGGTAGTAAGGGTTAGAGGACTGCAAATCGTGGGTAACACCAGGGTGATTGCCCTGCACAAAATGGGGTAGGGAAAGTTCACCCAAATCACAAATCTAAATTAAATAAGTACATAAATAAATATAAAAAAAAAATTAAAAACAAATAAAATAAAATAATATTTTTTTCAAGTGTCAGAATGCAGATTGGGGGTAACAATGGGGCGAGTGCCCTGTCCAAAATGGTGTAGGGACAGCACTCATATTATGTTTAATTTATTACAAAATAAGAAGAACCCCCCCCATAATACTATAACTAACTGTGTGACAGAATCTCCCCCATCACGCACATATCAGACTGTGTGACAGAATCCCCCCTATCACCCCCAAATCAGATTGTGTGACAGAATCTCCCCCACCCAATCACCCCCATAGCAAACTGCGTGACAGAGCCCCCCATCATCCATATGGTAGACTGTGTGACATAGCCCCCCATCTGTCCCATAGCAGACTGTGTGACACAGCCCCCCATCTGTCCCATAGCAGACTGTGTGACAAAATCCCCCCCATCATCCCCATAGCAGACTGTGTGACAGAGCCCCCCCATCACCCCCATAGCAGACTGTGTGACAGAGCCCCCATCACCCCCTGAGCAGACTGTGTGACAAAACCTCCATCACTCCCTGAGCAGACTGTGTGACAAAACCCCCATCACCCTATAGCAGACTGTGTGATAGAATCTCCCCAATCAACACCTGAGCAGACTGTGTGCCCTGATGTCCATCATTACAGAACATGGTAAATCTAGACTCATCAGACCTCACGAACTTCTTCCATTGCTCCAGAGTCAAATCTTTGTGCTCCCTAAATTGAAACAGTTTTTGCCAGTAAGCCTCAATGATAAGTGGTTTTCTTAAGGCTACAAAGTGGTCCCAATCCCTTGAGGTCCCTTCACATTATATGTGAGGTAAATGCTTTAGTTTTACTTTAAAATACTAATTTGATTTCACCAAATGTCCAATCATAATTTGTTTATGACCATATTCCTTCCACTTTTTAATAATTTTAGTAGTTTTAGCAATCCCCTTGGAGACTTTCTCTGCTTGATGGAGTCCTTGATGTAATAATTACTATGATAAGTTACAGTATACAGATGTATCTAATAACTGTTCTGTGATAGTATTCCTTATCTAGAGAGACCATGGCTCCCCCTTATATGCTGGCTTAAGTATTATGCCCGAATCCTCCAACAACACCTGCTGTTCCTACAATAAGATTTTAAGTGTATTTGATCCCACCAAATATTATTGACCTCACTTTGAACTAATAGTATAAATGTTTCAATGAGGAGGAGGGTATGGCAGGTACCACTCACTTGGGGCTCGACAGAAAACGAAATCGAGATGTACGCACTGGCATGTTAGAGGTTTCTGTAGATGGGAAGTAGAGATGAGCGAACTTTTGAAAAATTCGATTCGACTGATTCGTCGAATTTTCCGACAAAAATCGTTTCGACCCGAATTTATTCGCGACGAATCGCTATTAAAAATGGCTATTTCTGAGCTTCCTAGAGCCTCAATAGGGTTGTAAACCATTCTGCCTTGCTGTAACACGCATAGGATGCGTGCTGGGTTACTGAAATAATACTGTAAATAATTAGGACATGCAGATCAGAGGCATCGCTATTAGAATCGCAGAGCGGCACATTTACAGAGAGTTGAGGTGGCATCACTATGAGGGGCCCCTATATTGCCTGAAAAACACACCCTGGAGCTGGCAGCAGCAGGAGCCCAAACATTGGATTTGGCTCAAAGAGACATTGGAGTTGGCAGCAGGAGCAGCAGGAGCCCAAAAATTGGCTGAATGACACCCTGGAGTTGCAAGCAGCAGCAGCAGCAGGGGCCCAAACATAGCTTGAAAGAGACACTGGAGTTGGCAGCAGGAGCCCAAAAATTGGATGAATCACACCCTGGAGTTGCAAGCAGCAGCAGCCCAAACATAGCTTGAAAGAGACACTGGAGTTGGCAGCAGGAGCCCAAAAATTGGATGAATCACACCCTGGAGTTGCAAGCAGCAGCAGCCCAAACATAGCTTGAAAGAGAAACTGGAGTTGGCAGCAGGAGCCCAAAAATTGGATGAATCACACCCTGGAGTTGTAAGCAGCAGCAGCAGGAGCCCAAACATTGGCTGAAAGAGACACTGGAGTTGGCTTCAGGAGACCAAAAAGTGGATGAATCACACTCTGGAGTTGCAAGCAGCAGCAGCAGCCCAAACATAGCTTGAAAGAGACACTGGAGTTGGCTTCAGGAGCCCAAAAATTGGATGAATCACACCCTGGAGTTGCAAGCAGCAGCAGGAGCCCAAACATAGCTTGAAAGACACACTGGAGTTGGCTTCAGGAGCCCAAAAATTGGATGAATCACACCCTGGAGTTGCAAGCAGCAGGAGCCCAAACATAGCTTGAAAGACACGCTGGAGTTGGCTTCAGGAGGCCAAAAATTGGATGAATCACTCCCTGGAGTTGCAAGCAGCTGCAGCTGCAGCAGCAGCCCAAACATAGCTTGAAAGACACACTCGAGTTGGCAGCAGGAGCCCAAAAATTGGATGAATCACACCCTGGAGTTGCAAGCAGCAGGAGCCAAAACATTGGCTGAAAGAAACACTGGAGTTGGCAGCAGGAGCCCAAAAATTGGATGAATCCCACCCTGGAGTTGCAAGCAGCAGCAGCAGGAGCCCAAACATTGGCTGAAAGAGACACTGGAGTTGGCAGCAGGAGCCCAAAAATTGGATGAATCACACCCTGGAGTTGCAAGCAGCAGCCCAAACATTGCTTTAAAGAGACACTGGAGTTGGCAGCAGGAGCCCAAAAATTGGATGAATCACACCCTGGAGTTGCAAGCAGCAGCAGGAGCCCAAACATTGGCTGAAAGAGACACTGGAGTTGGCAGCAGGAGCCCAAAAATTGGATGAATCACACCCTGGAGTTGCAAGCAGCAGCAGCCCAACATTGGCTGAAAGGCACACCCTGAAGTTGGCATCAGCAGGAGGCCAAAAATTGGTTGGAAGGCACACCCTGAAGTTGGCATCAGCAGGAGCCCAAACATTGGCCTAAAGACATAAATATGTTTTGCACCATTTGGAAAGTGTAAAACGTGGCACCATGCTGAATCTAGTCGCATGCATCAGGCATTGGTGGGTGGAAATCCTGGCTGATCCATCCCTGATGTGAGGTGAGTCTCTCCACATTTTTAGTTGACAGACGAGTTCTCCTCGCCGTAACTATGGCCCCCGCCGCATTAAACACCCGCTCAGATGGCACGCTACTTGCCGGACAGGACAGCTTTTCCAGGGCAAACTCTGCTAGTTGCGGCCACAAATCAAGTTTGGCTGTCCAGAAGTCCAGCGGATCCTCAAGGTGTAGTGGCATGGTCATGTCAAAGTATGACATGACCTGCTGGTTCAGGTCCTGCTCCAGGTCTTCCTGCTGCTCATGAGTAGCCTCACTATGCGGGTGTAGAAAGCTACTCATTAGCGACTGAAGACTGAGGCTGCTGCTGATGGAGCTGCTGCTGCTGCTCCTGCCAATCCCCCCCAGCAGCCATGGCAGTGGAAGGTGAGCGCAGAGGTCCCCTCGAGTCAGACCTGCGAGAGTATGGACCATGGCGCAGATAGGCATCGGCCAACTGCCTACGTAGAATGTCTTTGTAGTAGTTCAGTTTGTCCTCCCTCTCAGTGGGTTTAAAAAATGCCCCCATTTTGTGCCGGAAGCGAGGGTCCAATAAGGTGGACAGCCAGAAGTCATCCCGCCGGCAAATGGAAACAATTCTGGGGTCACTACGCAAGCACGTGAGCATGCTTTCTGCCATTTGCGCAAGTGACTCGGATGGACTACCTGTCTCCATCTCCACTGCATACTGCCACGGTGTGTCCGGGTCCTCTGTCTCGCCTTCCTCAAAACCCTCTAGCTCCTCTGGCTGCTCCTGCTCCTCCTCTCCTGTCCGCTGACTAGATAAACCAGCCATTTCGCCAAGCCTAAACTGTGCTTCACTGTGCCCCTCCTCCTCCTCTTCCTCCTCCTCCAGTTCAGCTCCAACGGGGTTCATGTGGCCGTAAGATGTAGACGCCATGTCTCCAGTGCCCTGACCAGCCATGGTTTCCAACATGTTCTGTAGTACATGAAGCAGTGGAATCACGTCGTTCATCCCGTAATCCTGCCGACTGACAAATAAAGTGGCTTCCTCAAAGGGCCTGAGCAAACGGCAGGTGTCACGTATGAGCTGCCACTGGTTGACATTGAAGTTACACAGGGGAGTCCCCCTATCCGCTTGGATCATCAGGAAATCCGTGATGGCTTTTCTCTGTTCATATAATCGGTCCAACATGTGAAGGGTAGAATTCCAATGGGTGGAAACATCGCAAATCAGACTATGTTGGGGGATACCATTCTGACGCTGTAGCTCAAGAAGGGTGTGTTTGGCGGTGTATGAGTGGCTGAAGTGCATGCAAAGTTTCCTTGAAGTTGTTAGGATGTCTTGCATATGGGGGGAACACTTCAGAAACCGCTTGACAACCAGATTGAAGACGTGAGCCATGCAGGGGGCATGGGTCAGCCTTCCTTGGCGCAGCACAGACAAAATGTTCTTCCCATTTTCGGTAACCATGATTCCCATTTTAAGTTTTCTTGGAGTAAGCCATGTTTGGATTTCCTGATGAATAAATTTAAGCAGTTCCTCCCCTGTGTGACTCCGTTCGCCAAGACAAACCATGTGAAGCACTGCGTGACACCTCCGTGCCCTGCACACATGGTAGACTGGAGGGGCACTGAGACTTGAGCCTACAGTGGAGGGTGAGAAGATGGCGGAGGATGAGGAGGCCGAGTCGCACGGTGTCACAGGCCCAACGGGCAGGGAACGCCGAGGCCGAAGCGGCGTGACCTGTCCAAGTTGCTGCTGCAAAGGGACCACATTCACCCAGTGGGCCGTAAACGACATGTACTGTCCCTGACCGTAGTTACAGCTCCAGACGTCGGCGCTGCCATGCACTTTGCTACACACCGACAGGCTCAAGGACTGGCCCACCTTCTGTTCAACAAAAGTGTGCAGCGCTGGTACTGCCTTCTTGGCAAAGAAATGACGGCTTGGGACTCTCCACCTCGGCTCGGCACAAGCCATCAGTTCTCTGAAAGGTGCAGAGTCCACCACCTGAAAAGGGAGCGACTGCAGCACCAGCAACTTGGACAGGAGCACATTCAGCTTCTGCGCCGTAGGATGAGTGGGCGCATACTGCTGTCTCTTGGACATGGCTTCGCTGATGGATTGCTGGCGGGATGCATGACTTGGAGGAGGAGGAGGAGGAGGAGCAGGAGCGTCAGAGGATGGGTATGACGCACAGCTGCCTTCGGCTGAGGTGCTGGAGCCTTGGCTGGCAGAAATTGGAAGCGGCGTGCCACTTGGTGAGGAAGCAGACTGTACCACCCCTTGGGAGCCTCGGTTCTCCCAGGTCGCTTTATGGTGACGCATCATATGTTGACGCAGGGCCGTGGTGCCAACATTTGGGCCCTGGCCACGCTTCACCTTCTGCCTACATATCTTGCATGTGGCCATGTTACCCTCCTGCGGATGCTTCAGGAAAAACTGCCACACTGCCGAGTAGCTACTTTTCCCACCAACAGGCCTCACTGATCCGCTGCTATTGTCGCCAACTCCAGGAACCCCTGCCCCACTACCTCCCAATAAGGTAGCCTGCCGCGCAGCAGGTGCTCTACCCCGGCCCCAGCCCCGTTTGGCTCCAGGCTTTACAATTGTGCCCCCATGCTGACTGCCAACCATGCTGCTAACACCTTGCTGCCTGAGCTGCTGACTCCGGGGCAACCTGCGCCCCTCTTCTCCTGATGATGACGATGAAGCCCCTTCATCACCCGGCTCCCAAGTGCGATCGGCTTCATCATCATCATTATCATCACCGAGTTGTGGCTGTACGTCACTGATGTTCTCGGTTTCCTCAACAGTGTCTGGCGCAGAAGCTGGAAATCTCGCAACACCCACGACACTGTCCACATCACTATTTGTCTGCCGAGCTAAAGAAGCCACCTCCATTTCTTGGCTGGGCAGTAGCTGCTGACTGTCCTCTATCTGATCGTCCTCCTCACTAAAGAGTGGAGCTGAACCCAAAGCATAGGATACGTCGCTGGGGGAGGGAACGGCATAGGACAGAGGCAATGGGAGGACAGGGACTGCTCTCGGGGCATGCCAACTCAGGGTTGTGTCAGAGGAACCTACCGACCCTAGACTGGGGGTCTCAGACGTAACTTGTGATGTATTTGCTTATTTAGTATAAACAGATAGGGTGCAAGGTGCAGTTTGGGGTGCCATGCGGCCTGGTTAATTGAAAGCAGTCAAAAAGGAAGTGCAAACTGAAGTAGCTTAATAAAGCAGCTGATGCTGATCAACGCTTATGTTGTATAACATATAGGGTTCAAGGTGCAGCTTTGGGGTGCCCTGCGGCCTGGTTTATTGAAAGAAGTCAAAAACAAGTGCAAACTGAAGTAGCTTAATAAAGCAGCTGATGCTGATCAACGCTTATGTTGTATAACAGATAGGGTTCAAGGTGCAGCTTTGGGGTGCCCTGCGGCCTGGTTTATTAAAAGCAGTCAAAAACAAGTGCAAACAGAAGTAGCTTAATAAAGCAGCTGATGCTGATCAACGCTTATGTTGTATAACAGATAGGGTGCAAGGTGAAGCTTTGGGGTGCCCTGCGGCCTGGTTTATTGAAAGAAGTCAAAAACAAGTGCAAACGGAAGTACCTTAATAAAGCAGCTGATGCTGATCAACGCTTATGTTGTATAACAGATAGGGTTCAAGGTGCAGCTTTGGGGTGCCCTGCGGCCTGGTTTATTAAAAGCAGTCAAAAACAAGTGCAAACGGAAGTACCTTAATAAAGCAGCTGATGCTGATCAACGCTTATGTTGTATAACAGATAGGGTGCAAGGTGCTGCTTTGGGGTGCCCTGCGGCCTGGTTTATTGAAAGAAGTCAAAAACAAGTGCAAACTGAAGTAGCTTAATAAAGCAGCTGATGCTGATCAACGCTTATGTTGTATAACAGATAGGGTTCAAGGTGCAGTTTTGGGGTGCCCTGCGGCCTGGTTAATTGAAAGCAGTCAAAAAGGAAGTGCAAACTGAAGTAGCTTAATAAAGCAGCAGATGCTGATCAACGCTTATGTTGTATAACAGATAGGGTTCAAGGTGCAGCTTTGGGGTGCCCTGCGGCCTGGTTTATTGAAAGAAGTCAAAAACAAGTGCAAACTGAAGTAGCTTAATAAAGCAGCTGATGCTGATCAACGCTTATGTTGTATAACAGATAGGGTTCAAGGTGCAGCTTTGGGGTGCCCTGCGGCCTGGTTTATTAAAAGCAGTCAAAAACAAGTGCAAACAGAAGTAGCTTAATAAAGCAACTGATGCTGATCAACGCTTATGTTGTATAACAGATAGGGTGCAAGGTGCTGCTTTGGGGTGCCCTGCGGCCTGGTTTATTGAAAGAAGTCAAAAACAAGTGCAAACTGAAGTAGCTTAATAAAGCAGTTGATGCTGATCAACGCTTATGTTGTATAACAGATAGGGTTCAAGGTGCAGCTTTGGGGTGCCCTGCAGCCTGGTTTATTGAAAGAAGTCAGAAACAAGTGCAAACTGAAGTACCTTAATAAAGCAGCTGATGCTGATCAACGCTTATGTTGTATAACAGATAGGGTGCAAGGTGCAGCTTTGGGGTGCCCTGCGGCCTGGTTTATTAAAAGCAGTCAAAAACAAGTGCAAACTGAAGTAGCTTAATAAAGCAGCTGATGCTGATCAACTCTTATGTTGTATAACAGATAGGGTTCAAGGTGCAGCTTTGGGGTGCCCTGCGGCCTGGTTTATTAAAAGCAGTCAAAAACAAGTGCAAACTGAAGTACCTTAATAAAGCAGCTGATGCTGATCAACGCTAATGTTGTATAACAGATAGGGTGCAAGGTGCAGCTTTGGGGTGCCCTGCGGCCTGGTTTATTAAAAGCAGTCAAAAACAAGTGCAAACTGAACTAGCTTAATAAAGCAGCTGATGCTGATCAACGCTTATGTTGTATAACAGATAGGGTGCAAGGTGCAGCTTTGGGGTGCCCTGCGGCCTGGTTTATTGAAAGAAGTCAAAAACAAGTGCAAACTGAAGTACCTTAATAAAGCAGCTGATGCTGATCAACGCTTATGTTGTATAACAGATAGGGTTCAAGGTGCAGCTTTGGGGTGCCCTGCGGCCTGGTTTATTAAAAGCAGTCAAAAACAAGTGCAAACAGAAGTAGCTTAATAAAGCAGCTGATGCTGATCAACGCTTATGTTGTATAACAGATAGGGTGCAAGGTGCAGTTTTGGGGTGCCCTGCGGCCTGGTTTATTGAAAGAAGTCAAAAACAAGTGCAAACTGAAGTACCTTAATAAAGCAGCTGATGCTAATCAACGCTTATGTTGTATAACAGATAGGGTTCAAGGTGCTGCTTTGGGGTGCCCTGCGGCCTGGTTTATTGAAAGAAGTCATAAACAAGTGCAAACTGAAGTAGCTTAATAAAGCAGCTGATGCTGATCAACGCTTATGTTGTATAACAGATAGGGTTCAAGGTGCAGCTTTGGGGTGCCCTGCGGCCTGGTTTATTGAAAGAAGTCAAAAACAAGTGCAAACTGAAGTAGCTTAATAAAGCAGCTGATGCTGATCAACGCTTATGTTGTATAACAGATAGGGATCAAGGTGCAGCTTTGGGGTGCCCTGCGGCCTGGTTTATTAAAAGCAGTCAAAAACAAGTGCAAACTGAAGTAGCTTAATAAAGCAGCTGATGGTGATCAATGCTTGTGTTGTATAACAGATAGGGTGCAAGGTGCAGCTTTGGGGTGCCCTGCGGCCTGGTTTATTGAAAGCAGTCAAAAACAAGTGCAAACTGAAGTACCTTAATAAAGCAGCTGATGCTGATCAACGCTTATGTTGTATAACAGATAGGGTTCAAGGTGCAGCTTTGGGGTGCCCTGCGGCCTGGTTTATTAAAAGCAGTCAAAAACAAGTGCAAACTGAAGTAGCTTAATAAAGCAGCTGATGCTGATCAACGCTTATGTTGTATAACAGATAGGATGCAAGGTGCAGATTTGGGGTGCCCTGCGGCCTGGTTTATTGAAAGCAGTCAGAAACCAATGCAAAATTAAACTACTTAGTACAGCTGAGGCTGAAGCACGCTTATTTAGTATAACAGACGGGGTGCTCGTTGCAATTTTGGGATACCCCAGGCACAGGTTTAATGTCAGCAGACAGAAAGCAATGCAAAATTAAACTACTTAGTACAGCTGAGGCTGAAGCACGCTTATTTAGTATAACAGACGTGGTGCTCGTTGCAATTTTGGGATACCCCAGGCACAGGTTTAATGTCAGCAGACAGAAAGCAATGCAAAATTAAACTACTTAGTACAGCTGAGGCTGAAGCACGCTTATTTAGTATAACAGACGTGGTGCTCGGTGCAATTTTGGGATTCCCCAGGCACAGGTTTAATGTCAGCAGACAGAAAGCAATGCAAAATTAAACTACTTAGTAAAGCTCAGGCTGAAGCACGCTTATTTAGTATAACAGACGGGGGGGTTTGTTGCAATTTTGGGATACCCCAGGCACAGGTTTAATGCAAAATTAAACTACTTAGTACAGCTGAGGCTGAAGCACGCTAATTTAGTATAACAGACGTGGTGCTCGTTGCAATTTTGGGATACCCCAGGCACAGGTTTAATGTCAGCAGACAGAAAGCAATGCAAAATTAAACTGCTTAGTACAGCTGAGGCTGAAGCACGCTTATTTAGTATAACAGACGGGGTGCTCGTTGCAATTTTGGGATACCCCAGGCACAGGTTTAATGACAGCAGTCAGAAACCAATGCAAAATTAAACTACTTAGTACAGCTGAGGCTGAAGCACGCTTATTTAGTATAACAGACGGGGGGGTTTGTTGCAATTTTGAGATACCCCAGGCACAGGTTTAATGTCAGCAGACAGAAAGCAATGCAAAATTAAACTACTTAGTACAGCTCAGGCTGAAGCACGCTTATTTAGTATAACAGACGGGGTGCTCGTTGCAATTTTGGGATACCCCAGGCACAGGCTTAATGTCAGCAGACAGAAAGCAATGCAAAATTAAAAAACTTAGTACAGCTGAGGCTGAAACACGCTTATTTAGTATAACAGACGGGGTGCTCGTTGCAATTATGGGATACCCCAGGCACAGGTTTAATGTCAGCAGACAGAAAGCAATGCAAAATTTAACTACTTAGTACAGCTGAGGCTGAAGCACGCTTATTTAGTATAACAGACGGGGTGCTCGTTGCAATTTTGGGATACCCCAGGCACAGGTTTAATGTTAGCAGACAGAAAGCAATGCAAAATTTAACTACTTAGTACAGCTGAGGCTGAAGCACGCTAATTTAGTATAACAGACGGGGTGCTCGTTGCAATTTTGGGATACCCCAGGCACAGGTTTAATGTCAGCAGACAGAAAGCAATGCAAAATTAAATAACTTTTAAATAACTAAAATTAATTAAACACGCTTATTTAGTATAACAGACGGGGTGCTCGGTGCAGGTGTGGGATTTGGTTTAAAAGATAGGGTCACCTGCTGAAATGGAATGCCCATGTGGGCTGGGGTTTGTACAGCAGACAAAAAAAATTAAACTAATCGAGAAATTGTGCCACTGCCAACATGGTATGCACAGTGGCCAGGAGTTTAAAGCTGATCTGGCAAATGAATTGAAATGAAAATTAAAAAAAGCTTTCTTTCCCTGTCTCTTGCTCTGCTGTCCCTGCCTCCGATTTTTAACTATCTTTCCCTATCTTTCCCTGGCTCTCCCTGGCTCTCCCTGGCTCTCCCTGGCTCTCCCTGGAACTCTGTGGGTCCCTGTCTTCTCTCCCTACCTATCTCTAACTCTGTCCCTGTCTGTAAGGAGCTGTGCTCTGGCTGCAATAGGACGCTGAAATGCGCACAAGCAAGATGGCCGCCGCTTTATATAGTGCTGTGACGTCACCGGGCTTCCTGGCTGCTGATAGGCTACATGTGAGTGTCCCATCATACCTTGCCCCAGGGTACATGTCTGGACATGTGCCGTCCACCATCTTAGAATGCCTGTCATTGAAATGAATGGAGTTTAAAGGAAAACTTCGATCGATCGAATCGCGGGGAAATTCGGATTCATTCAGAATCGAATTTTTCATGAAATTCGAAACGAATCCGGGTTTTTCCGGATCGATTCGCTCATCTCTAATGGGAAGTACTGAATATATAGTAGCCTAAAAAAGTGAAATATGTCAGTGTCCAATTCTAGAGAATAAGTGAGGTATGTAGGCACAAAATCAAATCCCTTTTTGACTACCTGTTCACATTCTGTTAATGTGTGTTTGGACACATTGATTATCAGGGACATTTGGCTTGATGCAGAGCCTCCCCGTTCAGCTATCCCGTGCATTTTCCCGTTGGTTTTGGCCTTTGATCGGGTCAGGAAAGGGTGCTACGTTGATTTTAGTGTGCGTTTATGCGCTCAGGTGTGCGCTCAGCCGCCTTTCCGATTGTCGGCTCGCAAGAGGCTGTTTCCCGGCAAAACGGACGCCTCGTTCATTGGTCTGTTTTTTTCAGTGATGCAGAGCCTTGATTTCCGATCGGAATCAGCCTAATAAAACGGGGCCGCCGAGCCTTCACTTACCAGCCGTCTGACCAGCCGTATTGGAGCTCCGTGCTTTTTGGGAATGCATTCCTCTGTGGGCCAACATCAAAGGCGCCAGCTACGCCGTCTGGTAGTTCTGAGACTGTCAGAAACCAGGCTGCACCACGCGCCTTTGGACATCGATGGCATGAGTGACGTTGACCTATTCGAGCTCACCCGCCTTAACCGTGTTTCTCTCCATGGCTTGTATAGCGAACTGCGCCCCCACCACCAGAAAGGGGCATGCAATTGCAGGTATGACCAAATTGGTTGGCTGCCTGCAATTTTTGGCGAACGGCTCGTTCCAGAGACTGGGTGCCTTCTCCGTGGGGATGTCCCAGTCTACGCTGAGCCGCAGCCTAACCAAGTTTTTGGATGGCATGGCTACCCTGGCACAAAATTACATTTTTTTCCCACAAACAGGGGAAGCCTGGAATGCGGTTAAGCTGGGCTTTTATAACATAGCCGACATGCCCAACGTCATTGGTGCAATCGATTGCACACATGTATCGCTCATCCCCCCCTACGGACCAGGAATATCTGTTCAGGTATGTGGTTTGGATCTGCTTTTTTTTGCTTGTTATCAAACATTTTGTAAGCCTCACACTAATTCCACTTTTGGTTGGCTTGGTGCAGGAACAGGAAGATGGTCCATTCCATCATTGTTCAGGCAGTGGTGGGCCCTGATCTTCAATTTTTCAGTCTGTTTGCTGGCTTTCCTGGTTCCACGCATGATGCGCACATTTCTGGAGGATGGTTACTGGATATGTGTCTTAAAGTTGTATTTGTTGGCCCCCATGTTTGAATGTGGATTTGCCAGTACCCCACTAATCTGTGAGACATTTCCTTGAAACTTGCAAATGTTTTTTTTGTGTTTTGTGTATAAATTAATGGGTGAAAGTATTCACCACTATTGTGTTATGTTCTGGGCCTCTTATCTAAGTAGCATTCCGCAGACATTTTTAATGAGTGTACAGGTTGCATGTGTTTGTAGGCTCATTAAAAATGTCCATTCCTCCAACCATACCTAGCTCGCCTATTTGTCCTTGTGTACTAATGTTTCTATGCACACCTAAACCTTATTTTTGGCATCCACCTTATGTTTGTCTTTTGCATTTTTGCAGGTGACTCAGGCTATCCCTTGTTACCATGGCTGCTCACACCCATCCTGCACCCATCTTCCCAGGCACAGGAGCGCTACAACACAGCCCATAGGAGGTCTCGCTCTGTGGTGGAACGTGCCTTTGGGTTGTGGAAGATGCGTTTCTGATGTCTGGATCAGAGTGGGGGTTCCCTTCAGTATCAGCCTGGCAAGGTTATCAAAATAATTATTGCTTGTGGGGTCCTGCACAACCTTGCCATTAGAAGCAGGATTGCTCGATATACTGACCTGGGTGCAGAACCTTTACCTATTTCTGACGAGCAGACCCCTCCTTACACTGGTACACAAAGTGGGCCAGCACACACAATCCGTGCTGACCTTGTGGCCAATGTATTTTCTTGACCCCCTGTCTGCAGGCTGGGGAAGATTAAATCACACCTAATAAGTGTTACATGCTGGTCCCAATGCGACTCTAAATGCATTTGGGCTTTACCTCTGCTGCCGGCGCATGTCCATTTTATTCCAACTATATGATTTCAGGTCCCCAAATGTCCGCTTTATTTGTTCTATATCTCGACGGACATAACCCCATAATGTACCCAAACAGCATTGGCAACAGCCATGCTTTGTGCTTTGCAAAAACAGGCTGTTAGGGACCCACAGTGACGTTTGCGCCCAAATGGGTGTGTGTTGTCCCCTGCATCACTTGAAATAGATGGTTGGCTATCTGGGGAGTTGTGTGTGTTTTTTGGGCTTAGGGGGGAGGGTGCTGTTGTGTATGTGCTGCTCTGGGTTAATGTCTGGGTTCCTGGTGAGTTTTCAGATTTTGAGCTGCATGTGTTATCTGAGGTACTGGAATTGGGAGAACCAGAGGGTTGAGGTGGAGGGGGGGGGTGACCTTGGTGGGGTGTTTGGTTTGCCAATACGCTTACCCTTGCTGATGTGTTTGTTTTTGTGGGTGTGCTTGGCGTGTTGAGGTTGAGGATGCTGCAGGGTCTTACTAGATTTTGCACCCTTGTGTGGTTTTGTTTTGTTTTCAGGTGGTGGTGAATGGGTTAATGTCTCATTGCTCCTGCGTTTTTTGGAATGTGCCTGTGTCTATGGAGTACCCACCGTTTTAGTTGGTGCATGTTCTGCATGTGTCTTGTGCCTGCTTTTCTGTTTTATTTAGGATGAGGCATGTGTGCGGCTGCTATGTGCCTTTGGCCTTGGTTGGCTCTTTTGGCTCCCTTTAGGTCTGCCCATATTGATATGGTATCCCACACCGAGCGGAGTGCCTTGTGCTTTAAATATGTTTCCCGTGTGGGCGTGGTCAACAGCGGGTGCTCGCCTGCGCGCACGCACGCACGTCACCGCGGGGAACGTCAGAGCTATACCTTGCAAACCAAGACAAGATGTTGCCCGCCATATTTACCCCGGAGCAGGACGACATCATCATGGATGTGAGTATGCGAGCGTGCGTTTATGTGCGCGCACACATTCCTTGTAATAAAAAAAAAACAAAGTGCAAGAATAGTCTGAAACAACTAAGTTTGTCACGTTACATACAAGCCCACCTTAGTTTAACACATGTACGCAGCTACAAACTAGGCTACATGCAGATAGCAGAACTAGGGCAATGTGAGGCAGCAAGAGGTTAATAAAGTGACTTTAGTTAGGCCAGGAAACTTGTTAATGTATTTGGTGTATTAATGGTGGGTCCTTTTATCTTTTTTTTACAGATGATGCTGAGGAATCGCTACGACTTCCTGCCGTCAGATTATGACAAGCGGACGTTGGCCCTGGCGGTGGTGGACGCGATAGAACGACGATCCCAAACCACCTATACCTTCACCCAGATCGCCCAACACTGGTCTGATTTAAAGAGAAGGCATAAGCCCCGGGTGAGGCGGTACTTCGCCAAACATTTCCCATGTAAGTGTTTAAAATGTAAATGCACCTATAACCCTGGCATCGCCTGGGTGGGGTTTAATGATTGGGTTTGTATTTCAGCCCATGAATGGAATATGCGGTTCCGCCCCACCCGGACCAGGACACGCAGCCCAGTGTTGGGCGAAACAGGTGAAGGTGTAGGTGGCCCACCGCCAGTGTCAACGGCCACCCCTCCTCTGCAAGTGAGTATGAGGAGGCTCTTGACCTCAGCATGCAGGGGAGGGGGGAATCTGACGGCAGGGAGTCGAGCCAAACTGAGCCTCAACCTGACTCCGGTAAGGGAAATATAGTTAGATATGTGGTAATACATGCATTAAATACAGATACTCATGTGCACTATTGTTAGTTGTAGATTCAGACGTCGCAGGGACATCCCAAGGGATGAGCGAGGAAGGGGGCGACGAGGAAGAGGTTGCTGGGGAAGGTGAGTAGATTGATACCTAGAAGCCTAACTTAATATGATATTCATGAGACAACAACAGTCTCTAATATCAGTGTGTTTGTCATCCATAGAGATTCACACCAGCAACAGAGGGAGGAAGAACGGAGACTCCGCCCCCGACGCAATGTGCGCCAAAAACCTTGTAAGTGTTGTTTATTTAAACAAAAGTAAATGAGCAAACAATTCCATTGGAAAACTAAAAATAAAAAACATTTCCAAAAATAATTTGAAAAAAAAAGCCCTTAAAGCGGACCTTAACTCTGAATAATAGTCTATCTTATATATTTTTTTTGTATATATTAGTGCCAAAACACCAAATTACTCCGCGGGACGTTAATATCTCCTTCAAATTATATGCAAAATTTTTTCAACAACATTAAGAAAAAAGTCCACCTCCTATGTGAATTTCCAATAGAAATAATGGTTTGTGCAAACTCCCATCACCACAATATAAATCACGTACCAGATGGACAATAAAGGCTTGCAATGTGATTTTAGATCCTCTTTAAAGTGTCAGAACTCCTGTGTGCTTTCCAACCAAATATAGGGTATATTTGAGCAATACTAATGGATTTAGATCCTCCTTATTATTCAAAACTCCTTATCAATCCTCCACTCCAGAGATCAAATCCGTGAGCTCATGATTAAGTTGTCAAACGACGACGAAACGCGTTGGGCGGGGCCAGCACTGTGAGGCGTCACTACGTAGCTACTGAGAGGAAAGGCAGCAAGCGCTCCCGTGTCCGGCGGCCGAGGAGACGGTGAGGAACACGCTGCTGCGCCACGGATTTGATGCAAACTGAACTGAAGGTAGCGTGTATGAGAGCATAAGAGGTCTTTACAGCGCGCCATCTATCACTACATTTGAAGTTGGAATTTTGATTCTGAAATGCGTGTTTTTTATGAATGCTGGTAAGCCTAATAAATGTGGGCAGGTGCTCTGAAGTTTTAAGGATATCACGCTATGTGTTTTTACTTGTTTATTTCCATGTTATAATCTCTGGAGTGGAGGATTGATAAGGAGTTTTGAATAATAAGGAGGATCTAAATCCATTAGTATTGCTCAAATATACCCTATATTTGGTTGGAAAGCACACAGGAGTTCTGACACTTTAAAGAGGATCTAAAATCACATTGCAAGCCTTTATTGTCCATCTGGTACGTGATTTATATTGTGGTGATGGGAGTTTGCACAAACCATTATTTCTATTGGAAATTCACATAGGAGGTGGACTTTTTTCTTAATGTTGTTGAAAAAAATTTGCATATAATGTGAAGGAGATATTAACGTCCCGCGGAGTTATTTGGTGTTTTGGCACTAATATATACAAAAAAACTTTGTGAAGTATCTACAGACTGATCCAACACAGTTTGAACTACTCCAGCGCGGATATATGTTAAACATATGTCAATTATCTTTAAAGCAACCTTTATAGTATGTAAGCGCGGTGTTTGATGAAATATATTTTTTAAATATTTTTTCATCATATATAAATAAAAAAATATGGGGTTTATTTATCAAGGGCTAGCGCCAGGTAGTGTCTGACGAGCGCCAGGTACCGCCAGCTAACGGCAGCTACCGACTCAAGTACGCCCGGCGGCGGTCACAATGACGCATTTATCACGCTAAATGAGGCTAGCGCCGGCGAGAGCGTCAGCTAGCGCGGGATTCATCATGTAGCCGACTGCCACGAACAGCGCCGCTGATAATCCCATCACAGCGACAGGTATGACCTGGCGCTCCCTGGCGTTGTCCAATGCATTTCAATGGAGCAATCTTTAAATAATCATAATTAATTGCTTTTTTTATTATTTTTTTTTTTTTAATGTCAAAAATTCTGTGACCACTTCTGCAATGTTTAAGTTAAAAAAAAAATAAATAAAAATTGTGCAGAATTGATATTACAGGTCTGATATTAATGTATTCATATTACAAAATGTTTAGAAAAAAAGGTTGTTTTGGGGGTTAAAAACTACTTTACACACATCGCCGCCAGCGCTCTGGGGTTTAAACAAGGAATTCACAGCGCGAGAAATTTTTGAGCGTGATTTGTTAATGAATCTGCAGCAAGCCGTTCGCTCTGGCCATTCGCTGTCAGGCGCACCCATACAACGCAGAACCTGTGAAACATCGACCCCTAACCCCGTATTCAACATTACCGCACACCGACTGAGTCGCTGTCAACAAGCAAACCCCGGCCAAGCACAGCGAATACTAGCTGGCGCTGTGAAAATCACGCTACTGGAGCTCATCTGTCGCTACCTGGCGCTATTAATGAATCGGCCTCAAAATATCTTATATATTTCCCACACCCTGTACATACAGATTGCCCACATTAAAAATCATCATACCTGCACCTAGTGCATGTTATGAGCCTTTATACATCCAAGACGGCGGATTATGGAAGCCGCCATCTTATCAGGCAGCCTGCAAACAGGAAGTGCCTTCTAACTGTGCTGCTCTGCATTCTGGGATTGCTGACCTTTTCCAGAGCACAGCTCTGCTCTGTCTGAGCAAAGCACAGCTATAACACACCCCCTGTACCTTATCCCACTCACCTCTCCTCAGTAAGTGTGATGCTTCTGAGTCAAGATGGCGGCGCCCGTATCCTAAATTCCTGAACAGAGTTGCAGCCCAGTGGGGGAAAGAATAATAAGTTATTGAGTAAAAACTTACAATATATTAATTTTAGATGCTGCGTAATCGTTTTTTAAGAGTTTGGGCTTTTCATTAAATCACGCTGAAGGTCCGGTTTAAAAAGGGCCCCCAAAAAAACGCGCCCAACCAAACCATAAAAACAATGCTAAACTAATGTTGTTTTTCATTCACAGATACCATGCAGGGCATTGAGAAAGCTCAGCAGGGTGAAACATGTCTGCCCATACACCAGAGGGGAACATACATGTCACATACATGACAATATTGTTGATGCAAAGTGTTTTTTATATTTATGTGTTAGAAATATTCTATTTATGTACAAGAGAATATCATGACTACTTTTAACAATATCACTAAATAAAAGAGATATGTTTTAATAAGATATTAATGTGTGGCGAGGTGTGATACAGAGGTCACATTTGCCAAGCAATATTTTTTGCTGCAGGAGAAATAATCTCCCCTTAACTCTTTAGAACATCTGAGGTTTTCTTCAACAGAAAATCTGTATATAAAGCAGGAACCTCTCAGGATAACCTCTTTTTAGCTTGAAAATGAGGTAACACTTACCTTATTTAATTATCAAGGGTGTCTTCTTTTTGATTTTACAATTCAAACTTTTGATTAAGTAAACACTCCTTAAAAACAGCAGTTTAGGCTGGACTGGTCCTTTAAAGGGAAATAAAGGGCATTTTGTACTTTATTTCTGTATGAGGCATGAGATAAAATAAGGTGCAATTAAAAGAACATTATAGGATCTTTTAAATCAATCACACACCCCCCCCCCAAAAATGAAATGCACATCATATACCAATAAGTGCTCCTTCAATGTCAGGCAGTGTCAGTCAGTGTCAGGCAGCTGCTTAGAAGAACCCATAGCTGCTGTCTTTTGGGGAAAAGTTATAGTAGTCTGGGTAGTTTTAAAGGTTTGACATATGCATGGATGACATCACAAGCTAATCAAACCGGACCATCACCCTTACAAAATGCAGTGGGTATATATGCATTCCTCCCCAGGGCAATTCAGATTGCTGCACATAAAAATTAATTTACCTGTTCGTAACTCCTGGCGCGGTTAGTTTTATCACCAAAATGGCAACCTACGGAGCTGCAGGTAGCCGGCAATGCAGAAGTGCTGCTGGGTTTCCTGCCACTGTGCATTGTGGGTTATGTTGGTTAAATACAGGCAGCAGCACAGCTGGGAATCTGAAAAAGGTGGCCACAACCAGGAGAAAATTGGTGAGGCAGGCGCTTCATCGTATGCAAATGATCAAAACTGTGTTGCTAAAACTATGTAGGCATTGGGCCTGCCATTAGACATTTAGACATGTTTTCATTTATTTTGCAAAAATGTACTAACAAATTGATTGCAGCAACAAGGATGAATAAAAGGCTGGAAAAATAAATGGTAATGAAAAACAGCTGGAGGGTCAATTTCCAATTTGACTGTGAATAAAAAGAGCATATTATAGAGTCTCTCAGAAGCAAAGTTGGTCACCAATTATATTGTTTTGAATAAATGTAACAACAGCGAACTGTTAATACACAGGCCCGCGCTAACAGGAGAAGCAATTATGTAAGTAAGTGTGAAAAATAATTAATTAATGCTCAACGTGAACGTCCTTATCCCCAAGAGAACAAAATGTCAATATATAATACAAAACACAGAGCAAAACAACTATATAGAACATAAATAGTCCCAAAAGAATTAATCTTGTGACAAAACACGATTCAAAATATCCCACGGTGCATGTGCTTCACATCAAAATGTGCCTGGAAAATCCTCCACCGACAGTGCAGACTCTTACCAGCTGTAAATCAGCAAAGCGCTTTAAACTGATGTCAGACAGCGTGGCTGCTGATTCCACCTCCAAATAAAATGATCCTCAACCAAATCAAATGATGCTTATATATAAAATATGGTGCTGGTTCAATCAAAACATCTCCTCCGGATCATATCCCCAATTAGGCAAAATTCAATTGATAACATGAATGGAAAAAGCGAAAAAAAGCCAAAATAGTGTAATTCTGTAAAAACTTATGGCTTTAATAGATTATCCAAATACACTCACAAAAGTAGATAAAAAGACAGCTCTGAAATACAATCACGATCTCACCGATCCAGGAATCAGACGGTCGCCTCGGGTAATTCAATGAAAGAATAAAAAGGCATTCCTGTTGATAATGAGTTAAAAATCAAATGGATCCAAAGAACTTCCAACGCTCGCCACCGCCGACGCGTTTCGTCGCCGTAAGGCAACTTTAACTAGTTAAAGTTGCCTTACGGCGACGAAACGCGTCGGCGGTGGGCTCCCAGGCATTACTGCATTAAACTGATATGGATCTGTAATGCAAATAACTTTTATATATAAGCATAATTTGATTTGGTTGAGGATCATTTTATTTGGAGGTGGAATCAGCAGCCACGCTGTCAGTTTAAAGTGCTTTGCTGATTTACAGCTGGTAAGAGTCTGCACTGTCGGTGGAGGATTTTCCAGGCACATTTTTATGTGAAGCACATGCACCGTGGGATATTTTGAATCGTGTTTTGTCACAAGATTAATTCTTTTGGGACTATTTATGTTCTATATAGTTGTTTTGCTCTGTGTTTTGTATTATATAATTATATTGTTTTACCAACGTGTGAAAAAAATTAAAAATTGTGGAATTATTTCAGAAAACTGTTCCTCAATGATGTTGAATACCACACAGTTTAAAATACATAAAATCATCAAAAGAATCTGGAAAAATCAATGCGCACAGGGGACAAGGTTAATGGTGATGTTCGATTTCTATGATCTATGGGCTCCCAGGCATTACTGCATTAAACTGATATGGATCTGTAATGCAAATAACTCCATGGGCTCAGGAATACTTCCAGAAATTATTGCCTGTGTATAAAGTTCGCTATGTAGTCCACAAATGCAAGGTAAAGCTGTTTCATGCTATAAAAGCAGTAATTTATCAACACAATATACAAACGCCGCACTATTAACGCTGAGCAGTATATAAAGGGGAAGGGCTCTGATTGGACAAGATCCCATGCATGCTCCACTGGACTGGGGAAAGGTGAGCCATTACCGGCGTCCTGTTGGTTTCACACATCAGGGCATTTAGGATTCCCCTTGGGAAAGGTAGCTGTCAGCTTTGGAAATTTTTATACTGCTGACCGGCCAATGATGGGTTTTGTTCCACATTAACTGTGATCTTTGCAAGAATTTTCTGGAACATTTCATGTTTTTTTTTTGTTAGTTTGGTCTTTAACATGAAATGTCTTGTTTATAATTGTGTTCAGTACTTTCACAAATTTGTGAAATAGGTGAAATATGTGGAAAATATATTTATTCATAATTGTATAAATATATATGAAAAAATATATTATTTAAATTATGTTGATTTTTATTAAAAATTATGTTTTTCAATTACATCATATTGTGCCCCATTCCTCACTTTTACAATGGTACCACATAAATATCAGAGCCCCCCTAGGCCTTTGGGATGCAGGCAATGGGGCTAGGGGTTTTGGCAAGTCACCAGCTTACTGGCAGGTGACCTGCCAGCCTCCGGCCCTATGAACTGGTTTAGGAGTCTCAGGGACCACTTACGAGTTAACAAAGGGTAGAGTGTAAAAGAAACACACACACACAAAAGTCCCAATTACTTTTACTTACCTCCTCCCATCGCTGACTGCTGCCGTCCCACGTTGTCTGCCAAAGAGCTGACTTTGTAAGTGCTGCTTAGTAAGTTGCGAGTTAAAGCAGGAACTCCTGTGGTAAGCTTTGCAAACTATAGTTTATTTTTGTGAATCAGTATGTTAATGCTGGCATAAATTTAAACAAAACAAAAAAAAAAAGATTTCTCTCTCTCTCTCTCTCTCTCTCTCTCTGCTGGATTCCTGCTGAGGCCTAATTGAAGCAGGTGAGTTTATAAGGCAGTATACAGCTCTTGGAGCTGACTCTGTTAAGTGCTGCTTGGTAAGTGGTGAGGTGGTGAGTTAAAAGCAGAAGTTACAAGCAGAAGTGCTGAAGCTGTAAGTATCTACCTTTGAATTCAGAGTGTTATTTAAGTGTTGTAAATTCTTCACTTAATAAAGGGATTGGTGTTCCAACAAATTGATACAATGTGTTCCATGCCTAACAATGCTGTCCAGTGTACATCTTGTGCTAAGTATGCACTTTTTGATAAATCAGTTGATGGTGGATACTTATGGCCCGGATGTGTGCGAATTGCAGATTTGCCGCCATTCACGATCTAAAGAAGCAGTTGGCAACACTGAGAGACATTGGTATAATGGAAAAGAGCCTGAAGCTCAATGAGCTTGTACTCTCTGGGTCAGGGGAGGGTGTTAGGATGGGGGGAGAGGAAAAGCAGGAAAATGAGGCAGATAGCTGGATAACAGTTAGAAGGCGGGGTAGGTGTAAAAGTTACAGGGAGGCTAGCCCTGAACAGGCACCTCCCAACAAGTTTGCCCAGTTGTCAGATGAGGAGGATGTTAGCTCAGGGATGGCACAGCTGCAGCAAGACACATCTGTCTGCTCCAGTAACAAAGGGAAGGGAAATGGGAGAACAAGGCAGGCAAGACAGGTGCTGGTAGTGGGTGACTCTATTATTAGGGGAACAGACAGGGCAATCTGTCACAAAGACCGGGATCACCGAACAGTTTGTTGCCTTCCTGGGGCAAGAGTACGGCATGTAGCGGAGCGGGCTGACAGATTATTGGGAGGAGCTGGCGTGAACCCAGCGGTCTTGGTGCATATTAGCATAAATGACATAGGAAGAAGTAGGTGGAAGGTCCTTAAAAATTATTTAGGCAAATTAAGGCAAGGACCTCAACTGTAGTATTCTTAGAAATGCAACCAGTACCAAGAGCCACACCAGAGAGGCAGCGGGAGATTAGAGGGGCAAACAGGTGGCTCAAAAATTTAAGTAAAAAGGAGGGGTTTGGGTTCTTCACAGGGAGCTAGGGTGTACATGTCCTGGGGAGAGGATGGCAAAAAGGTTGGAGGAGTGTAAACTAAGCACTGGGGGGGGGGAGGGTAAATGCAGTTACAAAGGGGAAGGTAGGAAAGACAGTGACAGTGGGTGTAGACATGAAACTGGGGGTGGAGAGGGGGGAGGGGTTGGCACATCTAGCAGGAATAATGGCAATATACAAAATTATCAGCAGCATTTGAAATGCATGCTGACAAATGCTAGAAGCTTGACTAATAAAATGGATGAACTAGAACTGATAATAACAGAAGAACAATATGACATAGTGGGGGAGACCTGGATGGATGAAAGTTATGACTGGGCAGTAAACCTACAGGGCTACTGTGTGTTTAGGAGGGACCGTAACAAACGCAAAGGGGGTGGAGTCTGAAACCCCCCAGAAAGCCCCTAAAAACTTACCTTATCGGCGACGGACAAGCGACGGATAAACCGCCGCCTCCCGTGCGTCCCTCTAGCAGGGCGCGCACCCGCGCCAGCCGTTTGTGAATGTCCGGGACGTGCGAAAGGCAGCGGCGGCGGCTTATCCGTCGCTTGTCTGTCGCCGATAAGGTAAGGTTTTAGGGGCTTTCTGGGGGGTTTCACACAGCGGGGCACCCCGATCAGGGTGCCCTGCGGAAGTGGACCAACACCCAGGATAGTGAAAATCCTGGGTGTTGGTCCACTTTAAACGTTTAAAGCAGGAAGGGACAGCGGAAGCGTTAAAAAATTATAAAGAAGAAAATAAACAATGTAAACAACAGATAAGGGCAGCAAAGCTGGAGACAAAAAGGCTTATCGTGAAAGAGATTAAAACTAACCCCAAAGTATTCTTTAGCTACATAAACCGTAAAAGGTACAAACCTGAGGGTGTGGGCCCCCTGAAAAGCAAGGAG
The DNA here is from genome assembly GCA_027917425.1 of Gastrophryne carolinensis. NCBI lineage: Eukaryota > Metazoa > Chordata > Amphibia > Anura > Microhylidae > Gastrophryne > Gastrophryne carolinensis. The sequence goes on along the minus strand of CM051234.1, from coordinate 432,507,647 downwards.
GGGACACCTATAGAGGAGAATAAGGAGAAAGCAAATTTACTAAACAACTTCTTTGCATCTATATTCACAAAAGAATGTGACATACCGAGTCAAATGCAGGGGAATAACCGAAACCCTCCATGTCACTGGTCTAACCAAGGAAGAAGTCCAGCACCGTCTCAAGCAGATAAAAATCGGTAAATCACCGGGACCAGTTGACATACATCCTCGTGTTTTAAGGGAGTTTTGTAGAGTAATAGACAAGCCATTATTATTATATTTGTGTATTCATTAACTACAGGGGGATTGGCGCTTGGCAAATGTGGTGCCAATATTCAAAAAGGGATCTAGGGGGGAACCTGGGAACTACAGACCGGTAAGCTTAAAAATTGTGGTGGGCAAGCTGTTTGAAGGTTTTTTAAGGGATACTATCCTGGAGCATCTTGGGGACAAAAATGACTAGAGATGAGCGAACTTTTGAAAAATTCGATTCGACCGATTCGCCGAATTTTCCGACAAAAATCGATTCGACCCGAATTTATTCGCGACGAATCGCTATTAAAACGGCTATTTCTGAGCCTCCTAGAGCCTCAATAGGGTTGTAAACCATTCTGCCTTGCTGTAACACGCATAGGATGCGTGCTGGGTTAGTTGAATAATACTTTAAATAAATATCACATGCAGATCAGAGGCATCGCTAATAGAATCGCAGAGCGGCACAATTGCAGAGAGTTGAAGTGGCATCACTATGAGGGGCAGGAGCCCAAACATTGCTTTAAAGAGACACTGGAGTTGGCAGCAGCAGGAGCCCAAAAATTGGATGAATCACACCCTGGAGTTGCAAGCAGCAGCAGGAGCCCAAACATTGGCTGAAAGAGACACTGGAGTTGGCAGCAGCAGGAGCCCAAAAATTGACTGACACACCCTGGAGTTTCAAGCAGCAGCAGCAGCAGCAGCAGCAGGAGCCCAAACATAGCTTGAAAGAGACACTGGAGTTGGCTGCAGGAGCCCAAAGATTGGATGCATCACACCCTGGAGTTGCAAGCAGCAGCAGCAGCAGGAGCCCAAACATAGCTTGAAAGAGACACTGGGGTTGGCTTCAGGAGCCCACAAATTGGATGAATCACACCCCGGATTTGGCAGCAGCAGCAGGATCCCAAACATTACTTTAAAGAGACACTGGGGTAGGCAGCAGGAGCCCAAAAATTGGATGAATCACACCCTGGAGTTGGCAGCAGCAGCAGCAGCAGCAGGAGCCCAAACATTACTTTAAAGAGACACTGGGGTTGGCTTCAGGAGTCCAAAAATTGGATCAATCACACCCTGGAGTTGCAAGCAGCAGCAGCAGCAGGAGCCCAAACATTACTTTAAAGAGACACTGGGGTTGGCTTCAGGAGCCCAAAAATTGGATGAATCACACCCCGGAGTTGGCAGCAGCAGCAGCAGCAGGAGCCCAAACATTACTTTAAAGAGACACTGGGGTTGGCTTCAGGAGCCCAAAAATTGGATGAATCACACCCTAGAGTTGGCAGCAGCAGCAGGAGCCCAAACATTACTTTAAAGAGACACTGGGGTAGGCTTCAGGAGCCCAAAAATTGGATGAATCACACCCTGCAGTTGCAAGCAGCGGCAGCAGGAGCCCAAACATTACTTTAAAGAGACACTGGGGTTGGCTTCAGGAGCCCAGAAATTGGATGAATCACACACTGGAGTTGGCAGCAGCAGCAGCAGGAGCCCAAACATAACTTTAAAGAGACACTGGAGTTGGCAGCAGGAGCCCAAAAAATTGATGAATCACACCCTGGAGTTGGCAGCAGCAGCAGCAGCAGCAGGAGCCCAAACATTACTTTAAAGAGACACTGGGGTTGGCTTCAGGAGCCCAAAAATTGGATGAATCACACCCTGGAGTTGGCAGCAGGAGCAGCAGGAGCCCAAACATAACTTTAAAGAGACACTGGAGTTGGCAGCAGGAGCCCAAAAAATTGGATGAATCACACCCTGGAGTTGGCAGCAGCAGCAGGAGCCCAAACATTACTTTAAAGAGACACTGGGGTTGGCTTCAGGAGCCCAAAAATTGGATGAATCACACCCTGGAGTTGCAAGCAGCAGCAGGAGCCCAAACATTACTTTAAAGAGACACTGGGGTTGGCTTCAGGAGCCCAAAGATTGAATGAATCACACCCTGGAGTTGGCAGCAGCAGCAGTAGCAGGAGCCCAAACATTACTTTAAAGAGACACTGGGGTTGGCTTCAGGAGCCCAAAAATTGGATGAATCACACCCTGGAGTTGGCAGCAGCAGCAGCAGGAGCCCAAACATTACTTTAAAGAGACACTGGGGTTGGCTTCAGGAGCCCAAAAATTGGATGAATCACACCCTGGAGTTGCAAGCAGCAGCAGCAGGAGCCCAAACATTTATGGAAATTTACACCGCGCTAAAAACTTATAATAAACTTTCTTATGATTTCCTGAGTATCAACTCTCTTTAAAAAATTATTAATTAATTTGCTACAACGTGTCAAAACCTTTCATTCACAAAAAGTCCCACAACATGATATAATTGATAGACACGGAGCAACCAGGGCACAAACTGATGTGGCCACAGGAAACAGTCTTTAAAATGTTGAATGAGGGGTTGTCCCACGGTGCATGCACTTCACAAAAACTGGTATTATCACACGTGCCCGTCACCTCCACACATGTGCGCTTACCAGATGGATAAGATTTAACAAGCCTTGAATCAATTAATGCTCTTGGAAGATTCCAGGTGCTTGAATGCTTCAGTGCACAGTTTATACACTCATCACGGCCATGGTGGAATCCGCTCATATATTATGAAAAAGCATAAAAGAAATTTGTGCAACCCCGTGGGAACTTTTCTTAAAATGACAATTTAATAAAAAAGATGCACTCACATATTCTTTGAGGTAAAACGCGCCAATATGAATACACTGGTTGGGAGGGAGTCCTTTTCTTTCCCTTTTTCCCTTGTGACCGTTCAATTGGGCGTCAAAGCTTGAAATAAGTGAAGTAAAAAGGTAGCCACCGTCTCCTAGGAGAAGAAATAGGAGACGGCGGCTACCTTTTTACTTCACTTATTTCAAGCTTTGACGCCCAATTGAACGGTCACAAGGGAAAAAGGGAAAGAAAAGGACTCCCTCCCAACCAGTGTATTCATATTGGCGCGTTTTACCTCAAAGAATATGTGAGTGCATCTTTTTTATTAAATTGTCATTTTAAGAAAAGTTCCCACGGGGTTGCACTAGATTTCTTTTATGCTTTTTCATAATATATGAGCGGATTCCACCATGGCCGTGATGAGTGTATAAACTGTGCACTGAAGCATTCAAGCACCTGGAATCTTCCAAGAGCATAAATTGATTCAAGGCTTGTTAAATCTTATCCATCTGGTAAGCGCACATGTGTGGAGGTGACGGGCACGTGTGATAATACCAGTTTTTGTGAAGTGCATGCACCGTGGGACAACCCCTCATTCAACATTTTAAAGACTGTTTCCTGTGGCCACATCAGTTTGTGCCCTGGTTGCTCCGTGTCTATCAATTATATCAGGAGCCCAAACATTACTTTAAAGAGACACTGGGGTTGGCTTCAGGAGCCCAAAAATTGGATGAATCACACCCTGGAGTTGGCAGCAGCAGGAGCCCAAACATAACTTTAAAGAGACACTGGAGTTGGCTTCAGGAGCCCAAAAATTGGATGAATCCCACCCTGGAGTTGGCAGCAGCAGCAGGAGCCCAAACATTACTTTAAAGAGACACTGGGGTTGGCTTCAGGAGCCCAAAAATTGGATGAATCACACCATGGAGTTGCAAGCAGCAGCAGCTGCAGGAGCCCAAACATAGCTTGAAAGAGACACTGCAGTTGGCTGCTGGAGCCCAAAAATTGGATGACTCACACCCCGTGGAGAGTCATGTGGAGAAAAAGTAGCTTAGTTAGTAATATCTACATACAATTATGAATAAACAAATACAAAAGTATTGCCAAAGTGAAGTTTTGTTTGAGGGTGTGTTTCCACCTTTTAATTAAATCAGAAACAACACGGTATCATTGCCTCTGACTAATTAGCCCTCAAAAATTCTTGGAATTTTTAATCTGGATGTCTGATCCGTCTTATCCGAAGAATATTAATAAAAAGTAAGTGTAACGTAAAGGATTTTTTATCAATACTTACTTGTGGTCCGATGCGGAGGAATGTCTGTAACTGGAGAGCAGCGCCTTAAATCTGTTTTGCACGATCCATCTTTCTTTAGTGTTGGTCTGGCCCCGTCATCAATCTACTGGAATACATCAGGCATTGTTGGGAGGAAAGCTTGGCTGATCCATGCGCCATTCATTTCCACGCAGGGCAGTCTCTGGAAAAAAAAAAGTATGCATAAACCAGGGTCTTTTTCATATAAAAACAAATGGTTATTCTTGCTTTTCAACCATATGTTCCACAGCTTTACCAGTCATTGTGTCAGCCAATGAAGCAACTTTGTCTCGAAGTGCTGCAAAAGCAGTCCACTGCATCACAAGTGGCATCTGACACCCCCAGTCAACTGTCTGTTGTTATGCTTTGGGTTCAGCTCCACTATCCATTGATGAAGATCTGATAATCATAAAATTCAGCAGCTACTGCCCAGCCAAGAAGTGGAGGAGACACTCGCCTCTTCTTCCACTAGCCGGGCAATTAGTGATGAGGAGAGTGTCGTGGGAGGAGGTGTTGCAAGCGGAGGTAGTGGAAGAGGGTCCCTGGAGTCTGCGGCGGTGGCGGCGGCAGCAGCAGCAGCAGTGAATTATTGGGGACTGTTGGTAGGAAAAATCAGCTACTCAGCGATGTGGCAGTTTTTCATGTAGCATCCACAATCCTGTGGAGAAAAAGTAGGTTAGTTAGTAATATCTACATAAAATTATGAATAAACAAATGCAATAGTATTGCCAAAGTGAAGTTTTGTTTGAGGGTGTGTTTCCACCTTGTAATTAAATCAGAAACAACTAGGTATCATTGCCTCTGAATAATTAGCCCTCAAAAATTCTTGGAATTTTTAATCTTGAGGTCTGAGGGATTTCTCCTCTCAGACAGCGTCACCATAAGTCCAGCCTGCTGCATTACCCAGTGGTGGACCTTTCAGAGAACTGATGGCTTGTGCCGAGCCGAGGTGGAGAAGTCCCATGGTATCATTGCTTTGCGAAGATGGCAGTACCTGCCCTGTAAAATGTTGTTGAACAGAAGGTGGGCCAGTCCTTTAGCCTGTCAGTGTGTACCAAAGTGCACAGTGTTGTCTACGTCTGGAGCTGTAACTATGGACTCATGGTGGACAATATATATCCTTTTAGGCCCCCTTGGTGATTGTAATTTCACGCTTTTCTTCACATGGTTTTCCTTGAGTCACACATGGGAGGAACTACTAAAAATGAGAACTCAATCCATGAAATCATTGCTTAATCCACGAAAACAGCAAATTTGGACCCATGGTGACTGATACTTGGAAGAACATCTTGTTTGCGCTGCGACAAGGAAGCCAGAGTCATGCGTCCTGACATGGCACACGTGTTCAGTCTAGTTGTCAAGCGTTTTCTGAAGTCTTCCCTCCATCTGAAAGACATCCGAACAACAGGAAAGAAAGTTAGCATGCACTTCTGGCACTCCTACACCACCAAGCACAACCTTATTGAGCCTCAGCGTCAGAACGGTGTACCCCAACATAGGCTGATTTGCAATGTTTCCACCCGTTGGAATTCCACCCTCCATATGCAGGATCCACTATAGGAACAGAGAAAAGCCATCACGGATTTCTGGATGATCCAAACGGATAGGGGGACATCCCTGTGTAAAATCAATGTAAACCATTGGCAGCTCATACGTGACACCGGCCGTTTGCTCAGGCCCTTTGAGGAAGCTACTTTATTAGTCAGTTGCCAGGACTATGAGATGAACGATGAGATTCCACTGCTTCATGTACTACAACACATGTTGGAAACCATAGCTGGTCAGGGTACTGGAGACATGGCACATACATTTCACAGCCACATGAAGCTTGTGGGGGCTGAAGTGGAGGAGGAGGAGGGGGTGGGGCACAGCAAACCACAGTTCAGGTTTCACAAAATGACCATTTTATCTAGTCATCTGACAGGAGAGGAGGAGCAGGAGCAGCCACAGGAGCTAGAGGGTTGGGAGGAAGGCGAGACAGAGGACCCAGACACACCGTGGCAGTTTACAGTGGAGATGGAGACAGGTAGTCCCTCCGAGTCACTTGCACAAATGGCACGATGCATGCTCACATGCTTGCGTACTAGTGAGCGCAGAATTGTCTCCATTTGTCAGCGGGAAGACTTCTGGCTCTCCAACTTATTGGACCCTGGCTTCCGGCACAAAATGGGGGCATTTTTTTACGCCCACTGAGAGGGAGGACAAACTGACCTACTACAGAGACATCCCACGTAGTCAGTTGGGCGATGTCTATCTGCGCCATGGCCCATACTCCCGCAGGTCTGACTCGGGGGGACCTCTGCGATCACCTTCCACTGCCATGGCTGCTGGGGGGGTGGAAGGTGCAGCAGCAGCAGCTCCATCAGCAGCAGCCTCAGTCTTCAGTCGCTAGTGAGTAGCTTTCTACACCCGCATAGTGAGTCTACTCATGAGCAGCAGGAAGACCTGGAGCTGGACCTCAAACAGCAGGTCATGTCATACCTTGACATGACCATGCCAACACACCTTCAGGATCCACTGGATTTACTGGGAAGCCAAACTTGACTTGTGTCCGCAACTAGCAGAGTTTGCCCTGGAAAAGCTGTACTGGGCGGACAGATTTAGATGGCAACTGGGCTGCTCTATATAATGAAGCAAAATGGCAAATTTACCTCACTATATAAGCTATTGCCCCTCAGATTTACACAGGGGCTGCTCCATATAATGGTGCAAAACCATGAATTTACCTCATAATATAAACTATTGCCCCTCAGATTTACACAGGGGCTGCTCTATATAATGAAGCAAAATGGCAAATTTACCTCACTATATAAGCTATTACAGCTCTATATAAATAAAAATAAATAAATAAAAAAAAGGGCCTGTAGAAGCTTATTTAGTATAACAGATAGGGTGACATGTGCTGGTTTGGGATGCCCATATGGGCTAGTGTTTTGGCAGCAGGACAAAAACCAATGCAAAATGCAATAGCTTAATAAAGCTGATGCTGATCAACGCTTATTTAGTATAACAGATGGGGTGCAACATGCAGGTTTGGGATACCCCGCGGCCTGGTGTATTTAAAGCAGACCAAAACCAATTCAAAATGCAATAACTTAATAAAGCTGAGGCTGTAGATGCTTATTTAGTATAAACAGATAGGGTGCAGCTTTGGGGTGCCCTGCGGCCTGGTTAAATGAAAGCAGTCAAAAAGGAAGTACAAAATGAAGTAGCTTAATGAAGCTGATGCTGATCAACGCTTATGTTGTATACCAGATAGGGTGCAAGGTGCAGCTTTGGGGTGCCCTGCGGCCTGGTTTATTAAAAGCAGTCAAAAACAAGTGCAAACTGAAGTAGCTTAATAAAGCAGCTGATGCTGATCAACGCTTATGTTGTATAACAGATAGGGTTAAAATAGCATGTGCCTTGGGATGCCCGTGTGGCCTGGTATATTTCAAGCTGAACAAAAAGTAACAATAATCCAAGTATGAGAAATAATTTTGACCTTCTTTACAGCGCCATACTTTGAAAAAATCCTTAATTCATGCCGATCAATCCAAAGGTCAATGCCCCTAACAAAAATAGTGTTCGGCATAAGTTTTCCTTCTGGAAGGACATAACCTTTAGTTTACATGGTTGGGGTAGGTTATCTTACAAATTGGGATACCCCAGGCAGCAGTGTCATTGAAAGAGACAGATTGTAATGCAGGCCATACGCAAGCAGAGAAACTCAGGCTGCAACAGGCCTCTTTAGCTTACATGGTTGGGGTAGGTTATCTTACAAATTGGGATACCCCACTGTATATGAAACCGAATATAATGCACACCCAAAAGTGGACAATCAGCCTCCAAGGGGCCTGCTTAGTTTAAATAAGAGAGCTGCTTAGTGTAAATAAGAGGCCTGCTTAGTTTAAATAAGAGAGCTGCTTAGTGTAAATAAGAGAGGTAGGTTAAGTTATGTTACAGAATGGGATGCCCCCACAGCAGCCTTGAGATCAGTATATATGCACAGCAACAGTGTCTAAGCAGGCTCAAACAGGCCAAATTACTTTAAAAAAGTTTGCTGCTTAGAGTAGATACAGAGGCTAATGGGATGTTACAGACTGGGATGCCCCACAGCAGACTTGAGATCAGTATATATGCACAGCAACAGTGTCTAAGCAGGCTCAAACAGGCCAAATTACTTTAAATAACTGTGCAGCTTACAGTAAATACAGAGGCTAATGTGATGTTACAGAATGGGATGCCCCACAGCAGACTTGAGATCAGTATATATGCACAGCAACAGTGTCTAAGCAGGCTCAAACAGGCCAAATTACTTTAAATAAGTTTGCTGCTTAGAGTAAATACAGAGGCTAATGGGATGTTACAGAATGGGATGCCCCACAGCAGACTTGAGATTAGTATATATGTACAGCAACAGTGTCTAAGCAGGCTCAAACAGGCCAAATTACTTTAAATAAGTGTGCAGCTTAGAGTAAATACAGAGGCTAATGGGATGTTACAGAATGGAATGCCCCACAGCAGACTTGAGATCAGTATATATGCACAGCAACAGTGTCTAAGCAGGCTCAAACAGGCCAAATTACTTTAAATAAGTGTGCAGCTTAGAGTAAATACAGAGGCTAATGGGATGTTACAGAATGGGATGCCCCACAGCAGACTTGAGATCAGTATATATGCACAGCAACAGTGTCTAAGCAGGCTCAAACAGGCCAAATTACTTTAAATAACTGTGCAGCTTACAGTAAATACAGAGGCTAATGTGATGTTACAGAATGGGATGCCCCACAGCAGACTTGAGATCAGTATATATGCACAGCAACAGTGTCTAAGCAGGCTCAAACAGGCCAAATTACTTTAAATAAGTTTGCTGCTTGGAGTAAATACAGAGGCTAATGGGATGTTACAGAATGGGATGCCTCACATCAGACTTGAGATTAGTATATATGCACAGCAACAGTGTCTAAGCAGGCTCAAACAGGCCAAATTACTTTAAATAAGTGTGCAGCTTAGAGTAAATACAGAGGCAAATGGGATGTTACAGAATGGGATGCCCCACAGCAGACTTGAGATCAGTATATATGCACAGCAACAGTGTCTAAGCAGGCTCGAACAGGCCAAATTACTTTAAATAAGTGTGCAGCTTAGAGTAAATACAGATGCTAATGGGATGTTACAGAATGGGATGCCCCACAGCAGACTTGAGATCAGTATATATGCACAGCAACAGTGTCTAAGCAGGCTCAAACAGGCCAAATTACTTTAAATAACTGTGCAGCTTACAGTAAATACAGAGGCTCATGTGATGTTACAGAATGGGATGCCCCACAGCAGACTTGAGATCAGTATATATGCACAGCAACAGTGTCTAAGCAGGCTCAAACAAGCCAAATTACTTTAAATAACTGTGCAGCTTAGAGTAAATACAGAGGCTAATGAGATTTTACAAACTGGTAATGTTCCCACAGCAGACTTGAGATCAGTTCAGTATATATGCACAACATCAAAAGTGTATAAGCAGCCTGAAACCGCTAAAAAAGCCAGTCAGCCAGCCAGTAACACTCAGGCTGGATGAAAAAAAAAAAAAATCTCCCTGTGTCTGCCTCCGATTTTTCCTAACTTTCCCTGCTTCTGGCTGACTTCCTGCCTGTCTCCTGCCTGTCCCTGTCTGTCCCTGGCTCTCTAACTGTCTCTCCCTGACTACAGCAGCGTCCTGTCTCTCACGAATGCAATAGAGAAATGAGGAAAAGCAAGATGGCCGCCGCCTTAAATAGCGCTGTGACGTCACCGGGCTTGCTGGCTGCTGATAGGCTGCATGTGACTGCCCCAACATGCACTGGAGCGGGGTGGATGTCTGGACATGTCCCGTCCGCCATCTTAGAATGCCTGTAATGTAAATGAATGGATGTTAAAGGAAAACTTCGAGCGATCGAAGCACAGGGAAATTCGGATTCGATCCGAATCGAATTTTTCATGAAATTCGAATCGAATCCGGGTTCGTCCGGATCGATTCGCTCATCCCTAAAAATGACCTTATTACTTCATATCAGCATGGATTTATGAGAAATCGCTCCTGCCAGACAAACCTAATCAGCTTTTATGAGGAGGTAAGTTCAAGATTGGATCAGGGGGGTCATTGGATATCATATATCTTGACTTTTCTAAAGCATTTTATACTGTGCCACATAAAAGGCTGGTACAAAAGATGAGAATGCTTGGACTGGGGGAGGTGCTTATGACCAGAGCATCATTTTACCCCTGTACAAGTCCTTGGTCAGACCCCATATGGAGTACTGTGTACAGTTCTGGGAACCTGTGCTTAAAAAGGACATATCAGAACTGGAGCGCGTGCAAAGAAGGGCAACAAAGTTAATACAAGGATTGCGGAGACTAGAGTACCCTGAAAGATTGTCAAACTTAGGTTTATTTAGTTTAGAAAAAAGACGCCTGAAGGGGGTGAGCTAATAACTTTGTATAAATATATTTGGGGTCAATACAAAGATCTGTCCCACAATCTATTTATACCCCGGAGTGTAACCATAACCCGAGGGCATCCACTAAGTGTAGAGGAAAGGTGCTTTCTCCACCAACATGGGAGGGGGTTCTTCTCTGTAAGAGCAGTGAGACTATGGAACTCGCTGCCAGAGGAGGTAGTAATGTTGGATACAGTAAAAACGTTCAAAAGTCGCCTTGATGCCTTCCTTGCATGTAATAACATTTCCAGCTATGGCTACTAGACCACTGGAAGGAGATAAATAGGCTGAACTGGATGGACTAAAGTCTTTATTCAGCCTTACATACTATGTTACTATGTTTCCATGTTACTATGTTATTGAATGCTTCTGACCGCCAGAAGTGATTGCGGCAGTGCTTCCGCGGATCACTCTGACTTCTGACATCTTTCATCGGCTGCTGGGAGGAGCATTTATACTGACAGGGTGAGATGATGTTATCTGAGTCGCCAGTATAAATGGCCCCTCCCTGTTGCTGTCAGAAGCCACCATGTGGGGCAGAGAAAAGGTGTTCTCTGTCCCGCTGAAGATCCCGGGCGGAATTGGTGGCCCCACGGGGGAAGAGGAAACCTTCAACTCTAGATCTTGGATGGAGCCTTTTTTATTTTCTCTTGGGGGAGAAAAACAGCACTGGCACCTAATGATTGGCATCAATGTAGATTCTACAAGGCTGGCATTTAAAGTGCTAAGGGGATATCGGGAATTAAGCACATGCTTGAAACTTTAAGTTGTTTGTAAAACTTGCATAATTAAGCAATAAGGCCTAGTTCTTTTCAATTAATAAATTCTTGATATAGGCCAAAACTTTCAGAGAGTGTATTTGTAAAGCAGTATAATTTGTTAGTATTGCAGTTCTTTCACTTTTCACTATGTTGTTGGAAAAATAAACTCTTTCAAAAGCCATTGAACAATGCGGAGCTTAAAACACAAACAATTGAACAGTTGTTGGTCACTGTGCACCAGGCGGGGGGAGCATGTCCCGATTGTGGCAACCTGTGCATATATTGCCGCTACCCTTTTTACTCCTTATCTGCTCCTTGTTCCCTTAGCAAAATCCACAATTGGTCAACAGTGGCCATGGACTGTTTTAGCCTTAGTATTGTAGGGCCTGATACTGTGGCATGATAGGTATGCCCCCCAGAGCCACAAAGCATAGGCTGGACATCTTGGCTAGAGGGAACAGTAAGGTAGAGTATGGGGAGTGGAGGTGTTTGGAGGGGAGTAGAAAATTAAAAAACAGGCTCTGGGTAGGGTGGGCTGAGTGCTAGATCCAGCCCAGTTGACCACAGAGCAGTGCGGTCCACCAGAAATTCACCCTGTGCTCCCAATGACCGGAAAAGCCTATTATGTCAAAGAAAATTACAATATATATATATATATATATATATATATATATATATATATCAAAAAATATCTAGGAGCTCTGTATATTTGATATTTGAGAATAAATTAATGTACGTCGCTAGCTAATAATCTATGATTTTCTGTTTGTAATTTTTTCAAAAATCAGCATAAGAACGTAAGAAGTATTTTATGAAAACATTTATCAATATGCTACAGTGTGATTCATATTTTTTACATAATTCTCTAGAGGGTTTGTATAATAGAATTTTCAGCATCAAACACGTGTACTTTGGGACAGGCAGTTATCTGGGGAGGTTTATAAAAACAGTATTTAAAGCTTGAGCACAGTCCAAATGTAACATACAATGTCTGAGCCTCATTAATGTTGCTGCTTCTTGCAAAATGATCATGGGAGATGGAAAATAGTTGCTAAACTTAAATATTAATTCGGAAAAGTAATTTGTTGTCAAGTACCAGATTACATTTGTTGTACCTACCTTAAAAACAAGGCTACAGGTTTGTTCTTAGGTTATGATGACAGCATACTTGCTTATACAACTAGAAATCTTTTAAATTACATAAGCCAACAATTTTTTCAAATTTGGGATGCCTAAATTGTGACAGCTTAACAAATCGCTAGGTTAGTTTTTGATAGCGACAACATTGGTCACACGTCATACAATAATGTCGCTATCAAAAATTAACTTAGAGATTTTTCCTTACACCATTAGAAAAATGATGAACCTCACTTGAAAAAATGCCTGAACACAGATTTAGGTGCTATTTAGTAAAAATTAGAACAAAAATGTTTACAGTCAATTCCTCCATTGCTTCGTCTCAGACAAAAGTCAAAAGTTTTGCAGCGTGTGCTTCCAACAATGCTGTTAATACTTCTGTGAGAGTCTCTTCCATTCGCTGTGTCTTTGGCAAAGAACTCAAATTTTCCTCTCTATTGGGCCCATCTTCTGGGTTACCCTCTCTAGAAGAGTGGCTCTCTCAGTGGTCAGCTGTATGGCTGTATGGTCAAGGGTTTAACAGAATTTGATTCCGCCGGCCAATCAACAGAAAGTTTTTGCGGATTGTCACAGCTCTAGTAGTGTGGAATATGAGGCCTGGGAACTTGTTTGGATTTCTACCAAGAATTTGGACTTAAGCCAACCCAGTTTCTGTCAAACTGGGAACCTGTAATATTGGTCTGTTTCCGGCTTTTAGAAAGAGCTAATATTTAGACTAAGGTCCAGGACAGTTAAGAAGAAGCGGTGTGGTGCAGAGTATGCAGCAGGAAGTGCTGTTGTACATCCTACCTTGGTCCGGTCCATGGTCAGTGGTGGAGTTAATTTAAAATGGTCCATAGCCGCAGACAAAGAAAGATGGTCACCGCTCTCATGAGTGAGGACAAGCCTAGTACCAGCTGACAGTGCTGGACCACGGATTGGGGCACAGGTTAGTTACAGGAGCTTCCTGTTGCTGTACCCTTAGGTGAAGCAGGTTGATAGGCTACTCATCAGTCCATCAAATAGCTTTTCCATGTTCATGCCAGACGTGTAAATCTAATATGGACTTCTGGCTGTCCATGTTCGGTTTGGGAATCCAGGTGTTTTCTTCACCCCCATTATTGTGGAAAATGAACAAATAACATTTTTAGACAGCTTACACGAGGATTCCTGTGGACTTGATCCTAGGAGCATGGAGGGATCGTTGCATGGTCTCTAAGCCATGAGGTAAGACTTGTTGTAGAATCCAGCTCACTTCAGCATCAGCACCATATACAATGCAACGTAGCTTTTAATCCGTCATCTTAAATTGCACAAGCCGCTGTGTGAAAGAAAACTGAGTGAAAGAATAACTGCGTTTTGGGGGTTAAGTCATCCCCTTAGTCATGTGTAACTCATCCCTGAAATACTATCCATGAAACCCAGCAGCACCATGATGACATCTTACTGTCACCCCGCAAGATTTAACTAATGTAGTTATTCTTACTTGTACTAGTACACCATCCTGCAGGATTTCCCTAAGTACAGGGTTCCTGCGTCATTAGACTGGAGCACTATACTAAAGCGCTAATATATGCTGCGGCATCTGCACTGTATTTTCAAATAGGCTGCACCTGCATAGAGCTCTTGCGATATTCAACTAGATTGTTATGCTGGGGCACTAATGTAAACCTTGACATGTTCGCTATTTATTCTATTTGAGTGCGTCTGCGCAATAAAGGTCTATAAGTGCCGATTATCTCAATAATTAAGGTGCAGCAAATCAATTAATATATATATGCATAAAAGCACATTAATATAAAATGTTGGCGTAAATTGAAATACCTGTATAAAATTATGCATAGTCCTTGGTGAATGTAAAAAAGATGATACTTATATTAATAAAATTAGCTGTATAGAGACATGATCTATAATAACAGGTGCACATTAAGTCATAATTGTCATGACCAATAAAAAGATAGTGTAATAAACATGTTTCTTTCATTGTTTTATGTTTTGTGTTCCGGCGAGCGTAGCCCAACCGGACCCTACCACCGCCACCATCTTGGTTGTGGGTAGGAGACTTTAGCTGGTCAGGACCCACAAGATCACGTGGGATTACAGCCAGGGGGAGATCTGGAGTGGCGCCATATAAAAAGGGAGGGATGGGAGGCCCTGGGAGAAGGGCAGCTGCTGTTGTCAGGCCAAGCAGAGTACGCCCTGACACAAGTTGGAAAGAATCCTGTACGGCTGTACTCTGACTACCAAATACAAAAGGGAACATTTGGGTTGTGTGCAGCGGCGGTGTGTCTCTCGTCCCCCACCAAGGACACTGATTGCAATTTGGCGTAGTGGTGGCAGGATACGATGCAAAAAGCACGTGGGTGGGAACAACCACAGGAATGGCAAATCCAGTTCCGAACCCAGTGCCCCAACAGATGGAGGGGGGCAGTGGAGATAGCTATTAGCCTTGGGTATGCCGGAAAGTTTACATCACAAATTCCTGTATTTCGCAGGGCTGAGCTGTCACTGGAGGACTGGCCTGAGCGTGTGAGGAGTGTGGCACTAACCTGCAGCTTGGATGATGGCCTCTAGGTGGAAATTGCAATTAATGCATAGAGAAAAATGTAAGAAAGACTGTGCTGCATGTGGAACCCCTATGAGAGAGACACTCTGGAAAAGGTGCTGACTATACTGGAGGAAGTTTGTGGACTGATTGAAGCGTGTGGGAAAGTCTATCCCGGACTATGCAATGCCTAGACAGCATATACTGGCCGCCATTAAATGGAAGGAACCAGAGGCAGAGGCAACCATGTCCCATTTCAATCAGTGGTTGTGCAATCATTTTGTGCTGGGGCTGTGCAGCCCTCATATGAGGAATGTTTTGTGCAGAAAAATGGAACTACAAAAGGATATTTATTTTCTGCATTTGCAAGGGCTGGCCTTAGCTGCTGCAGGTTGTTTCTCTGCCCTCCTGCCATTTGAACTGGTCTAGGGATCTTACTCTTAAGGACCCCTTAACAGTTCCCAAAGGTTTAAATGTAAAAAAAAAAAACACCAGAAAAAGTCTTTAAATAAATATTTTTTACATCAATACTCCTACTACTACTATCCATTACCAGGCAGTGTCCTCATCTGTCCCATGTTGCCCTCTGCAGTCTTGCACTGCTCTCCACTGAAGACAGCTGGCTTAGGACATAGATCCTTCACCCAATGGTCTCCTGCCACCTCCTTCACCACTGCAGGGACCAGCCCAGGGATCGCATGGCACATGCACCAGCCCCAAAAATACAGTAAAATGAATAAAAAAATAAAATGCCTAAATAATTGTAACTATTCAAGCCCATTGAAATGTATGGAATAAGGCCACACAGTGCTAGGTGAGCGCCTGGTCTTATCTGGCACTGTAAGGAAACTCATCTCGCCGGCACTCATCCCATCGCCGGAGCTGTTGATAGATAGGACACTACCTGGTACTATCACAGGCGCTCTGGATTTTTGACTTGATAAATACACAGTTTTCACTGGGACCTGACATTCACCTGTCCTCGCTCTCCTGGTGGAGTAAAAAAAACAATTTACCTAGAGGTAAGGAAGCAGCCTTGTGACCTGAGGGTTGCAGGTTCAATTCCAGTCATGACTGAGGTGGTCTTGAGCAAGGCACCTATACCACCAACTGCTTCTTGGGTGCTGTAATTAAGACAGCCCACCACTCCAGACATATGCATTCTCAATGCACAGATGGGTTAAATGTGGAGGAAAAATTCCTACAATGGCGACCAGTACCCCCTAAAAACAAAATCCCTAAAATGGGGAAGATTGAAAAGCTAGCCTTTCACTGTCATCAGCTTAAAATTGGAGGCCATGCTAATTATTTGGTGAAGCCAGTGTGTCTTGCAGTGTGGATTGCAATCTGCATCTCATGAGATTTTTAGCGTTTAGAAGTAAAAAAAGGGCAATAACAAATATGTATTCAAATGTTTCCTAAAATATCACCTGCACATGTAGAGGAACCTTTTTTACAGGAACATCAATTTTCCTATGAGGTAAGAATATATTTATAAAAGTTTGGAAACAACAGCACCCTGTCGGTTATGCTGAGTAATTTGCCAAATGTTTCTGCTTACCCTATAGGGCCCTGATGTTTCTAAATTCCTATAAAAATATATATATACCTCATTGGAAAAATCATATATCTTATCTGGAACAAATCACCAGTTTTTCTGCATAGCCCATAGGTCCCTGTTGTTTCCAAAAAAAATCCTTACTTCATAGGAAAAATAATGTGCCTCACCTGTAAAAATGCCCCATCACAAGGAAAGATCATTTTGGGGGAAAAAGGGTAGAAAAAACATTTGTTTTGCCCTTTTTTGTGTCTAAACACTAAAAAGCTCACAAGATACAGGTTACAATCAACACTGCAGTGCACACTGCAACAAACACTGGCTTCACCAAATAATTAGCATGATCCCCATACTCCCATAGTTCTAGTTATGCAAAATGTTTAGCCTTTACACAGTTCCAGGTAATAAAGTACATAGTTTACACTTACTGGTGTCATATTAAATTTAAAGTTCAGTTGCTTTGACTTATCACTACAAATGTACAGCCTAAAAACTTGTCAGTGGTGGGGGCACAGAGCACAGCTTGTCGATGCGGCTGCGACCCCTGAGCGCCGCATTCATTGAAAAAAAGAAAACAGCACCCGAGTGGGTGCTGTCAGAAGGGGATTCCAGGCGATGGGGGGGGGGGGGGGATGGAAACAAATAAAATAGATAACACTGGGACTTGCATTGGGGACACATAAAAGACAGGACACAGGATTTGCACCATCCAAATCAAGTTTGCAGCGCAACACAAAAGTTCAAGAAAATACTTCCAAAAACAATTCCTAACAGCCTAGGGATCCCATGGCACATGTACCAACCAAAAAAATAAATAAATAACAAAAGTGGCCAAAATAATTATAACCACCCTAGCCTATTGAAATGTATGGGATAAGGCCACACAGTGCAGAATGAGTGCCTGGTCTTATCTGGCACTGTAGGGAACTCAATGCCGTCACTGATGATAGATGGGACATTACCTGGTACCATCACAGATTTTTGACTTGATAAATACACTGTTTTCACTGGGACCTGACACTCATCTGGCACAACATGGCTCTAGCGCTTCCTAAATAAACCCCTTCATTAAAATTATTTTTTTCCTAACTGCCCATGTTAAAGTTGCTTTCCTAATAAATATTGTACCATTATTATTTTAAGATTATCAGAAAATGAACAATCTTACCATTGTGAAAGAGTTTATTATTTTGGGGTTTTCCAACCTTTGTGAATATAATAATTACTTGCTTGTGTTTTTTATGTTGATGTACATGGTCACAGTTACTGTAAATATATCCCTCATCTTCATAATTCGAGCAACCCGAAAGCTTCATAAACCCATGTATGTGTTTCTTGGTAATTTATCTTTTCTAGAACTGAGTTATATCACTGTGACAGTACCAAAAATCATAATAGATATTTTACTAAACAACAAAAGCATTTCCTTTCGTGGTTGTATCACACAGCTCTTCTTTTTCACTTTCCTTGGCGCCGCAGAAAACATTCTTCTTGCAGTTATGTCATTCGACCGATTTTTAGCAGTGTGTTTCCCTCTGCGGTACTCAAGCATTATGAGCCTTGAGTTCTGTTGTCTCTTGGCTTTATTTTCTTGGGTTCTGGCATTTTTAACAACTTCAGTTCCCATTATTAACATATCACAGTTGGATTTTTGCAGTGCCAATGTAATTAATCATTTCTTTTGTGAAGCAGCTCCTTTATTAAAGTTGTCCTGTTCAGACCCCTACTTTAAAGAATTAACTGTTATTGTGTGTGCATCTTCAGTCATTCTCTGCTCTGTTATACTTACTTTAATGTCTTATGGATACATCTTAAAAACCATTCTGAAGATCCCATCTTCCAGTGGAAAAAAGAAAGCAGCTTCTACCTGTGCTTCACACCTCTTGGTAGTTACTACATTTTACTCAACTGTTTTCGCCATGTATGTTAAGCCCACAGCAGCAGATGAGTCTTTAAACAAGGTGTTAGCGTTGTTCTATGCTGTTGTCACCCCTCTTGTTAACCCTTTCATCTATAGCCTACGTAACAAAGAAGTTAAAGAAGCCATTTTCCACCTTGCTAAAAGATATTTTTAAGGCTGTATGATGGGCAGTGACTTCTTATTGTGCCAAAACAAATGTATTGTATATCCACATACAAAACAGTGTTTATTTAGCCAGAATCGTCATTATCGGCCTTTAAGCTATATAAAATAATCCCTCGCATTTTTACAGGCTCAGTACATCCTTTTTCCAATAAGGTAGAGATATTTTTTGAAAGTTTCAAAACAACAGCAGTCTATGGGGTATGTAAAAGTGGCAAATTCTTTTGCATAAGCCATAGGTTGCTGTGAATTCCGAACTTTTTAAAAATGATGCTTACCTCCTTGGACAAATTTTATTTGAGAAAAATTAGAACAAACATTTTTATTGTACTTCCTGGGTGTTAAAGCTGAAAAGTGAAATCTACTTGACAAAACAAATAGCAGGGTCCCCAATGTATCATGTGCATCTTGATCACAATGCAAATGCTTCAACTAAGAATGCACATGTTTACCTAAGGGTGCGTTCACCTCTGCCCGCAATCCTCAACGGTGGCAGCATTTGAATTTGGCCCCAGCTGGGGCTATAAAAAGATGGCTATGGCTAACATGAGTGGGGACACTTCTAATGCCAGCACTGCCAACTGGAATATCCTCACTCATTAGAACAGGTGGCCATCTTTCTGTAGCCCCAGCTGGGGCCAAATTCAAATGCTGCCACCGTTGAGGAGGCCACTGGTGCCACTCAGATGGAGAGGATGGCTGGCTGAAGTAAATTACAGCAGCATGCTTACTGCTGCACATGGGGAACGGGTTCAGGTCCCAGAACATTTATTCGAAGTTCAGCCGAATTTGCCGGACCCGAACTTTGGGGCTTCACCTATCCCTATTTGTTAGTGGTGTGCTTACCTGTCTAATAAAAGGGTTAAAAAGATGACTTTAGGTCATTGTAATAAGACAGTAGCCACCTCTAAGGTAACTATAGCTCTGGTGGGACACCCTATTTGAGGATTCTGGGAAGTGCCTGAACCAAACCTCCCATCTGTTATTTACTGGCTTAATCAGGGGACCAATGCTTCCTAGTCTCCTGAACCAGAGCATTCCTGTCTGGTGGATGGCCACTAAATGGTCACATAAAATATCTGTTATTCCTCAAGGATTTTTATGGGTAATTAAGGGTTGGACTACAAAAAAGAACCTTACCTTCAACTCGATGGTGTGACAAGCAATTTACAGGTGCTGTATAACATTCCACTCTTTACCATATATATTTACAGTTTATCCAATTATAAGCTAACTCTGGACCTGTCTGTGAACAATCTTTTTCATTTTAGCGTGAACCTCACACTAAACTATTCTGATTTTACCAGTAACTGTGAACAACTCAGATAAGAGGGAATAATGATGTTATGAGACCATATTCTAACATCTATGAATTTATGAATCCACCCCATTTCCATATGCAGTTTGGTATTCCGCCCATCACATTCCCATATATAGTGTGGAAGAATCCACCCCCGTCCCAAATGCTGGAGAGAAGAAAAAGAAAGGTATACTTACATGAGACTCACTCTTGCGCCTTGGCCATAGGGAGTCCAGCCAATGGAGAAGCAGAGGACGGGCAGGCAGGGAGAGGGCAGAGTAAATAAACCCTGCCTCCTGTCTCCACTCTGCCTGCCACTGCCACTACTTCTCGGGCTGATGCGCACACACACACACGGCACAGTTTGGAATAGAGAGTTTTTTCCATTATTCAGATGTTCTCTATTTGACCTTAAGCACTTTCTGTTCTATTTCTGACTATATTCCTCCTCAAGAATCTTAAATTGATGGCTAGCCTAGCTGACTTGATCACAGACTGGGAACACAAACTACCAGAGACTCTGCTCATAGTCATGGATGACATCAATAGGGCCTACCTTCATCATGTGTTACCCAAGTTCAATCAACATGTGCTCAGTACACTGTACTGAATGAAACATACAGATCATTATCCAAGGCAACCTTGGGATTCTCAGATCACTGCCTAATACACCTACAATCAACATACATGCAAAAGATAAAACTAATAAACCCTCTACTATATCAGCTAAGTATGGGATATAAATGTAGTGTTGGGGTGGGGTTCACATGATATATGTTAGTGGCAATTTTTAAGAAAAATTAAAAACACTTATATTTAATTTGTGTTCATTTGATTATTTCACATGATGTTTATTTGTTATGTACAATAGAAAATTAAGATGCATCCTCAAGTGGTCCTTTTGAGGTCGATTGACAGAATAACAAGGTGGGATCTGGCAAAAAGAATTCAAGACCTCTGTATAGGAACGGCGATTAAATAGTCATGAAAGGGAAGGTCTACAACGTTGCCACGGAATTGCATTTTGTACCACCCATCCAGCCAGTTAATGTCTTTGCAAAAGAATTAAAGGGTTAGCGATCTTATTGGGGATTTTTATGCTGTAAATGAAATTTCCCTTTTAGGGACCTCAGTACTGCTTAGATATCACTCATTTTGAGTAGGTAGTTGTTATCACCCCCCTTGACTTTCCCCAAAAAATTATCTGGGGGGAGGTATTACTTAAGGTTTGGACCCTGTGATATGTTCACATTAATTGAATTTACTATTGTAGATGATGTATATGTTTAGACCCCATGTGTGGTTGAAAGTGTCCCTCATGTGACAACTTAGCCAGTCATAATATTGAATGTTTAGACCCCATGTGTGGTTGAAAGTGTCCCTCATGTGACAACTTAGCCAGTCATAATATTTAGAGATGAGCGAACTTTTGAAAAATTCGATTCGACTGATTCGCCGAATTTTCCGACAAAAATCGTTTCGACCCGAATAAATTCGCGACGAATCGCTATTAAAAACGGCTATTTCTGAGCCTCCTACAGCCTCAATAGGGTTGTAAACCATTCAGCCTTGCTGTAACACGCACAGGATGCGTGCTGGGTTAGTTAAATAATACTTTTAAGAAATATCACATGCAGATCAGAGGCATCGCTAATAGAATCGCAGAGCGGCACAATTGCAGAGAGTTGAAGTGGCATCACTATGAGGGGCAGAAGGAGCCCAAATATACACTGGAGTTGGCTTCAGGAGCCCAAAAATTGGATGAATCACACCCTGGAGTTGGCAGAAGTTGGCAGCAGCAGCAGCAGGAGCCCAAATATACACTGGAGTTGGCTTCAGGAGCCCAAAAATTGGATGAATCACACCCTGGAGTTGGCAGGAGTTGACAGCAGCAGCAGCAGGAGCCCAAATATACACTGGAGTTGGCTTCAGGAGCCCAAAAATTGGATGAATCACACCCTGGAGTTGGCAGAAGTTGGCAGCAGCAGCAGCAGGAGCCCAAATATACACTGGAGTTGGCTTCAGGAGCCCAAAAATTGGATGAATCACACCCTGGAGTTGGCAGAAGTTGGCAGCAGCAGCAGCAGGAGCCCAAATATACACTGGAGTTGGCTTCAGGAGCCCAAAAATTGGATGAATCACACCCTGGAGTTGGCAGGAGTTGACAGTAGCAGCAGCAGGAGCCCAAATATACACTGGAGTTGGCTTCAGGAGCCCAAAAATTGGATGAATCACACCCTGGAGTTGGCAGGAGTTGACAGCAGCAGCAGCAGGAGCCCAAATATACACTGGAGTTGGCTTCAGGAGCCCAAAAATTGGATGAATCACACCCTGGAGTTGGCAGAAGTTGGCAGCAGCAGCAGCAGGAGCCCAAATATACACTGGAGTTGGCTTCAGGAGCCCAAAAATTGGATGAATCACACCCTGGAGTTGGCAGAAGTTGGCAGCAGCAGCAGCAGGAGCCCAAATATACACTGGAGTTGGCTTCAGGAGCCCAAAAATTGGATGAATCACACCCTGGAGTTGGCAGGAGTTGACAGTAGCAGCAGCAGGAGCCCAAATATACACTGGAGTTGGCTTCAGGAGCCCAAAAATTGGATGAATCACACCCTGGAGTTGGCAGAAGTTGGCAGCAGCAGCAGCAGGAGCCCAAATATACACTGGAGTTGGCTTCAGGAGCCCAAAAATTGGATGAATCACACCCTGGAGTTGGCAGAAGTTGGCAGCAGCAGCAGCAGGAGCCCAAATATACACTGGAGTTGGCTTCAGGAGCCCAAAAATTGGATGAATCACACCCTGGAGTTGGCAGGAGTTGACAGTAGTAGCAGCAGGAGCCCAAATATACACTGGAGTTGGCTTCAGGAGCCCAAAAATTGGATGAATCACACCCTGGAGTTGGCAGGAGTTGGCAGCAGCAGCAGCAGGAGCCCAAATATACACTGGAGTTGGCTTCAGGAGCCCAAAAATTGGATGAATCACACCCTGGAGTTGGCAGAAGTTGGCAGCAGCAGCAGCAGGAGCCCAAATATACACTGGAGTTGGCTTCAGGAGCCCAAAAATTGGATGAATCACACCCTGGAGTTGGCAGAAGTTGGCAGCAGCAGCAGCAGGAGCCCAAATATACACTGGAGTTGGCTTCAGGAGCCCAAAAATTGGATGAATCACACCCTGGAGTTGGCAGGAGTTGACAGTAGCAGCAGCAGGAGCCCAAATATACACTGGAGTTGGCTTCAGGAGCCCAAAAATTGGATGAATCACACCCTGGAGTTGGCAGGAGTTGACAGTAGCAGCAGCAGGAGCCCAAATATACACTGGAGTTGGCTTCAGGAGCCCAAAAATTGGATGAATCACACCCTGGAGTTGGCAGAAGTTGGCAGCAGCAGCAGCAGGAGCCCAAATATACACTGGAGTTGGCTTCAGGAGCCCAAAAATTGGATGAATCACACCCTGGAGTTGGCAGAAGTTGGCAGCAGCAGCAGCAGGAGCCCAAATATACACTGGAGTTGGCTTCAGGAGCCCAAAAATTGGATGAATCACACCCTGGAGTTGGCAGAAGTTGGCAGCAGCAGCAGCAGGAGCCCAAATATACACTGGAGTTGGCTTCAGGAGCCCAAAAATTGGATGAATCACACCCTGGAGTTGGCAGAAGTTGGCAGCAGCAGCAGCAGGAGCCCAAATATACACTGGAGTTGGCTTCAGGAGCCCAAAAATTGGATGAATCACACCCTGGAGTTGGCAGAAGTTGGCAGCAGCAGCAGCAGGAGCCCAAATATACACTGGAGTTGGCTTCAGGAGCCCAAAAATTGGATGAATCACACCCTGGAGTTGGCAGGAGTTGACAGTAGCAGCAGCAGGAGCCCAAATATACACTGGAGTTGGCTTCAGGAGCCCAAAAATTGGATGAATCACACCCTGGAGTTGGCAGGAGTTGGCAGCAGCAGCAGCAGGAGCCCAAATATACACTGGAGTTGGCTTCAGGAGCCCAAAAATTGGATGAATCACACCCTGGAGTTGGCAGAAGTTGGCAGCAGCAGCAGCAGGAGCCCAAATATACACTGGAGTTGGCTTCAGGAGCCCAAAAATTGGATGAATCACACCCTGGAGTTGGCAGAAGTTGGCAGCAGCAGCAGCAGGAGCCCAAATATACACTGGAGTTGGCTTCAGGAGCCCAAAAATTGGATGAATCACACCCTGGAGTTGGCAGAAGTTGGCAGCAGCAGCAGCAGGAGCCCAAATATACACTGGAGTTGGCTTCAGGAGCCCAAAAATTGGATGAATCACACCCTGGAGTTGGCAGAAGTTGGCAGCAGCAGCAGCAGGAGCCCAAATATACACTGGAGTTGGCTTCAGGAGCCCAAAAATTGGATGAATCACACCCTGGAGTTGGCAGAAGTTGGCAGCAGCAGGAGCCCAAATATACACTGGAGTTGGCTTCAGGAGCCCAAAAATTGGATGAATCACACCCTGGAGTTGGCAGAAGTTGGCAGCAGCAGCAGCAGGAGCCCAAATATACACTGGAGTTGGCTTCAGGAGCCCAAAAATTGGATGAATCACACCCTGGAGTTGGCAGGAGTTGACAGTAGCAGCAGCAGGAGCCCAAATATACACTGGAGTTGGCTTCAGGAGCCCAAAAATTGGATGAATCACACCCTGGAGTTGGCAGGAGTTGGCAGCAGCAGCAGCAGGAGCCCAAATATACACTGGAGTTGGCTTCAGGAGCCCAAAAATTGGATGAATCACACCCTGGAGTTGGCAGGAGTTGACAGTAGCAGCAGCAGGAGCCCAAATATACACTGGAGTTGGCTTCAGGAGCCCAAAAATTGGATGAATCACACCCTGGAGTTGGCAGGAGTTGACAGTAGCAGCAGCAGGAGCCCAAATATACACTGGAGTTGGCTTCAGGAGCCCAAAAATTGGATGAATCACACCCTGGAGTTGGCAGAAGTTGGCAGCAGCAGCAGCAGGAGCCCAAATATACACTGGAGTTGGCTTCAGGAGCCCAAAAATTGGATGAATCACACCCTGGAGTTGGCAGAAGTTGGCAGCAGCAGCAGCAGGAGCCCAAATATACACTGGAGTTGGCTTCAGGAGCCCAAAAATTGGATGAATCACACCCTGGAGTTGGCAGGAGTTGACAGTAGCAGCAGCAGGAGCCCAAATATACACTGGAGTTGGCTTCAGGAGCCCAAAAATTGGATGAATCACACCCTGGAGTTGGCAGAAGTTGGCAGCAGCAGCAGCAGGAGCCCAAATATACACTGGAGTTGGCTTCAGGAGCCCAAAAATTGGATGAATCACACCCTGGAGTTGGCAGAAGTTGGCAGCAGCAGCAGCAGGAGCCCAAATATACACTGGAGTTGGCTTCAGGAGCCCAAAAATTGGATGAATCACACCCTGGAGTTGGCAGGAGTTGACAGTAGCAGCAGCAGGAGCCCAAATATACACTGGAGTTGGCTTCAGGAGCCCAAAAATTGGATGAATCACACCCTGGAGTTGGCAGGAGTTGGCAGCAGCAGCAGCAGGAGCCCAAATATACACTGGAGTTGGCTTCAGGAGCCCAAAAATTGGATGAATCACACCCTGGAGTTGGCAGAAGTTGGCAGCAGCAGCAGCAGGAGCCCAAATATACACTGGAGTTGGCTTCAGGAGCCCAAAAATTGGATGAATCACACCCTGGAGTTGGCAGAAGTTGGCAGCAGCAGCAGCAGGAGCCCAAATATACACTGGAGTTGGCTTCAGGAGCCCAAAAATTGGATGAATCACACCCTGGAGTTGGCAGGAGTTGACAGTAGCAGCAGCAGGAGCCCAAATATACACTGGAGTTGGCTTCAGGAGCCCAAAAATTGGATGAATCACACCCTGGAGTTGGCAGAAGTTGGCAGCAGCAGCAGCAGGAGCCCAAATATACACTGGAGTTGGCTTCAGGAGCCCAAAAATTGGATGAATCACACCCTGGAGTTGGCAGAAGTTGGCAGCAGCAGCAGCAGGAGCCCAAATATACACTGGAGTTGGCTTCAGGAGCCCAAAAATTGGATGAATCACACCCTGGAGTTGGCAGGAGTTGACAGTAGCAGCAGCAGGAGCCCAAATATACACTGGAGTTGGCTTCAGGAGCCCAAAAATTGGATGAATCACAGCCTGGAGTTGGCAGGAGTTGACAGTAGCAGCAGCAGGAGCCCAAATATACACTGGAGTTGGCTTCAGGAGCCCAAAAATTGGATGAATCACACCCTGGAGTTGGCAGGAGTTGACAGTAGCAGCAGCAGGAGCCCAAAAAATGGCCTAAAGACATAAATATGTTTTGCACCATTTGGAAAGTGTAAAACGTGGCACCATGCTGAATCTAGTCGCATGCATCAGGCATTGGTGGGTGGAAATCCTGGCTGATCCATCCCTGATTCATTTTGACAAAGGTGAGTCTCTCCACATTTTTAGTTGACAGACGAGTTCTCCTCGCCGTAACTATGGCCCCCGCCGCACTAAACACCCGCTCAGATGGCACGCTACTTGCCGGGCAGGACAGCTTTTCCAGGGCAAACTCTGCTAGTTGCGGCCACAAATCAAGTTTGGCTGCCCAGAAGTCCAGCGGATCCTCAAGGTGTGTTGGCATGGTCATGTCAAAGTATGACATGACCTGCTGGTTCAGGTCCTGCTCCAGGTCTTCCTGCTGCTCATGAGTAGCCTCACTATGCGGGTGTAGAAAGCTACTCATTAGCGACTGAAGACTGAGGCTGCTGCTGCTGATGGAGCTTCTGCTGCTGCTGCTGCCAACCCCCCCAGCGGCCATGGCAGTGGAAGGTGAGCGCAGAGGTCCCCTCGAGTCAGACCTGCGAGAGTATGGACCATGGCGCAGATAGGCATCGGCCAACTGCCTACGTAGAATGTCTTTGTAGTAGTTGAGTTTGTCCTCCCTCTCGGTGGGTTTAAAAAATGCCCCCATTTTGTGCCGGAAGCGAGGGTCCAATAAGGTGGACAGCCAGAAGTCATCCCGCCGACAGATGGAAACAATTCTGGGGTCACTACGCAAGCACGTGAGCATGCTTCGTGCCATTTGCGCAAGTGACTCGGATGGACTACCTGTCTCCATCTCCACTGCATACTGCCACGGTGTGCCCGGGTCCTCTGTCTCTCCTTCCTCAAAAACCTCTAGCTCCTCTGGCTGCTCCTGCTCCTCCTCTCCTGTCCGCTGACTAGATAAACCAGCCATTTCGCCAAGCCTAAACTGTGTTTCGCTGGGCAACTCCTCCTCCTCCTCTTCCTCCTCCTCCTCCTCCAGTTCAGCTCCAAGGGGGTTCATGTGGCCGTAAGATGTAAACGCCATGTCTCCAGTGCCCTGACCAGCCATGGTTTCCAACATGTGCTGTAGTACATGAAGCAGTGGAATCACGTCGTTCATCCCGTAATCCTGCCGACTGACAAATAAAGTGGCTTCCTCAAAGGGCCTGAGCAAACGGCAGGTGTCACGTATGAGCTGCCACTGGTTGACATTGAAGTTACACAGGGGAGTCCCCCTATCTGCTTGGATCATCAGGAAATCCGTGATGGCTTTTCTCTGTTCATATAATCGGTCCAACATGTGAAGGGTGGAATTCCAACGGGTGGAAACATCGCAAATCAGACTATGTTGGGGGATACCATTCTGACGCTGTAGCTCAAGAAGGGTGTGTTTGGCAGTGTAGGAGTGGCTGAAGTGCATGCAAAGTTTCCGTGAAGTTGTTAGGATGTCCTGCAGATGGGGGGAACACTTCAGAAACCGCTTGACAACCAGATTGAAGACGTGAGCCATGCAGGGGGCATGGGTCAGGCTTCCTTGGCGCAGCGCAGACAAAATGTTCTTCCCATTGTCGGTAACCATGATTCCCATTTTAAGTTTTCTCGGAGTAAGCCATGTTTGGATTTCCTGATGAATACATTTAAGCAGTTCCTCCCCTGTGTGACTCCGTTCGCCAAGACAAACCATGTGAAGCACTGCGTGACACCTCCGTGCCCTGCACACATGGTAGACTGGAGGGGCACTGAGACTTGAGCCTACAGTGGAGGGTGAGGAGATGGCGGAGGATGAGGAGGCCGAGTCGCACGGTGTCACAGGCCCAATGGGCAGAGAGCGCGGAGGCCGAAGCGGCGTGACCTGTCCAAGTTGCTGCTGCAAAGGGACCACATTCACCCAGTGGGCCGTAAACGACATGTACTGCCCCTGACCGTAGTTACAGCTCCAGATGTCGGCGCTGCCATGTATTTTGCTACACACCGACAGGCTCAAGGACTGGCCCACCTTCTGTTCAACAAAAGTGTGCAGCGCTGGTACTGCCTTCTTGGCAAAGAAATGACGGCTTGGGACTCTCCACCTCGGCTCGGCACAAGCCATCAGTTCTCTGAAAGGTGCAGATTCCACCACCTGAAAAGGGAGCGACTGCAGCACCAGCAACTTGGACAGGAGCACATTCAGCTTCTGCGCCGTAGGATGAGTGGGCGCATACTGCTGTCTCTTGGACATGGCTTCGCTGATGGATTGCTGGCGGGATGCATGACTTGGAGGAGGAGGAGCAGGAGCGACAGAGGATGGGTATGACGCACAGCTGCCTTCGGCTGAGGTGCTGGAGCCTTGGCTGGCAGAAATTGGGAGCTCACTTGGTGAGGAAGCAGACTGGACCACCCCTTGGGAGCCTCGGTTCTCCCAGGTCGTTTTATGGTGACGCATCATATGTTGACGCAGGGCCGTGGTGCCAACATTTGGACCCTGGCCACGCTTCACCTTTTGCCTACATATCTTGCATGTGGCCATGTTACCCTCCTGCGGATGCCTCAGGAAAAACTGCCACACTGCCGAGTAGCTACTTTTCCCACCCCCTGGCCTCACTGATTCACTGCTGCTGTTGCCAACTCCAGGAACCCCTGCTCCACTACCTCCCGATAAGGTAGACTGCCGCACAGCAGGTGCTCTACCCCGGCCCCGGCCCCGGCCGGCTCCAGCCTTTGGAATTGTGCCCCCATGCTGACTGCTACCACCTTGCTGCCTCAGCTGCTGACTCCGGGGCAACCTGCACCCCTCTTCTCCTGATGATGACGATGAAGCCCCTTCATCACCCGGCTCCCAAGTGCGATCGGCTTCATCGTCATCATCATCATCATCACCGGGTTGTGGCTGTACGTCACTGATGTTCGTGGATTCGTCAACAGTGTCTGGCGCAGGAGCTGGAACGCTCGCAGCACCCACGACACTGTCCACATCACTATTTGTCTGCCTAGCTAAAGAAGCCACCTCCATTTCTTGGCTGGGCAGTAGCTGCTGACTGTCCTCTATCTGATGGTCCTCCTCACTAAAGAGTGGAGCTGAACCCAAAGCATAGGATACGTCGCTGGGGGAGGGAACGGCGTAGGCCAGAGGCAATGGGAGGACAGGGACTGCTCTCGGGGCATGCCAACTCAGGGTTGTGTCAGAGAAACCTACCGACCCTAGACTGGGGGTCTCAGACGTAAGTTGTGATGATGTTGTTGATGAGCGCGTCAACCAATCTACCACGGCAGATGCGTTACTGGTGGAGACCCGACCGCTAGCAGATACTGGCAGATTAGGTCTCTCAGCGTGACTCCTGCTGCTACTGGCCCCCAGTCTGATGCGAGCTCTGCCTGCGGAATCTTGGCCTCTGCCACTCCTCTTTTCACTTCCAGGCACTTGTCTGCCCGACATAGTCTAACTGGCGTGGTAGTAGGTGATATTTAAAAAAACCCCGGGCAGCGGTGGGTCTATATGAAACAGAATATAATGCACACCAAAAGTGAGCAGTAACACTCAGCCTCCAACAGGCCTGCTTAGTGTAAATAAGAGAGCTGCTTAGTGTAAATAAAGAGGGGTATGCTATGTTACAGAATGGGATGCCTCAACAGAAGTGCACCTGGCAGGCAGCAGTAAGCCTATGCCCAGCAAAAGTGTCTTATAATATAAATATAATAAGAGCAAATGCTTATATGGTCTTAAACAGAGGCTGCTTTAGTCACAGAATGGGATGCCCCGGGCAGGAATCGAGCTGGCAGGGTACAGTAGTGCTTTGGCCAGCAAAAGTGTCTTTATCAGGCCTAATTTCAAATATGATAAGAGCAAATGCTTATATGGTCTTAAACAGAGGCTGCTTTAGTCACAGAATGGGATGCCCCGGGCAGGAATCGAGCTGGCAGGGTACAGTAGTGCTTTGGCCAGCAAAAGTGTCTTTATCAGGCCTAATTTCAAATATGATAAGAGCAAATGCTTATATGGTCTTAAACAGAGGCTGCTTTAGTCACAGAATGGGATGCCCCGGGCAGGAATCGAGCTGGCAGGGTACAGTAGTGCTTTGGCCAGCAAAAGTGTCTTTATCAGGCCTAATTTCAAATATGATAAGAGCAAATGCTTATATGGTCTTAAACAGAGGCTGCTTTAGTCACAGAATGGGATGCCCCGGGCAGGAATCGAGCTGGCAGGGTACAGTAGTGCTTTGGCCAGCAAAAGTGTCTTTATCAGGCCTAATTTCAAATATGATAAGAGCAAATGCTTATATGGTCTTAAACAGAGGCTGCTGTAGTCACAGAATGGGATGCCCCGGGCAGGAATCGAGCTGGCAGGGTACAGTAGTGCTTTGGCCAGCAAAAGTGTCTTTATCAGGCCTAATTTCAAATATGATAAGAGCAAATGCTTATATGGTCTTAAACAGAGGCTGCTTTAGTCACAGAATGGGATGCCCCGGGCAGGAATCGAGCTGGCAGGGTACAGTAGTGCTTTGGCCAGCAAAAGTGTCTTTATCAGGCCTAATTTCAAATATGATAAGAGCAAATGCTTATATGGTCTTAAACAGAGGCTGCTTTAGTCACAGAATGGGATGCCCCGGGCAGGAATCGAGCTGGCAGGGTACAGTAGTGCTTTGGCCAGCAAAAGTGTCTTTATCAGGCCTAATTTCAAATATGATAAGAGCAAATGCTTATATGGTCTTAAACAGAGGCTGCTGTAGTCACAGAATGGGATGCCCCGGGCAGGAATCGAGCTGGCAGGGTACAGTAGTGCTTTGGCCAGCAAAAGTGTCTTTATCAGGCCTAATTTCAAATATGATAAGAGCAAATGCTTATATGGTCTTAAACAGAGGCTGCTTTAGTCACAGAATGGGATGCCCCGGGCAGGAATCGAGCTGGCAGGGTACAGTAGTGCTTTGGCCAGCAAAAGTGTCTTTATCAGGCTAATTTCAAATATGATAAGAGCAAATGCTTATATGGTCTTAAACAGAGGCTGCTTTAGTCACAGAATGGGATGCCCCGGGCAGGAATCGAGCTGGCAGGGTACAGTAGTGCTTTGGCCAGCAAAAGTGTCTTTATCAGGCCTAATTTCAAATATGATAAGAGCAAATGCTTATATGGTCTTAAACAGAGGCTGCTGTAGTCACAGAATGGGATGCCCCGGGCAGGAATCGAGCTGGCAGGGTACAGTAGTGCTTTGGCCAGCAAAAGTGTCTTTATCAGGCCTAATTTCAAATATGATAAGAGCAAATGCTTATATGGTCTTAAACAGAGGCTGCTTTAGTCACAGAATGGGATGCCCCGGGCAGGAATCGAGCTGGCAGGGTACAGTAGTGCTTTGGCCAGCAAAAGTGTCTTTATCAGGCCTAATTTCAAATATGATAAGAGCAAATGCTTATATGGTCTTAAACAGAGGCTGCTTTAGTCACAGAATGGGATGCCCCGGGCAGGAATCGAGCTGGCAGGGTACAGTAGTGCTTTGGCCAGCAAAAGTGTCTTTATCAGGCCTAATTTCAAATATGATAAGAGCAAATGCTTATATGGTCTTAAACAGAGGCTGCTTTAGTCACAGAATGGGATGCCCCGGGCAGGAATCGAGCTGGCAGGGTACAGTAGTGCTTTGGCCAGCAAAAGTGTCTTTATCAGGCCTAATTTCAAATATGATAAGAGCAAATGCTTATATGGTCTTAAACAGAGGCTGCTTTAGTCACAGAATGGGATGCCCCGGGCAGGAATCGAGCTGGCAGGGCA
This sequence comes from Gastrophryne carolinensis, assembly GCA_027917425.1. NCBI lineage: Eukaryota > Metazoa > Chordata > Amphibia > Anura > Microhylidae > Gastrophryne > Gastrophryne carolinensis. The sequence goes on along the minus strand of CM051234.1, from coordinate 432,475,634 downwards.
CAGTAGTGCTTTGGCCAGCAAAAGTGTCTTTATCAGGCCTAATTTCAAATATGATAAGAGCAAATGCTTATATGGTCTTAAACAGAGGCTGCTTTAGTCACAGAATGGGATGCCCCGGGCAGGAATCGAGCTGGCAGGGTACAGTAGTGCTTTGGCCAGCAAAAGTGTCTTTATCAGGCCTAATTTCAAATATGATAAGAGCAAATGCTTATATGGTCTTAAACAGAGGCTGCTTTAGTCACAGAATGGGATGCCCCGGGCAGGAATCGAGCTGGCAGGGTACAGTAGTGCTTTGGCCAGCAAAAGTGTCTTTATCAGGCCTAATTTCAAATATGATAAGAGCAAATGCTTATATGGTCTTAAACAGAGGCTGCTTTAGTCACAGAATGGGATGCCCCGGGCAGGAATCGAGCTGGCAGGGTACAGTAGTGCTTTGGCCAGCAAAAGTGTCTTTATCAGGCCTAATTTCAAATATGATAAGAGCAAATGCTTATATGGTCTTAAACAGAGGCTGCTGTAGTCACAGAATGGGATGCCCCGGGCAGGAATCGAGCTGGCAGGGTACAGTAGTGCTTTGGCCAGCAAAAGTGTCTTTATCAGGCCTAATTTCAAATATGATAAGAGCAAATGCTTATATGGTCTTAAACAGAGGCTGCTTTAGTCACAGAATGGGATGCCCCGGGCAGGAATCGAGCTGGCAGGGTACAGTAGTGCTTTGGCCAGCAAAAGTGTCTTTATCAGGCTAATTTCAAATATGATAAGAGCAAATGCTTATATGGTCTTAAACAGAGGCTGCTTTAGTCACAGAATGGGATGCCCCGGGCAGGAATCGAGCTGGCAGGGTACAGTAGTGCTTTGGCCAGCAAAAGTGTCTTTATCAGGCCTAATTTCAAATATGATAAGAGCAAATGCTTATATGGTCTTAAACAGAGGCTGCTTTAGTCACAGAATGGGATGCCCCGGGCAGGAATCGAGCTGGCAGGGTACAGTAGTGCTTTGGCCAGCAAAAGTGTCTTTATCAGGCCTAATTTCAAATATGATAAGAGCAAATGCTTATATGGTCTTAAACAGAGGCTGCTGTAGTCACAGAATGGGATGCCCCGGGCAGGAATCGAGCTGGCAGGGTACAGTAGTGCTTTGGCCAGCAAAAGTGTCTTTATCAGGCCTAATTTCAAATATGATAAGAGCAAATGCTTATATGGTCTTAAACAGAGGCTGCTTTAGTCACAGAATGGGATGCCCCGGGCAGGAATCGAGCTGGCAGGGTACAGTAGTGCTTTGGCCAGCAAAAGTGTCTTTATCAGGCCTAATTTCAAATATGATAAGAGCAAATGCTTATATGGTCTTAAACAGAGGCTGCTTTAGTCACAGAATGGGATGCCCCGGGCAGGAATCGAGCTGGCAGGGTACAGTAGTGCTTTGGCCAGCAAAAGTGTCTTTATCAGGCTAATTTCAAATATGATAAGAGCAAATGCTTATATGGTCTTAAACAGAGGCTGCTTTAGTCACAGAATGGGATGCCCCGGGCAGGAATCGAGCTGGCAGGGTACAGTAGTGCTTTGGCCAGCAAAAGTGTCTTTATCAGGCCTAATTTCAAATATGATAAGAGCAAATGCTTATATGGTCTTAAACAGAGGCTGCTGTAGTCACAGAATGGGATGCCCCGGGCAGGAATCGAGCTGGCAGGGTACAGTAGTGCTTTGGCCAGCAAAAGTGTCTTTATCAGGCCTAATTTCAAATATGATAAGAGCAAATGCTTATATGGTCTTAAACAGAGGCTGCTTTAGTCACAGAATGGGATGCCCCGGGCAGGAATCGAGCTGGCAGGGTACAGTAGTGCTTTGGCCAGCAAAAGTGTCTTTATCAGGCCTAATTTCAAATATGATAAGAGCAAATGCTTATATGGTCTTAAACAGAGGCTGCTTTAGTCACAGAATGGGATGCCTCACAGCAGACTTAAGATCAGTTCAGTATATATGCACAGTTAGTTACTATAAGCAGCCTGAAAACGCTAACAAAGGCTGGATGAAAAAAAAAAAATCTCCCTGTCAGCCAGCTCCGTTTTTCCTACCTTTCCCTGGCTTTCTGTCTGTCTCCTGTCTGTCTCCTGCCTGTCTCCTGCCTGTCTCCAGCCTGTCCCTGTCTGTCCCTGTCTCCAGCCTGTCTAACTGCCTCAGCTACACAGCGTTCTGTCTGTCTGTCACGAATGCAATAGAGAAATGAGGAAAAGCAAGATGGCCGCCGTTAAATACCGCTGTGTGACGTCACCGGGCTTGCTGGCTGCTGATAGGCTGCATGTGACTGCCCCAGCTTGCACTGGCGCGGGATACATGTCCAGACATGTCCCGCCCGCCATCTTAGAATGCCTGTAATGTAAATGAATGGATGTTAAAGGAAAACTTCGAGTGATCGAATCGCGGGGAAATTCGGATTCGATCCGAATCGAATTTTTCCTGAAATTCGGATCGAATCCGGGTTCGTCCGGATCGATTCGCTCATCCCTAATAATATTGAATATAATCATTAGTACATTTAGCATTATACAATATACCAGCAGATGCATGCAATATGGATTTGTACTTTATTTTAATTGTGTCATGGATTTATGCTTGCTGCCCAACGGGGTACACTCACCCCCCTGTACGCCAGTCCCGCGTCGAACGTGCTGTCATTATTAGAGATGAGCGAACTTTTGAAAAATTCGATTCGACTGAAAAATCGTTTCGACCCGAATTTATTTGCGACGAATCGCTATTAAAAACGGCTATTTCTGAGCCTCCTAGAGCCTCAATAGGGTTGTAAACCATTCTGCCTTGCTGTAACACGCATAGGATGCGTGCTGGGTTAGTTAAATAATACTTTGAATAAATATCACATGCAGATCAGAGGCATCGCTAATAGAATCGCAGAGCGGCACAATTGCAGAGAGTTGAAGTGGCATCACTATGAGGGGCAGGAGCCCAAACATTGCTTAAAAGAGACACTGGAGTTGGCAGCAGCAAGAGCCCAAAAATTGGATGAATCACACCCTGGAGTTGCAAGCAGCAGCAGGAGCCCAAACATTGGCTGAAAGAGACACTGGAGTTAGCTGCAGGAGCCCAAAAATTGAATGAATCACACCCTGGAGATTCAAGCAGCAGCAGCATCAGCGGCAGCAGGAGCCCAAACATAGCTTGAAAGAGACACTGGAGTTGGCTGCAGGAGCCCAAAGATTGGATGAATCACACCCTGGAGTTGCAAGCAGCAGCAGCAGGAGCCCAAACATAGCTTGAAAGAGACACTGGGGTTGGCAGCAGGAGCCCAAAATTGGATGAATCACACCCTGGAGTTGGCAGGAGCAGCAGCAGCAGCAGCAGGAGCCCAAACGTTGCTTTAAAGAGACACTGGGGTTGGCAGCAGGAGCCCAAAAATTGGATGAATCACACCCTGGAGTTGCAAGCAGCAGCAGCAGGAGCCCAAATATTACTTTAAAGAGACACTGGAGTTGGCACCAGGAGCCCAAAAATTGGATGAATCACACCCTGGAGTTGCAAGCAGCAGCAGCAGGAGCCCAGACATAACTTTAAAGAGACACTGGGGTTGGCTTCAGGAGCCCAAAAATTGGATGAATCACACCCTGGAGTTGGCAGCAGCAGCAGGAGCCCAAACATTAGTTTAAAGAGACACTGGGGTTGGCTTCAGGAGCCCAAAAATTGGATGAATCACACCCTGGAGTTGCAAGCAGCAGGAGCCCAAACATAACTTTAAAGAGACACTGGAGTTGGCAGCAGGAGCCCAAAAATTGGATGAATCACACCCTGGAGTTGGCAGCAGCAGCAGCAGGAGCCCAAACATTACTTTAAAGAGACACTGGGGTTGGCTTCAGGAGCCCAAAAATTGGATGAATCACACCATGGAGTTGGCAGCAGCAGGAGCCCAAACATTACTTAAAAGAGTCACTGGGGTTGGCTTCAGGAGCCCAAAAATTGGATGAATCACACCCTGGAGTTGGCAGCAGCAGCAGGAGCCCAAATATTACTTTAAAGAGACACTGGGGTTGGCAGCAGGAGCCCAAACATTGGATGAATCACACCCTGGAGTTGGCAGCAGCAGCAGCAGCAGGAGCCCAAACATTACTTTAAAGAGACACTGGGGTTGGCTTCAGGAGCCCAAAAATTGGATGAATCACACCCTGGAGTTGGCAGCAGCAGCAGCAGCAGGAGCCCAAACATTACTTTAAAGAGACACTGGGGCTGGCTTCAGGAGCCCAAAAATTGGATAAATCACACCCTGGAGTTGGCAGCAGCAGCAGCAGCAGGAGCCCAAATATTACTTTAAAGAGACACTGGGGTTGGCTTCAAGAGCCCAAAAATTAGATGAATCACACCCTGGAGTTGGCAGCAGCAGCAGCAGGAGCCCAAACATTACTTTAAAGAGACACTGGGGTTGGCTTCAGGAGCCCAAAAATTGGATGAATCAGACCCTGGAGTTGGCAGCAGCAGCAGCAGGAGCCCAAATATTACTTTAAAGAGACACTGGAGTTGGCAGCAGGAGCCCAAAAATTGGATGAATCACACCCTGGAGTTGGCAGCAGCAGCAGGAGCCCAAATATTACTTTAAAGAGACACTGGGGTTGGCAGCAGGAGCCCAAACATTGGATGAATCACACCCTGGAGTTGGCAGCAGCAGCAGCAGCAGCAGGAGCCCAAACATTACTTTGAAGAGACACTAGGGTTGGCTTCAGGAGCCCAAAAATTGGATGAATCACACCCTGGAGTTGGCAGCAGCAGCAGCAGCAGCAAGAGCCCAAACATTACTTTAAAGAGACACTGGGGCTGGCTTCAGGAGCCCAAAAATTGGATGAATCACACCCTGGAGTTGGCAGCAGCAGCAGCAGAAGCCCAAATATTACTTTAAAGAGACACTGGGGTTGGCTTCAAGAGCCCAAAAATTAGATGAATCACACCCTGGAGTTGGCAGCAGCAGGAGCCCAAATATTACTTTAAAGAGACACTGGAGTTGGCAGCAGGAGCCCAAAAATTGGATGAATCACACCCTGGAGCTGGCAGCAGCAGCAGCAGCAGGAGCCCAAACATTACTTTAAAGAGACACTGGGGTTGGCTTCAGGAGCCCAAAAATTGGATGAATCAGACCCTGGAGTTGGCAGCAGCAGCAGCAGGAGCCCAAATATTACTTTAAAGAGACACTGGGGTTGGCAGCAGGAGCCCAAACATTGGATGAATCACACCCTGGAGTTGGCAGCAGCAGCAGCAGCAGGAGCCCAAACATTACTTTAAAGAGACACTGGGGTTGACTTCAGGAGCCCAAAAATTGGATGAATCACACCCTGGAGTTGGCAGCAGCAGCAGCAGCAGCAGGAGCCCAAACATTACTTTAAAGAGACACTGGGGCTGGCTTCAGGAGCCCAAAAATTGGATGAATCACACCCTGGAGTTGGCAGCAGCAGCAGGAGCCCAAATATTACTTTAAAGAGACACTGGGGTTGGCTTCAAGAGCCCAAAAACTTAGATGAATCACACCCTGGATTTGGCAGCAGCAGCAGCAGGAGCCCAAATATTACTTTAAAGAGACACTGGAGTTGGCAGCAGGAGCCCAAAAATTGGATGAATCACACCCTGGAGCTGGCAGCAGCAGCAGCAGCAGGAGCCCAAACATTACTTTAAAGAGACACTGGGGTTGGCTTCAGGAGCCCAAAAATTGGATGAATCAGACCCTGGAGTTGGCAGCAGCAGCAGCAGCAGGAGCCCAAATATTACTTTAAAGAGACACTGGAGTTGGCAGCAGGAGCCCAAAAATTGGATGAATCACACCCTGGAGTTGGCAGCAGCAGCAGCCCAAACATTACTTTAAAGAGACACTGGGTTGGCTTCAGGAGCCCAAAAATTGGATGAATCACACCCTGGAGTTTGCAGAAGAAGCAGCAGGAGCCCAAATATTGCTTGAAAGAGACACTGGAGTTGGCAGCAGGAGCCCAAAAATTGGATGAATCACACCCTGGAGTTGGCAGCAGCAGCAGCAGAAGCCCAAACATTACTTTAAAGAGACACTGGGGTTGGCTTCAGGAGCCCAAAAATTGGATGAATCACACCCTGGAATTGGCAGCAGCAGCAGCAGGAGCCCAAATATTACTTTAAAGAGACACTGGAGTTGGCAGCAGGAGCCCAAAAATTGGATGAATCACACCCTGGAGATGGCAGCAGCAGCAACAGCAGCAGCAGGAGCCCAAACATTACTTTAAAGAGTTACTGGGGTTGGCTTCAGGGGCCCAAAAATTGGATGAATCACACCCTGCAGTTGGCAGCAGCAGCTGCAGCAGGAGCCCAAATATTACTTTAAAGAGACACTGGGGTTGGCTTCAGGAGCCCAAAAATTGGATGAATCACACCCTGGAGCTGGCAGCAGCAGAAGCAGCAGGAGCCCAAACATTACTTTAAAGAGACACTGGGGCTGGCTTCAGGAGCCCAAAAATTGGATGAATCAGACCCTGGAGTTGGCAGCAGCAGCAGCAGCAGGAGCCCAAATATTACTTTAAAGAGACACTGGAGTTGGCAGCAGGAGCCCAAAAATTGGATGAATCACACCCTGGAGTTGGCAGCAGCAGCAGCCCAAACATTACTTTAAAGAGACACTGGGTTGGCTTCAGGAGCCCAAAAATTGGATGAATCACACCCTGGAGTTGGCAGCAGCAGCAGCAGGAGCCCAAATATTGCTTTAAAGAGACACTGGAGTTGGCTTCAGGAGCCCAAAAATTGGATGAATAACACCCTGGAGTTGGCAGCAGCAGCAGCAGGAGCCCAAATATTGCTTTAAAGAGACACTGGAGTTGGCAGCAGGAGCCCAAAAATTGGATGAATCACACCCTGGAGTTGGCAGCAGCAGCAACAGCAGCAGCAGGAGCCCAAACATTACTTTAAAGAGACACTGGGGTTGGCTTCAGGGGCCCAAAAATAAGATGAATCACACCCTGCAGTTGGCAGCAGCAGCTGCAGCAGGAGCCCAAGTATTACTTTAAAGAGACACTGGGGTTGGCTTCAGGAGCCCAAAAATTGGATGAATCACACCCTGGAGTTGGCAGCAGCAGCAGCAGAAGCCCGAACATTACTTTAAAAAGACACTGGGGTTGGCTTCAGGAGCCCAAAAATTGGATGAATCACACCCTGGAATTGGCAGCAGCAGCAGCAGGAGCCCAAATATTACTTTAAAGAGACACTGGAGTTGGCAGCAGGAGCCCAAAAATTGGATGAATCACACCCTGGAGTTGGCAGCAGCAGCAACAGCAGCAGCAGGAGCCCAAACATTATTTTAAAGAGACACTGGGGTTGGCTTCAGGGGCCCAAAAATAAGATGAATCACACCCTGCAGTTGGCAGCAGCAGCTGCAGCAGGAGCCCAAGTATTACTTTAAAGAGACACTGGGGTTGGCTTCAGGAGCCCAAAAATTGGATGAATCACACCCTGGAGTTGGCAGCAGCAGCAGCAGGATCCCAAATATTACTTTAAAGAGACACTGGAGTTGGCAGCAGGAGCCCAAAAATTGGATGAGTCACACCCTGGAGTTGGCAGCAGCAGCAGCAGCAGGAGCCCAAACATTACTTTAAAGAGACACTGGGGTTGACTTCAGGAGCCCAAAAATTGGATGAATCACACCCTGGAGTTGCAAGCAGCAGCAGCAGGAGCTCAAACATAACTTTAAAGAGACTCTGGAGTTGGCAGCAGGTGCCCAAAAATTGGATGAATCACACCCTGGAGTTGGCAGCAGCAGCAGCAGCAGGAGCCCAAACAATACTTTAAAGAGACACTGGGGTTGGCTTCAGGAGCCCAAATATTGGATGAATCACACCCTGGAGTTGGCAGCAGGAGCCCAAATATTACTTTAAAGAGACACTGGGGTTGGCTTTAGGAGCCCAAAAATTGGATGAATCACACCCTGGAGTTGGCAGCAGCAGCAGCAGGAGCCCAAATATTACTTTAAAGAGACACTGGGGTTGGCAGCAGGAGCCCAAAAATTGGATGAATCACACCCTGGAGTTGGCAGCAGCAGCAGCAGCAGGAGCCCAAACATTACTTTAAAGAGACACTGGGGTTGGCTTCAGGAGCCCAAAAATTGGATGAATCACACCCTGGAGTTGGTAGCAGCAGCAGCAGCAGGAGCCCAAATATTACTTTAAAGAGACACTGGGGTTGGCAGCAGGAGCCCAAAAATTGGATGAATCACACCCTGGAGTTGGCAGCAGCAGCAGCAGGAGCCCAAACATTACTTTAAAGAGACACTGGGGTTGGCTTCAGGAGCCCAAAAATTGGATGAATCACACCCTGGAGTTGGCAGCAGCAGCAGCAGCAGGAGCCCAAATATTACTTTAAAGAGACACTGCAGTTGGCAGCAGGAGCCCAAAAATTGGATGAATCACACCCTGGAGTTGGCAGCAGCAGCAGCAGCAGGAGCCCAAACATTACTTTAAAGAGACACTGGGGTTGGCTTCAGGAGCCCAAAAATTGGATAAATCACACCCTGGAGTTGGCAGCAGCAGCAGCAGGAGCCCAAACATTACTTTAAAGAGACACTGGGGTTGGCTTCAGGAGCCCAAAAATTGGATGAATCACACCCTGGAGTTGGCAGCAGCAGCAGCAGCAGGAGCCCAAATATTACTTTAAAGAGACACTGCAGTTGACAGCAGGAGCCCAAAAATTGGATGAATCACACCCTGGAGTTGGCAGCAGGAGCCCAAACATTACTTTAAAGAGACACTGGGGTTGGCTTTAGGAGCCCAAAAATTGGATGAATCACACCCTGGAGTTGGCAGCAGCAGCAGGAGCCCAAACATTACTTTAAAGAGACACTGGGGTTGGCTTCAGGAGCCCAAAAATTGGATGAATCACACCCTGGATTTGGCAGCAGCAGCAGGAGCCCAAATATTACTTTAAAGAGACACTGGGGTTGGCTTCGGGAGCCCAAAAATTGGATGAATCACACCCTGGAGTTGGCAGCAGCAGCAGCAGCAGAAGCCCGAACATTACTTTAAAAAGACACTGGGGTTGGCTTCAGGAGCCCAAAAATTGGATGAATCACACCCTGGAATTGGCAGCAGCAGCAGCAGGAGCCCAAATATTACTTTAAAGAGACACTGGAGTTGGCAGCAGGAGCCCAAAAATTGGATGAATCACACCCTGGAGTTGGCAGCAGCAGCAACAGCAGCAGCAGGAGCCCAAACATTATTTTAAAGAGACACTGGGGTTGGCTTCAGGGGCCCAAAAATAAGATGAATCACACCCTGCAGTTGGCAGCAGCAGCTGCAGCAGGAGCCCAAGTATTACTTTAAAGAGACACTGGGGTTGGCTTCAGGAGCCCAAAAATTGGATGAATCACACCCTGGAGTTGGCAGCAGCAGCAGCAGGATCCCAAATATTACTTTAAAGAGACACTGGAGTTGGCAGCAGGAGCCCAAAAATTGGATGAGTCACACCCTGGAGTTGGCAGCAGCAGCAGCAGCAGGAGCCCAAACATTACTTTAAAGAGACACTGGGGTTGACTTCAGGAGCCCAAAAATTGGATGAATCACACCCTGGAGTTGCAAGCAGCAGCAGCAGGAGCTCAAACATAACTTTAAAGAGACTCTGGAGTTGGCAGCAGGTGCCCAAAAATTGGATGAATCACACCCTGGAGTTGGCAGCAGCAGCAGCAGCAGGAGCCCAAACAATACTTTAAAGAGACACTGGGGTTGGCTTCAGGAGCCCAAATATTGGATGAATCACACCCTGGAGTTGGCAGCAGGAGCCCAAATATTACTTTAAAGAGACACTGGGGTTGGCTTTAGGAGCCCAAAAATTGGATGAATCACACCCTGGAGTTGGCAGCAGCAGCAGCAGGAGCCCAAATATTACTTTAAAGAGACACTGGGGTTGGCAGCAGGAGCCCAAAAATTGGATGAATCACACCCTGGAGTTGGCAGCAGCAGCAGCAGCAGGAGCCCAAACATTACTTTAAAGAGACACTGGGGTTGGCTTCAGGAGCCCAAAAATTGGATGAATCACACCCTGGAGTTGGTAGCAGCAGCAGCAGGAGGAGCCCAAATATTACTTTAAAGAGACACTGGGGTTGGCAGCAGGAGCCCAAAAATTGGATGAATCACACCCTGGAGTTGGCAGCAGCAGCAGCAGGAGCCCAAACATTACTTTAAAGAGACACTGGGGTTGGCTTCAGGAGCCCAAAAATTGGATGAATCACACCCTGGAGTTGGCAGCAGCAGCAGCAGCAGGAGCCCAAATATTACTTTAAAGAGACACTGCAGTTGGCAGCAGGAGCCCAAAAATTGGATGAATCACACCCTGGAGTTGGCAGCAGCAGCAGCAGCAGCAGCCCAAACATTACTTTAAAGAGACACTGGGGTTGGCTTCAGGAGCCCAAAAATTGGATAAATCACACCCTGGAGTTGGCAGCAGCAGCAGCAGGAGCCCAAACATTACTTTAAAGAGACACTGGGGTTGGCTTCAGGAGCCCAAAAATTGGATGAATCACACCCTGGAGTTGGCAGCAGCAGCAGCAGCAGGAGCCCAAATATTACTTTAAAGAGACACTGCAGTTGACAGCAGGAGCCCAAAAATTGGATGAATCACACCCTGGAGTTGGCAGCAGGAGCCCAAACATTACTTTAAAGAGACACTGGGGTTGGCTTTAGGAGCCCAAAAATTGGATGAATCACACCCTGGAGTTGGCAGCAGCAGCAGGAGCCCAAACATTACTTTAAAGAGACACTGGGGTTGGCTTCAGGAGCCCAAAAATTGGATGAATCACACCCTGGAGTTGGCAGCAGCAGCAGCAGGAGCCCAAATATTACTTTAAAGAGACACTGGGGTTGGCTTCGGGAGCCCAAAAATTGGATGAATCACACCCTGGAGTTGGCAGCAGCAGCAGCAGCAGGAGCCCAAATATTACTTTAAAGACACACTGGAGTTGGCAGCAGGAGCCCAAAAATTGGATGAATCACACCCTGGAGTTGGCAGCAGCAGCAGGAGCCCAAATATTACTTTAAAGAGACACTGGGGTTGGCTTCAGGAGCCCAAAAATTGGATGAATCACACCCTGGAGTTGGCAGCAGCAGCAGCAGCAGGAGCCCAAATATTACTTTAAAGAGACACTGGAGTTGGCAGCAGGAGCCCAAAAATTGGATGAATCACACCCTGGAGTTGGCAGCAGCAGCAGCAGCAGCAGCAGGAGCCCAAACATTACTTTAAAGAGACACTGGGATTGGCTTCAGGAGCCCAAAAATTGGATAAATCACACCCTGGAGTTGGCAGCAGCAGCAGCAGCAGGAGCCCAAATATTACATTAAAGAGACACTGGAGTTGGCAGCAGGAGCCCAAAAATTGGATGAATCACACCCTGGAGTTGGCAGCAGCAGCAGCAGCAGCAGGAGCCCAAATATTACTTTAAAGAGACACTGGAGTTGGCAGCAGGAACCCAAAAATCGGATGAATCACACCCTGGAGTTGGCAGCAGCAGCAGCAGGAGCCCAAACATTACTTTAAAGAGACACTGGGGTTGGCTTCAGGAGCCCAAAAATTGGATGAATCACACCCTGGAGTTGGCAGCAGCAGCAGCAGGAGGTTAAACATTGGCTGAAAGGCACACCCTGAAGTTGGCATCAGCAGGAGGCCAAAAATTGGTTGGAAGGCACACCCTGAAGTTGGCATCAGCAGGAGCCCAAAAATTGACCTAAAGACATAAATATGTTTTGCACCATTTGGAAAGTGTAAAACGTGGCACCATGCTGAATCTAGTCGCATGCATCAGGCATTGGTGGGTGGAAATCCTGGCTGATCCATCCCTGATTCATTTTGACAAAGGTGAGTCTCTCCACATTTTTAGTTGACAGACGAGTTCTCCTCGCCGTAACTATGGCCCCCGCCGCACTAAACACCCGCTCAGATGGCACGCTACTTGCCGGGCAGGACAGCTTTTCCAGGGCAAACTCTGCTAGTTGCGGCCACAAATCAAGTTTGGCTGCCCAGAAGTCCAGCGGATCCTCAAGGTGTGTTGGCATGGTCATGTCAAAGTATGACATGACCTGCTGGTTCAGGTCCTGCTCCAGGTCTTCCTGCTGCTCATGAGTAGCCTCACTATGTGGGTGTAGAAAGCTACTCATTAGCGACTGAAGACTGAGGCTGCTGCTGCTGATGGAGCTGCTGCTGCTGCTCCTGCCAACCCCCCCAGCAGCCATGGCAGTGGAAGGTGAGCGCAGAGGTCCCCTCGAGTCAGACCTGCAAGAGTATGGACCATGGCGCAGATAGGCATCGGCCAACTGCCTACGTAGAATGTCTTTGTAGTAGTTCAGTTTGTCCTCCCTCTCGGTGGGTTTAAAAAATGCCCCCATTTTGTGCCGGAAGCGAGGGTCCAATAAGGTGGACAGCCAGAAGTCATCCCACCGACAGATGGAAACAATTCTGGGGTCACTACACAAGCACGTGAGCATGCTTCCTGCCATTTGCGCAAGTGACTCGGATGGACTACCTGTCTCCATCTCCACTGCATACTGCCACGGTGTGTCCGGGTCCTCTGTCTCGCCTTCCTCAAAAACCTCTAGCTCCTCTGGCTGCTCCTGCTCCTCCTCTCCTGTCCGCTGACTAGATAAACCAGCCATTTCGCCAAGCCTAAACTGTGTTTCACTGGGCAACTCCTCCTCCTCTTCCTCCTCCTCCTCCAGTTCAGCTCCAACGGGGTTCATGTGGCCGTAAGATGTAAACGCCATGTCTCCAGTGCCCTGACCAGCCATGGTTTCCAACATGCGCTGTAGTACATGAAGCAGTGGAATCACGTCGTTCATCCCGTAATCCTGCCGACTGACAAATAAAGTGGCTTCCTCAAAGGGCCTGAGCAAACGGCAGGTGTCACGTATGAGCTGCCACTGGTTGACATTGAAGTTACACAGGGGAGTCCCCCTATCTGCTTGGATCATCAGGAAATCCGTGATGGCTTTTCTCTGTTCATATAATCGGTCCAACATGTGAAGGGTGGAATTCCAACGGGTGGAAACATCGCAAATCAGACTATGTTGGGGGATACCGTTCTGACGCTGTAGCTCAAGAAGGGTGTGTTTGGCGGTGTATGAGTGGCTGAAGTGCATGCAAAGTTTCCTTGAAGTTGATAGGATGTCTTGCAGATGGGGGGAACACTTCAGAAACCGCTTGACAACCAGATTGAAGACGTGAGCCATGCAGGGGGCATGGGTCAGGCTTCCTTGGCGCAGCGCAGACAAAATGTTCTTCCCGTTGTCGGTAACCATGATTCCCATTCTAAGTTTTCTTGAAGTAAGCCATGTTTGGATTTCCTGATGAATAAATGTAAGCAGTTCCTCCCCTGTGTGACTCCTTTCGCCAAGACAAACCATGTGAAGCACTGCGTGACACCTCCGTGCCCTGCACACATGGTAGACTGGAGGGGCACTGAGTCTTGAGCCTACAGTGGAGGGTGAGGAGATGGCGGAGGATGAGGAGGCCGAGTCGCACAGTGTCACAGGCCCAACGGGCAGGGAGCGCGGAGGCCGAAGCGGCGTGACCTGTCCAAGTTGCTGCTGCTGCTGTAAAGGGACCACATTCACCCAGTGGGCCGTAAACGACATGTACTGTCCCTGACCATAGTTACAGCTCCAGACGTCGGCGCTGCCATGCACTTTGCTACACGCCGACAGGCTCAAGGACTGGCCCACCTTCTGGTCAACAAAAGTGTGCAGCGCTGGTACTGCCTTCTTGGCAAAGAAATGACGGCTTGGGACTCTCCACCTCGGCTCGGCACAAGCCATCAGTTCTCTGAAAGGTGCAGAGTCCACCACCTGAAAAGGGAGCGACTGCAGCACCAGCAACTTGGACAGGAGCACATTCAGCTTCTGCGCCGGTGGATGAGTGGGCGCATACTGCTGTCTCTTGGACATGGCTTCGCTGATGGATTGCTGGCGGGATGCATGACTTGGAGGAGGAGGAGGAGCAGGAGCAACAGAGGATGAGTATGACGCACAGCTGCCTTCGGCTGAGGTGCTGGAGCCTTGGCTGGCAGAAATTGGGAGCGGCGTGCCACTCGGTGAGGAAGCAGTCTGGCCCACCTCTCCAGAGCCTAGGTTCTCCCAGGCGGCTTTATGGTGACGCTGCATATGTTTACGCAGGGCCGTGGTGCCAACATTTGGGCCCTGGTCACGCTTCACCTTCTGCCTACATATCTTGCATGTGGCCATGTTACCCTCCTGCGGATGCTTCAGGAAAAACTGCCACACTGCCGAGTAGCTACTTTTCCCACCAACAGGCCTCACTGATTCGCTGCTATTGTCACCAACTCCAGGAACCCCTGCCCCACTACCTCCTGATAAGGTAGCCTGCCGCGCAGCAGGTGCTCTACCCCGGCCCCGGCCCCGTTTGGCTCCAGGCTTTACAATTGTGCCCCCATGCTGCCTGCCAACCATGCTGCTAACACCTTGCTGCCTGAGCTGCTGACTCCGGGGCAACCTGCGCCCCTCTTCTCCTGATGATGACGATGAAGCCCCTTCATCACCCGGCTCCCAAGTGCGATCGGCTTCATCGTCATCATCATTATCACCGAGTTGTGGCTGTACGTCACTGATGTTCGTGGATTCGTCAACAGTGTCTGGCGCAGGAGCTGGAACGCTCGCAGCACCCACGACACTGTCCACATCACTATTTGTCTGCCTAGCTAAAGAAGCCACCTCCATTTCTTGGCTGGGCAGTAGCTGCTGACTGTCCTCTATCTGATCGTCCTCCTCACTAAAGAGTGGAGCTGAACCCAAAGCATAGGATACGTCGCTGGGGGAGGGAACGGCGTAGGACAGAGGCAATGGGAGGACAGGGACTGCTCTCGGGGCATGCCAACTCAGGGTTGTGTCAGAGAAACCTACCGACCCTAGACTGGGGGTCTCAGACGTAAGTTGTGATGATGTTGTTGATGAGCGCGTTAACCAATCTACCACGGCAGATGCGTTACTGGTGGAGATACGACCGCTAGCAGATACTGGCAGACCAGGTCTCTCACCGTGACTCCTGCTGCCACTCACCCCTAGTCTGCTGCGACCTCTGCCTGCTGAATCTTGGCCTCTGCCACTCCTCTTTGAACATCCTGGCACTTGTCTGCCTGACATTTTTATGTATTTCCTTATTTAGTATAAACAGATAGGGTTCAATGTGCAGTTTTGCGGTGCCCTGCGGCCTGGTTTATTAAAAGCAGTCAAAAACAAATGGGATGCTCCCACAGCAGACCTGAGATCAGTATATATGCACAGCAACAGTGTCTAAGCAGGCTCAAACAGGCCAAATTACTTTAAATAACTGTGCAGCTTACAGTAAATGCAGAGGCTAATGGTATGTTACAGAATGGGATGCCCACAGCAGACTTGAGATCAGTATATATGCACACAGCAACAGTGTGTAAGCAGGCTGAAACAGCCCAAATTACTTTAAATAACTGTGCAGCTTACAGTGAATGCAGAGGCTAATGGTATGTTACAGAATGGGATGCCCCAAAGCTGACTTGAGACCAGTATATATGCACACAGCAACAGTGTGTAAGCAGGCTGAAACAGGCCAAATTACTTTAAATAACTGTGCAGCTTACAGTAAATGCAGAGGCTAATGGTATGTTACAGAATGGGATGCCCACAGCAGACTTGAGATCAGTATATATGCACACAGCAACAGTGTGTAAGCAGGCTGAAACAGGCCAAATTACTTTAAATAACTGTGCAGCTTACAGTGAATGCAAAGGCTAATGGTATGTTACAGAATGGGATGCCCGCACAGCAGACCTGAGATCAGTATATATGCACACAGCAACAGTGTGTAAGCAGGCTCATACAGGCCAAATTACTTTAAATAACTGTGCAGCTTACAGTAAATGCAGAGGCTAATGGTATGTTACAGAATGGGATGCCCACAGCAGACTTGAGATCAGTATATATGCACACAGCAACAGTGTGTAAGCAGGCTGAAACTGGCCAAATTACTTTAAATAACTGTGCAGCTTACAGTAAATGCAGAGGCTAATGGTATGTTACAGAATGGGATGCCCACAGCAGACTTGAGATCAGTATATATGCACACAGCAACAGTGTGTAAGCAGGCTGAAACAGGCCAAATTACTTTAAATAACTGTGCAGCTTACAGTAAATGCAGAGGCTAATGGTATGTTACAGAATGGGATGCCCACAGCAGACTTAAGATCAGTATATATGCACACAGCAACAGTGTGTAAGCAGGCTGAAACAGGCCAAATTACTTTAAATAACTGTGCAGCTTACAGTAAATGCAGAGGCTAATGGGATGTTACAGAATGGGATGCCCACAGCAGACTTGAGATCAGTATATATGCACACAGCAACAGTGTGTAAGCAGGCTGAAACAGGCCAAATTACTTTAAATAACTGTGCAGCTTACAGTAAATGCAGAGGCTAATGGTATGTTACAGAATGGGATGCCCACAGCAGACTTGAGATCAGTATATATGCACACAGCAACAGTGTGTAAGCAGGCTGAAACAGCTCAAATTACTTTAAATAAATGTGCAGCTTACAGTGAATGCAGAGGCTAATGGTATGTTACAGAATGGGATGCCCCAAAGCTGACTTGAGATCAGTATATATGCACACAGCAACAGTGTGTAAGCAGGCTGAAACAGCCCAAATTACTTTAAATAACTGTGCAGCTTACAGTGAATGCAGAGGCTAATGGTATGTTACAGAATGGGATGCCCCAAAGCTGACTTCAGATCAGTATATATGCACACAGCAACAGTGTGTAAGCAGGCTCATACAGCCCAAATTACTTCAAATAACTGTGCAGATTACAGTAAATGCAGAGGCTA
Source organism: Gastrophryne carolinensis (assembly GCA_027917425.1). NCBI lineage: Eukaryota > Metazoa > Chordata > Amphibia > Anura > Microhylidae > Gastrophryne > Gastrophryne carolinensis. The sequence continues at coordinate 432,458,783 of CM051234.1, read as the reverse complement.
ATGGTATGTTACAGAATGGGATGCCCACAGCAGACTTGAGATCAGTATATATGCACAGCAACAGTGTCTTAGCAGGCTAAAACAGTCCAAATTACTTTAAATAACTGTGCAGCTTAGAGGAGATACAGAGGCTAATGAGATTTTACAAAATGGTAATGTTCCCACAGCAGACTTGAGATCAGTTCAGTATATATGCACACAGTAAAAGTGTATAAGCAGCCTGAAAACGCTAACAAAGCCAGTATGCCAGCCAGTAACACTCAGGCTAGATGAAAAAAAAAAAAAAATCTCCCTGTGACTGCCTCCGATTTTTCCTAACTTTCCCTGCTTCTGGCTGACTTCCTGCCTGTCTCCTGCCTGTCTCCTGCCTGTCCCTGTCTCTCTAACTGTCTCTCCCTGACTACAGCAGCGTCCTGTCTCTCACAAATGCAATAGAGAAATGAGGAAAAGCAAGATGTCCGCCGCCTTAAATAGCGCTGTGACGTCACCGGGCTTGCTGGCTGCTGATAGGCTGCATGTGACTGCCCCAGCATGCACTGGTGCGGGGTAGATGTCTGGACATGTCCCGTCCGCCATCTTAGAATGCCTGTAATGTAAATGAATGGATGTTAAAGGAAAACTTCGAGCGATCGAAGCACGGGGAAATTCGGATTCGATCCGAATCGAATTTTTCATGAAATTCGGATCGAATCTGGGTTCGTACGGATCGATTCGCTCATCCCTAGTCATTATGCGCGCCGCATCTCTCTTCTGCAGCTTGGGCGGAGGGATGTGCCGCACATATGACAGGCAATCCATGTGCGGATCTCCACAATGTGGTCACAGAAAGCAAATCTAAAACTATGAGGCCGATTCATCAATAGCGCCAGGTAGCGACAGATGAGCGACTGAAGTATGGCGCTATGAGCGCCGCTAGCGTCAGCCGCGGGCGTTAGCGATTCGCTATAGCAGGCCTCCTCAGTCGCTACCTGGCGTTGTTGCGAACAACGCCTACATTGCTGAATATGATGTTGGCCCTCAGCTTTGTTGGCGCTGTCAGTCAGTGTGACCACGCTATTCTACACAGCGCCTGTTAGCTTTGCTGTGTCCTGCCCATCCAGTACCTTCTGAATAAAACACATTGCCACATTTGTTTTGAAATGTAAATATTTTTTTATTGTGTGTAAAAGGTAATTACATTCTACCAGATCTTCGAATATAAATGGAAAATAAAACATAATTAAACACATAGTCAAAATTTTTTAAATTTTTATTTGTTACCTAAAAAGGAAATACAATTAAATCACCAATGAGAAAGAAAAGGAAAATAAAAACAGAACAGAGAAAGAAAAGGAAAATAAAAACAGAACAGAGAAAGAAAAGGAAAATAAAAACAGAACAGAGAAAGAAAAGGAAAATAAAAACAGAACAGAGAAAGAAAAGGAAAATAAAAACAGAACAGAGAAAGAAAAGGAAAATAAAAACAGAACAGAGAAAGAAAAGGAAAATAAAAACAGAACAGAGAAAGAAAAGGAAAATAAAAACAGAACAGAGAAAGAAAAGGAAAATAAAAACAGAACAGAGAAAGAAAAGGAAAATAAAAACAGAACAGAGAAAGAAAAGGTAAATGAAAATAGGAATTAGAATGTAAAGGAAACTTACAACCGAATTAAACACATAGCCACATGTATATATCTAATTTTTGTTTAATTTTTGCTCTTAAACTAAATTAAGAATAAAATATAAATGAAATAGAAAAAGAAAAGTCCTGCAGAAATGCAAAAGAAAAGAAAAGTCCAGGAAAGGTTTTTTAGAGGAATGTCCAGATCACGGTGCATCTCTTGGTGCCTGAAAAATTAAGAAAAGTGCAGTTAGTATATATCTTTATAGTTATTTTGTGCTTTATTTTAAAAAAATGCATAACTTGATAACCAACATTGGCGTCTTACACCCCCCTTAGAGTGGTTTGGGTCATCTTAAACCCCCCTTAGAGTGGTTTGGATCATCTTACCCCCCCCCTTAGAGTGGTTTGGGTCATCTTAAACCCCCCTTAGAGTGGTTTGGGTCATCTGAAACACCCCTTAGAGTGGTTTGGGTCATCTTACACCCCCCCTTAGAGTGGTTTGGGTCATCTTAAACCCCCCTTAGAGTGGTTTGGATCATCTTACACCCCCCCTTAGAGTGGTTTGGGTCATCTTAAACCCCCCTTAGAGTGGTTTGGATCATCTTACCCCCCCCCTTAGAGTGGTTTGGGTCATCTTAAACCCCCCTTAGAGTGGTTTGGGTCATCTGAAACACCCCTTAGAGTGGTTTGGGTCATCTTACCCCCCCCCTTAGAGTGGTTTGGGTCATCTTAAACCCCCCTTAGAGTGGTTTGGGTCATCTGAAACACCCCTTAGAGTGGTTTGGGTCATCTTAAACCCCCCTTAGAGTGGTTTGGGTCATCTTACACCCCCCCTTAGAGTGGTTTGGGTCATCTTACACCCCCCCTTAGAGTGGTTTGGGTCATCTTAAACCCCCCTTAGAGTGGTTTGGGTCATCTTACACCCCCCCTTAGAGTGGTTTGGGTCATCTTACACCCCCCCTTAGAGTGGTTTGGGTCATCTTAAACCCCCCTTAGAGTGGTTTGGGTCATCTTACACCCCCCCTTAGAGTGGTTTGGGTCATCTTACACCCCCCCTTAGAGTGGTTTGGGTCATCTTAAACCCCCCCTTAGAGTGGTTTGGGTCATCTTACACCCCCCCTTAGAGTGGTTTGGGTCATCTTAAACCCCCCCTTAGTGCGTTTGGTTGCTCTTTTGGATGGGAGGTCAAAGACATTTAAACAGGAGTGCAGTACTTGCATTAGAGTGAAGGGTAGTTAGCTTACCGCAAAATAAGAAGTGATCAGCCTTTCCCTTAGCTCATCGCCAGTCTGGGTGTCCTCACTTCTATCTGCGGGCAGGTTGGGGATTTCTGGCACCAGTGCTGTCTCCTCGGGGGCTTGGATTCGGTGACAAATGCAAATGTTGTGTAGCACACAGCAGGCAAGGATGATCTTGGAAACCTTCTGTGGGCTGTAGAGCATCTCTCCTCCTGGCCGTGCCAAACAAAGAAAGCGTGCTTTCAGCAGGCCGATGGTTCTTTCCACAATGCTTCTGGTCTTGCGATGCGCTGCATTGTAGCGTTCATGGGCAGAGGTCCGTGGGTTCCTGACCGGAGTCATGACCCACGTTCTCTGCCCATATCCCTTGTCCGCTGTAGAAAAAACACAAGGAGAGAGACAGCAATTAGTACTAGTACATGTTTTTGGGTGGTAGTTTGTTGAAAATTGCCTTACTAGGCCACATATTAGCAAAATACATAGACATGGTTAATTTATTACCCAGTAGCCAGCCAGCTGGCATTTCGTTGTTATCAAACTTCCGGCACAGGACTGTCCGCTGCAAGACGTAAGAATCGTGGCATGAGCCGGGGAACCCCGATCTCACCGCCCGCAGCTTCATCTCATGGTCACAGACCACCATGATGTTAAAGGAATGGAACTGCTTCCTGTTTCTGTAGGACAGCTCCTGTGCACGGGGAGGGCGGAAAGGGATATGTGTACCATCAACGCACCCTAGCACATTCGGGATCCCTCCCATCAGATAGAAAGCATGTTTTATTTTGGCAACCTCTTCCTCCTCCTCAGGAAACTTGATGTAAATTGGGATTAAATCACAAATTGCCAGAACTACCTGGATTAGGATGCGGCTCATAGTAGCCTGGCTTATCCCGCTGAGGAGGGCTGAGGTTGCCTGGAAGGTCCCTCGTGCCAACACATTAAGAGTGGCACACAGGCGTACTATGCCTGGAATGGAGTGAGTGCGTTTGGTGGATGGCTCGATTTTGGTCTTAATCTGATCATATAGGGACTGTAGTGCAGCACGATTCAGACGGAAGCGGCTCCTGATCTGCTCGTCACTTAAGTCCCATACTGAAAGGCGGATTGCAAAGGAGCGGGGTGCCCTAAGCCTCACAACACCCCGCTCCCTTTCCTCCTGCTCTTCCAGCATACGCATACATCCATCCACCCAGACACCATACATCACCCTCTTATCCATCACACACACTAAAGATATATACAAAAACAAAAAAAAAAAAAAAAAAACAATCACACACAACACACACACAAACAATCACACTACACACACACCCGCTACAATGCAGCTCACCACAAAACCAGAACTATAGTGGTCCAAACCACCAGCCTGCTGAAAACCAGCTTTCTAAGTTAAGCACAACCAAGAGGGGAGTTGCTGCACAGCCCACAAAAGGCCCCAAAATCAAGCCTTACTTGCTGTATGCTACACAAAATTTGCAGATGCCACCCAAACCAAGCTCCTAAAGAAACAGCACTGATGTCAGAAATCACCCAACAAGCCACAGAGAGTGAGGACAGAAACCAGACAGAGGCTCAAATGAGCTAAGGGAAGCGAGCACAGCACCACACCACAGCCTTTGCCACAGTGTAAGAATAGCAGAACCTAGTTCATTCCTTCCTTTTATACTTCATTTTCAAAAGTGACAGGTCCGCTTTGCCGCCTTTTGCGTCGCTCTGCTCTTTCCGGGCGCCAATTAGCCGACCCAGGTGTGCGTAAAACAGAGTGCGCACGCGCACGCTAGTAGCGCTACTAGCGTACTTGAGCCGTAACGTGCGTGCATTAACGGACATGGGCCAAAAATCAGGTGGGGACCAATGAAAGTGAAGCTGTTTTTTTTTTAAATAGCCGTTAGGCTAAGCACATGTCACAAGGGTTGCAGATACATCAGTCCATTGTTGGATTTGGGTGTGTGTTGTTTGTTGATTGAGGTCTGTAATGAGTTAATTGGCTAACACACATGCTTCTGTCAGTGCAGTGGAGGTGTGCCTAGAAGGAACTGGGCTGTATGTGTGAATCAATTAAGTGGGCTGCTTTTGGATTGGCTGTTAGAGCACATAAAACCTGCCCAAGCCTAAGAGATTGCGATGCCATTCTGTAGTGTGCATGCGTGCTTGTGGGGTGTTGATTTGTGTGTGTGTGCAGCTACAGGATGGAGCCAAATACAGGACATCTGCCGGCCACAGCAGGCCCGAGTAGGAGTTTGGTGGGTGCTGTGCGCAGACCTCCCTTACGGAAAAGGGCACAGCCTGAAGGTGGGGCAGCACCCCAGGCTAAGCGCCCAGGTGCCAAGAGGGAGCCTGAATTTAATTTGGCTGAGAATAATCATCTTGTGCGCCTGACACTTGCGAAATGGGAGCTGCTTTTTGGCTCCCAAAGCAAGTCCATAGGCAAACAAGAAAGAAGCAAACTGTGGGATGCCATTGGTGTGGAGCTTAGTAGCACAGCTCAACACCCACGTAGTGGCCCATCCTGCAGGAAACGCTTCTACACTTTGCGAGGGGCCCTTATGAAAAAGATGAATCACGATCTTGATGTGGACAGTGGGTTCATCCAGGCTCCAAAGAGTACCTACAGGCCGTATGAGGAGATGCTGAAGGCCAAAATCCCACTGGCTCGGCTGCAGGGTGTGGATCCTGGGGATGACACCACCGGTTGGGCTGAAGGTACATATTTTCTGCCTTTTACAATAACCTAATGTTAATGTCTGTGATTAGCATTTTTACATTCTGACCAACTAACTGTAGGACCTTTGAAGTATTACATTATAGCTAAAACATTTGTAACTTTTCTGTCTGTTGCTTTATGCATAGGTGCACATGCTGCTGTCCGGGATGTGGCTCCGGACAACCAAGCTCCTGCCCTTCCAGCAACCTCAAGGCTACCCCAGTCTGCCATTGAAGGTATTTACCCATTATTTGTTTGCTGGTTTTTTGAAAAACAAATGGGTGTGGGAGCAGCTCAAGCAATAAAGGTTTGCCCTGTTGACTATTAATAATATGTGGGTGCGCCCTAATTGCACGCCCACTGTAACACTCACAGTCAGTAACTAACAAGGCCCTAACATGTGTAGATATGTAGGATGCCAGAGATGTGTAGCCATATATCGGCCTATCAATGTGTGAGCCACACTTGGCTTGATTAGTCAATATTAGTGAAAGAGCTGCTCACACACCTTAATGCAGGTTGTATTTTGGCACGCACATTAGCTATGGCTCAATGTTGGTTTTATTTTGCACTAGCTCCCATGCCCTTGGCCCCAGCATCTCCTCCGGATCCCACCTACTCTTTGGATGTCGGTAAGTGCATGTGTTCACCTTGCTTGATCCACTTTGACTCAAGTGCATGTGTCTCATTTGTCTTTTTTCTTTGTAGGCCAAGTGACTGGTTCATCTTTGGACCCCACTTCCGATGTTGCCGGTCAACAGGACCCTGTTGGTGTGTAGAGCAATACATAATGTATCCTTTATGCTGTTTAGGTAACACTGGTTCAATTTGGTTAGTCTACTAAGCTACATGTTTGCTTGGTAAACTTGAAGATGCCTCTTGGGAGTGCTGGTTGCCTCCCCAGGGTCAGTCTATTAGTTATTTTAGTGATAGCAATGTATATTTGCGGACATATTTTTAGGAAAACATTCACTGTAGTAGTTTGCTGAATCTTTAGACCCTTTTTTTTTGGGTTTTAGTTGACCCGAATATCGGAAGTGGCTGTCCAGAAAGGGCCCCTCAAGTTCCAGCTGCCAGAGATGAGGGTAAGTGGTTTTGCCTTGCTCTAGTATGTCTTTTGGCTCTAATGTTGTGCCACTTGCTTCTGGCAACTTGTGTGTCCACATCTATTTTCAAGGTCCAATCTCGAGTGAGGACCCCACTCCAGACATCTGGGATATTGCGGGTATGTTTAATTTAAGCAATGTTTATGATGAGATTTGCAGAAATTAGTGCGTCTTAGTCCTGTAACATACATGTTAACAATCTGAGTTTAACCAAGACCTTTGGTCTACTGTGTATTTTTAAAAATTTGAGAGGTATGACCTCGATAGCCTAACCAGGTTACATTAGAGTTTGGCCCACAGACCTACTAACCTGATTTTCCTGTTTAGCATTTGCCAACTTGGCCGACATCTCTGATGTTGATTCGCGACTCTCTGGCAGCGCTACCTCGAGCCTACCTGGGCTGGAGGACACGCAGGTAACATGGCTGATGTAGACGACCTCTAAACCCATTGGCATATTCGTGGGTAGTGGAAGAAGCAACATGTAACATTTCATTTCATTGTTGTTTTGGCAGGAGGCGGAACCAGAACCCCAAGCTGGGACCTCTTCCCAAGTCCCATGTGGCCAAGCTTCAGAGGCTCAGACAAGGGTAAGTTGTCTAGTGAGTGTTTATGGTAACTTTTGGGAGGGGCATAGCTGCATTTGTTCCGTATGACTAAAATGTGGTTTACTATTTTTTTAGCCTACTACCACAGCAAGAGGAGGTGTGGCACCAACCAGTGCCGATTTCTACACACTAGGGGTCCGGATGCTGGAGGACTACAGTCGCCAACAGCCGCGTGATGGAACTAATGAGCGCATTGCGGCGTTGGAAAATCAGGTGCTGATGTGTCAGCAACAAAATGAGGGCCTGCAGCGCCAGGTGGACCAGTTAAGGCAAAACCTACAACAGAACCAGGACCTTGGTCGCCTTGCCAATGTTATCGAACAATCTGTACAGCGGCAGGAAGAGGCAATACAGCGCCAGGCAGAGGCAATACAGCGGCAGGACCAAACTTTGTTGTTGATACAACAGCTCATACAACAGCAGTCTATATTTTTTACTGCACTGTTGTCCCCCAACACCGCCCCTAGCAATGACTCCCAACCTCCCCGGCCACCCAGCCAAGAATATTAATTTTGTTTGTTTTTGTTTGTGTAAATATATTTGCTTAACCCACATCTAAATTGTGTTTTTCCTAAGACCTAGCTAATAACACAGTCAGGGATGAGTATCTTGATCTAGATATGTCAATGTATTTGTAAATTTAGGCCACACATTTGAGACCATAGCTTACTATGATTAACACATGAAATGGCTCCAAAGGTATGGCTAAATTGACACACAAATGGGTTTTGAGACAGTTAAACTATGCTTTGCAAGGCACCACACTGTAATGATGTTCATCAAAATATTTAATTTTAAAAAAGGGCCAACAGGGCCAACATTGCCCAACAAAGGGCGTAAACAGGCCAGCCTTCCCCCCACCCTAACGACGCCGCCGGCGCCTCTTCTTGGCCAGCAGCATCAGCTTCAGGAGCCTGATCTCCCGCCACAGTCTGCGATGCTGGTTTTCACAAGCTGTAGAGATGTAAAAAAAAAAATTTGTTAATAAATTGAATGTGACCTCAACAGACACAGATGTAGCAATGTAATGTCAGTGTGTCCAATTAGGTGACACTCACATTAACATTGTTGACCACTGTGCGCTTATTGGTTAACATGATATGAGTACTATTGACTGGCAGGAATGTGAACAACACATCCCAAGCATACATTTACTCTTAAAGTGTACCAACAGCCACCGGTGATCGGCCCTGGAATCTATCAGATTCCCGGCCTGATCACCTCCCTCCCCGCGGGACATCCAAGATCGGGATGTCCCTCGGGGTGAAACCCCCCCAACACCCCAAAATCCCTACCTCAGTAAAAAGGGACGCGCGGGAGGCGGAGGAAGAGCCACTTGGCCACGGCTTGTACGTTTGCTGGAGTAAAAGTGAGTTCAGGGGGTTGTCACACAGCGGTGACGATCAGGGGTGCCCCACCGTAGTGGACCAAGACCCAGGAAAGTCAAATTCCTGGTTGTTGTTCCACTTTAACTGTGGGGAAGCAAAGAAGGTATATGTCCCAGTGTGTCCATTTTTGTGTTTAGTCACAGCCAAACCTCAGGGCCTAAGTCCTAACGAGTACACGAGTTTGCCCTATAATGTTAGAGGTCCAGACCTAATACGGCCCATTTGGTTGTGTCTAAGGCAAAAATAGTCTCTATGTGGCCAAATGAAGAATGTGAGGCAACAATCAAGCATGCAGACAGGCATGTTGGATTATTGTACAAACACATGGAATCTAGATGTGTGTGAAATTAACACATAGGTACATTTTAAATGTCTGCAGATGTGACTAGAAGACATAGGTTTCACAAGTCTTTAGGCATATGAAGTGGGATGTACTCACCATCGCAGCTGTGGCGGGGGCCCATGCTGCTGGCCGTCCCTGGAGCTGGGGTGGGGAGGAGGTTTTCTGGCTCCGTCTGCGTAGCAACATCTGTCAACAGAAAGCAAAAGACAAAAACACAATTAGTGGGCCAATGACACCTGACTATTTGACATCCATCTGGTTATTGAGTCAGAAAAATCAAAGGCTTGCATGGTTACATACAGGTTGTCCAAAATTAGCATATTTCCTGGTCCATGAGTTAATGTCAATTAGTTAGGGTTGCAACATGTATCCCTAAAGATAATGTGCTAATAACATAGACAGTGCTATGTAAAGGACTCATTAGCAGTTGATTGGCTAATGTTACTAGTGTGCCACATGTTTTAGCGGGAACAACTTAACCCAAGAAAATAAATGAGAACAACCATCATGGTGTGGCCAGAAACATAGGGGTGGTTTCCAGTTGGCTAGCACTGTAGTGTGGTTTGTGATGTTAATGTACATTAGCAAACCAGCTTAGACAATGGACCAGGAAACGTGTGTGTTAAAAGTGTACCAAGACACAGGATTGTGATTATTCAGTGTAGTAGTCTACTTTGCCAGAGCAACACAATTTTAGTCCGCCACCGCCCCTGCCTTCCGCACCTCACTCCGCCAGTGTGTGCGCACACGCATGCCAGTAGGAAACAGAGCGCAGGCGCACACACATCTCGAGTGCCACACAGGAGGCAGGGACAATGGCTTCTGCCACCCCCAAAGAGGGAAGTAGTTTGTGGTGTTTGGTTGGGGGGGGGCCCTGGGTGAGGGATGTGATTTGGCAGGCAAGGCGCCATAATCCAAACAATATCAGCAAGGTTTGTGGGTCCACTTTAAGGAATGACATAAAGTCCCAAATGTACTAGGTTCAAACATACACTTACCACGACTATGCCCGAGGAGGATTTGACGCCAAAAATCCATGGAGGTGCCGCCTATATGATGCCCTGCAAATTACAGAGGAATGGCAAGGGCTAAGCACAAATGGTCAGAGGAAACCTGGCACAGACTAACAATTAAAACATGTAAACTCACCAGGGGATGAAGCGCCACTTGAAGCCCAGGGAGGGCTCTGAGGAGGAGGCGGGGAGCCTCGGCTCCTCACACTCTGCTCCGAAGATCCACCAGGCAAAGGGCCACCCTCCTCCCTCTCACTCCCTGCTTGAGAGTGGCCCCTTGCCTGGTGAGAGTCCTCAGCCTCAGAGTGTGAGGAGCTGAGGCTTGATCCAGCCTGCCCCCCAGCAGCACACTCCTCTGGGGCGTCATCCCCTTCCTCCCCTGGGTCCTCTAAATAGGACCCGCGGGAGGGACCCTCCCCCGATGACTCCCCCGAGTCCGCCTGCCTGGTTCGGGGGAGGAATCCCTTCCCACGTTTCCCCAGGGGAGGACGCTTATCTGTGTGGAGGGGGTGAAAGCAAATAATTAATATAAAAAGCAAAAAAGGACACAGCTTAGCAGATGATTGTGCACAAAGGCCAAAAAGAACATAAGCTTTCACTTACCTGATGCGTAGGCATCATATAGGCGGTACACGCCTTCTGGGTCCCGGCGCTTAAAATCTGACCATTTCTGTTGAATAGCCCGGATGGTCAGGTTGGTCTTGAAGCGCCGGGACACAGTGGCCTTCACCTCCATGGCAAGGCGTTTTTTTGCTCCTCGGGCATAGTCGTATTCGGCCAGGCAGAAGTCCTATGAAAAAAGTTAAAAAAAAAAAAAAAAAAAATCACAACATGACCTCAGAACAATGTCATAAACAGTTCTACAGAGACAAGATCAAAGTGGATCCACACCCAGGATTTACATTAGTCTGTGTTTGTGTGCACTTTTTTGGGCCACAACTATTGTGGGTGGCCCACTGTCTGCAACCCCCTTTGAAGGGCCCAAATACACAGCTGAGGACACTCCCACGTCACTCCGCAAGCCAAATACAGCGGTCCACGCCGGTGTGGTATGCGCAACCAAGGACCTTGGGAGGTGCATACCAGCTCAGCTGCATCTGCACGGCAAAGTACGCATGTGGCGTTTGACTCTAACAGGGAGTGCGCCTGCACACCAATTGAAAATATGTATGGCGCAGGGGTACACCCTGCTAGAGGTAAGCGCAATAGGCATCCGCAACTCACACATGCACAGATGGGAGGGGCCATAGATAATTTTTGGGGGCCTCCAGGGGGGGGGGGGGGCATCCAAGCAGGACATCCACAATGGGGATGCCCCATGTGGAGTGTACAATTTTGGACTAAAAACAAAAAAAAAACAGCCCCTATCCACCCTGTGTGTTTAGACATTTTTAAACTAAAAATACAAAACTAAAATACTCACTTTAACTACCTGGCCATTGACCCGGCTATCCACCCGGGTGCGCCGTTGTTTTGGGGGCACAGGAGGGGAATGGGTGGGAGGGGTGGTATTTGGGGAAGGTGAGGTAGGTGGGGGATGTGGGGGAGGGGTGGTGGGGCCGGAATCTGAGGAGGAGCTGGGGAGGCGCATTACTCTCCGTTTGGGAGCCATATTGGAAACGCTAAGGAGGAAACAGGAACCGGAAATGACGCTAGCGACATGAGACATAAAAAACAAACCAAAACAAAAATACGCACCGCGCCCCAGCAACAAGCTAATATCAGCTATGTGCAAGCTAAGTGGCGGAAAAACATTAAAATGACGCTGAAAAACAAGCTATTGGCATAAGCGCAAGACAGTTTTACCTTAAGGTGGCGTTGAAACGCAAAGGAGGATCCCGGAACCGGATATGACGCAAACAACTGTGCTTCCAAACACAAAAAAAAAACATGCGCGCAGCAGGGACAAGCTAATATCAGCTATGTGCAAGCTAAATGGCGGAAAAACATTAAAATGACGCTGAAAAACAAGCTATTGGCATAAGCGCAAGACAGTTTTACCTTAAGGTGGCGTTGAAACGCAAAGGAGGATCCCGGAACCGGATATGACGCAAGCAACTGTGCTTCCAAACTAAAAAAAAAAAAACGCGCGCAGCAGGGACAAGCTAATATCAGCTATGTGCAAGCTAAATGGCGGAAAAACAATAAAATGACGCTGAAAAACAAGCTAGGGCCCACGGCGCCACAAATTATTAGCTTGATTTAGCAGGGGGTTCTACATACTGGAATGCATAGGTCCTTCTAAAGCATACACCGTTGTGCTTACATATACAAATCTTATTCCTTCACAAAGTCATCACACAATCAAACTAGACAACTACCTGAAAATGTGGCACACGTGAGAATGCATAACGGGTTGTTATGAGCTGGTACGACTGAATGTTAATCCTGCAATATGTGGCCAGGCACGCTCACAACTACAGTGTATTCATTAACAACGACTGGGGTCGCGGGAAGTGAATTCCTTGCAAATGGCAGAAGGGCACATGTATGAACAGCACAGCGCCGCACAACGCCGCGCAGCGAGGCACAGCGACGCTCGCGCCGCCACATAGCGAATTAAAACAGCGACTGCACAAACACTGACCAACACAGATTCATCAAGGACAGGGCTGCCGAATAGCTTGGGCGCTGACAATTTCGAAGAGCGAACGTGACCGCCCAACCTGACAGGCTACAAAATAGCTTTACAAGCCCCGTTTGTGTGGAAAACCAGCGCTTTTGAGGCCAATGAGTTTGGGTGGAGGAGATGCAATTCCCATGTCACTCACAACATTACATTGTGAAAAATAAAAAAAAAAAAAAAAAACAGAAATAACCAGCTAGATTCATAAAACATATCAATATAAACATGTGTTGAATTTTGGCCAAAAGCAAAAAACCCCCTAACCACTAAGAACAATCATTGCAGCGTCTGCCATTGAAATGTATGGGAGAGCGGCAGGTAGCGCCAGGTAATACGTGTCGCTGTGAAGGAATTTGCAGCGGCGCTGTTCGGTCCAGCCGGCTTCATGATGAATGCCGCGCTAGCCGTCGCTCTCGCCGGCGCTAGCCTCATTTAGCTTGATAAATGCGTCATTGTGACCGCCGCCGGGCGTACTTGAGTCGGTAGGCGCCGTTAGCTGCCGCTACCTGGCGCTCGTCAGACACTACCTGGCGCTATCGCTTGATGAATAAGGGCCTATGTCTATCCAAACTTTGTTTTACTTAAGGGTTAATCCCTAATAAACTTTATCATTATATATTCCATCTTCAGATTAGACATCTTACTACCAGTTATTTTTTAAAGTGTCCTTATTTCTAAGTAAACTTTTATACAATATCAACTTTCTACACATAAAGTATGTTCCCATGATAAAGTATATTCCCATGATAAAATACCTAATTATAAAGTTAAGTGAACTAAAAGTGATGATACAAGACAGAATTGTGTTAGTTTTCTATTGGCTTGACAAAAAAAAATTAATGAGAAACTATAAGAAGCATCAAGGAAGATAGACTTGTCTTCAGTAAGCACAACATACGGCTGAGCATGGAAAAGATTCTCCTGGTGCCTGCATGTGACAGGATCTTCCCTTTCCTCTGCTAGGGTATTGTATATTGCAGTTCTGAAGGTATGCCCAGATTTGATAGATTATCCATTGTGTTTATTATTTCATAGCTGTGGTCTCGATTCAGTAAGAGCTGAAAAAAATTCACTACTTTTCTTAGGAGTAAAAAAGTGCCATTGACTTTCATTTTCTTAGTAAAGAAACCTTTTGCACAATGTGCAGAACTCCCAATTATCATCAACCTGAGGGAAAACAAATGTGCCAATCCCTGGACCCAAAGATACACTGTATCAATATAAACAACAACGGTCCCAGTAAGCCGCAAAATGGGATGCCCCGGGAGGCACCAAATGTTCCTCAATAATCAATCCTCCAAAATCAGATCAATACAACCATTTTTAACTCATTAGTATGTAAAAAAGACTACAAACATATACATAAACTCAGTACAATCATCTTAAAAAACATTTATACACAAACCCGGCCACAGCAAGGAACCCTCATAACAATTTTCAAAGTTCATACCATATATACATTATCAAATAATTTTATTGCTACCAATAAATATCCTGTGTCTAATCTGAAGTGCTAGTGCAAAAAAGTGCAGTAATGCAGAGCAAAGTTATAAATATTACATGTGCAAAACGTATCTACTTAATATCAAATGAACATGCCAAAACCATCTGGGACAAACACCCCTATATTGCAAAATCACCCCAGCTGGGCCAGGTACAAAATCTCACCACCCACGCATTTCGTAGTGCAAAGTCCACTTTCTCAAGGTGCTAAAACCATTTTCTTCCTATCTGGTAAAAAATATCATGCTTCTTTCTTATAAATATGTTTTTACTACAGTACCATGCTATTTGTCTGCCTAGCTAAAGAAGCCACCTCCATTTCTTGGCTGGGCAGTAGCTGCTGACTGTCCTCTATCTGATCGTCCTCCTCACTAAAGAGTGGAGGACAGGGACTGCTCTCGGGGCATGCCAACTCAGGGTTGTGTCAGAGAAACCTACCGACCCTAGACTGGGGGTCTCAGACGTAAGTTGTGATGATGTTGTTGATGAGCGCGTTAACCAATCTACCACGGCAGATGCGTTACTGGTGGAGATACGACCGCTAGCAGATACTGGCAGACCAGGTCTCTCACCGTGACTCCTGCTGCCACTCACCCCTAGTCTGCTGCGACCTCTGCCTGCTGAATCTTGGCCTCTGCCACTCCTCTTTGAACATCCTGGCACTTGTCTGCCTGACATTTTTATGTATTTCCTTATTTAGTATAAACAGATAGGGTTCAATGTGCAGTTTTGCGGTGCCCTGCGGCCTGGTTTATTAAAAGCAGTCAAAAACAAATGGGATGCTCCCACAGCAGACCTGAGATCAGTATATATGCACAGCAACAGTGTCTAAGCAGGCTCAAACAGGCCAAATTACTTTAAATAACTGTGCAGCTTACAGTAAATGCAGAGGCTAATGGTATGTTACAGAATGGGATGCCCACAGCAGACTTGAGATCAGTATATATGCACACAGCAACAGTGTGTAAGCAGGCTGAAACAGCCCAAATTACTTTAAATAACTGTGCAGCTTACAGTGAATGCAGAGGCTAATGGTATGTTACAGAATGGGATGCCCCAAAGCTGACTTGAGACCAGTATATATGCACACAGCAACAGTGTGTAAGCAGGCTGAAACAGGCCAAATTACTTTAAATAACTGTGCAGCTTACAGTAAATGCAGAGGCTAATGGTATGTTACAGAATGGGATGCCCACAGCAGACTTGAGATCAGTATATATGCACACAGCAACAGTGTGTAAGCAGGCTGAAACAGGCCAAATTACTTTAAATAACTGTGCAGCTTACAGTGAATGCAAAGGCTAATGGTATGTTACAGAATGGGATGCCCGCACAGCAGACCTGAGATCAGTATATATGCACACAGCAACAGTGTGTAAGCAGGCTCATACAGGCCAAATTACTTTAAATAACTGTGCAGCTTACAGTAAATGCAGAGGCTAATGGTATGTTACAGAATGGGATGCCCACAGCAGACTTGAGATCAGTATATATGCACACAGCAACAGTGTGTAAGCAGGCTGAAACTGGCCAAATTACTTTAAATAACTGTGCAGCTTACAGTAAATGCAGAGGCTAATGGTATGTTACAGAATGGGATGCCCACAGCAGACTTGAGATCAGTATATATGCACACAGCAACAGTGTGTAAGCAGGCTGAAACAGGCCAAATTACTTTAAATAACTGTGCAGCTTACAGTAAATGCAGAGGCTAATGGTATGTTACAGAATGGGATGCCCACAGCAGACTTGAGATCAGTATATATGCACACAGCAACAGTGTGTAAGCAGGCTGAAACAGGCCAAATTACTTTAAATAACTGTGCAGCTTACAGTAAATGCAGAGGCTAATGGTATGTTACAGAATGGGATGCCCACAGCAGACTTAAGATCAGTATATATGCACACAGCAACAGTGTGTAAGCAGGCTGAAACAGGCCAAATTACTTTAAATAACTGTGCAGCTTACAGTAAATGCAGAGGCTAATGGGATGTTACAGAATGGGATGCCCACAGCAGACTTGAGATCAGTATATATGCACACAGCAACAGTGTGTAAGCAGGCTGAAACAGGCCAAATTACTTTAAATAACTGTGCAGCTTACAGTAAATGCAGAGGCTAATGGTATGTTACAGAATGGGATGCCCACAGCAGACTTGAGATCAGTATATATGCACACAGCAACAGTGTGTAAGCAGGCTGAAACAGCTCAAATTACTTTAAATAAATGTGCAGCTTACAGTGAATGCAGAGGCTAATGGTATGTTACAGAATGGGATGCCCCAAAGCTGACTTGAGATCAGTATATATGCACACAGCAACAGTGTGTAAGCAGGCTGAAACAGCCCAAATTACTTTAAATAACTGTGCAGCTTACAGTGAATGCAGAGGCTAATGGTATGTTACAGAATGGGATGCCCCAAAGCTGACTTCAGATCAGTATATATGCACACAGCAACAGTGTGTAAGCAGGCTCATACAGCCCAAATTACTTCAAATAACTGTGCAGATTACAGTAAATGCAGAGGCTAATGGTATGTTACAGAATGGGATGCCCACAGCAGACTTGAGATCAGTATATATGCACAGCAACAGTGTCTTAGCAGGCTAAAACAGTCCAAATTACTTTAAATAACTGTGCAGCTTAGAGGAGATACAGAGGCTAATGAGATTTTACAAAATGGTAATGTTCCCACAGCAGACTTGAGATCAGTTCAGTATATATGCACACAGTAAAAGTGTATAAGCAGCCTGAAAACGCTAACAAAGCCAGTATGCCAGCCAGTAACACTCAGGCTAGATGAAAAAAAAAAAAAAATCTCCCTGTGACTGCCTCCGATTTTTCCTAACTTTCCCTGCTTCTGGCTGACTTCCTGCCTGTCTCCTGCCTGTCTCCTGCCTGTCCCTGTCTCTCTAACTGTCTCTCCCTGACTACAGCAGCGTCCTGTCTCTCACAAATGCAATAGAGAAATGAGGAAAAGCAAGATGTCCGCCGCCTTAAATAGCGCTGTGACGTCACCGGGCTTGCTGGCTGCTGATAGGCTGCATGTGACTGCCCCAGCATGCACTGGTGCGGGGTAGATGTCTGGACATGTCCCGTCCGCCATCTTAGAATGCCTGTAATGTAAATGAATGGATGTTAAAGGAAAACTTCGAGCGATCGAAGCACGGGGAAATTCGGATTCGATCCGAATCGAATTTTTCATGAAATTCGGATCGAATCTGGGTTCGTACGGATCGATTCGCTCATCCCTAGTCATTATGCGCGCCGCATCTCTCTTCTGCAGCTTGGGCGGAGGGATGTGCCGCACATATGACAGGCAATCCATGTGCGGATCTCCACAATGTGGTCACAGAAAGCAAATCTAAAACTATGTCTATCCAAACTTTGTTTTACTTAAGGGTTAATCCCTAATAAACTTTATCATTATATATTCCATCTTCAGATTAGACATCTTACTACCAGTTATTTTTTAAAGTGTCCTTATTTCTAAGTAAACTTTTATACAATATCAACTTTCTACACATAAAGTATGTTCCCATGATAAAGTATATTCCCATGATAAAATACCTAATTATAAAGTTAAGTGAACTAAAAGTGATGATACAAGACAGAATTGTGTTAGTTTTCTATTGGCTTGACAAAAAAAAATTAATGAGAAACTATAAGAAGCATCAAGGAAGATAGACTTGTCTTCAGTAAGCACAACATACGGCTGAGCATGGAAAAGATTCTCCTGGTGCCTGCATGTGACAGGATCTTCCCTTTCCTCTGCTAGGGTATTGTATATTGCAGTTCTGAAGGTATGCCCAGATTTGATAGATTATCCATTGTGTTTATTATTTCATAGCTGTGGTCTCGATTCAGTAAGAGCTGAAAAAAATTCACTACTTTTCTTAGGAGTAAAAAAGTGCCATTGACTTTCATTTTCTTAGTAAAGAAACCTTTTGCACAATGTGCAGAACTCCCAATTATCATCAACCTGAGGGAAAACAAATGTGCCAATCCCTGGACCCAAAGATACACTGTATCAATATAAACAACAACGGTCCCAGTAAGCCGCAAAATGGGATGCCCCGGGAGGCACCAAATGTTCCTCAATAATCAATCCTCCAAAATCAGATCAATACAACCATTTTTAACTCATTAGTATGTAAAAAAGACTACAAACATATACATAAACTCAGTACAATCATCTTAAAAAACATTTATACACAAACCCGGCCACAGCAAGGAACCCTCATAACAATTTTCAAAGTTCATACCATATATACATTATCAAATAATTTTATTGCTACCAATAAATATCCTGTGTCTAATCTGAAGTGCTAGTGCAAAAAAGTGCAGTAATGCAGAGCAAAGTTATAAATATTACATGTGCAAAACGTATCTACTTAATATCAAATGAACATGCCAAAACCATCTGGGACAAACACCCCTATATTGCAAAATCACCCCAGCTGGGCCAGGTACAAAATCTCACCACCCACGCATTTCGTAGTGCAAAGTCCACTTTCTCAAGGTGCTAAAACCATTTTCTTCCTATCTGGTAAAAAATATCATGCTTCTTTCTTATAAATATGTTTTTACTACAGTACCATGGGAATTTATTTTAACTGTTACTGAATCGAGGCCCATGTGTTAAACACTTCCTGGCTTCTGTTTTAATAACAATGGCCTTGATTCAAAAGGGGTTTATTTTAGAAACTGTAAGTGCCACATAGTGCCAGATGTGTGCCAGGTCCCAGTGCAAAAAGGTAGTAATCAAGTAAAAAATCCAGAGCGCTGTGATAGCGCCAGGTAGTGTCCCATCTATCAGCAGCAGCACCGAAGGGATGAGTGCTGGTGCTGCATTCCCTACAGTGACAGATAACACCAGATGCTCACCCTGCATCTTGTGGCTTTATCCTATACCTAGTGGGCTGTATTGGTTATAATTTTTTTTGCCTTTTTTTCCCTTTGTTTGGGGGGCTGGTGCATGTGCCATGGGATCCCTGGGCTGTTTGGAAATGTTTTTGGTTGCATTTTATCCACTGTTGCGTTGCAAACTTGTGATTTGGGCCATGCAAGACATGTGTCCTGTCTTTCAAGTCTCCCCAACGCAATTCCTGGTGTTTTTATAATCCCAATGTGCTGCTATCACCACTAAAATTAAACATTGGGGATTGCAACAGGCACTGCGTGCCTGGAATCCTGTTTTTAGGGCGCCCCTGTGAGCGCTCTGTATTTCTGTGGCGCTAGGGGACACGTATAAATATAAATCTATTAAAAAGGAAAGACAATGAACAGAGGTGGTGAAGCATCAAATTATCTGCCACATGCTATCAGCCAATAATAGCTCTCAGCTCAAATTTCATACATTCATGCAGTCCTTAACACTATGCTGAGTGTGGAAATACTACTGATATGTCAAGCATTATCTTTAAACTTTTTGTTTTAAACAAACAGCGACAAATAGTGTTGTCTTGAAATCTTTGTATTTTTTGTTCTAAGATGACTTAACAGTTATACTTGTCAAGTTAAAATAAAAGTCTATTCAGAGGTGCTGAGGCAGCAAAAGAAAAAACTCCTTACCTCGCCCAGGATCCAGTTCTGTCACAAGGGCATGGGCAGCAGCCACAAAGAAAGATGGTGCTGAATCCCCAGCAAGGTTAGCCATTTTTTATTTTTTAACCACCCTGTTCTGTCGCAGCATCAGGGAAGGAGGGGGAAATTAAGAGCCTAATTTATGAAGTGTCAACGCCACTCAGTGTGTAATTTAGGAAACCAAAATAAGCCTGCAGTGAGTCGGCCGACAGCTAGCATCTATAACACTAGCACCCAAGAGGTTGTGGGAGCTCTAGCTGAAGCAGCGCTAGGTTATATTGGCGCTCTAGTTCAAGATCCCATAGAGCACAATAGGCAGGACTGTATTGAAGTGTTTTATGCTTGGAATTAATATTACACACATTTTTCAAGGCCTATCTGTTAAACATGCTTATAATTAATATTACACACATTTTTTTTGACTTGTCAATAATTTAACCCTTTAGTGCCAACAAACAGTCTCACATCCCCTGTTTCCCCGAAAATAAGATCTACCTCAAAAATCCCCTAAAAGCCCTAGTGATTTATTTCAGCATTTTTCGCTAAAGCATGAAATGTAAGCCCTACCCCGAAAATAAGACCTAGAGGCTGATTTATTAATAGCGCCAGGTAGCGACAGTTGAGCGACTGTAGCGGTATTTTCACAGCGCCCGCTAGTAGTCGCCGTGCTTGGCCATTGTTCGGATGTTGATAGCGACTCAGTCGGTGTGCAGTAATGTTGAATACAAGGTGATGAGTCGCTATTTGACAGGTTCCGCGCTCTATGGGAGCGCATGATAGCGAATGGCCATAGCGACCGGCTCCCACCATATTCATTAACAAATCACGCTCCAAAAATTCTTGCGCTGTGAAATGCATGTTTAAACCCCAGAGCGCTGGCGGCGATGGGTTAAAAGTAGTTTTTTAACCCCCAAACAACCATATTTTGGGAAACCAAAAAAAAACAAGTTTATAAAAACATTTTGGAATATGAATACATTAATATCAGACCTGTAATATCAATTCTGCACAATTTTTTTTTTTCTTACCTTAAAAAAAATATCTAACATGGCAGAAGTGGTAACAGAAATTTTCACATTAAAAAAAAAAAAAATTATTAACAATAAATTATTAATATTTAAAGATTGTTCCATTGAAATGCATTGGAGAGCGCCAGGTAGCGAGAGGTCATACCTGGCGCTGTTCAAGGTCGGACGCTGGCGCTGTGGGCTGAGGCTGGAATAATGATGAATGAGTCGCTATCTGGCGCTATCTCAGTCGCTAAGCAGGATCGGCTTGATAAATGTGTGATTGTGGTGGGGAGCCGGCGTTCTCGTGGCGGTGACCGTCATTACCGTTCGCTCACCAGTCGCTACCTGGCGCTAAGCCTTGTTAAATAAGGGCCCTAGTTACAATTCATAATCCAGCTGCCAGGCTTTAGCAGAGGGACAGAAGTGGCTGTAAAGGACAGTAAGTGCGCTGATTAGGGCTCCCCAAAGAGACGCCCCAAATAAGCCCCAAGAGAGAATTAGCTGCACACCCAAAACAGTGTCATAAAAAAATTATACATAATCAATTTATTGAAGGTTCAAAGACTTATCAAAACATACAGTAACAGACAAGTTTAAAAAACATACAAGACAAGCTGCGGGGTTCCCAAAAAAATGGCTCTAATGAACATTAATAGGAATCAAAAATTGTATATCAATAATTCAGATGGACAGCAGGCAAGATAATAATAAAAAAAAAAAAAATATATATATATATATATATATATATATATATATATATATTATTTTTTATATCTTTTTATATAAGTATTTTGTGTGATGATAATACTTAAATGAACAAATAGTCTATATAAAGTGCAAATGCCAAAAAAGTGCAAAATAATCAACTATGGGGGTTATTTAAGAAGGGATAGCGCCAGGTAGTGGCAGGGCAGGCAGGCAGGCAGCGTCTGGAGAACGCTGGGTGCTGTACGCAGAACCACATTTATAAAAGCGTATCTGGTGAGCGCCATGTAGCGTCACATGTATTAATCCAGGCAGCTCAGCTTATAGCACTGGCGCTCTAGGCTCAGGAGCGCCATGTAGTACCTGTGGCTCTGTAGCGCTCTCCCATACATTTCAATTGGGCTTCATTAGTTGTGTATAAATAGCGTGTTTGCCAATGTTAATTTTTTTTTTTTTTTGCTCAAATCATTGTGTGACTTCTCCTGGCTGCAAACGAACACTTTTATACATTTTTTGGACTTTTTATATTTTTATGCAGAATTGTATTTACAGGTTTGGCACTAACGTGTAATTATCACAGTGTTAAAACAATATCATTCCATGTGTTTTCACTTTGTTACTGGTGGATATGTGTTAAAAAACAGACTTTAATCACACAGCATCAGGCGCTCTATGCTATAGCAGTTTTTTGTTAAATATGGTGTGGGACACATAGTGCCGAACTGAGCTGGCACTACCTGTCGTTCGCTGCAGAGCTGTACTGTTGTTAAAGCACCCAACACACATCACATTCATGAATGCCGTCCAGGTTACTACAGCGACTGAGGTGCTCTAAAACAGCGCCCGATACACGCTTACAGCGTCTACTAAAAGTCGCTCTAAGCACCGCTATGCAGGCGCTCATATGGCAATATGTAGCGCTAGTAGTGAATCAGCCTCCACTTGTGCAAATCTGATAAGACTACTCAGAATACTACACAATATAATAAAGTTCTATATAGATAAAAATAACTTCTCCTTAAATGGACCAATGTGCAAATTACAATAAACCTAAAGTGCGAGCAGTGCCAAGTACAAAAGTGGGTGATTCAATAAAACAACCTGCTATTCCATATCAAATTTAGAAGCAAGGAAAATGTACTCTACCATAATAACATGAGCCCGGGGTCCCCCTACAGTGGCAAGCTACCGACGCGTTGCGTGGCTGGACACCACTCCGCTGCGTAAAGGACGGTGAGGACACATTAAGGCTGTAAAGTAGGGTGAGGACAAATCACGGCAGTAAAGGAGGGTGAGGACACATCAAGTCACATAGGTAAGCTTGTCTGTTGGGATTAAAATATCTGATCTTGCTGGCTCTTCCCCAGCCTGCCATCATGCTGGGTGCATGGCTGAATTCCCCCTTCTGCCAGCCAGCTCTGTACACATACGCTAATGGAGCTGCTGTACTACTACCTCCATCATGGCAGGGGGGACAGAAGAGCCCAGGTGCCGTGAAGTCTATGCTTGTAGCTTCCAGGGCCAGAAGCCACTGATTCTGGGCTCTGAGCTCTATTCTAAAAGTAGCCAAAGCTGGTTATGCTGTGAAGGGGGGCCCTGCATTATTTTAAATTTTTAAAGGGGTTTTAACACTTAAAAATAAAAAAAAGCCAGCCCCCCTCATTTTTTTAATTAACCCCTGTCACCCAGCAGGTATAAAAGGCTCCCATCAGGAGAGTAGAAGCCAGAGTGATCAGCATGGGACATAGTGCCTGGGATGGATAAGAGGCAAATATTGAAAAAATAAATAAATAAAATATTTGTTTTACTTGCTTGTGTGTGTTTTTTTTATATTCAACCCTGTTATACTGTTTGCGTATTGATGTTTTAGGAAAATGTGTTTTTTTATCCTGCTTTTGTATACATTTTTCAGGGAAACCCTGTGCAACCAAATCATTTTTTGAGGGGTTACTCCCAGAAACATAAGCCCATTACAACAAAATGGGTACACCTACAAAGTTTAAGACGTGTACTTTTAGGGTATTTCAAATGTGAAGGGTTGAAAAAGTGCAAGGTGTACACTTTGTTTGCAGAGCTGAAATGTTCAAGTAAAATTACAAATAGATGTTTGTAGTCAAAAAAATAAAAATCACTATACTCACCTTGGGTTCCATGCAGGCCATCACTGCTGGTCTGAGGTTGCATCTCTTACCTGATTGCTGGATCCGTCTCCTGTGCTGCTCATCGGATTGCTCATCTATTTCTGTGTCCTCCGATGGGAAGACTCCCCCCGCTATCAGTCACTGTAAGCTGGCGCGTCCCCACCGTTCACTGCAATAAAAAGGGGCATGTGAAGACTTAACAAACAACTAACAAGGGAACCAATAAATGCTGGAGAGGTAATGTGGAACTGATTATTGTAATTACAGCACTGCTTACACTCGGGATATATGAAGGCAAGGAAACATGACTGAAAGCCTTGAACAAAAGTCCAAAGCAAAAAAGCTGCAAATTCTGATCAGCATAATCAGCAAAACTTGCTAAATCTCAGATTAGAATTAAATATAAATATATATATATATATATATATATATATAGAGAGAGAGAGAGAGAGAGAGAGAGAGAGAGAGAGAGAAATACAACAAAATTATTCTGCCGTGTAACATATTGTATGTATCAAGTGATTTACCTGACTGACTAATTATACTGATATCTAGTGTGGTAAAGTGTGTGGAGAAGTCCTGGATGGAGTATATTTTTCCCCTACAGTGCTGTATAGAGCACGATCCATGCCAGGATTTCAGAACCCTGGTCACATTCCCCACTCCTAGGTTTCTTCTGATCTCAGGCCTTGCACACCTGGTTAGATTGATTTCAGGAAGGAGCCTGAATAAAAGGCTCCCACTGAGCCAGTAATTTGTCTTTTGACCAGCCTGATGGAGGGAGCTCAGGCTGAACTGTATGTTGTGTGAATAACAATACTGGACTATTAAGTCAGAGGACTTGGCTTCTGCGCCCCACTCTTGGACCATTGGGGGTGAGAAGCGGCGGGCTGGTTTGCCCTGCAATTTGGATTGGACTTTCCTTTGACCCACAGCTTGCTGGAATCCCCAGCCCTGGATTTACCTTTATTTGTGTCACGGACCGGGTGCAGCGGACTCGGGTGTGGATCCGCTTTAACTGTGGAACCGATGGCGGGTACCGTGTCAGGGGAGCGGAGTCTAAGAGGCCACCGGTATTCACCAGAGCCCACCGCAAGGCAGGTTGGTCTTGTGCGGCGAGTGACCCCCAGGTCGCTACCCCCTAACAGCGGCCCAGTCCCACAGTCAGCCGAGGTTCAGTGAGGTACACAAGTGGCAGGCAAAAGGCGTAGTAAGTACAGGCAGAGATCGGGGCTGGCAGCACAGGTTCGCAGTAAAGGTGAGTAGCCGAGGTCGGGGCAGGCAGCAAAGGTTCAGAGTCGGGAACAGGCAGAGGTCGGTACACGGGTGAGCAATCCAAGAATGTCTGACTTTCAACAAGCATGGAGAGACCAAGATCCGGCACTGAAGGAAGGAAGTGCCTGTTTAAATAGGGGAAGATGATGCAGGATTGGATGACATAAACACCAATCAGTGCTGTAAAGGCCCTTTAAATCTCAGGGATCCTGTGCGCTCGCCCTCTAGTGGACGGAGACTTGTGCGCATGCAAGGAGGAAGCACTGGGGGAAGGGCGGCAGCTGGAAGCAGCCCCGAGGGAAGATGGATGACGGCTGCATGCAGCCATGGAGGTAGGTGAAATGCTGTGAGACGGGCGTGCAGCGCTCGCCCTAACAGTACCCCCCCCCTTGGGCCTCCCCTTCTTCTTGGGACCAAGAAAATCTGAGATGAGACTACGGTCTAGAATATTCTCTTCGGGCTCCCAAGATCTTTCTTCAGGTCCACAGCCTTCCCAGTCGACCAAGAAATATCTTTTTCCTCCGGAGAGCTTAGAAGCCAGAATCTCCTTCACTGAAAAGGTATCCTCGGTGCCCGAGATTGGGGCAGGCACCAAAGTTTTAGGAGAGAATCGATTGACAATAACTGGCTTCAACAGAGAGACGTGAAAAGAATTGGGAATTCGCAGTGAAGTCGGTAGGTGAAGCTTATAGCAAACTGGATTGATCTGTTGTTTGATCTTGTATGGCCCCAAGTAACGGGGGCCCAATTTGTAGCTAGGAATTTTGAAGCGGATGTATTTTGCCGACAGCCACACCTTATCTCCTGGAGAATAAACAGGCGGAGCTCTTCTCCTTTTATCAGCGCTAACCTTCATGCGGGCGGAAGCTTGACAAAGGGAACGCTGTGTTTCTTGCCAGATGGTGGAGAAATCCTGTGTGAGATTGTCCACGGCGGGCACTCCGGAGGACGTGGATAAAGGCAAAGGCGGAAGGAGTTGACGGCCGTACACCACCAAAAACGGGGACTTCCTTGTTTACTCAGAATCCTTAAAATTATACGAGAATTCCGCCCAAGGCAACAGATCGACCCAATTGTCTTGACGCGCTGAAACAAAATGGCGAAGATAATGCCCGAGAATCTGGTTGACTCTTTCCACCTGGCCGTTAGACTGGGGATGATAAGCGGAGGAAAAGTCCAGTTTAATTTTCATTTGTTTACAAAGAGCTCTCCAGAACTTGGACACAAACTGCACACCTCTGTCAGACACAATATGTGTAGGTAGACCATGAAGTCGAAAGATATGCTTCAGGAAGTATTTTGCCAACAGAGGAGCTGACGGGAGACCGGGCAAAGGAACAAAATGCGCCATCTTAGAAAACCTATCCACTACCACCCAAATTACAGTATTGCTATGCGAAGAAGGGAGGTCGGTAATAAAGTCCATAGCAATGTGTGTCCATGGGGTATCTGGAATAGGAAGTGGGTGGAGTAGGCCAGCAGGTCTTTGGCGAGGGGTTTTGTCGCGAGCGCAGGTGGTACAGGCCTGAACGAATTCGGTCACATCCTTTTCAAAAGAAGGCCACCAATAATATCGAGAAATGATAGAACAAGACTTCCTGATACCGGCATGGCCGGCTACATGGGAAGAATGCCCCCATTCTAATATTTTGCGACGTTGGCGGGCTGGCACAAAGGTCTTTCCCGGCGGTGCTTGTACAAGAGTAGCGGGGGCAGAGTGGACAAGGCGTTCAGGCGGGATGATATGTTGTGGAGTGGATTCAACACCAGAGATGTCAGAGGAGCGAGAAAGGGTGTCTGCCCTGATGTTCTTAGCGGCTGGCCGGAAGTAGATTTGAAAATCAAATCGAGCGAAAAACAACGACCAACGAGCTTGTCGTGGATTCAATCGCTGGGCAGTTTCTAAATAAGATAGATTTTTGTGATCAGTATAGATGGATACTTGATGGGCAGAACCTTCTAAGAGGTGTCTCCACTCCTCCAACGCCAACTTGATGGCGAGTAACTCCCGATCTCCGATGGAGTAATTCCTCTCCGCTGGCGAAAAGGTCTTCGAAAAGAACCCGCAGGTGAGAATCCTGCCAGTAGACGATTTTTGAGTGAGCACCGCTCCGGCTCCAATGGAGGAGGCATCTACTTCTAGGGCGAAAGGCCGAGATGGATCTGGCCTAGACAACACTGGTGCAGAGGAGAAGGCCTTTTTTAGAGCAATGAAGGCCTCTTCAGCCTGAGGAGGCCAAGACTTCGAATTGGCGCTCTTCTTTGTGAGGGTCACAATAGGCGCCACTACAGTGGAAAAGTGAGGAATAAACTGGCGATAGTAATTGGCGAAGCCCAGAAAACGTTGAATAGCTCGCAGGCCAATAGGACGGGGCCAATCCAGAACTGCTTTCAACTTGCTGGGGTCCATTTGAAGGCCACGAGCTGAGACAATATATCCAAGAAAGGGTAAGGTGGTTTGATCAAATAGACACTTCTCCAACTTGGTGTAAAGATGGTGTTGACGGAGACGAGACAGGACTGGCCGGACATGACGGTGATGTTCTTCTAGATTAGATGAAAAGATGAGTATATCATCCAAATATACAACAACACAGGAGTAAAGCAAGTCCCGAAAAATGTCATTTACGTATTCCTGGAATACAGCGGGTGCATTGCAGAGACCAAAGGGCATCACTAAATATTCGAAGTGGCCATCGCGGGTATTGAAGGCGGTCTTCCATTCATCGCCCTCGCGTATACGTATCAAATTATAGGCTCCCCTCAGGTCAAGCTTGGTGAAGACCCTGGCCCCACGCAGTCGGTCAAATAATTCGGCAATCAAGGGCAAAGGGTATCGATTTTTAATGGTAATCTTATTGAGGCCGCGGTAATCAATACAAGGGCGAAGAGAGCCATCTTTTTTCGCCACAAAGAAGAACCCCACGCCTGCCGGAGAGGAAGACTTCCGTATGAACCCTTTATGAAGATTTTCTCGAATATACTCCGACATGGCTTGAGTCTCAGGAGCCGAGAGAGGGTAAATTCGGCCACGAGGAGGAGTGGTACCCGGTAGGAGGTCTATAGGGCAATCGTAGGGGCGATGAGGCGGAAGTACCTCCGCTTGTTTCTTGCAGAATACATCAGCATAGGTCTGGTAGATCTCAGGCAAGCCAGGTAATGGTGCTGAAGCAGGAATAGGTCGAACAGGAACAGACTTCAAGCACTTCTTAAAGCACGCTGCACCCCAAGTCTTGATATCACCGGTGGTCCAGTCAAGCGTGGGATCATGACGTTGGAGCCAAGGAAGGCCTAGAAGAATCTGAGAGGTGCAATTAGGGAGGACGTAGAACTCAACATTCTCTTGATGGAAGAGTCCAATTTTTAATTGGAGGGGAACGGTGCGATAGCGCACAGTACAGTCCAGCCTATCACCATTGACTGAGGCGATAAATAAGGGTGTAGCAAGGCGATTCACAGGGATATTATGTTTATTGATCAAGGCAGCCTCTATAAAGTTCCCTGCAGAACCAGAGTCCAAAAAGGCGCTTAAATTCAGGGATGTGGAAGGTGAGATGGAAAGTTGAACAGGAACAGTGAGCCGTGGAGAGGAGGCACATACACCCAGGGACGCCTC
Organism: Gastrophryne carolinensis; assembly: GCA_027917425.1. NCBI lineage: Eukaryota > Metazoa > Chordata > Amphibia > Anura > Microhylidae > Gastrophryne > Gastrophryne carolinensis. The sequence continues at coordinate 432,430,316 of CM051234.1, read as the reverse complement.
TCCCACCGCCACTAGGTGCGCCCGTTTCCCTGACGTGGAGGGCGAATAGGACAGTCCTTCAAAAAATGCTCAGAACCACCGCAGTACAGACAAAGGTTCTCGTTCCTTCTGCGAGTTCTCTCCAATTGGGTCAAACGGAATCGATCGACCTGCATGGCCTCCTCACTGGGAGGTACATGTGCAGACAAAGGGTTTTGAAGTACTGGAGCCAAACGGGATGCCCTCCTAGGGCGCTGAGAGTCTCTTTCTTGGCGGAATTCTTCACGCCTCTCAGCAAAGCGCACATCAATGCGTGTGGCCAGATGGATGAGTTCAGTGAGAGATGAAGGCAAGTCACGAGCCGCAAGAGCATCCTTAATTTTACTAGAAAGTCCTTTCTTGAAGCAGGCACACAAGGCCTCATTGTTCCAAGACAATTCGGAGGCTAGAGTGCGGAACCGAATGGCGTATTCACCAACGGACAACTCGCCCTGGACCAAGTTCAAAAGGGACGATTCAGCAGATGAAGCCCGGGCAGGTCCCTCAAAGACCTGGCGAAACTCTGAGACAAAGGTGTTAATACTGGAAGAGACAGGGTCATTGCGATCCCACAAGGGAGTGGCCCAGGCCAAAGCCTTTCCAGAAAGCAAACTGATGACAAAGGCCACCTTAGCTCGTTCAGTGGGAAATTGATCCGCCAACAACTCCAAGTGCAGGGAACATTGGGCAAGGAACCCTCGGCATAACTTGGCATCCCCATCATATTTAGCCGGCAAGGAGAGACGGATTCTGGCAGAAGATGTTACCGGGGGCTGTGGCGGTAATGCTGGAGCCGGTGATGGAACTTGCTGTTGCTGAATCGTTAAAAATTGCTGCATCATGGCAGAGAGTTGATTAATCTGGCGGGACTGCATAGCTACTATAGCAGGCAATTCAGTGGCATCCGGCAGCGGTACCTCAGCGGGATCCATGGCCGGATCTTACTGTCACGGACCGGGTGCAGCGGACTCGGGTGTGGATCCGCTTTAACTGTGGAACCGATGGCGGGTACCGTGTCAGGGGAGCGGAGTCTAAGAGGCCACCGGTATTCACCAGAGCCCACCGCAAGGCAGGTTGGTCTTGTGCGGCGAGTGACCCCCAGGTCGCTACCCCCTAACAGCGGCCCAGTCCCACAGTCAGCCGAGGTTCAGTGAGGTACACAAGTGGCAGGCAAAAGGCGTAGTAAGTACAGGCAGAGATCGGGGCTGGCAGCACAGGTTCGCAGTAAAGGTGAGTAGCCGAGGTCGGGGCAGGCAGCAAAGGTTCAGAGTCGGGAACAGGCAGAGGTCGGTACACGGGTGAGCAATCCAAGAATGTCTGACTTTCAACAAGCATGGAGAGACCAAGATCCGGCACTGAAGGAAGGAAGTGCCTGTTTAAATAGGGGAAGATGATGCAGGATTGGATGACATAAACACCAATCAGTGCTGTAAAGGCCCTTTAAATCTCAGGGATCCTGTGCGCTCGCCCTCTAGTGGACGGAGACTTGTGCGCATGCAAGGAGGAAGCACTGGGGGAAGGGCGGCAGCTGGAAGCAGCCCCGAGGGAAGATGGATGACGGCTGCATGCAGCCATGGAGGTAGGTGAAATGCTGTGAGACGGGCGTGCAGCGCTCGCCCTAACAATTTGATGATGTAACCATTTGTTTTGATTTTCTGCATTGACGCTGCAACCTATGAATGGAGAAGTATTATTTCATTTGAATACTTTCATTTTTCTGCAATAAACCTGCTTTGCCGAGAGAAAACTGTTGTCTGTGTCACTACCGTTCACCCCCAATATCCCACAGTTGGTGGAGGATGCGGGCATGGTGACTGTTGCTAGGGGCAATGGAGTGACAACACGCTGCATTTAATAGTTAATGTACTGGGTGAAGGCCGTCACCAAGATGTCTCACATGGAGGAGGTGATAAAACACCTAATACAAGCTGACCTCCAGCACTAGCTGACCGTGGCTATCCAGCAGGAGACAAATCGCCTGTTGATTGAACAGATGGCCGCACTTAGAGACTGTTGGTGCCAAAGTTTCACATCCGGAGAGAAGCCCGGTTGAGACGGAGGGGGCGAGAAGAACCGTTCAGCGGGCTTTACAAAAGATGACCCCGGACGACGATGTCGAAGCCTACCTCACAGTGTTTCAGCGCGTGGCCGAGAGAGAACAGCTGCCAGTAGCGGAATGGGCCGACGTAATTGCGCCGTTCTTAACGGGTGAGCCACAAAAGGCATGTTTTGACTTAAGGGAGCAGGATGTACGGGACTATGCTAAACTTAAACAGGAGATCCTTGCTCGCCTGGGAGTCACGCCAGCGGTTTGGGCAAGGCGAATACATAACTGGACTTTTGCCGTTGATAAGCCTGCCCGGTCGGAGTTGTATGACCTAATACATCTCGTCCAAAAGTGGTTGGAGCCAGAGCGTTCAACCCTGCGCAGATTATCGAGAAAATCGTGGTGGACCGCTTCTTTCGGTCCCTGCCGCCAACGTTTTATTGCGACGGAGGACTACCTACGGGATGCCCCTACTACACCAGCAGCCTCCAAGACCCACAAACCTGTGACGACGACGGGTAAGCAGGTTCCCCTTGGAGGTGTATGGAAGGGTGGAAAAGGGCCCAGGACTGACCCTGACCCCCAGAGGCCCCCCAATCCTAGGGAGGATGCCCGGGCACGGAGACTTTGGGGTCCCCAGTGTTGGAGGTGCCGCGAGTGTGGGAGTTGTGGGAAAGGGGAAACGTTTCTTCCAGTAGCGAAGTATCTCCGGCAGAACCGGTGATCCTCCCTGTTGAGCCGGCTGAACTATCTAGTAGAGACAATAGGCCCCATGAGGTACCTAGTGAATAAATGGGAATATCTAAATTATGCAGTAATGACCAGTTTGATGGAAGGGTGGAAAAGGGCCCAGGACTGACCCTGATCCCCAGAGGCCCCCCAATCCTAGGGAGGATGCCTGGGCATGGAGACTTCGGGTTCCCCAGTGTTGGAGGTGCCGCAAGTGGGGGCACATAGCCGTGGATTGCCCCCTTGGCCCTGAACCTATGGAGTGTGGCGCCCGCCGAAGATCCCTGTTTGCGGAACCAGCATGTACTGCGGTTTCGCGGTTAGAGACCGAGCCCCATATTGTGTTGATGAGAGTGAATGGGTGCTCAGTGAAGGCGCTGTTGGACTCAGGTAGCCTGGTAACCTTGGTCCGGGCCAACCTTGTGGGTGGAGGTTATATACCAAATAAAAATGTGAGCGTGCTTTGCATCCACGGGGATATCGTGGCTTACCCTGTAGCCGTGGGTAAGTTTGAGACCCCCGCTGGAACACTAAAATATGAAGCAGGCGTAGTAGAACGCCTTATGTACCAAGTGATCGTTGGCCGGGATTTTCCCTTGTTCTGGGAGTTGTGGGAAAGGGGAAATGTTTCTTCCAGTAGCGAAGTATCTCCGGCAGAACCGGTGACCCTCCCTGTTGAGCTGGCTGAACTATCTAGTAGAGACAATAGGCCCCATGAGGTACCTAGTGAAGAAATGGGAATATCTGAATTATGCAGTAATGACCAGTTTCCCCTACAGTTGTTAGCAGGCGGGGATGATGAGGATTCCCTGCCTGATCAGCGGGTCTTAGACCTAGAGGTGGCTCAGGGTAATTTTGGGTCTGAGCAATTAAGAGACCCCACTCTGGAGACTGCAAGAGGTAATGTCACAGTGTTGAACGGAGTGCCTCAGGAACCAGAAGCTGACCAGAAATTTCCACACTTCGCCATGAGTGGGGATCTGTTATATCGGGTCTCCAGAATTAACAATGAAGTTGTGGAACAGCTTCTGGTACCTAAGCCATATCGTCGCATGGTGCTGGAGATCGCCCATTATCATGTGCTTGGAGGGCATTTGGGGATTAATAAGACCCAGGAAAGAGTTCTCCAGAGGTTTTACTGGCCTGGGGTGTATGAGGAAATAAAAAGATACTGCGAGTCCTGCCCTACGTGCCAGTTAAGTGCCCCAACGTCACATTTCCGGAGCCCCTTGGTACCACTTCCCATTATCGAGGTTCCCTTTAAGAGAATTGCCATGGATTTGGTGGGGCCTATTGTGAAGTCAGCCCGAGGACACCAATATATATTAGTGGTACTAGATTATGCTATCCGCTACCCGGAAGCAGTACCGCTAAGAAATATGGCATCCAAAAATTTTGCTAAGGAGCTGTTTCTTATGTTTTCTCATGTAGGAATACCAAAGGAAATTCTAACCGATCAGGGCATGCCCTTCATGTCAAAGGTCATGAAGGAACTGTGCAAGCTGTTTAAGATTGCCCATCTCCGCACCTCAGTGTACCATCCTCAAACAGACGGCTTGGTAGAGAGATTTAATAAAACCCTTAAGCACATGCTGAAGAAAGTTGTAGAACGGGATGGGACTGTTTGTTGCCGTATCTCATGTTTTCCATACGGGAGGTTCCCCAGGTGTCTACAGGGTTTTCACCGTTTGAATTGGTGTATGGTAGGCATCCCTGGGGTTTGCTAGATATCGCCAAGGAAACCTGGGAGACTGAGGCCACCCCATACAAGAGTATAATTGAGCATGTAGCCCAGATGCAGGACCGTATAGAAAATGTAATGCCGATAATAAAGGAGCATATGCAAAGGGCTCAGGCGGCCCAGAGCAGGATATATAATAGATCGGCCAGGGTGAGGGCCTTTAATCCTGGGGATCAGGTCCTGGTATTAGTGCCCACAGTTGAAAGTAAATTTCTGGCAAAGTGGCAGGGTCCCTATGAGGTTGTAGAGAAGGTGATTGAGGTGAACTACAAGGTTCACCAACCAGGTAGAAGGAAGCCCTACCAGATTTACCATGTGAACCTGATTAAGTCGTGGAAAGATCGTGAAGCTTTGGTAGTTGCCCCGGCTAGAGTTAAAGAGGCGGTGCAGACCATTCCCCCAGTCAAGATAGGGGAGTCTTTGTCAGGTCATCAAACGCAGGAGGTTAGGGAATTTCTGCAAGGAAATTGAGACAAGTTTTCTGACCTGCCGGGACGAACGCATTTGATAAAGCATCAGATTAAAATTGAACCCTACACTAAGGTAAACCTAAAGCCGTACAGGATTCCTGAAGCACAGAGAGAGGCGATCTCCTCTGAAATAAAACGCATGTTAGAGTTGGGCATCATTGAGGAGTCTGCTAGTGCTTGGTCCAGTCCCATTGTCTTAATACCAAAGCCTAATGGGACCTGGAGATTCTGTAATGACTTCAGAAAGCTCAATGAGGTCTCAAAGTTTGATTCGTATCCCATGCCCCGGGTAGATGAGTTGATTGAAAAGCTTGGGAGGGCAAGATACATTACAACCCTGGATCTCACAAAAGGGTATTGGCAGATACCTTTGGCTGAGGATGCTAAAGAAAAGACCGCGTTTGCCACCCCAGAAGGGCTGTTTCACTATCTGGTTATGCCGTTTGTGTTACATGGGGCCCCTGCTACCTTTCAGAGGCTGATGGACGTGATCTTGAGGCCACATTGGAATTATGCTGCTGCCTACCTAGACGATGTGGTCATCTTTTCGTCTGATTGCAAGAGTCACCTCTGCAAGGTACAGGCCGTCTTAGACTCTATCAGTAATGCTGGCTTAACCATAAACCCTGAGAAGTGTGCAGTGGGTCTGGAGGAGGCAAAATACCTGGGCTATGTCATTGGTAGAGGGTTGGTTAAGACCCGGATTAATAAGGTGGAGGCAATACAAAACTGGCCCAGACCCCTTACAAAAAACAAGTGACAGCCTTCCTAGGTATAACCGGCTACTACCGTCAGTTTGTGCCCAATTTTGCGTCAATGGCTACCCCGTTAACTGACTTAACAAAGGGGGGTAAGTCAGTAATGCTGGAATGGACCCCAGAGGCAGAAAAGACTTTTCAAAGCCTAAAATCTGCCCTGTGTAAACAGCCTGTTCTGGTGTCCCCAGATTTCAGCAAACAATTCTTGGTACAGACGGATGCGTCTGATTCAGGTTTGGGTGCAGTTCTGTCACAAGAGGTGAATGGGGAAGAGCACCCAGTATTGTACCTGAGCCGGAAGCAGACTCCGGCAGAGTTAAGTGGGCGTTAGAGGCCCTAAAATATTATTTGTTGGGTCGAGAATTTGTCCTAATGACAGATCATGCGCCGCTGACCTGGATGAAGCAAGGAGAGAAATGCAAGGGTCACCCGATGGTTTCTCTCCTTACAAAACTTTAAATTTAAAGTAGAACATAGACCGGGGAAGTTACAGGGGAATGCGGATGCTTTGTCCCGAGTCTATTGTATGACCAGTAAGGCTTGTCAGACCTCGGGTCTGAAGAAGGAGGGGGGATATGTGGTAAAGTGTGTGGAGAAGTCCTGGATGGAGTATATTTTTCCCCTACAGTGCTGTATAGAGCACGATCCATGCCAGGATTTCAGAACGCTGGTCACATTCCCCACTCCTAGGTTTCTTCTGATCTCAGGCCTTGCACACCTGGTTAGATTGATTTTAGGAAGGAGCCTGAATAAAAGGCTCTCACTGAGCCAGTCATTTGTCTTTTGACCAGCCTGATGGAGGGAGCTCAGGCTGAACTGCATGTTGTGTGAATAACAATACTGGACTATTAAGCCGGAGGACTTGGCTTCTGCGCCCCACTCTTGGACCATTGGGGGTGAGAAGCGGCTGGCTGGTTGGATTGGACTTTCCTTTGACCCACAGCTTGCTGGAATCCCCAGCCCTGGATTTACCTTTATTTGGTGATGTAACCATTTGTTTTGATTTTCTGCATTGACGCTGCAACCTATGAATGGAGAAGTATTATTTCATTTGAATACTTTCATTTTTCTGCAATAAACCTGCTTTGCCGAGAGAGAATTGTTGTCTGTGTCACTACCGTTCGCCCCCAATATCCCACACTAGGAATTACTGAACTTTAACCCACCTAGCAAAAAAAAAAGGAAGCGGTTAAAATTCTATTTCCTGTCTTTTGATATGCACGTTCCATTGTCATCTACCTCCTGTAATAATACTGGGCAACAGATTTATTACCCTAGCTGTGTGCAATCCTTTGTTCATGTGTCAACCCTGATTCTAACACTGCTTGGTCATCCATAGACAAGCCCACCCGTAGACACAAATAACTAACTAACTAACTAACTAACTAACTAACTAACTAACTCAAAAACGGTTTCTAGCTTTTTATGTAATGATAAGAATAGAGAGTGATTACAGAACTAGTTGACCTATATGGTTTATTATTCTTTGGATTTCTCTTCTTTAGTTAATTGAGTTGTCTCCAGCAGATACCCAAAAAGATGGAAAACCAGACGAATGTGAAGGAATTCATTATCCTGGGTTTCTCCAACATCAGAGAGTACCAGAATGTCTTGCTGGTGTTCTTCTTGCTCATGTACATTATAACAATTATTGTAAATATCTCCCTTCTTACCGTGATCCGATTTGCACATCAGCTACATAAACCCATGTACTTTTTTCTAGGTAATTTATCTTTTCTTGAATTAGGTTATATCTCTGTGACAGTGCCCAAAATTATAATAGACATACCAAGAAAAATAAAGAGCATCTCTTTTGCTGGATGTATCACTCAGCTCTTCTTCTTCACTTTTCTTGGTGCCACTGAAACAATTCTTCTGGCAGTGATGTCCTTTGATAGATATTTGGCAGTGTGCTTTCCACTACGCTACACCAGTATCATGAGTCATAAGGTCTGTTCCTGGTTCTCTGCTGCCTCATGGATATTTGGTTTCCTGACCACCTCTTTTCCAATTATTAGAATATCACAGTTGCATTTTTGTAGTGCCAATGTAATCAACCACTTTTTTTGTGAATCAGCCCCACTGCTAAAGCTGTCCTGTTCTAATGCTTACTTTAGAGAACTAACTGTAATTATTTGTGCATCTTCCGTTATCCTCAGTTCTGTTATTTTAACAATGATGTCTTATGGTTATATCCTGAGAACTATTTTAAAAATCACCTCTGCCAATGGCAAACAAAAAGCTGCTTCTACCTGTGCTTCCCACTTAGTGGTGGTAACTACTTTTTACACAACAATGTTTGCCATGTACATTAAGCCCACTGCAAGTGAAGGATCCCTGAACAAAGTTATGGCATTGTTCTATGCTGTCTTCACCCCTCTCGTCAATCCATTTATCTACAGCTTAAGAAACAAGGAAGTTAAGGAGGCCATTTTGAATCTCACAAAAAGAAAGTGGTTAAATAAAAATGTTTTACGGTAAAAAATTTATAGATGTGCCAACAAAACAAGTTAACAAAAAGTTACAGCAAAATAAACTTTTTGAAAATTATTTAAAATTAAGCTAATATTTTTTATAACAGTAAGTACATTTAAACACAAGTAAAAGACTAGGCAGGAAACAAAATGTAGTGTCTAGAGATGAGCGAACTTTTGAAAAATTCGATTCGACTGATTCGCCGAATTTTCCGACAAAAATCGTTTCGACCCGAATAAATTCGCGACGAATCGCTATTAAAAACGGCTATTTCTGAGCCTCCTAGAGCCTCAATAGGGTTGTAAACCATTCTGCCTTGCTGTAACACGCACAGGATGCGTGCTGGGTTAGTTAAATAATACTTTGAAGAAATATCACATGCAGATCAGAGGCATCGCTAATAGAATCGCAGAGTGGCACAATTGCAGAGAGTTGAAGTGGCATCACTATGAGGGGCAGAAGGAGCCCAAACATTGCTTTAAAGAGACACTGGAGTTGGCAGCAGCAGGAGCCCAAAAATTGGATGAATCACACCCTGGAGTTGGCAGGAGTTGACAGCAGCAGCAGCAGCAGGAGCCCAAATATTACTTTAAAGAGACCCTGGGGTTGGCCTCAGGAGCCCAAAAATTGGATGAATCACACCCTGGAGTTGGCAGCAGCAGCAGCAGGAGCCCAAATATACACTGGAGTTGGCTTCAGGAGCCCAAAAATTGGATGAATCACACCCTGGAGTTGGCAGGAGTTGACAGTAGCAGCAGCAGGAGCCCAAATATTACATTAAAGAGACCCTGGGGTTGGCTTCAGGAGCCCAAAAATTGGATGAATCACACCCTGGAGTTGGCAGGAGTTGACAGCAGCAGCAGGAGCCCAAACATTACTTAAAAGAGACACTGGGGTTGGCTTCAGGAGCCCAAAAATTGGATGAATCACACCCTGGAGTTGGCAGCAGCAGGAGCCCAAATATTACTTTAAAGAGACCCTGGGGTTGGCCTCAAGAGCCCAAAAATTGGATGAATCACACCCTGGAGTTGGCAGAAGTTGGCAGCAGCAGCAGCAGGAGCCCAAATATACACTGGAGTTGGCTTCAGGAGCCCAAAAATTGGATGAATCACACCCTGGAGTTGGCAGGAGTTGACAGCAGCAGCAGGAGCCCAAACATTACTTAAAAGAGACACTGGGGTTGGCTTCAGGAGCCCAAAAATTGGATGAATCACACCCTGGAGTTGGCAGGAGTTGACAGCAGCAGCAGCAGGAGCCCAAATATTACTTTAAAGAAACCCTGGGGTTGGCTTCAGGAGCCCAAAAATTGGATGAATCACACCCTGGAGTTGGCAGAAGTTGGCAGTAGCAGCAGCAGGAGCCCAAATATTACTTTAAAGAGACCCTGGGGTTGGCTTCAGGAGCCCAAAAATTGGATGAATCACACCCTGGAGTTGGCAGAAGTTGGCAGTAGCAGCAGCAGGAGCCCAAATATTACTTTAAAGAGACCCTGGGGTTGGCTTCAGGAGCCCAAATATTGGATGAATCACACCCTGGAGTTGCAAGCAGCAGCAGGAGCCCAAACATTACTTTAAAGAGACCCTGGGGTTGGCTTCAGGAGCCCAAAAATTGGATGAATCACACCCTGGAGTTGGCAGAAGTTGGCAGCAGCAGCAGCAGGAGCCCAAATATTACTTTAAAGAGACACTGGAGTTGGCTTCAGGAGCCCAAAAATTGGATGAATCACACCCTGGAGTTGGCAGCAGCAGCAGGAGCCCAAATATTACTTTAAAGAGACCCTGGGGTTGGCTTCAGGAGCCCAAAAATTGGATGAATCACACCCTGGAGTTGGCAGGAGTTGACAGCAGCAGCAGCAGGAGCCCAAATATTACTTTAAAGAGACCCTGGGGTTGGCTTCAGGAGCCCAAAAATTGGATGAATCACACCCTGGAGTTGGCAGAAGTTGGCAGTAGCAGCAGCAGGAGCCCAAATATTACTTTAAAGAGACCCTGGGGTTGGCTTCAGGAGCCCAAAAATTGGATGAATCACACCCTGGAGTTGGCAGAAGTTGGCAGTAGCAGCAGCAGGAGCCCAAATATTACTTTAAAGAGACCCTGGGGTTGGCTTCAGGAGCCCAAATATTGGATGAATCACACCCTGGAGTTGCAAGCAGCAGCAGGAGCCCAAATATTACTTTAAAGAGACCCTGGGGTTGGCCTCAGGAGCCCAAAAATTGGATGAATCACACCCTGGAGTTGGCAGCAGCAGCAGGAGCTCAAACATTACTTTAAACAGACCCTGGGGTTGGCCTCAGGAGCCCAAAAATTGGATGAATCACACCCTGGAGTTGGCAGCAGCAGCAGCAGGAGCCCAAACATTACTTTAAAGAGACCCTGGGGTTGGCTTCAGGAGACCAAAAATTGGATGAATCACACCCTGGAGTTGGCAGGAGTTGGCAGCAGCAGCAGCAGGAGCCCAAATATTACTTTAAAGAGACACTGGAGTTGGCTTCAGGAGCCCAAAAATTGGATGAATCACACCCTGGAGTTGGCAGCAGCAGGAGGAGCCCAAATATTACTTTAAAGAGACCCTGGGGTTGGCTTCAGGAGCCCAAAAATTGGATGAATCACACCCTGGAGTTGGCAGCAGCAGCAGGAGCCCAAACATTACTTTAAAGAGACCCTGGGGTTGGCTTCAGGAGCCCAAAAATTGGATGAATCACACCCTGGAGTTGGCAGAAGTTGGCAGCAGCAGCAGCAGGAGCCCAAATATTACTTTAAAGAGACACTGGAGTTGGCTTCAGGAGCCCAAAAATTGGATGAATCACACCCTGGAGTTGGCAGCAGCAGCAGGAGCCCAAATATTACTTTAAAGAGACCCTGGGGTTGGCTTCAGGAGCCCAAAAATTGGATGAATCACACCCTGGAGTTGGCAGCAGCAGCAGGAGCCCAAACATTACTTTAAAGAGACCCTGGGGTTGGCTTCAGGAGCCCAAAAATTGGATGAATCACACCCTGGAGTTGGCAGAAGTTGGCAGCAGCAGCAGCAGGAGCCCAAATATTACTTTAAAGAGACACTGGAGTTGGCTTCAGGAGCCCAAAAATTGGATGAATCACACCCTGGAGTTGGCAGCAGCAGCAGGAGCCCAAATATTACTTTAAAGAGACCCTGGGGTTGGCTTCAGGAGCCCAAAAATTGGATGAATCACACCCTGGAGTTGTCAGAAGTTGGCAGTAGCAGCAGCAGGAGCCCAAATATTACTTTAAAGAGACCCTGGGGTTGGCTTCAGGAGCCCAAATATTGGATGAATCACACCCTGGAGTTGGCAGGAGTTGACAGCAGCAGCAGCAGGAGCCCAAATATTACTTTAAAGAGACCCTGGGGTTGGCTTCAGGAGCCCAAAAATTGGATGAATCACACCCTGGAGTTGGCAGCAGCAGCAGCAGGAGCCCAAACATTACTTTAAAGAGACCCTGGGGTTGGCTTCAGGAGCCCAAAAATTGGATGAATCACACCCTGGAGTTGGCAGAAGTTGGCAGCAGCAGCAGCAGGAGCCCAAATATTACTTTAAAGAGACACTGGAGTTGGCTTCAGGAGCCCAAAAATTGGATGAATCACACCCTGGAGTTGGCAGCAGCAGGAGGAGCCCAAATATTACTTTAAAGAGACCCTGGGGTTGGCTTCAGGAGCCCAAAAATTGGATGAATCACACCCTGGAGTTGGCAGCAGCAGCAGGAGCCCAAACATTACTTTAGAGAGACCCTGGGGTTGGCTTCAGGAGCCCAAAAATTGGATGAATCACACCCTGGAGTTGGCAGAAGTTGGCAGCAGCAGCAGCAGGAGCCCAAATATTACTTTAAAGAGACACTGGAGTTGGCTTCAGGAGCCCAAAAATTGGATGAATCACACCCTGGAGTTGGCAGCAGCAGCAGGAGCCCAAATATTACTTTAAAGAGACCCTGGGGTTGGCTTCAGGAGCCCAAAAATTGGATGAATCACACCCTGGAGTTGGCAGCAGCAGCAGGAGCCCAAACATTACTTTAAAGAGACCCTGGGGTTGGCTTCAGGAGCCCAAAAATTGGATGAATCACACCCTGGAGTTGGCAGAAGTTGGCAGCAGCAGCAGCAGGAGCCCAAATATTACTTTAAAGAGACACTGGAGTTGGCTTCAGGAGCCCAAAAATTGGATGAATCACACCCTGGAGTTGGCAGCAGCAGCAGGAGCCCAAATATTACTTTAAAGAGACCCTGGGGTTGGCTTCAGGAGCCCAAAAATTGGATGAATCACACCCTGGAGTTGTCAGAAGTTGGCAGTAGCAGCAGCAGGAGCCCAAATATTACTTTAAAGAGACCCTGGGGTTGGCTTCAGGAGCCCAAATATTGGATGAATCACACCCTGGAGTTGGCAGGAGTTGACAGCAGCAGCAGCAGGAGCCCAAATATTACTTTAAAGAGACCCTGGGGTTGGCTTCAGGAGCCCAAAAATTGGATGAATCACACCCTGGAGTTGGCAGAAGTTGGCAGTAGCAGCAGCAGGAGCCCAAATATTACTTTAAAGAGACCCTGGGGTTGGCTTCAGGAGCCCAAATATTGGATGAATCACACCCTGGAGTTGCAAGCAGCAGCAGGAGCCCAAATATTACTTTAAAGAGACCCTGGGGTTGGCCTCAGGAGCCCAAAAATTGGATGAATCACACCCTGGAGTTGGCAGCAGCAGCAGGAGCCCAAACATTACTTTAAACAGACCCTGGGGTTGGCCTCAGGAGCCCAAAAATTGGATGAATCACACCCTGGAGTTGGCAGCAGCAGCAGGAGCCCAAATATTACTTTAAAGAGACCCTGGGGTTGGCTTCAGGAGCCCAAAAATTGGATGAATCACACCCTGGAGTTGGCAGAAGTTGGCAGTAGCAGCAGCAGGAGCCCAAATATTACTTTAAAGAGACCCTGGGGTTGGCTTCAGGAGCCCAAATATTGGATGAATCACACCCTGGAGTTGCAAGCAGCAGCAGGAGCCCAAATATTACTTTAAACAGACCCTGGGGTTGGCCTCAGGAGCCCAAAAATTGGATGAATCACACCCTGGAGTTGGCAGCAGCAGCAGCAGGAGCCCAAACATTACTTTAAAGAGACCCTGGGGTTGGCTTCAGGAGCCCAAAAATTGGATGAATCACACCCTGGAGTTGGCAGCAGCAGCAGGAGCCCAAATATTACTTTAAAGAGACACTGGAGTTGGCTTCAGGAGCCCAAAAATTGGATGAATCACACCCTGGAGTTGGCAGGAGTTGACAGCAGCAGCAGCAGGAGCCCAAATATTACTTTAAAGAGACCCTGGGGTTGGCTTCAGGAGCCCAAAAATTGGATGAATCACACCCTGGAGTTGGCAGCAGCAGCAGGAGCCCAAACATTACTTTAAAGAGACCCTGGGGTTGGCTTCAGGAGCCCAAAAATTGGATGAATCACACCCTGGAGTTGGCAGCAGCAGCAGCAGGAGCCCAAATATTACTTTAAAGAGACACTGGAGTTGGCTTCAGGAGCCCAAAAATTGGATGAATCACACCCTGTGGAGAGTCATGTGGAGAAAAAGTAGCTTAGTTAGTAATATCTACATAAAATTATGAATAAACAAATGCAAAAGTTTGCCAAAGTGAAGTTTTGTTTGAGGGTGTGTTTCCACCTTTTAATTAAATCAGAAACAAGAAGGTATCATTGCCTCTGACTAATTAGCCCTCAAAAATTCTTGGAATTTTTAATCTGGAATCATGTCTGATCCGTCTTATCCGAAGAATATTAATAAAAAGTAAGAGTAACGTAAAGGATTTTTTATCAATACTTACTTGTGGTCCGATGCGGAGGAATGTCTGTAACTGGAGAGCAGCGCCTTAAATCTGTTTTGCACGATCCATCTTTCTTGGTCTGGCCCCGTCATCAATCTACTGGAATACATCAGGCATTGTTGGGAGGAAAGCTTGGCTGATCCATGCGCCATTCATTTCCACGCAGGGCAGTCTCTGGAAAAAAAAAGTCTGTATAAACCAGGGTCTTTTTCATATAAAAACAAATGGTTATTCTTGCTTTTCAACCATATGTTCCACAGCTTTACCAGTCATTGTGTCAGCCAATGAAGCAACTTTGTCTCGAAGTGCTGCAAAAGCAGTCCACTGCATCACAAGTGGCATCTGACACCCCCAGTCAACTGTCTGTCTGTTATGCTTTGGGTTCAGCTCCACTATCCATTGATCTGATATCCAAGATCTGATAATCATAAAATTCAGCAGCTACTGCCCAGCCAAGAAGTGGAGGAGACACTCGCCTCTTCTTCCACTATCCGGCAATTAGTGATGAGGAGAGTGTCGTGGGAGGAGGTGTTGCAAGCCGAGGTAGTGGAAGAGGGTCCCTGGAGTCTGCGGCGGTGGCGGCGGCAGCAGCAGCGAATTATTGCGGACTGTTGGTAGGAAAAATCAGCTACTCAGCGATATGGCAGTGTTCCATGCAGCATCCTGTGGAGAAAAAGTAGGTTAGTTAGTGTATATACATAAAATTATGAATAGACAAATGCAATAGTATTGCGAAAGTGAAGTTTTGTTTGAGGGTGTGTTTCCACCTTGCAATTAAATCAGAAACAACTAGCTATCATTTGCCTCTGAATAATTAGCCCTCAAAAATTCTTGGAATTTTTAATCTTGATGTCTGAGGGATTTCTCCTCTCAGACAGCGTCACCATAAGTCCAGCCTGCTGCATTACCCAGTGGTGGACCTTTCAGAGAACTGATGGCTTGTGCCGAGCCGAGGTGGAGAGTCACATGGCATGGTTGTTGAACAGAAGGTGGGCCAGTCCTTTAGCCTGTCAGTGTGTACCAAAGTGCACAGTGTTGTCTACGCCTGGAGCTGTAACTATAGACTCATGGTGGACAATATATATCCTTTTAGGCCCCCTTGGTGATTGTGGTTTCACGCTGTTCTTCACATGGTTTTCCTTGACCATCAGAGTCACACATGGGAGGAACTACTAAAAATGAGAACTCAATCCATGAAAGCATTGCTTAATCCACGAAAACTGCAAATTTGGACCCATGGTGACTGACACTTGGAAGAACATCTTGTTTGCGCTGAGACAAGGAAGCCAGAGTCATGCGTCCTGACATGGCACACGTGTTCAGTCTAGTTTTGAAGTCTTGCCCCCATCTGAAAGACATCCGAACAACAGGAAAGAAAGTTAGCATGCACTTCTGGCACTCCTACACCACCAAGCACAACCTTATTGAGCCTCAGCGTCACAACGGTGTACCCCACCATAGTCTGATTTGCGATGTTTCCACCCGTTGGAATTCCACCCTCCATATGCAGGATCCACTATAGCAGTGGTCCCCAACCCTGTCCTCAAGGCCCACCAACAGGCCAGGCTTTGCAGATCTCCACAAAGATGCTCAGGTGGAGTAATTAGTGCAGCTGCAGAGCAATAGAGCTGGCTATTTGGAGATCCAAAAAACATGACATGTTGGTGGGCCTTGAGGACAGGGTTGAGGACCACTGCACTATAGGAACAGAGAAAAGCCATCATTTCTGGATGATCCAAACGGATAGGGGGACACCCCTGTGTAAATTCAATGTAAACCATTGGCAGCTCATACGTGACACCGACCGTTTGCTCAGGCCCTTTGAGGAAGCTACATTATTAGTCAGTTGCCAGGACTATGAGATGAACGATGAGATTCCACTGCTTCATGTACTACAACACATGTTGGAAAGCATGGCTGGTCAGGGCACTGGAGACATGGCACATACATTTCACAGCCACATGAAGCCTGTGGGGGCTGAAGTGGAGGAGGAGGAGGGGGTGGGGCACAGCAAACCACAGTTTAGGTTTCACAAAATGACCATTTTATCTAGTCATCTGACAGGAGAGGAGGTGCAGCCACAGGAGCTAGAGGGTTGTGAGGAAGGCGAGACAGAGGACCCAGACACACCGTGGCAGTTTACAGTGGAGATGGAGACAGGTAGTCCCTCCGAGTTACTTGCACAAATGGCACGATGCATGCTCACATGCTTGCGTACTAGTGAGCGCAGAATTGTCTCCATTTGTCAGCGGGAAGACTTCTGGCTCTCCAACTTATTGGACCCTCGCTTCCGGCACAAAATGGGGGCATTTTTTACGCCCACTGAGAGGGAGGAAAAACTGACCTACTACAGAGACATCCCACGTAGTCAGTTGGGCGATGTCTATCTGTGCCATGGCCCATACTCCCGCAGGTCTGACTCGGGGGGACCTCTGCGATCACCTTCCACTGCCATGGCTGCTGGGGGGGGTGGAAGGAGCAGCAGCAGCAGCAGCAGCTCCATCAGCAGCAGCCTCAGTCTTCAGTCGCTAGTGAGTAGCTTTCTACACCCGCATAGTTAGTCTACTCATGAGCAGCAGGAAGACCTGGAGCTGGACCTCAAACAGCAGGTCATGTCATACCTTGACATGACCATGCCAACACACCTTCAGGATCCACTGGATTTGCTGGGAAGCCAAACTTGACTTATGTCCGCAACTAGCAGAGTTTGCCCTGGAAAAGCTGTACTGGCCGGACAGTAGTTGATTTCGATGGCAACTGGGCTGCTCTATATAATGAAGCAAAATGGCAAATTTACCTCACAATATAAGCTATTGCCCCTCAGATTTACACAGGGCCTGCTCCATATAATGGTGCAAAACCATGAATTTACCTCATAATATAAACTATTGCCCCTCAGATTTACACAGGGGCTGCTCTATATTATGCTGCAAAATGGCAAATTTACCTCACAATATAAGCTATTGCCCCTCAGATTTACACAGGGCCTGCTCTATATAACGAAGCAAAATGGCAAATTTACCTCACTATATAAGCTATTGCCCCTCAGATTTACACAGGGGCTGCTCTATATTATGCTGCAAAATGGCAAATTTACCTCACAATATAAGCTATTGCCCCTCAGATTTACACAGGGCCTGCTCTATATAACGAAGCAAAATGGCAAATTTACCTCACTATATAAGCTATTGCCCCTCAGATTTACACAGGGGCTGCTCTATATTATGCTGCAAAATGGCAAATTTACCTCACAAATTAATATAAGCTATTACAGCTCTATATAAATAAAAATAAATAAATAAAAAAAGGGCCTGTAAAAGCTTATTTTGTATAACAGATAGGGTGACATGTGCTGGTTTGGGATGCCCATATGGGCTAGTGTTTTGGCAGCAGTACAAAAACCAATGCAAAATGCAATAGCTTAATAAAACTGATGCTGATCAACGCTTATTTAGTATAACAGATGGGGTGCAACATGCAGGTTTGGGATGCCCTGCGGCCTGGTGTATTTAAAGCAGTCCAAAACCAATTCAAAATGCAATAACTTAATAAAGCTGAGGCTGTAGATGCTTATTTAGTATAAACAGGTAGGGTACAAGGTGCAGCTTTGGGGTGCCCTGCGGCCTGGTTAAATGAAAGCAGTCCAAAAGGAAGTGCAAACTGAAGTAGCTTAATGAAGCTGATCCTGATCAACGCTTATGTTGTATACCAGATAGGGTTAAAATAGCATGTGCCTTGGGATGCCCGTGTGGCCTGGTATATTTCAAGCTGAACAAAAAGTAACAATAATCCAAGTATGAGACATAATTTTGACCTTCTTTACAGCGCCATACTTTGAAAAAAAAACCTTAATTTCATGCCGATCAATCCAAAGGTCAATGCCCCTAACAAAAATAGTGTTCGGCATAAGTTTTCCTTCTGGAAGGACATAACCTTTAGTTTACATGGTTGGGGTAGGTTATCTTACAAATTGGGATACCCCAGGCAGCAGTGTCATTGAAAGAGACAGATTGTAATGCAGGCCATACGCAAGCAGAGAAACTCAGGCTGCAACAGGCCTATTTAGTTTACATGGTTGGGGTAGGTTATCTTACAAATTGGGATACCCCACTGTATATGAAACCGAATATAAATGCACACCCAACAGTGGACAATCAGCCTCCAAGAGGCCTGCTTAGTTTAAATAAGAGAGCTGCTTAGTATGGTAGGTAGGTTATGTTATGTTACAGAATGGGATGCCCCAAGCAGACTTGAGATCAGTATATATGCACACAGCAGCAGTGAGTTAGCAGGCTCATACAGGGCAAATTTCTTTAAATAACTGTGCAGCTTACAGTTAATGCAGAGGCTAATGGTATGTTACAGAATGGGATGCCCCAAGCAGACTTGAGATCAGTATATATGCACACAGCAGCAGTGTGTTAGCAGGCTCATACAGGGCAAATTTCTTTAAATAACTGTGCAGCTTACAGTTAATGCAGAGGCTAATGGTATGTTACAGAATGGGATGCCCCAAGCAGACTTGAGATCAGTATATATGCACACAGCAGCAGTGTGTTAGCAGGCTCATACAGGGCAAATTTCTTTAAATAACTGTGCAGCTTACAGTTAATGCAGAGGCTAATGGTATGTTACAGAATGGGATGCCCCAAGCAGACTTGAGATCAGTATATATGCACACAGCAGCAGTGTGTTAGCAGGCTCATACAGGGCAAATTTCTTTAAATAACTGTGCAGCTTACAGTTAATGCAGAGGCTAATGGTATGTTACAGAATGGGATGCCCCAAGCAGACTTGAGATCAGTATATATGCACACAGCAGCAGTGTGTTAGCAGGCTCATACAGGGCAAATTTCTTTAAATAACTGTGCAGCTTACAGTTAATGCAGAGGCTAATGGTATGTTACAGAATGGGATGCCCCAAGCAGACTTGAGATCAGTATATATGCACACAGCAGCAGTGTGTTAGCAGGCTCATACAGGGCAAATTTCTTTAAATAACTGTGCAGCTTACAGTTAATGCAGAGGCTAATGGTATGTTACAGAATGGGATGCCCCAAGCAGACTTGAGATCAGTATATATGCACACAGCAGCAGTGTGTTAGCAGGCTCATACAGGGCAAATTTCTTTAAATAACTGTGCAGCTTACAGTTAATGCAGAGGCTAATGGTATGTTACAGAATGGGATGCCCCAAGCAGACTTGAGATCAGTATATATGCACACAGCAGCAGTGTGTTAGCAGGCTCATACAGGGCAAATTTCTTTAAATAACTGTGCAGCTTACAGTTAATGCAGAGGCTAATGGTATGTTACAGAATGGGATGCCCCAAGCAGACTTGAGATCAGTATATATGCACACAGCAGCAGTGTGTTAGCAGGCTCATACAGGGCAAATTTCTTTAAATAACTGTGCAGCTTACAGTTAATGCAGAGGCTAATGGTATGTTACAGAATGGGATGCCCCAAGCAGACTTGAGATCAGTATATATGCACACAGCAGCAGTGTGTTAGCAGGCTCATACAGGGCAAATTTCTTTAAATAACTGTGCAGCTTACAGTTAATGCAGAGGCTAATGGTATGTTACAGAATGGGATGTCCCAAAAACCAGAGAACACCTGGCAGGCAGCAGTAAGACTATGCACAGCAAAAGTGTCTTTATCATGCCTAATTTCAATTAGAATAGGTGCAAATGGTTAGGTTCTTAAATAGAGGCTGGTGTAGTCACAGAATGGGATGCCCTAAAAACCAGCAGTAAGTACACCTGGCAGGGACAAGTAGTGCTATGCCCAGCAAAAGTGTCTTTATCAGGCTAATTTCAAATATAATAAGAGCAAATGGTTATATGGTCTTTAACAGAGGCTGCTATAGTCACAGAATGGGATGCCCCAAAAAAAGAAGTGGACCTGGCTGGGACCAGTAGTGCTATGCCCAGCAAAAGTGTCTTTATCAGGCCTGATTTCTATGAGAATAAGTGCAAATGGTTATATGGTCTTTAACAGAGGCTGCTATAGTCACAGAATGGGATGCCCTTGCAGGGTCCAGTAGTGCTATGCCCAGCAAAAGTGTCTTTATCAGGCTAATTTCAAATATAATAAGAGCAAATGGTTATATGGTCTTAAACAGAGGCTGCTATAGTCACAGAATGGGATGCCCTTGCAGGGTCCAGTAGTGCTATGCCCAGCAAAAGTGTCTTTATCAGGCTAATTTCAAATATAATAAGAGCAAATGGTTATATGGTCTTTAACAGAGGCTGCTATAGTCACAGAATGGGATGCCCCAAAAAAAGAAGTGGACCTGGCTGGGACCAGTAGTGCTATGCCCAGCAAAAGTGTCTTTATCAGGCCTGATTTCTATGAGAATAAGTGCAAATGGTTATATGGTCTTTAACAGAGGCTGCTATAGTCACAGAATGGGATGCCCTTGCAGGGTCCAGTAGTGCTATGCCCAGCAAAAGTGTCTTTATCAGGCTAATTTCAAATATAATAAGAGCAAATGGTTATATGGTCTTAAACAGAGGCTGCTATAGTCACAGAATGGGATGCCCTTGCAGGGTCCAGTAGTGCTATGCCCAGCAAAAGTGTCTTTATCAGGCTAATTTCAAATATAATAAGAGCAAATGGTTATATGGTCTTAAACAGAGGCTGCTATAGTCACAGAATGGGATGCCCTTGCAGGGTCCAGTAGTGCTATGCCCAGCAAAAGTGTCTTTATCAGGCTAATTTCAAATATAATAAGAGCAAATGGTTATATGGTCTTTAACAGAGGCTGCTATAGTCACAGAATGGGATGCCCCAAAAAAAGAAGTGGACCTGGCTGGGACCAGTAGTGCTATGCCCAGCAAAAGTGTCTTTATCAGGCCTAATTTCTATGAGAATAAGTGCAAATGGTTATTATGCTATTAAATAGAGGCTGGTGTTGTCACAGAATGGGATGCCACAAAAACCAGAGAGCATGCACAGCAAAAGTGTCTTTATCAGGCCTAATTTCTATGAGAATAAGTGCAAATGGTTATTATGCTATTAAATAGAGGCTGGTGTTGTCACAGAATGGGATGCCACAAAAACCAGAGAGCATGCACAGCAAAAGTGTCTTTATCAGGCCTGATTTCTATGAGAATAAGTGCAAATGGTTATATGGTCTTTAACAGAGGCTGCTATAGTCACAGAATGGGATGCCCTTGCAGGGTCCAGTAGTGCTATGCCCAGCAAAAGTGTCTTTATCAGGCTAATTTCAAATATAATAAGAGCAAATGGTTATATGGTCTTAAACAGAGGCTGCTATAGTCACAGAATGGGATGCCCTTGCAGGGTCCAGTAGTGCTATGCCCAGCAAAAGTGTCTTTACAGGCTAATTTCAAATATAATAAGAGCAAATGGTTATATGGTCTTTAACAGAGGCTGCTATAGTCACAGAATGGGATGCCCCAAAAAAAGAAGTGGACCTGGCTGGGACCAGTAGTGCTATGCCCAGCAAAAGTGTCTTTATCAGGCCTGATTTCTATGAGAATAAGTGCAAATGGTTATTATGCTATTAAATAGAGGCTGGTGTTGTCACAGAATGGGATGCCACAAAAACCAGAGAGCATGCACAGCAAAAGTGTCTTTATCAGGCCTGATTTCTATGAGAATAAGTGCAAATGGTTATTATGCTATTAAATAGAGGCTGGTGTTGTCACAGAATGGGATGCCACAAAAACCAGAGAGCATGCACAGCAAAAGTGTCTTTATCAGGCCTAATTTCTATGAGAATAAGTGCAAAGGGTTATTATGCTATTAAATAGAGGCTGGTGTTGTCACAGAATGGGATGCCACAAAAACCAGAGAGCATGCACAGCAAAAGTGTCTTTATCAGGCCTAATTTCTATGAGAATAAGTGCAAATGGTTATTATGCTATTAAATAGAGGCTGGTGTTGTCACAGAATGGGATGCCACAAAAACCAGAGAGCATGCAAAGCAAAAGTGTCTTTATCAGGCCTAATTTCTATGAGAATAAGTGCAAATGGTTATTATGCTATTAAATAGAGGCTGGTGTTGTCACAGAATGGGATGCCACAAAAACCAGAGAGCATGCACAGCAAAAGTGTCTTTATCAGGCCTGATTTCTATGAGAATAAGTGCAAATGGTTATATGGTCTTTAACAGAGGCTGCTATAGTCACAGAATGGGATGCCCTTGCAGGGTCCAGTAGTGCTATGCCCAGCAAAAGTGTCTTTATCAGGCTAATTTCAAATATAATAAGAGCAAATGGTTATATGGTCTTAAACAGAGGCTGCTATAGTCACAGAATGGGATGCCCTTGCAGGGTCCAGTAGTGCTATGCCCAGCAAAAGTGTCTTTACAGGCTAATTTCAAATATAATAAGAGCAAATGGTTATATGGTCTTTAACAGAGGCTGCTATAGTCACAGAATGGGATGCCCCAAAAAAAGAAGTGGACCTGGCTGGGACCAGTAGTGCTATGCCCAGCAAAAGTGTCTTTATCAGGCCTGATTTCTATGAGAATAAGTGCAAATGGTTATTATGCTATTAAATAGAGGCTGGTGTTGTCACAGAATGGGATGCCACAAAAACCAGAGAGCATGCACAGCAAAAGTGTCTTTATCAGGCCTGATTTCTATGAGAATAAGTGCAAATGGTTATTATGCTATTAAATAGAGGCTGGTGTTGTCACAGAATGGGATGCCACAAAAACCAGAGAGCATGCACAGCAAAAGTGTCTTTATCAGGCCTAATTTCTATGAGAATAAGTGCAAAGGGTTATTATGCTATTAAATAAAGGCTGGTGTTGTCACAGAATGGGATGCCACAAAAACCAGAGAGCATGCACAGCAAAAGTGTCTTTATCAGGCCTAATTTCTATGAGAATAAGTGCAAATGGTTATTATGCTATTAAATAGAGGCTGGTGTTGTCACAGAATGGGATGCCACAAAAACTAGAGAGCATGCACAGCAAAAGTGTCTTTATCAGGCCTGATTTCTATGAGAATAAGTGCAAATGGTTATTATGCTATTAAATAGAGGCTGGTGTTGTCACAGAATGGGATGCCACAAAAACCAGAGAGCATGCACAGCAAAAGTGTCTTTATCAGGCCTGATTTCTATGAGAATAAGTGCAAATGGTTATTATGCTATTAAATAGAGGCTGGTGTTGTCACAGAATGGGATGCCACGAAAACCAGAGAGCATGCACAGCAAAAGTGTCTTTATCAGGCCTAATTTCTATGAGAATAAGTGCAAATGGTTATTATGCTATTAAATAGAGGCTGGTGTTGTCACAGAATGGGATGCCACAAAAACCAGAGAGCATGCACAGCAAACGTGTCTTTATCAGGCCTAATTTCTATGAGAATAAGTGCAAATGGTTATTATGCTATTAAATAGAGGCTGGTGTTGTCACAGAATGGGATGCCACAAAAACCAGAGAGCATGCACAGCAAAAGTGTCTTTATCAGGCCTGATTTCTATGAGAATAAGTGCAAATGGTTATTATGCTATTAAATAGAGGCTGGTGTTGTCACAGAATGGGATGCCACAAAAACCAGAGAGCATGCACAGCAAAAGTGTCTTTATCAGGCCTAATTTCTATGAGAATAAGTGCAAATGGTTATTATGCTATTAAATAGAGGCTGGTGTTGTCACAGAATGGGATGCCACAAAAACCAGAGAGCATGCACAGCAAAAGTGTCTTTATCAGGCCTAATTTCTATGAGAATAAGTGCAAATGGTTATTATGCTATTAAATAGAGGCTGGTGTTGTCACAGAATGGGATGCCACAAAAACCAGAGAGCATGCACAGCAAAAGTGTCTTTATCAGGCCTAATTTCTATGAGAATAAGTGCAAATGGTTATTATGCTATTAAATAGAGGCTGGTGTTGTCACAGAATGGGATGCCACAAAAACCAGAGAGCATGCACAGCAAAAGTGTCTTTATCAGGCCTGATTTCTATGAGAATAAGTGCAAATGGTTATTATGCTATTAAATAGAGGCTGGTGTTGTCACAGAATGGGATGCCACAAAAACCAGAGAGCATGCACAGCAAAAGTGTCTTTATCAGGCCTAATTTCTATGAGAATAAGTGCAAATGGTTATTATGCTATTAAATAGAGGCTGGTGTTGTCACAGAATGGGATGCCACAAAAACCAGAGAGCATGCACAGCAAAAGTGTCTTTATCAGGCCTGATTTCTATGAGAATAAGTGCAAATGGTTATTATGCTATTAAATAGAGGCTGGTGTTGTCACAGAATGGGATGCCACAAAAACCAGAGAGCATGCACAGCAAAAGTGTCTTTATCAGGCCTGATTTCTATGAGAATAAGTGCAAATGGTTATTATGCTATTAAATAGAGGCTGGTGTTGTCACAGAATGGGATGCCACAAAAACCAGAGAGCATGCACAGCAAAAGTGTCTTTATCAGGCCTGATTTCTATGAGAATAAGTGCAAATGGTTATTATGCTATTAAATAGAGGCTGGTGTTGTCACAGAATGGGATGCCACAAAAACCAGAGAGCATGCACAGCAAAAGTGTCTTTATCAGGCCTAATTTCTATGAGAATAAGTGCAAATGGTTATTATGCTATTAAATAGAGGCTGGTGTTGTCACAGAATGGGATGCCACAAAAACCAGAGAGCATGCACAGCAAAAGTGTCTTTATCAGGCCTGATTTCTATGAGAATAAGTGCAAATGGTTATTATGCTATTAAATAGAGGCTGGTGTTGTCACAGAATGGGATGCCACAAAAACCAGAGAGCATGCACAGCAAAAGTGTCTTTATCAGGCCTGATTTCTATGAGAATAAGTGCAAATGGTTATTATGCTATTAAATAGAGGCTGGTGTTGTCACAGAATGGGATGCCACAAAAACCAGAGAGCATGCACAGCAAAAGTGTCTTTATCAGGCCTGATTTCTATGAGAATAAGTGCAAATGGTTATTATGCTATTAAATAGAGGCTGGTGTTGTCACAGAATGGGATGCCACAAAAACCAGAGAGCATGCACAGCAAAAGTGTCTTTATCAGGCCTGATTTCTATGAGAATAAGTGCAAATGGTTATTATGCTATTAAATAGAGGCTGGTGTTGTCACAGAATGGGATGCCACAAAAACCAGAGAGCATGCACAGCAAAAGTGTCTTTATCAGGCCTGATTTCTATGAGAATAAGTGCAAATGGTTATTATGCTATTAAATAGAGGCTGGTGTTGTCACAGAATGGGATGCCACAAAAACCAGAGAGCATGCACAGCAAAAGTGTCTTTATCAGGCCTAATTTCTATGAGAATAAGTGCAAATGGTTATTATGCTATTAAATAGAGGCTGGTGTTGTCACAGAATGGGATGCCACAAAAACCAGAGAGCATGCACAGCAAAAGTGTCTTTATCAGGCCTGATTTCTATGAGAATAAGTGCAAATGGTTATTATGCTATTAAATAGAGGCTGGTGTTGTCACAGAATGGGATGCCACAAAAACCAGAGAGCATGCACAGCAAAAGTGTCTTTATCAGGCCTAATTTCTATGAGAATAAGTGCAAATGGTTATTATGCTATTAAATAGAGGCTGGTGTTGTCACAGAATGGGATGCCACAAAAACCAGAGAGCATGCACAGCAAAAGTGTCTTTATCAGGCCTGATTTCTATGAGAATAAGTGCAAATGGTTATTATGCTATTAATTAGAGGCTGGTGTTGTCACAGAATGGGATGCCACAAAAACCAGAGAGCATGCACAGCAAAAGTGTCTTTATCAGGCCTAATTTCTATGAGAATAAGTGCAAATGGTTATTATGCTATTAAATAGAGGCTGGTGTTGTCACAGAATGGGATGCCACAAAAACCAGAGAGCATGCACAGCAAAAGTGTCTTTATCAGGCCTGATTTCTATGAGAATAAGTGCAAATGGTTATTATGCTATTAAATAGAGGCTGGTGTTGTCACAGAATGGGATGCCACAAAAACCAGAGAGCATGCACAGCAAAAGTGTCTTTATCAGGCCTAATTTCTATGAGAATAAGTGCAAATGGTTATTATGCTATTAAATAGAGGCTGGTGTTGTCACAGAATGGGATGCCACAAAAACCAGAGAGCATGCACAGCAAAAGTGTCTTTATCAGGCCTGATTTCTATGAGAATAAGTGCAAATGGTTATTATGCTATTAATTAGAGGCTGGTGTTGTCACAGAATGGGATGCCACAAAAACCAGAGAGCATGCACAGCAAAAGTGTCTTTATCAGGCCTAATTTCTATGAGAATAAGTGCAAATGGTTATTATGCTATTAAATAGAGGCTGGTGTTGTCACAGAATGGGATGCCACAAAAACCAGAGAGCATGCACAGCAAAAGTGTCTTTATCAGGCCTGATTTCTATGAGAATAAGTGCAAATGGTTATTATGCTATTAAATAGAGGCTGGTGTTGTCACAGAATGGGATGCCACAAAAACCAGAGAGCATGCACAGCAAAAGTGTCTTTATCAGGCCTGATTTCTATGAGAATAAGTGCAAATGGTTATTATGCTATTAAATAGAGGCTGGTGTTGTCACAGAATGGGATGCCACAAAAACCAGAGAGCATGCACAGCAAAAGTGTCTTTATCAGGCCTAATTTCTATGAGAATAAGTGCAAATGGTTATTATGCTATTAAATAGAGGCTGGTGTTGTCACAGAATGGGATGCCACAAAAACCAGAGAGCATGCACAGCAAAAGTGTCTTTATCAGGCCTAATTTCTATGAGAATAAGTGCAAATGGTTATTATGCTATTAAATAGAGGCTGGTGTTGTCACAGAATGGGATGCCACAAAAACCAGAGAGCATGCACAGCAAAAGTGTCTTTATCAGGCCTGATTTCTATGAGAATAAGTGCAAATGGTTATTATGCTATTAATTAGAGGCTGGTGTTGTCACAGAATGGGATGCCACAAAAACCAGAGAGCATGCACAGCAAAAGTGTCTTTATCAGGCCTGATTTCTATGAGAATAAGTGCAAATGGTTATTATGCTATTAAATAGAGGCTGGTGTTGTCACAGAATGGGATGCCACAAAAACCAGAGAGCATGCACAGCAAAAGTGTCTTTATCAGGCCTGATTTCTATGAGAATAAGTGCAAATGGTTATTATGCTATTAAATAGAGGCTGGTGTTGTCACAGAATGGGATGCCACAAAAACCAGAGAGCATGCACAGCAAAAGTGTCTTTATCAGGCCTAATTTCTATGAGAATAAGTGCAAATGGTTATTATGCTATTAAATAGAGGCTGGTGTTGTCACAGAATGGGATGCCACAAAAACCAGAGAGCATGCACAGCAAAAGTGTCTTTATCAGGCCTGATTTCTATGAGAATAAGTGCAAATGGTTATTAAGCTATTAAATAGAGGCTGGTGTTGTCACAGAATGGGATGCCACAAAAACCAGAGAGCATGCACAGCAAAAGTGTCTTTATCAGGCCTGATTTCTATGAGAATAAGTGCAAATGGTTATTATGCTATTAAATAGAGGCTGGTGTTGTCACAGAATGGGATGCCACAAAAACCAGAGAGCATGCACAGCAAAAGTGTCTTTATCAGGCCTAATTTCTATGAGAATAAGTGCAAATGGTTATTATGCTATTAAATAGAGGCTGGTGTTGTCACAGAATGGGATGCCACAAAAACCAGAGAGCATGCACAGCAAAAGTGTCTTTATCAGGCCTAATTTCTATGAGAATAAGTGCAAATGGTTATTATGCTATTAAATAGAGGCTGGTGTTGTCACAGAATGGGATGCCACAAAAACCAGAGAGCATGCACAGCAAAAGTGTCTTTATCAGGCCTAATTTCTATGAGAATAAGTGCAAATGGTTATTATGCTATTAAATAGAGGCTGGTGTTGTCACAGAATGGGATGCCACAAAAACCAGAGAGCATGCACAGCAAAAGTGTCTTTATCAGGCCTAATTTCTATGAGAATAAGTGCAAATGGTTATTATGCTATTAAATAGAGGCTGGTGTTGTCACAGAATGGGATGCCACAAAAACCAGAGAGCATGCACAGCAAAAGTGTCTTTATCAGGCCTAATTTCTATGAGAATAAGTGCAAATGGCTATTATGCTATTAAATAGAGGCTGGTGTAGTCACAGAATGGGATGCCACAAAAACCAGAGAGCATGCACAGCAAAAGTGTCTTTATCAGGCCTGATTTCTATGAGAATAAGTGCAAATGGTTATTATGCTATTAAATAGAGGCTGGTGTAGTCACAGAATGGGATGCCTCACAGCAGACTTAAGATCAGTTCAGTATATATACACAGTTAGTTAGTATAAGCAGCCTGAAAACGCTAACAAAGCTTGTCAGGCTGGATGAAAAAAAAAAAAAAAAACTGACAGCCTCCGATTTTCCCTTCCTTTCCCTGTTTTTCGCTTACTTTCTGTCTGTCTCCTGTCTGTCTCCTGCCTGTCTCCAGCCTGTCCCTGTCTGTCCCTGCCTGTCTAACTGTCTGTCTCTCCCTCAGCTACACAGCGTTCTGTCTCTCACGAATGCAATAGAGAAATGAGGCTGGAAAGCAAGATGGCCGGCCTTAAATACCGCTGTGACGTCACCGGGCTTGCTGGCTGCTGATAGGCTGCATGTGACTGTCCCAGCTTGCACTGGCGCGGGGTTGATGTCTGGACATGTCCCGTCCGCCATCTTAGAATGCCTGTAATGTAAATGAATGGATGTTAAAGGAAAACTTCGAGCGATCGAATCGCGGGGAAATTCGGATTCGATCCGAATCGAATTTTTCCTGAAATTCGGATCGAATCCGGGTTCGTCCGGATCGATTCGCTCATCCCTAGTAGTGTCCTATGATTTTTTCTAAACAACATATTTTTTAAGTTTACAATGTTCCACTGTGCTTTCCATTTTAAGCATTAAAACATAAAAACATATTTTTTAAAATATTTATGTCATCATCTCCTTTTTTACTTGTAGCTTTAATTGTAGTTTTAATATATTAATACATGTAACACGTATTCCATTTAGCCTATTGTACAGTATATGTGTCTTTAATTGACACCCTTCACCAGGACCAGATTATGAGGAGGGCACAAATAGCGCTCACCCTAAGCCTCTACCCCTGCAAAGGGGGCCTCCACAAACCTTATGATCAGGTCCAGGAGGCTTTTCAGTCTTTGGTCTGATGGGCTGCGGGGCCAGCAACAAAGCTAATGGCGGCAGTGGGGGCTCCCCACTCCTGGGCAAGCTTTTTTTTGTTTTTTGCAATTTTGCAGCCAAGGCCACCACATGGTAGGATGGAGAGTCTAAAGCAGCAAAGCCGGGGTCAGCAACGCTACAGTGATGGGTGGGTGCAGAGTTGTCAATCAGCGTCCGCACACTGCTGGTAAACCCTGTGCAACCAAAGAATTCTTTGAGGGATCACTTCCAGAAAGATGAAGTCACTACAATAAGCTGGGTACCACCCCAGCACACACGAGCAACGGTGCTGGGAATTTGCAGTGCTACCGCTTGGTCCAGTCAGGACTGTACCACATGTCCTTGTAGGAGTGTATACCTGAGGTTCTGCCCTTTTCAATGATACCTTCAGTGGGTTATTAGCCGGCCTAGGTCCAGAGATTCAACACTTGGAAATGTACCACCATGTGCCCACAAGCAATAGTACCAGCATTTTGTTTACTGCCGCTCGGTCCAATAGACCCTAATCCACATGCCGTTACAGTGGTGTATACCTGATTTTCTACCCTTTCCAACAACACCTCTAGTGCTCGGAAGTGTACTATCCTGGATGAGGGGCATTGATTCCCAGGATCATTTTAAGCCTTGGTTCTCCGAAGCCAGGGGGACTAGAAACTCACTGGGGTTATTGGAAAGAGGAGGACTTCAGTTATGCACCTCTGCAGAGGCATGTGGATCCAATCGATGATGGTGTCGCAAAGTCCCGGTACTGTTGCTCATGGGTACTAGGGTCTGAAAATCAGTAGATGGGGCTCTACTACATTGCCTGTAAGTTTGGGCTTCCTTGCCCCCATGGTCTTGGAGAACCGGAGCTCAGAAGTGGACCTCCCTTACCGAGGAGCATCTTTTCCCAGGGTGACCCACTTTGAAGCACTGGGGCTAGCAACCAACTGGATGTGCCAAGGACAGCACAGAGAAGTGGTGAGGACTGGAGCTGGCGGAGACAAGTGGTGGACAGTGCCGAGGACAGCACACAACAGGATTCTCCGGCCCAGATCAGCAGTGATAGCCTGCCTACTGACTCACCCACCAATTTACCCACCTACCTACTCACCCTGCTACCTATCTACCTACCTATCCAACTGATTACTGACCTATACATCTACCTATTTAACTGCTCACTGGCCTCCCTTTCCCTTCCCCTTCCCACTTGCCCACCTTTCACAACTTCGCTACCTGCCCTCCCACCTACCCACCCATTCACCTATCTGCCTAACCACCCACCTTCCTACCTACTCACCTACTTACCCGCAATATACCTGACTACTTAACCACCACCATGAATCCACATGTCTACCCCCCTCGTGCCTACCTATCCTAAATTCCTATTTAATAGGAAATTCTGTATAATCCTGTCTAAATTACCACACATTCCTCCGACTACCATCTACCTGTCCGTCTGAGAACCTACCCATCTATCTGCTTACCCACCTACCTGCCTGATCACCCACTTACCTACCCATCTTTCTACCTGCCTATCCACCTAAATGCCCACTTACCTACCTACATACTTACATACCCACTCACCTATATCCCTGCCTGCTCACCCACCTACCTTCCTAACATAAACTACCTGCTAGGAGATACAGGGAGGTCATCTTTTTTTGGTGGGTGAGGTCCACACACACACCGCACAGAGCACAGATATTCAGTACTAGGTAGAGTGGTTTTAAACAGGAGCACAGCTTATCCACTCATAATTGATAACTCATAACTCAAACTGGCTTGTGTTTTGTTTCTTAGTGGCATTGGTCACTGATATGTGTATGCATTGGAATAATAGGCTGCATTGGGTTTGATTCAGAGCAAGGTGAGAATTCTCACTCCTTTTTTAGAAGAGAAGCATTTTCATTGACTTCAATTGTCTACTTTGGGGCTGATTCAGACCCAGGTGAAAATTTGCACTCAGTAGACAATGAAAAGAGTTTTTTCTCTTAAAAAAGTACCACCTGGCTCTGAATCAACCCCATTGTTGTGATTGGCACGAAGAGCAATGATTGGTTTTACCACTTCACAGGGGAGGAACATGGATTATCCACTTGTGCATGAAGTGAGGGGGTGGGTAACTTGTTTCTACATACATGCAAAGTTCCAGCAAGCCCCCTCTATCGCAGTGAACATCACAGAGGCTGTCTGTAGATGATACGGTCAGAATGGCACATGGGTCTGGTTCTGACATTTCGACATTTTGTTTAGTGTGCAAGCAAAGGCAAGCATTTTTTTGTTAGGTTACTTGGCTGGACCACTACTTTAAATAGGATGTCCAGTGTCTTCATTGCCCCCCCCAGATGAGGTGGCAGCGGACACACAGAGAGTGCTCACTGGACTTTAATGGAAAAAAAATGCATTAGGGGCTTCCACCAGATTTTCTCCATCGCACTTGAGCATATGTGTAGTGACGGGTTGGAAATAGCTCACGTTTCAAATCATAGCTATACTGCTAAGGAACATACATGTCACATTTTACATGTGGGGTGCATTTTAGTCCTAGACAACCTCTATAGGTAAGTTTAGTAATATCTTTGTAGTTTAAAACATACAGCACAATTATTTTCGCTTATGTAGGAAAATGGCTTTAATATTTGCTATTATGTATGTGATTAACCTTTTGGCTTAGTTAATGAAAGTAGAAAGCACAAAATCCAACTGATTTCTTCCCTGGCCTGCCATGTTCATCGAGTAATGGTTCAGCTGTTAACACAAAAGACATTTTGTTAGGAGGTTACATGAAAAGTCAAAGTATCTAAGGCTGCAGCACAGGCATCTTTTTAGTTCGGACAGTACATCGATCTTGAAACGGGGCATCTTGGTGATACGCAGCTTTGGTAAGTCAAGAGACTAGGAGGGTAAGATTTTCACAGCATTTCCTCAAAGACAAAGACAGGCAAAGGTGTCCTGGGCTACAGTTCCTGCATCAGGGTTGACATTTACAGCAAGATGTAAAGGGATCATAGAAAAAGTAACAATCAGCCAATAAGAGAGCACATACACAACCCACACTGTACAGCTTATCTTTATTGTAACTTGTAATTGCAGTCAATGAGGTCCTAAAGAAAACGTGTTTTCTCTTTTATCCTCTTTAATCTTCTGGTTTCTACGCACAGCTGTATAAGGCAGCACTCATCCATCTGCTGTCTTTTCCTGTACCCTAACCCTAGCCTTTTAAAACCAGAAAAGATGGACAGATGGGAGGCTAGACCCTTAACATGTGTTTAGCATTGATACATTGATGTTATACTTTTAATGAACCTCCCAAATCATATACCTCTCAAAAATCGCATCTTCAAGCTGTAATTAAAGTAAAATAAGGTAGCCCATGCAAGATGGTACAAGTACTTGATTGAGACAAGGGTAAAAGTTCATTTACTTTGGCACTGATGAACCAATGCAAATCCTGCCAAGAATCAATGATGTGATGATACAATGTGGTGGTGAAGGTCCAGCCCTACTTGTCTTCTAATATGGAAGTTGTTCACATCTATTTTGTGCTACAGTGTTTACCCCTTGTTAGGAGTTAACCCAACCCTTGTTAACATTAAAAAGGTTTAAAATTAGCCCCATGTTTAAAAAGAACCATTAGTCTTCGGCGAGTAGGAGTTAGGTAGGTAAACCAGCCCCGCATTCTAGGTAGTGAAGAGAAACGAGAAAGGTGACTGAAAGAAGGTAAATAACTCTCATGGAGTGAAGAGGAAAGAGAGGACATGATCTATGGTGTCAAGAGTGAGATAAATCCCATTTGGTGGCCATACTAGGGCATCCCAAACAGGTACTTAACTTGTACATTACCCCTAAACACTTGTGCAGAGGTGGTTTTAGACATCGTTTGTGACCTTGAACCGTGGTAAGTGCCTAATGTCGAGGATGACATTTGAGAAAGAGGGGGAGAGTGTAGGGGCCTGGGTATAATTAGGACCATGACAGTTAGCTAAAAATAACCCAATGAACATAGAGTAATAAGACATTCAGAACTTTTGTGGTTTCCAACCATGGAAGTGCATAGTACCCTAAATTAGACTTAAGATGGCAGTAGTGGGATTAGGCCATAGACAAGCATTGGGCCATAGGCTATAATGGGGACTGTTCTAGAAGGTGAGGTATGAAGGGCGGTTAGTCATAACAGGATGCTCAGTGGAAACATAGTTATAATCCAGAGGGCAGTGATTGGTTAGAGGGTTTAGAGAGCAGCCTATGAGATGTCGGACATGAGATGGAATGTTCTGGAAGGTGGGGAGAATTGATATAGGGTAGCCCTAGTTCTAAAACCACTTGTTATTCACCATTCTTGAATTGTAAAAGGAGCAGGAGTAAATACAGACTCTGACAGAGAGAAGGGGGAGAGATCCTGCAAAGGAAGAGTCCTCTTTGGGGAGCAATGCCTTTTCTTATTGTACCTGTGATTTTGGACCGAACCGAGAGATGCAACTGGATAGATGTATTGTACCTGTGCCATGTCTGCTGTTTACCTGTGGACTAAAAAGAGGAACTCTGATTTGATCTCCTGGACTAGTGCACATCCTTTCAAGCAGCAACAGTGAGTACTAAACTCCCCTGCAACTGTACCTTAAACCCTCATCTACTCACACACACACGTAGAGCACCCTGAGCCCAGAAGAACCTGCTCCCTGCCATCCTCACCGAACACCCGGTGCGTGAGGGCTACATATATATATATATATATATATATATATATATATATATTTTTTTTTTTTTTTCAACAAGCAGGGAATAAACACAATGAATGCTTATCTTCAGCACAGACTTACAGACAGTACAGCTATCCAAGGGGTGTCACATGTAGGGGCATCCCAAATCAAGGTGCCCTTGTGAAGCAGACAAAAACCCAGCAGGGTGAAAATCAAGTGTT
The DNA here is from genome assembly GCA_027917425.1 of Gastrophryne carolinensis. Taxonomy (NCBI): domain Eukaryota; kingdom Metazoa; phylum Chordata; class Amphibia; order Anura; family Microhylidae; genus Gastrophryne; species Gastrophryne carolinensis. The sequence continues at coordinate 432,396,187 of CM051234.1, read as the reverse complement.
TTGGTCCACTTTACTAGACTTTTTATCTACTGTATATTGCTGTACATATATTGGTCATGTTGATATTAGATAGACCAAAACCCAGGATTTTGACTATCCTGGGTTTTGACCCTTGTTCCTCAGGCACCCTGATCAGGTATGCCCCGCTGTGTGAAACCCCCCCAGGTCGCCTGATCTGACTTACCCTTCCCCAGTCCTACAGCGCCTGCCTGGCCTTTTGTCCAAACTGCGTGCTCGGATCTTGTCCCCTTCGTCTAAACAATCGACTAAGGGAATGGATCCGAGCTGCATCCCCCACTTCCCTCTAACAGGGAGCGTGCCCACGCCAGTCATTCTGATTTTAGCGGAAAAAAACCCACCAGCAGACAGCCTGTAATCTAAAAGCTTTCCCTCGATTTGGGATGCCCAACTTTGTGAAACTCGCCAGGACACTGGCAACTCACCTTTTCCTCATCCAATGGCGCATGTGCCGGCTCTCATCCAATCAGAGACGTTTGAGAGGAGGGGGCTGAGTTAAGTGACATGGGATACCTGGAATGTTTTTTGCTTTCATTATTGTATTTAGGTTACCTGCTGCTAACTTGCATTTAAATGCCTGTCAATCATGTGTCATATTCATTTGTATGTTAGCAATGTCATGCCATGTGTTTTCACACATGCCATCCCCAGTTAAAGCCTTTTTTGTATTGCACATGGTGCTGCCTGAGTATCGTGGTTTTGATGCACTGCGCTGGTGATGTTCATTTACATGTTAAATACAAATGACCGGCGCTACCTGTCGTTAGCTTCACTGGAAAAAAACAAATAAGACACAGCACCACGAGTATCCTACAGCGCCACGGGTAGCCTGAAGCGCTGTTGGCCTGTGGCAGGCGTAGCGACTGAGGCGCTAACAGCGTCTCTCCGCGGACACTCAAGTGGCGCTAGTGATAAATTGGCCTCCACGTCACATACCTTATGGGATTAGAGAGCATTATTTGCTCTAAATAAAATATACAACTGATTGTAATTAGAGATGAGCGAGTAGTATTCGACCGAGTCGGTATTCGATCGAATACTACGCTATTCGTCATACTCGATTTCGATCGAGTACAGCGGCGATGGCGCACTCACAATTTGTTTCCCCTCACACCTTCCCTGGCGCGTTTTTTACACCAATCACCATGCAGGGGGGGTGGGACAGGTCCTGGGAGGACGCTGGCATCGCGAGAACGGCGTCTAGACGCATTGGCTGGAAAAACCATGTGACCTCGAATCTACAAAACTCAGCACTTCCTCTTCGTCAGCATTAGCAGCTTGAACTTAGTGAGGGATAGACGCTCACAGCAGGGAAAGACAGGCTGTAGCTGGCAGGGCCCCAGAAGCTCGGAATATCGCATTTACCACCATATATACCAGCTACCAGAAGACAAGAAAGTCATTAAGAGCCCTTATTAGGGCTACTATGCTGAACGGTATATAGCTCATATGTAGGCAGGCAGGGCCCCAGAAGCTCAGAATATCGCTTTTACCACCATATATACCAGCTACCAGAAATCAAGAGAGTCATTAAGAGCCCTTATTAGGGCTACTATGCTGAACGGTATATAGCTCATATGTAGGCAGGCAGGGCCCCAGAAGCTCAGAATATCGCTTTTACCACCATATATACCAGCTACCAGAAGACAAGAGAGTCATTAAGAGCCCTTATTAGGGCTACTATGCTGAACGGTATATAGCTCATATGTAGGCAGGCAGGGCCCCAGAAGCTCAGAATATCGCTTTTACCACCATATATATACCAGCTACCAGAAGACAAGAGAGCCATTAAGAGCCCTTATTAGGGCTACTATGCTGAACGGTATATAGCTCATATGTAGGCAGGCAGGGCCCCAGAAGCTCAGAATATCGCTTTTACCACCATATATACCAGCTACCAGAAGACAAGAGAGTCATTAAGAGCCCTTATTAGGGCTACTATGCTGAACGGTATATAGCTCATATGTAGGCAGGCAGGGCCCCAGAAGCTCAGAATATCGCTTTTACCACCATATATACCAGCTACCAGAAGACAAGAGAGTCATTAAGAGCCCTTATTAGGGCTACTATGCTGAACGGTATATAGCTCATATGTAGGCAGGCAGGGCCCCAGAAGCTCAGAATATCGCATTTACCACCATATTTACCAGCTACCAGAAGACAAGAGAGTCATTGAGAGCCCTTATTAGGGCTACTATGTTGAACAGTATATAGCTCATATGTAGGCAGGCAGGGCCCCAGAAGCTCAGAATATCGCATTTACCACCATATATACCAGCTACCAGAAGACAAGAGAGTCATTGAGAGCCCTTATTAGGGCTACTATGTTGAACAGTATATAGCTCATATGTAGGCAGGCAGGGCCCCAGAAGCTCAGAATATCGCATTTACCACCATATATACCAGCTACCAGAAGACAAGAGAGTCATTGAGAGTCCTTATTATTAGGGCTACTATGCTGAACAGTATATAGCTCATATGTAGGCAGGCAGGGCCCCAGAAGCTCAGAATATCACATTTACCACCATATATACCAGCTACCAGAAGACAAGAGAGTCATTGAGAGTCCTTATTATTAGGGCTACTATGCTGAACAGTATATAGCTCATATGTAGGCAGGCAGGGCCCCAGAAGCTCAGAATATCGCATTTACCACTATATATACCAGCTACCAGAAGACAAGATAGTCATTGAGAGCCCTTATTAGGGCTACTATGTTGAACAGTATATAGCTCATATGTAGGCAGACAGGGCCCCAGAAGCTCAGAATATCGCATTTACCACCATATATACCAGCTACCAGAAGACAAGAGAGTCATTGAGAGCCCTTATTAGGGCTACTATGTTGAACAGTATATAGCTCATATGTAGGCAGTCAGGGCCCCAGAAGCTCAGAATATCGCATTTACCACCATATATACCAGCTACCAGAAGACAAGAGAGTCATTGAGAGTCCTTATTATTAGGGCTACTATGCTGAACAGTATATAGCTCATATGTAGGCAGGCAGGGCCCCAGAAGCTCAGAATATCGCATTTACCACCATATATACCAGCTACCAGAAGACAAGAGAGTCATTGAGAGTCCTTATTATTAGGGCTACTATGCTGAACAGTATATAGCTCATATGTAGGCAGGCAGGGCCCCAGAAGCTCAGAATATCGCATTTACCACCATATATACCAGCTACCAGAAGACAAGAGAGTCATTGAGAGCCCTTATTAGGGCTACTATGTTGAACAGTATATAGCTCATATGTAGGCAGGCAGGGCCCCAGAAGCTCCGAATATCGCATTTACCACCATATATACCAGCTACCAGAAGACAAGAGAGTCATTGAGAGTCCTTATTATTAGGGCTACTATGCTGAACAGTATATAGCTCATATGTAGGCAGGCAGGGCCCCAGAAGCTCAGAATATCGCATTTACCACCATATATACCAGCTACTAGAGATGAGCGAGTAGTATTCGACCGAGTCGGTATTCGATCGAATACTACGCTATTCGTCATACTCGATTTCGATCAAGTACAGCGGCGATGGCGCACTCACAATTCGTTTCCCCTCACAACTTCCCTGGCGCGTTTTTTACACCAATCACCATGCAGGGGGGGTGGGACAGGTCCTGGGAGGACGCTGGCATCGCGAGAACGGCGTCTAGACGCATTGGCTGGAAAAACCATGTGACCTCGAATCTACAAAACTCAGCACTTCCTCTTCGTCAGCATTAGCAGCTTGAACTTAGTGAGGGATAGACGCTCACAGCAGGGAAAGACAGGCTGTAGCTGGCAGGGCCCCAGAAGCTCGGAATATCGCATTTACCACCATATATACCAGCTACCAGAAGACAAGAGAGTCATTAAGAGCCCTTATTAGGGCTACTATGCTGAACGGTATATAGCTCATATGTAGGCAGGCAGGGCCCCAGAAGCTCAGAATATCGCTTTTACCACCATATATACCAGCTACCAGAAGACAAGAGAGTCATTAAGAGCCCTTATTAGGGCTACTATGCTGAACGGTATATAGCTCATATGTAGGCAGGCAGGGCCCCAGAAGCTCAGAATATCGCTTTTACCACCATATATACCAGCTACCAGAAGACAAGAGAGTCATTAAGAGCCCTTATTAGGGCTACTATGCTGAACGGTATATAGCTCATATGTAGGCAGGCAGGGCCCCAGAAGCTCAGAATATCGCATTTACCACCATATATACCAGCTACCAGAAGACAAGAGAGTCATTGAGAGCCCTTATTAGGGCTACTATGCTGAACGGTATATAGCTCATATGTAGGCAGGCAGGGCCCCAGAAGCTCAGAATATCGCATTTACCACCATATATACCAGCTACCAGAAGACAAGAGAGTCATTGAGAGCCCTTATTAGGGCTACTATGCTGAACAGTATATAGCTCATATGTAGGCAGGCAGGGCCCCAGAAGCTCAGAATATCGCATTTACCATCATATATACCAGCTACCAGAAGACAAGAGAGTCCTTATTATTAGGGCTACTATGCTGAACAGTATATAGCCCATATGTAGGCAGGCAGGGCCCCAGAAGCTCAGAATATCGCATTTACCACCATATATACCAGCTACCAGAAGACAAGAGAGTCATTGAGAGTCCTTATTATTAGGGCTACTATGCTGAACAGTATATAGCTCATATGTAGGCAGGCAGGGCCCCAGAAGCTCAGAATATCGCATTTACCACCATATATACCAGCTACCAGAAGACAAGAGAGTCATTGAGAGTCCTTATTATTAGGGCTACTATGCTGAACAGTATATAGCCCATATGTAGGCAGGCAAGGCCCCAGAAGCTCAGAATATCGCATTTACCACCATATATACCAGCTACCAGAAGACAAGAGAGTCATTGAGAGTCCTTATTATTAGGGCTACTATGCTGAACAGTATATAGCTCATATGTAGGCAGGCAGGGCCCCAGAAGCTCAGAATATCGCATTTACCACCATATATACCAGCTACCAGAAGACAAGAGAGTCATTGAGAGCCCTTATTAGGGCTACTATGCTGAACAGTATATAGCTCATATGTAGGCAGGCAGGGCCCCAGAAGTTAAGAATATCGCATTTACCACCATATATACCAGCTACCAGAAGACAAGAGAGTCCTTATTATTAGGGCTACTATGCTGAACAGTATATAGCCCATATGTAGGCAGGCAGGGCCCCAGAAGCTCAGAATATCGCATTTACCACCATATATACCAGCTACCAGAAGACAAGAGAGTCATTGAGAGTCCTTATTATTAGGGCTACTATGCTGAACAGTATATAGCTCATATGTAGGCAGGCAGGGCCCCAGAAGCTCAGAATATCGCTTTTACCACCATATATACCAGCTACCAGAAGACAAGAGAGTCATTAAGAGCCCTTATTAGGGCTACTATGCTGAACGGTATATAGCTCATATGTAGGCAGGCAGGGCCCCAGAAGCTCAGAATATCGCTTTTACCACCATATATACCAGCTACCAGAAGACAAGAGAGTCATTAAGAGCCCTTATTAGGGCTACTATGCTGAACGGTATATAGCTCATATGTAGGCAGGCAGGGCCCCAGAAGCTCAGAATATCGCATTTACCACCATATATACCAGCTACCAGAAGACAAGAGAGTCCGTATTATTAGGGCTACTATGCTGAACAGTATATAGCCCATATGTAGGCAGGCAGGGCCCCAGAAGCTCAGAATATCGCATTTACCACCATATATACCAGCTACCAGAAGACAAGAGAGTCATTGAGAGTCCTTATTATTAGGGCTACTATGCTGAACAGTATATAGCTCATATGTAGGCAGGCAGGGCCCCAGAAGCTCAGAATATCGCATTTACCACCATATATACCAGCTACCAGTAGACAAGAGAGTCATTGAGAGCCCTTATTAGGGCTACTATGTTGAACAGTATATAGCTCATATGTAGGCAGGCAGGGCCCCAGAAGCTCAGAATATCGCATTTACCACCATATATACCAGCTACCAGAAGACAAGAGAGTCATTGAGAGCCCTTATTAGGGCTACTATGTTGAACAGTATATAGCTCATATGTAGGCAGGCAGGGCCCCAGAAGCTCAGAATATCGCATTTACCACCATATATACCAGCTACCAGAAGACAAGAGAGTCATTGAGAGTCCTTATTATTAGGGCTACTATGCTGAACAGTATATAGCTCATATGTAGGCAGGCAGGGCCCCAGAAGCTCAGAATATCGCATTTACCACCATATATACCAGCTACCAGAAGACAAGAGAGTCATTGAGAGCCCTTATTAGGGCTACTATGTTGAACAGTATATAGCTCATATGTAGGCAGGCAGGGCCCCGGAAGCTCAGAATATCGCATTTACCACCATATATACCAGCTACCAGAAGACAAGAGAGTCATTGAGAGCCCTTATTAGGGCTACTATGCTGAACAGTATATAGCTCATATGTAGGCAGGCAGGGCCCCAGAAGCTCAGAATATCGCATTTACCACCATATATACCAGCTACCAGAAGACAAGAGAGTCATTGAGAGTCCTTATTATTAGGGCTACTATGCTGAACAGTATATAGCTCATATGTAGGCAGGCAGGGCCCCAGAAGCTCAGAATATCGCATTTACCACCATATATACCAGCTACCAGAAGACAAGAGAGTCATTGAGAGTCCTTATTATTAGGGCTACTATGCTGAACAGTATATAGCCCATATGTAGGCAGGCAGGGCCCCAGAAGCTCAGAATATCGCATTTACCACCATATATACCAGCTACCAGAAGACAAGAGAGTCATTGAGAGTACTTATTATTAGGGCTACTATGCTGAACAGTATATAGCTCATATGTAGGCAGGCAGGGCCCCAGAAGCTCAGAATATCGCATTTACCACCATATATACAAGCTACCAGAAGACAAGAGAGTCATTGAGAGCCCTTATTAGGGCTACTATGTTGAACAGTATATAGCTCATATGTAGGCAGGCAGGGCCCCAGAAGCTCAGAATATCGCATTTACCACCATATATACCAGCTACCAGAAGACAAGAGAGTCATTGAGAGTCCTTATTATTAGGGCTACTATGCTGAACAGTATATAGCTCGTATGTAGGCAGGCAGGGCCCCAGAAGCTCAGAATATCGCATTTACCACCATATATACCAGCTACCAGAAGACAAGAGAGTCATTGAGAGTCCTTATTAGGGCTACTATGCTGAACGGTATATAGCTCATTCTAGCTATATACACACTGCACACAACGGCTGCTTTAGTGGGGGGTAGCTGCTGCTGGAATAGGGACAGAAAGACTTCAGTGGTGTATTAGCACCTATATACAAAACTATATTTTGCACTACTGTTTTGTGTCCTCTGTGCCAACAAAACACTGTTTTATACCCGGTGCGTATAGGCACCATTTCACCTTCTGGCAGTATACGGCTGTATAGCCAGGTGTTCTCCTAAAAAATATATTTATATTTGGCACTACTGTTTTGTGTCCTCTTTACCAACAAAACCCTGTTATATACCCGGTGCGTATAGGCACCATTTCACCTTCTGGCAGTATACGGCTGTATAGCCAGGTGTTCTCCTTAAAAATATATTTATATTTGGCACTACTGTTTTGTGTCCTCTTTACCAACAAAACCCTGTTATATACCCCGTTGCGTATAGGCACCATTTCACCTTCTGGCAGTATACGGCTGTATAGCCAGGTGTTCTCCTAAAAAATATATTTATATTTGGCACTACTGTTTTGTGTCCTCTTTACCAACAAAAGACTGTTATATACCCGGTGCGTATAGGCACCATTTCACCTTCTGGCAGTATACGGCTGTATAGCCAGGTGTTCTCCTAAAAAATATATTTATATTTGGCATAACGCGTGGCCAAAAAAGTAAAACGTCTGAAATGCGGAGGGCTAGCGCAAAGGGACGAGGACGGGGGCGCGGAAATGCTGGTGGGGGCACAAACTGCGTTGAAGCCAGTGGGGATACAATGCGTGCTGGTGAGGGGCAGCCAGCATTACGCTCATCCAGCTTCCCTGCCTTTATGGGACAGTTATGCGGGGGGCGGGGTACACCTCTGTTGAGGCCTGAGCAGCGTGAACAGGTGGTGCAATGGATGGCCGATAACGCTTCCAGTCACTTGTCCACCACCCAGTCATCCACACAGTCTCACTCTGACCCTCCTTCCTCCCAACCTGGCCAACAGAGTCAGCCCACCCTTGACCCCTCCCAGGACCTCTTTTCGGGTCCTTTTCCAGATGTGCTGCAAGAATCCCAGGAGCTAGCAGAGGAATTTGTTTGTAGTGATGCCCAAACACTTGAGTATCCGCCATCTCCTAGTGATGTGGACCCGGAACCAGCATCTGCTATCATGAGCGATGATGATGAGACGCAGTTGCCATCAAGGGAGGCTGTTGGAATGTCCAGTGGGCAGGAGGAGGAGCAGAGAGAGGAAGTGGAAGAGGAGGTGGTGGACGACGAAATGACCGACCCCACTTGGACAGGGGTGATGTCCAGCGGGGAAAGCAGTGGAGATGCGGTCTGCGCATCACCGAATAAGGCAGCAAGAGGCAGAGGACAGTCCAGAGGCAGAGGACAGTCCAGACAGAGAAGGCAGGCCACAGCCAGCAGGGCCGACGCTCTTCCCGGCAGCAGGCAGTCGCGCGAAGCTCCCCCATCGAGGCCTCGTACTTCTGTGGTGTGGAGATTTTTTAATGTTTGCGCGGACGACAAACTGAGCGCGGTTTGCGCAATCTGCCACTCAAAACTGAGTAGGGGCTCTGAGAAGAGCAATCTGACCACCTCAGGCATGCGCCGTCACTTGGAAGTCAAGCACTGGGCTGAGTGGGAGAGAGCAAACGCAATACAACCTGCGCCCGGTCTTGCTGCCACTGCCTTCCAGCCACGTGTCCAACTTGGAGACCCAGTAAGTGTAGGGCGCCGAGGGATCGGGGAGGACAGGGGTGTGGTCTGCCAGGTAGTCCCGCAACATCCGCCGATACTTGTCCCTCCTGCTGATAGCGGGCCCCGCAGTGATGGAAGTTGCACGAGGGGGTGACATGAACGTGTCCCACACCTTGGAGAGTGTTCCCCTGGTGGCTGTGGGCCTGATCGATGTTGTCAGACTCTGGGAGACACTCTCCTCTCTGCCGCCAGCGATGCTGGGTGGGAAAATCTGCATCATGTTCTGCAAGAGTTCCCTCTGGTATTCCAGTAATCGATTCGTCCTCTCCTCTACCGGAATAAAAGAGGAGAAGTTATCTTTATACCGGGGGTCCAGGAGTGCGAAGACCCAGTATAGTTTGTTCTCCAATATCCGGACAACACGTATGTCCCGGGAAAAGCAGCCCAGCATGAAGTCAGCCATGTGTGCCAGACTCTGAGTAGGCATGACGTCACTGCCCCCACCAGAAGGATCATTTTCCATTTCCTCCTCTTCCTCCTCCTCTCCGCCCCATCCGCGCTGAACCAATGGGACGCACACAGCCTGACTGCTACCCTCGCCGCCAGCATCCTCTTCCACAGCCACCTCCACTTTGTCCTCCTCCTCCTCATCCTCCTCCTCCTGCAACTGCCACCGAGCAGCAGACAAAAGTATGGTCTGACTGTCTACCTGCGTTGCGTCTCCTCCTACCCCCGTCTCCTCTGTGTGCAATGCGTTCTCCCTTATTGCAATGAGCGATTCTTTAAGGACGCATAGGAGCGGGATGGTTACGCTCACTATAGCGTCCTCGCTGCTGACCTTCTTAGTGGACTCCTCAAAGATACGCAATACATCGCATATGTCTGCCATCCATGGCCACTCGTGGTTGGCAAACTGAGGGAGCTTAGTTGGATGCACGCGTGGATGCATCATCTGGTACTCCATCAATGCTCTCTGCTGCTCACACACCCTGGCCAACATGCAATAGGTGGAATTCCAGCGAGTGGGCAGGTCGCACAACAGCCGATGTTGAGGCAAATGGAGGCGTTGCTGGATTTTTTTTAAGCTAGCAGCAGCTACAGTTGACTTCCGAAAGTGAGCGCACAAGCGCCGCACTTTGACCAGTAGCTCTGCCAGGTTGGGGTAAGTCTTTAGAAACTTTTGTACTACCAAATTAAAAACGTGGGCCAGGCATGGTACGTGATTGAGTTCTGCAAGCTCCAGAGCCGCCACCAGGTTACGGCCGTTATCGCACACGACCATGCCTGGTCCTAGCTGCAGCGGCGACAGCCACATCTCTGTCTGCTGCAATATGGCGTGCCTCACCTCTGCGGCGCTGTGCTTCCTGTCGCCCAAGCTGATGAGCTTAAGCACCGCCTGCTGACGTCTCCCCGCGCCAGTGCTGCAACGCTTCCAGCTAGGGGCTGAGGGCAACGTTAAGGCAGAGGAGGAGGAAAAGGAGGAGGAAGAGGAGGGGGGTCTATCAGAACCCATGCTGGCAATCTTGGGCGGGGGTGGTATGTAGGCCGTCCCTGTTTGCGACCCCGTCCCCGCTTCCACAACATTCACCCAGTGTGCCGTCAAAGAGATGTAGCGTCCTTGGCCGCAAGCGCTTGTCCACGAGTCGGTGGTCAAGTGGACCTTTGTGCTGACTGCGTACCTCAGGGCCCGCCTGATGTTACGCGACCCGTGCTGGTGCAGGGCGGGGACGCCACACCGGGAAAAATAGTGGTGGCTAGGGACGGAATAGCGAGGTGCGGCAGCCGCCATCAGGTCGCGGAAGGCCTGCGTCTCCACAAGCCTAAACGGCAACATCTCCAGGGCCAGCAGTTTGGAGATGAGGCAGGTTAAGGCTTGGGCTTGGGGGTGACTGGAGGCGTACTTCCGCCTGCGGTTGAACGCCTGCAAGATGGACAGTTGATGGGACGAGGAGATGGAAGGTGCAGACGAAGATGCGGGGGAAGGGGGGGCTGAAGGAGAAGGCCCCAAAGTAGCCGAGGCAGAGGCAGATGTGGAGGTGTCCTGGCTGGAGGTCTGGACCGCAGTGGCAGCACACAACAAAGGGGAAGACTGTCCCTGTACGCCTTGGAGGTGCTTGCCTGCCCTGCCGCCAGCGTGCTATCAGAGAGGGTGTTCAGCGCAGCCGGGGGCATTATAACCGATAAGCGCAGCCGCCTGTCAACCGACAGTGCCGACAGGCTGACGCTAATCAAAATGAACAGCAAGTGGATTGACCCGGACTTTGCTTGTACAACAGTGGAAAGCAGCCAAGAGTGAAGTGCCATCTGTATGAAGTGCCATTTCCTCCTCCTCCTCCTCCTTAACCGCCGTAGAATTGCTGTATTAATAAAAAAAAATATGGCTCACCTCTTGGGCTTAATACAATCAATTTTTAAGAGGTCTCAGCTCTTGGGCCTCCACACAATTTTTAAGAGGTCTCAGCTCTTGGGCCTCCACACAATTTTTAAGAGGTCTCAGCTCTTGGGACTCCACACAATGTTTGAGAGGTCTCAGCTCTTGGGACTCCACACAATGTTTGAGAGGTCTCAGCTCTTGGGACTCCACACAATTTTTAAAAGGTCTCAGCTCTTGGGACTCCACACAATGTTTGAGAGGTCTCAGCTCTTGGGCCTCCACACAATTTTTAAGAGGTCTCAGCTCTTGGGCCTCCACACAATTTTTAAGAGGTCTCAGCTCTTGGGCCTCCACACAATTTTTAAGAGGTCTCAGCTCTTGGGCCTCCACACAATTTTTAAGAGGTCTCAGCTCTTGGGACTCCACACAATTTTTAAGAGGTCTCAGCTCTTGGGCCTCCACACAATTTCTAAGAGGTCTCAGCTCTTGGGCCTTAATACAATTTTCAAGAGGTCTCAGCTCTTGGGCCTCCACACAATTTTTAAGAGGTCTCAGCTCTTGGGCCTCCACACAATTTTTAAGAGGTCTCAGCTCTTGGGCCTCCACACAATTTTTAAGAGGTCTCAGCTCTTGGGACTCCACACAATTTTTAAGAGGTCTCACTTACTGCTGGGGTGACACACTGTAACAAACCTCCTCCTGTAAGCTTCCCTGACTGCTGGGGTGACACAATGTAACAAACCTCCTCATTTAAGCTTCCCTTACTGCTGGAGTAACACACTGTAACAAACCTCCTCCTGTAAGCTTCCCTCACTGCTGGGGTGACACACTGTAACAAACCTCCTCCTGTAAGCTTCCCTGACTGCTGGGGTGACACACTGTAACAAACCTCCTCCTGTAAGCTTCCCTGACTGCTGGGGTGACACAATGTAACAAACCTCCTCCTGTAAGCTTCCCTTACTGCTGGGGTGACACACTGTAACAAACCTCCTCCTATAAGCTTCCCTTACTGCTGGGGTGACACACTGTAACAAACCTCCTCCTGTAAGGTTCCCTGACTGCTGGGGTGACACACTGTAACAAACCTCCTCCTGTAAGCTTCCCTGACTGCTGGGGTGACACACTGTAACAAACCTCCTCCTGTAAGCTTCCCTTACTGCTGGGGTAACACACTGTAACATACCTCCTCCTTTAAGCTTTCCTTACTGCTGGGGTGACACAATGACACAAGAGGACATGTCTGACCACATCTCACACACACACACACACACACACACACAATGACAATTAGGGGTGGGGTCTATTTATTTTCCCCCTTGCCTATGCCATCTGTGGTTGTCATTAGGCAACGTGATTTTAAGGGGTGCAGAATTTTGTTCTTCTTTTTTGTACAGTTTGGCTTGGGGTCCATGGCAATGTAGAGGAAAGAAGGTTTTCTTGTCTTGTCTCACTTTACGTAGAAGTTATATTGTGTTTGGAGTGTATTGTTGAGTGGCTGTGATAGTGGCGTAATAGTGCGACTTGGGCGCGTTATATGCACCCAGACATGCTTCCCCTGCTGTCCCAGTTGCATTCCAGCAGTGTTGGCATCATTTTCTGATGTTTCAGGGTGGACTTGGTGACCTCCAAGTGGTCGAATTGAGATTTCCAAGTAGCGAGCATTTTTTTTCCCATAGACTATAATGGGATTCGATAATCGGTCGAGTAGTCGAATAACGTGGTCTATTTGAATCGAAATTCGAAATTTCGAATATTTCACTACTCGCTCATCTCTACCAGCTACCAGAAGACAAGAGAGTCATTGAGAGTCCTTATTATTAGGGCTACTATGCTGAACAGTATATAGCTCATATGTAGGCAGGCAGGGCCCCAGAAGCTCAGAATATCGCATTTACCACCATATATATCAGCTACCAGAAGACAAGAGAGTCATTGAGAGCCCTTATTAGGGCTACTATGTTGAACAGTATATAGCTCATATGTAGGCAGGCAGGGCCCCAGAAGCTCAGAATATCGCATTTACCACCATATATACCAGCTACCAGAAGACAAGAGAGTCATTGAGAGCCCTTATTAGGGCTACTATGTTGAACAGTATATAGCTCATATGTAGGCAGGCAGGGCCCCAGAAGCTCAGAATATCGCATTTACCACCATATATACCAGCTACCAGAAGACAAGAGAGTCATTGAGAGTCCTTATTATTAGGGCTACTATGCTGAACAGTATATAGCTCATATGTAGGCAGGCAGGGCCCCAGAAGCTCAGAATATCGCATTTACCACCATATATACCAGCTACCAGAAGACAAGAGAGTCATTGAGAGCCCTTATTAGGGCTACTATGTTGAACAGTATATAGCTCATATGTAGGCAGGCAGGGCCCCAGAAGCTCAGAATATCGCATTTACCACCATATATACCAGCTACCAGAAGACAAGAGAGTCATTGAGAGTCCTTATTATTAGGGCTACTATGCTGAACAGGATATAGCCCATATGTAGGCAGGCAGGGCCCCAGAAGCTCAGAATATCGCATTTACCACCATATATACCAGCTACCAGAAGACAAGAGAGTAATTGAGAGTCCTTATTAGGGCTACTATGCTGAACGGTATATAGCTCATTCTAGCTATATACACACTGCACACAACGGCTGCTTTAGTGAGGGGTAGCTGCTGCTGGAATAGGGACAGAAAGACTTCAGTGGTGTATTACCACCTATATACAAAACTATATACACTCTGCTCAAAACGGCTGCTTTAGTGACTGGTAGCTGCTGCTGGAATAGGGACAGAAAGACTTCAGTGGTGTATTAGCACCTATATACAAAACTATATTTTGCACTACTGTTTTGTGTCCTCTGTGCCAACAAAACACTGTTTTATACCCGGTGCGTATAGGCACCATTTCACCTTCTGGCAGTATACGGCTGTATAGCCAGGTGTTCTCCTAAAAAATATATTTATATTTGGCACTACTGTTTTGTGTCCTCTTTACCAACAAAACCCTGTTATATAACCGGTGCGTATAGGCACCATTTCACCTTCTGGCAGTATACGGCTGTATAGCCAGGTGTTCTCCTTAAAAATATATTTATATTTGGCACTACTGTTTTGTGTCCTCTTTACCAACAAAACCCTGTTATATACCCCGTTGCGTATAGGCACCATTTCACCTTCTGGCAGTATACGGCTGTATAGCCAGGTGTTCTCCTAAAAAATATATTTATATTTGGCACTACTGTTTTGTGTCCTCTGTGCCAACAAAACACTGTTATATACCCAGTGCGTATAGGCACCATTTCACCTTCTGGCAGTATACGGCTGTATAGCCAGGTGTTCTCCATAAAAATATATTTATATTTGGCTCTACTGTTTTGTGTCCTCTGTGCCAACAAAAGACTGTTATATACCCGGTGCGTATAGGCACCATTTAACCTTCTGGCAGTATACGGCTGTATAGCCAGGTGTTCTCCTTAAAAATATATTTATATTTGGCTCTACTGTTTTGTGTCCTCTGTGCCAACAAAACACTGTTATATACCCAGTGCGTATTAGGCACCATTTCACCTTCTGGCAGTATACGGCTGTATAGCCAGGTGTTCTCCTTAAAAATATATTTATATTTGGCACTACTGTTTTGTGTCCTCTGTGCCAACAAAACACTGTTATATACCCAGTGCGTATTAGGCACCATTTCACCTTCTGGCAGTATACGGCTGTATAGCCAGGTGTTCTCCTAAACAATATATTTATATTTGGCACTACTGTTTTGTGTCCTCTGTGCCAACAAAACACTGTTATATACCCAGTGCGTATTAGGCACCATTTCACCTTCTGGCAGTATACGGCTGTATAGCCAGGTGTTCTCCTAAACAATATATTTATATTTGGCTCTACTGTTTTGTGTCCTCTGTGCCAACAAAACACTGTTATATACCCAGTGCGTATTAGGCACCATTTCACCTTCTGGCAGTATACGGCTGTATAGCCCGGTGTTCTCAAAAATATATTTATATTTGGCTCTACTGTTTTGTGTCCTCTGTGCCAACAAAAGACTGTTATATACCCGGTGCGTATAGGCACCATTTCACCTTCTGGAAGTATACGGCTGTATAGCCAGGTGTTCTCCTAAAAAATATATTTATATTTGGCATAACGCGTGGCCAAAAATGTAAAACGTCTGAAATGCGGAGGGCTAGCGCAAAGGGACGTGGACGAGGACGGGGGCGCGGAAATGCTGGTGGGGGCACAAACCGCGTTGAAGCCAGTGGGGATACAATGCGTGCTGGTGAGGGGCAGCCAGCATTACGCTCATCCAGCTTCCCTGCCTTTATGGGACAGTTATGCGGGGGGCGGGGTACACCTCTGTTGAGGCCTGAGCAGCGTGAACAGGTGGTGCAATGGATGGCCGATAACGCTTCCAGTCACTTGTCCACCACCCAGTCATCCACACAGTCTCACTCTGACCCTCCTTCCTCCCAACCTGGCCAACAGAGTCAGCCCACCCTTGACCCCTCCCAGGACCTCTTTTCGGGTCCTTTTCCAGATGTGCTGCAAGAATCCCAGGAGCTAGCAGAGGAATTTGTTTGTAGTGATGCCCAAACACTTGAGTATCCGCCATCTCCTAGTGATGTGGACCCGGAACCAGCATCTGCTATCATGAGCGATGATGATGAGACGCAGTTGCCATCAAGGGAGGCTGTTGGAATGTCCAGTGGGCAGGAGGAGGAGCAGAGAGAGGAAGTGGAAGAGGAGGTGGTGGACGACGAAATGACCGACCCCACTTGGACAGGGGTGATGTCCAGCGGGGAAAGCAGTGGAGATGCGGTCTGCGCATCACCGAATAAGGCAGCAAGAGGCAGAGGACAGTCCAGAGGCAGAGGACAGTCCAGACAGAGAAGGCAGGCCACAGCCAGCAGGGCCGAAGCTCTTCCCGGCAGCAGGCAGTCGCGCGAAGCTCCCCCATCGAGGCCTCGTACTTCTGTGGTGTGGAGATTTTTTAATGTTTGCGCGGACGACAAACTGAGCGCGGTTTGCGCAATCTGCCACTCAAAACTGAGTAGGGGCTCTGAGAAGAGCAATCTGACCACCTCAGGCATGCGCCGTCACTTGGAAGTCAAGCACTGGGCTGAGTGGGAGAGAGCAAACGCAATACAACCTGCGCCCGGTCTTGCTGCCACTGCCTCTTCCCCTTTGTTGTGTGCTGCCACTGCGGTCCAGACCTCCAGCCAGGACACCTCCACATCTGCCTCTGCCTCGGCTACTTTGGGGCCTTCTCCTTCAGCCCCCCCTTCCTCCGCATCTTCGTCTGCACCTTCCATCTCCTCGTCCCATCAACTGTCCATCTCGCAGGCGTTCAACCGCAGGCGGAAGTACGCCTCCAGTCACCCCCAAGCCCAAGCCTTAACCTGCCTCATCTCCAAACTGCTGGCCCTGGAGATGTTGCCGTTTAGGCTTGTGGAGACGCAGGCCTTCCGCGACCTGATGGCGGCTGCCGCACCTCGCTTTTCCGTCCCTAGCCGCCACTATTTTTCCCGGTGTGGCGTCCCCGCCCTGCACCAGCACGTGTCGCGTAACATCAGGCGGGCCCTGAGGTACGCAGTCAGCGCAAAGGTCCACTTGACCACCGACTCGTGGACAAGCGCTTGCAGCCAAGGACGCTACATCTCTTTGACGGCACACTGGGTGAATGTTGTGGAAGCGGGGACGGGGTCGCAAACAGGGACGGCCTACATACCACCCCCGCCCAAGATTGCCAGCATGGGTTCTGATAGACCCCCCTCCTCTTCCTCCTCCTCCTCCTCCTCTGCCTTAACATCGCCCTCAGCCCCTAGCTGGAAGCGTTGCAGCACTGGCGCGGGGAGACGTCAGCAGGCGGTGCTTAAGCTCATCAGCTTGGGCGACAGGAAGCACAGCGCCGCAGAGGTGAGGCACGCCATATTGCAGCAGACAGAGATGTGGCTGTCGCCGCTGCAGCTAGGACCAGGCATGGTCGTGTGCGATAACGGCCGTAACCTGGTGGCGGCTCTGGAGCTTGCAGAACTCAATCACGTACCATGCCTGGCCCACGTTTTTAATTTGGTCGTACAAAAGTTTCTAAAGACTTACCCCAACCTGGCAGAGCTACTGGTCAAAGTGCGGCGCTTGTGCGCTCACTTTCGGAAGTCAACTGTAGCTGCTGCTAGCTTAAAAAAAATCCAGCAACGCCTCCATTTGCCTCAACATCGGCTGTTGTGTGACCTGCCCACTCGCTGGAATTCCACCTATTGCATGTTGGCCAGGGTGTGTGAGCAGCAGAGAGCATTGATGGAGTACCAGATGATGCATCCACGCGTGCATCCAACTCAGCTTCCTCAGTTTGCCAACCACGAGTGGCCATGGATGGCAGACATATGCGATGTATTGCGTATCTTTGAGGAGTCCACTAAGAAGGTCAGCAGCGAGGACGCTATAGTGAGCGTAACCATCCCGCTCCTATGCGTCCTTAAAGAATCGCTCATCGCAATAAGGGAGAGCGCATTGCACACAGAGGAGACGGGGGTAGGAGGAGACGCAACGCAGGTAGACAGTCAGACCACACTTTTGTCTGCTGCTCGGTGGCAGTTGCAGGAGGAGGAGGATGAGGAGGAGGAGGACAATGTGGAGGTGGCTGTGGAAGAGGATGCTGGCGGCGAGGGTAGCAGTCAGGCTGTGTGCGTCCCATTGGTTCAGCGCGGATGGGGCGGAGAGGAGGAGGAAGAGGAGGAAATGGAAAATGATTCTTCTGGTGGGGGCAGTGACGTCATGCCTACTCACAGTCTGGCACACATGGCTGACTTCATGCTGGGCTGCTTTTCCCGGGAGACATACGTGTTGTCCGGATATTGGAGAACAAACTATACTGGGTCTTCGCACTCATGGACCCCCGGTATAAAGATAACTTCTCCTCTTTTATTCCGGTAGAGGAGAGGACGAATCGAATACTGGAATACCAGAGGGAACTCTTGCAGAACATGATGCAGATTTTCCCACCCAGCATCGCTGGCGGCAGAGAGGAGAGTGTCTCCCAGAGTCTGACAACATCGATCAGGCCCACAGCCACCAGGGGAACACTCTCCAAGGTGTGGGACACGTTCATGTCACCCCCTCGTGCAACTTCCATCACTGCGGGGCCTGCTATCAGCAGGAGGGACAAGTATCGGCGGATGTTGCGGGACTACCTGGCAGACCACACCCCTGTCCTCCCCGATCCCTCGGCGCCCTACACTTACTGGTTCTCCAAGTTGGACACGTGGCTGGAACTGTCCCTGTACGCCTTGGAGGTGCTTGCCTGCCCTGCCGCCAGCGTGCTATCAGAAAGGGTGTTCAGCGCAGCCGGGGGCATTATAACCGATAAGCGCAGCCGCCTGTCAACCGACAGTGCCGACAGGCTGACGCTAATCAAAATGAACAGCAAGTGGATTGACCCGGACTTTGCTTGTACAACAGTGGAAAGCAGCCAAGAGTGAAGTGCCATCTGTATGAAGTGCCATTTCCTCCTCCTCCTCCTCCTCCTCCTCCTTAACCGTCGTAGAATTGCTGTATTAATAAAAAAAATTATGGCTCACCTCTTGGGCTTAATACAATCAATTTTTAAGAGGTCTCAGCTCTTGGGCCTCCACACAATTTTTAAGAGGTCTCAGCTCTTGGGCCTCCACACAATTTTTAAAAGGTCTCAGCTCTTGGGCCTCCACACAATTTTTAAGAGGTCTCAGCTCTTGGGACTCCACACAATTTTTAAGAGGTCTCAGCTCTTGGGCCTCCACACAATTTTTAAAAGGTCTCAGCTCTTGGGCCTCCACACAATTTTTAAGAGGTCTCATCTCTTGGGACTCCACACAATTTTCAAGAGGTCTCAGCTCTTGGGCCTCCACACAATGTTTGAGAGGTCTCAGCTCTTGGGACTCCACACAATGTTTGAGAGGTCTCAGCTCTTGGGACTCCACACAATGTTTGAGAGGTCTCAGCTCTTGGGACTCCACACAATTTTTAAAAGGTCTCAGCTCTTGGGACTCCACACAATGTTTGAGAGGTCTCAGCTCTTGGGCCTCCACACAATTTTTAAGAGGTCTCAGCTCTTGGGCCTCCACACAATGTTTGAGAGGTCTCAGCTCTTGGGACTCCACACAATTTTTAAGAGGTCTCAGCTCTTGGGCCTCCACACAATTTTTAAGAGGTCTCAGCTCTTGGGCCTCCACACAATTTTTAAGAGGTCTCAGCTCTTGGGACTCCACACAATTTTTAAGAGGTCTCAGCTCTAAGCTTCCCTTACTGCTGGGGTGACACACTGTAACAAACCTCCTCCTGTAAGCTTCCCTTACTGCTGGAGTGACACACTGTAACAAACCTCCTCCTGTAAGCTTCCCCGACTGCTGGGGTGACACACTGTAACAAACCTCCTCCTATAAGCTTCCCTTACTGCTGGAGTGACACACTGTAACAAACCTCCTCCTGTAAGCTTCCCCGACTGCTGGGGTGACACACTGTAACAAACCTCCTCCTGTAAGCTTCCCTGACTGCTGGGGTGACACACTGTAACAAACCTACTCCTGTAAGCTTCCCTTACTGCTGGGGTGACACACTGTAACAAACCTCCTCCTGTAAGCTTCCCTGACTGCTGGGGTGACACACTGTAACAAACCTCCTCCTGTAAGCTTCCCTTACTGCTGGGGTGACACACTGTAACAAACCTCCTCCTGTAAGCTTCCCTTACTGCTGGGGTGACACACTGTAACAAACCTCCTCCTGTAAGCTTCCCTGACTGCTGGGGTGACACACTGTAACAAACCTCCTCCTGTAAGCTTCCCTTACTGCTGGAGTGACACACTGTAACAAACCTCCTCCTGTAAGCTTCCCCGACTGCTGGGGTGACACACTGTAACAAACCTCCTCCTATAAGCTTCCCTTACTGCTGGAGTGACACACTGTAACAAACCTTCTCCTGTAAGCTTCCCCGACTGCTGGGGTGACACACTGTAACAAACCTCCTCCTGTAAGCTTCCCTTACTGCTGGGGTGACACACTGTAACAAACCTCCTCCTGTAAGCTTCCCTTACTGCTGGAGTTACACAATGTAACAAACCTCCTCCTGTAAGCTTCCCTTAGTGCTGGGGTGACACACTGTAACAAACCTCCTCCTGTAAGCTTCCCTGACTGCTGGGGTGACACACTGTAACAAACCTCCTCCTGTAAGCTTCCCTTACTGCTGGAGTGACACACTGTAACAAACCTCCTCCTGTAAGCTTCCCCGACTGCTGGGGTGACACACTGTAACAAACCTCCTCCTATAAGCTTCCCTGACTGCTGGGGTGACACACTGTAACAAACCTCCTCCTGTAAGCTTCCCCGACTGCTGGGGTGACACACTGTAACAAACCTCCTCCTGTAAGCTTCCCTGACTGCTGGGGTGACACACTGTAACAAACCTCCTCCTGTAAGCTTCCCTTACTGCTGGGGTGACACACTGTAACAAACCTCCTCCTGTAAGCTTCCCTGACTGCTGGAGTGACACACTGTAACAAACCTCCTCCTGTAAGCTTCCCCGACTGCTGGGGTGACACACTGTAACAAACCTCCTCCTATAGGCTTCCCTTACTGCTGGGGTGACACACTGTAACAATCCTCCTCCTGTATGCTTCCCTGACTGCTGGGGTGACACACTGTAACAAACCTCCTCCTATAGGCTTCCCTTACTGCTGGAGTGACACACTGTAACAAACCTCCTCCTGTAAGCTTCCCCGACTGCTGGGGTGACACACTGTAACAAACCTCCTCCTATAGGCTTCCCTTACTGCTGGGGTGACACACTGTAACAAACCTCCTCCTGTAAGCTTCCCTTACTGCTGGGGTGACACACTGTAACAAACCTCCTCCTGTAAGCTTCCCTTACTGCTGGGGTGACACACTGTAACAAACCTCCTCCTGTAAGCTTCCCCGACTGCTGGGGTGACACACTGTAACAAACCTCCTCCTGTAAGCTTCCCTTACTGCTGGGGTGACACACTGTAACAAACCTCCTACTGTAAGCTTCCCTTACTGCTGGGCTGACACACTGTAACAAACCTCCTCCTGTAAGCTTCCCTGACTGCTGGGGTGACACAATGTAACAAACCTCCTCCTGTAAGCTTCCCTGACTGCTGGGGTGACACACTGTAACAAACCTCCTCCTGTAAGCTTCCCTTACTGCTGGGGTGACACACTGTAACAAACCTCCTCCTGTAAGCTTCCCTTACTGCTGGGGTGACACACTGTAACAAACCTCCTCCTGTAAGCTTCCCTGACTCCTGGGGTGACACAATGTAACAAACCTCCTCCTGTAAGCTTCCCTTACTGCTGGGGTGACACAATGTAACAAACCTCCTCCTGTAAGCTTCCCTTACTGCTGGGGTGACACACTGTAACAAACCTCCTCCTGTAAGCTTCCCTTACTGCTGGGGTGACACAATGTAACAAACCTCCTCCTGTAAGCTTCCCTGACTGCTGGGGTGACACAATGTAACAAACCTCCTCCTTTAAGCTTCCCTTACTGCTGGGGTAACACACTGTAACAAACCTCCTCCTGTAAGCTTCCCTTACTGCTGGGGTGACACACTGTAACAAACCTCCTCCTGTAAGCTTCCCTGACTGCTGGGGTGACACACTGTAACAAACCTCCTCCTGTAAGCTTCCCTGACTGCTGGGGTGACACACTGTAACAAACCTCCTCCTGTAAGCTTCCCTTACTGCTGGGGTAACACACTGTAACATACCTCCTCCTTTAAGCTTCCCTTACTGCTGGGGTGACACAATGACACAAGAGGACATGTCTGACCACATCTCACACACACACACACACACACACACACACACACACACACAATGACAATTAGGGGTGGGGTCTATTTATTTTCCCCCTTGCCTATGCCATCTGTGGTTGTCATTAGGCAACGTGATTTTAAGGGGTGCAGAATTTTGTTCTTTTTTGTACAGTTTGGCTTGGGGTCCATGGCAATGTAGAGGAAAGAAGGTTTCCTTGTCTTGTCTCACTTTACGTAGAAGTTATATTGTGTTTGGAGTGTATTGTTGAGTGGCTGTGATAGTGGCGTAATAGTGCGACTTGGGCGCGTTATATGCACCCAGACATGCTTCCCCTGCTGTCCCAGTTGCATTCCAGCAGTGTTGGCATCATTTTCTGATGTTTCAAGGTGGACTTGGTGACCTCCAAGTGGTCGAATTGAGATTTCCAAGTGGCGAGCATTTTTTTCCCATAGACTATAATGGGATTCGATAATCGGTCGAGTAGTCGAGTAACGCGGTCTATTCGAATCGAAATTTCGAATATTTCACTACTCGCTCATCTCTAATTGTAATTTCAAACTTCAGACAGAATTACTATTATGATTAATAACAAATTTCTTTTAAACAAGCTACAATTTAGATGCATCGAATATAGAATGTATATGAAAAGATTTTACAATCTTCTTGCTGTAACTATGATAACTTTATTTATTCACCCTTATGCTCAATTTGCTCAGTAAAATGCATAATTGTTTCTAGGCACTGGCATTGTTTTTAGGCATAGAGAGCCTTATTTATGATGTGCTGCATAGCCACATTTTTGTGTGGCTATAGCGCCATATTCGGAGAGCAGGCATTTCTGTCTTATCAGGCGCTGTGCTGTGGACTACATTGGCGCTAGCAGTCGCCACAGGATGCTACTAATTAGCCTTGCATGTTCCACTAGGTATTGGCCAGCCAAGGGCAGCACCTGTTGGACCCGGCTGTGGATTATCCTAGTGCAAGTGAGAGCCTATTTGTACCACCATTTTTCCAGCACTGCACAGCATATTTATTTTTTCTCCTTGATCTTAGGTCAGCGTTTCATCATTACAGTTACAAGAAATCACTGCTTGGAACAAAGGGGATAAACTTTAGAGTGCATTTAGGTTGTGTTTACACTTTATTAAGCAAAATAGGCCATTAAAATACATTTTAATAACCCCCCAAAACAAGTCACATTGCATTTAACACTTCAATCCAGTTCTGCCCATTGTGCTCTATGGGTTCTTACAGCTGGTGCTGCTTCAACCAGAGCGCCCACCACTGCAATCTTTTCAGCGCTAGTGTTAAAGTGGACCAACAGTCAAAAATGACTTAAACCAGACCAACACAACAAACAGTGTTCATATGCATCCCTCCCTGGAGCAATTTAGATTGCTGCACATAAAAAATAATTTATCTTTTTCTAATTCCTACTGTGGTCAATTTTAAAAACAAGATGGCGGTTCAAGCATTTGCATGTGCATTGTCAGTTATGTCAGTTGGGAGTGGAAGCTCCAAAATGACTGCTACCTTTCTTTTCTTACTGTGCCAGGCTGTTGGTCTGGTTTAAATAAGTCACTAGCCAGCGGCCGCATCAGCGCTGCTATTTTTTTAATTCTTAAATCGAACGCTAAGTGTCTCTGAGGCCAAAAAGTTGTGCTGTGGGACGCTGATGCTTGTTGAAGCCTAATTCATCTTTTTTTTGTGCGGACGCTAGAAGAGTGCCTGCAATGCAGAGCCACCTGGAGACAGGCAGCGTTCTGCGTTCGCTAGCTCCCAGCCGTCCTAATGCAGGCCTGTTAAAAGCCAATGCGCTAGCGACCCCTATTGCAGGCTGGGAGCGCAGGAAAAACACCAAATTCATTACCAAAAAACACAAGTCCCGTACAGGCATTGTGGAAGGGGATTTTAGGCAAACATCACCTATTGAAATACATGTTTTTTCTTTATTTTTGGGGAATAGCAGCACAATAATTAAAAAAAACAACAGGAATTGCATTGGGGACACTTAAAAGACATGCCTTGGGTTTTACATGGCCCAAATCATAAGCATACAAAAACAATTCAAAAAGCACAGGGATCACATGGCACATGCACAAGCCTGAAAAAAAAATAAATAAATAACCTAAAAGATTATAACTAGAGATTAGCGAATCAATTCTGACAAACCCGAATTTGTTACGAATTTCATGAAATATTCGATTCATTACGATTCCGAATATCGCCGCGATTCAATCGCTCGAATCGCTTCCTTCAAACTTCATTTACTGCTATACAGTCCATCTAAAATGGTGGATCCACATGTCTGGACATGTCCCATGGGACAAGGAATGCTGGGTAGGTGTCACATGCTACCTATCAGCAGACAGGCTTACTGATGATGTCACAGCCCCATATAAACGGCGGCCATCTTGCGGAAGATTATCTGACTCTGTATTGCGGCCAGAGCAGATCAGGCAGGGAGAGAGCGAGAGATAGATAGATAGATAGATAGATAGATAGATAGATAGATAGATAGAACAGAAGTAGCGCGGGACAGATAGAGAAGGACAGAGCCTGTGACAGTGACAGATAAATACAGGGACAGTTTAAACTGCTTGCATTAGCTTTCAAGCCTATTTAGTGTTAATAACACTCCTGCCTATTTAGCTTTTCCTTTACCTGGTGTCATTCTTTAAAAAGCGTGCGAGCATTAATATTTCAAGACTACCTGTATAATAACTGCTTTCATTTTATAATTAACGTCACTTTTCCACAATCAAGGGAGGCCTGCTCTGTATGTGAGGAGGGGGCAAGCTAAACACTGGCATAAATATTTCAAGACTACCTGTCTAATAACTGCTTGCATTTTATAATTAACGTCACTTTTCCACAATCAAGGGAGGCCTGCTCTGTATGTGAGGAGGGGGCATGCCAAACACTAGCATTAATATTTCAGGACTACCTGTCTAATAACTGCTTGCATTTTATAATTAACGTCACTTTACCACAATCAAGGGAGGCCTCCTCTGTATGTGAGGAGGGGGCATGCCAAACACTAGTATTAATATTTCAAGACTCCCTTTCTAATAACTGCTGGCATTTTATAATCAACGCCACTTTATCACAATTAAGGGAGGCCTGCTCTGTATGTGAGGAGGGGGCATCCCAAACACTAGCATAAATATTTCAAGACTACCTGTCTATTAACTGCTTGCATTTTATAATCAACGTCAATTTACCACAATCAAGGGAGGCCTGCTCTGTATGTGAGGAGGGGGCATCCGAAACACTAGCTTAAATATTTCAAGACTACCTGTCTAATAACTGCTTGCATTTTGTAAGCAAAATCACTTTTCCACAACCAAGGGAGGCCTGCTCTGTATGTGAGGAGGGGGCAAGCTAAACACTAGCATAAATATTTCAAGACTACCTGTCTAATAACTGCTTGCATTTTATAATTAACGTCACTTTTCCACATTCAAAGGAGGCCTGCTCTGTATGTGAGGAGGGGGCATGCCAAACACTAGCATAAATATTTAAAGACCACCTGTCTAATAACTGCTTGCATTTTGTAAGCAAAATCACTTTTCCACAACCAAGGGAGGCCCGCTTTGTATGTGATGAGGGGGCATCCCAAACACTAGCATAAATATTTCAAGACTACCTGTCTAATAACTGCTTGCATTTTATAATTAACGTAACTTTTCCACAATCAAGGGAGGCCTCCTCTGTATGTGAGCAGGGGGCATCCCAAACACTAGCATAAATATTTCAAGACTACCTGTCTAATAACTTCTTGCATTTTATAATTAACGTCACTTTTCCACAATCAAGGGAGGCCACCTCTGTATGTGAGGAGGGGGAATGCCAAACACTAGCATAAATATTTCAAGACTACCTGTCTAATAACTGCTTGCATTTTATAATTAACGTCACTTTTCCACAATCAAGGAAGGCCTCCTCTGTATGTGAGGAGGGGGCATCCCAAACACTAGCATAAATATTTCAAGACTACCGGTCTAATAACTGCTTGCATTTTTTAATTAATGTCACTTTTCCACAATCAAGTGAGGCCTGCTCTGTATGTGAGGAGGGGGCTTCCCAAACACTAGCATAAATATTTCAAGACTACCTGTCTAATAACTGCTTGCATTTTGTAAGCAAAGTCACTTTTTAAGCAAAATTTGCCTTTCGCCGGGGGGGCGTCCCAAACACTAGCATAAATATTTCAAGACTACCTGTCTAATAACTGCTTGCATTTTATAAGCAAAGTCACTTTTCCACAATCAAGGGAGGCCTGCTCTGTATGTGCGGAGGGGGCATCCCAAACTCTAGCATAAATATTTCAAGACTACCTGTCTAATAACTGCTTGCATTTTATAATTAATGTCACTTTTCCACAATCAAGGGAGGCCTGCTCTGTATGTGAGGAGGGGGCATCCCAATCACTAGCATAAATATTTCAAGACTACCTGTCTAATAACTGGTTGCATTTTGTAAGCAAAGTCACTTTTTAAGCAAAGCTGCCTTTCGCCGGGGGGCTGGGCATCCCAAATACTAGCATAAATATTTTAAGAGTACCTGTCTATTAACTGTATTTAATTTTGTAAAGAAAGTCACGTTGTCAAATTGCCAGCAGCCATTGCCTTTAACCGGGGGGCATCCCAAATATGCTAGCATGTGTCTTTTAAGAGTACTCATATTGAAGTTGGCAGCAGCAGCATTAGGAGCCCATATATTGCCTGAAAGACACACATATGAGCTGGCAGCAGCAGCACAGGGAGCCCATATATTGCCTGAAAGACACACCCAGGAATTGGCAGCAGCATAGGGAGCCCATATATTGCCTGAAAGACACACCCTGGAGTTGGCAGCAGCATAGAGAGCCCATATATTGCCTGAAAGACACACCCTGGAGTTGGCAGCAGCATAAGGAGCTACCATGCATCAGCTACTACCATGGATCAGCCATTGGTGGCTGGAAATCCTGGCTGAACCATGCCTGATTCATCTTCACAAAGGTGAGTCTCTCCACATTTTTCGTGGACAGACGAGTTCTCCTTGGCATGACTATGGCCCCCGCCACACCCGCTCAGATGGCACACTACTCGCTGGGCAGGACAGCTTTCCCAGGGCAAACTCTGCCAGTTGCGGCCACAAGTCAAGTTTGGTTGCCCAGAAGTCCAGCGGGTCCTCAAGGTGCATTGGCATGGTTATGTCAAGGTATGGCACTACCTGTTGGTTAAGGGCCTGCTCCAGGTCTTTCTGCTGCTCATGATTAGCCTCACTATGCGGGTCGCTTGTGATTAGAGTGTGACTCTGTTAGTTGTTATCTGATTTCGACCCGGCTTGATCTACCATTCCTGTCTGCTGCCTGTAACGACCTCTGTTTGTCTGACCATGAACCTGCCTGCCCCTCTGGATACCCCGCGATCTCTGACCTCCCGGCTTGACCCTTTGGCTACTCCTGACTATGCACCTGTCTCATCCCTGTACTCTGACACACCCGGATTGACTACCTGTGAACGACCTTGGCTTCGGGATACCCTTGTGGTTCATCGGCCTTCACCGTAAGCAGCCATCCTTTGCACCTATTAAGACCTGGGGGGCAACGGTGTCCGGTGAGGTGTACCTAGCGTCCCAGCAAACGGGGGCTTGACTATAGGCAGAAGCGGCGGTGGAGATTGGGGGTTGCCTGCTTACAGAAGGCTGGTGTCCCGCTGGGCATCACAGTTTGGACCATGGCGCAGATAGGCATCGGCCAACTGACTATGTAGAATATCTCTGTAGTAGGTCAGTTTGTCCTCCCTCTCAGTGGGTGTAAAAAATGCCCCCATTTTGTGCCGGTAGCGAGGGTCCAATATGGTGGAGAGCCAGAAGTCATCCCGCTGACAAATGGAGACAATTCTACGGTCACTACGCAAGCACGTAAGCATGCATCGTGCCATTTGTGCAAGTGACTCGGAGGGACTACCTGTCTCCATCTCCACTGCATACTGCCACGGTGTGTCTGGGTCCTCTGTCTCGCCTTCCTCACAACCCTCTAGCTCCTCTGGCTGCTCCTGCTCCTCCTCTCCTGTCAGATGACTAGATAAAATGGCCATTTTGTCAAACCTAAACTGCGCTTCGCTGTGCCCCACCGCCTCCTCCTCCTCCTCCTCCTCCACTTCAGCCCCCACAGGCTTCATGTGGCCATGCAATGTAGGCGCCATGTCTCCAGTGCCCTGACCAGCCATGGTTTCCAACATGTGTTTTAGTACATGAAGCAGTGGAATCACATTGTTCATCCTATAGTCCTGGCGACTGACTAATAATTGGCTTCCTCAAAGGGCCTGAGCAAACGACAGGTGTCACGTATGAGCTGCCACTGGTTAACATTGAAGTTACACAGGGGAGTCCCCCTATCCGCTTGGACCATCAAGAAATCAGTGATGGCTTTTCTCAGTTCGTATAGTCGATCCAACATATGGAGGGTGGAAACATCGCAAATCAGACTATGTTGGAGATACCGTTTTGACGCTGTAGCTCAAGAAGGGTGTGCTTGGCGGTGTAGGAGTGGCTGAACTGCATGCAAAGTTTCCTTCCCGTTGTTAGGATGTCTTGCAGATGGGGGAAAGACTTCAGAAAATGCTTGACAACTAGGTTGAACACGTGTGGCATACAGGGCGCATGGCTCAGGCTTCCTTGTCGCAGCACAGACAAGATGTTCTTCCCATTGTCAGTCCCCATGGTTCCCATTTGCAGTTTTGGTGGAGATTTATGATTTTTAGCAGTTCCTCCCATGTGTGACTCCGTGGCTCAAGGCAAACCATGTGAAGAACAGCGTGAAACCGCCGTGTCCTGCACACATGGTAGGCTGGAAGGGCACTGAAAAAAAAATACAGAAAAAAAAATATTTTGAAAAAACAAAATACAAAAAAAAAATAAAATAAAAAAATGAACAAAAAAATTTGAATTTTTTTTTTTTAAATATTAAAAAAAAACAATGGAAAAAAATATATAAAAAATAAAAAAAATAAATAAATAAAAAAATACATTTTTTAAAAATACAAAATATAAAAAAAAAAAAAATACAAAATTAACACAAAAAAAATTGGATACATTTTATGTTATTGTAATTATGTTATATGTTATTGTTATTATGTTATATGTTATTATATGTTATTATTATAAATGTGTTAAAATAAGATAAATGTTAACAATTAATATGTAATTGACAATTAGGCACTTTTTTCTGTGACACCATTGCTAAGTGCAAGTGCACTGTCACAGGCACAATGGCCTAGGAGCGTGGAGGCCACAGCGGAGGGACCTGTCCAAGTTGCTGCTGTGGTTGTGCAGGAACCACATTCACCCAGTGGGGCTTAAAGGATATGTATTGTCCCTGACCGTAGTTACAGCTCCAGACGTAGGCACTGCTGTGCACTTTGGTACACACTGACAGGATAAAGGACTGGCCCACCTACTGTTCAACAAAATTGTACAGGGCTGGTACTGCCTTCTTCGCAAAGAAATGACAGCATGGGACTCTCCACCTCGGCTCGGCACAAGCCATCAGTTCTCTGAAAGGTCCACCACCTTAAAAGGGAGGGACTGCAGCACCAGCAACTTATACAGGAGCACATTTAGCTTCTGCACGTTGGATGAGTGGGCACATACTGTTGTCTCTTCGACATGGCTTGACCAATGGATTGCTGGCGGAATGACTGACTCGGATTAAGGGGAGGAGGAGCATCTGGACCGACAGAGGATGGGTATGACACACAGGAGGTGGTGGAGCCTTGGCTGGCTGGAACAGGGAGGGGTGTGCCACTGGGTAATGCAGCAGGCTGGACCACCACTTTGGAGCCAACTCTCCCAGGCCGCTTTATGGTGACGCTGCAAATGTTGATGCAGGGTTGTGGGTCCAACATTGGGACCCTGGCCACACTTCGCCTTCTGCCTACACATCTTTCATATAGCCATGTTAACCTCCTTCGGATGCTTGATGAAAAACTGCCACATCGGCGAGTAGCTGATTTTCCTATTAACAGTTCACACTAATTCACTGCTGCTGCCGCCAGCTCCAGGGACCCTCTTCCACATCCTCCTGGGAAGGTAGCCTGCCGCGCAGCAAGTGGTCTACCCCAAGCACATTTGCCTCCATACTTTCCCCTTCTGCCACCATGCTGACCGCTAAATCCGTCACTCTCCATCACTCCAAGCCTTTAAAAGTGCCCTCAAAACTCACTGATGTCCTCCTCAGGTTCCTCAACAGTGTCTGCTTAAGGAGCCAAAATGCTTGCAACACCACCTCCCACGCCACTCTCCTCATCACTACTTGCCCGCCTAGTGAAAGAAGCGGTGAGTGTCTCCTCCACTTCTTGGCTGGGCAGTAGCTGCTGATTTTTCTGATTATCAGATCGTCCTCACTGAATAGTGGAGCTGAACTCAAAGCATAAGATATAACCGACAGTTGAATGGGGGTGTCAGATGTCACTTGTGATGAAGTGGATGATCGTGTTAACCAATGGATGACGGCAGATGGGTTGCTGGTCAAGACACGACAGCTAACTGATACCGGGAGATCAGGCCTTTCACTGAGACTCCTGCTGCCATTCACCCCTAGTCTGCTGAGACCTCTGCTTGATGAATTAGGCCTAATATGTTACTATGTTACTATAGGGTCGATTTAAAGAAACATGTCAACGCTTTGATTTTGTTGCCGATCATGGTATTATTTCCGAACGATCGAGCACTCGTATGAACATGCGAGTGATTCTATAACCTAATGAGTTTCCTATTGTAAAATTTCCGTCCGTTCGTATGTTATCTCCCGACCTTGGCCCAGTCATTTCCAAACGTAAATTTTACGTTGAGTGATCTGTTGCTGAGATGGCAGCATGTTATTTTTCCCTTCTTCCATCGTCCACCTCTTCGTATTTCTTGCTACACTCAACTAATGTGGCCCATATCGTACACTACCTAGCTCAACCAAACTACTTTGCGACATTCTTACACGTACCTTTATTAACCCTAAAACTTACACAAACCCCTTGGTGGTTGTTTTTTCTTCATTTCCCGGACCCTAAAACTGGGCCAAACCCCTTGGCGGTGTTTTGTATCTTGTTTTTGATGACCCTAAAACTGACCCAAACCCCTTGGCGGTTGGATTTTTCTTCATTTCCCGGACCCTAAAACTGACCCAAACCCCTTGGCGGTTGGATTTTTCTTCATTTCCCGGACCCTAAAACTGACCCAAACCCCTTGGCGGTTGGATTTTTCTTCATTTCCCGGACCCTAAAACTTACCCAAACCCCTTGGCGGTTGGATTTTTCTTCATTTCCCGGACCCTAAAACTGACCCAAACACCTTAGCGGTTGGATTTTTCTTCATTTCCCGGACCCTAAAACTTACCCAAACACCTTGGCGGTTCCATTCTTCCTATTTTTGTGGTTCCTAAATATAACCAAAACCACTTAATGTCCATCTGTATTGATTTATTAAAACATGCCTTTTCGTGTTTAGCAAAATGTAATGTATGTTAGAAATAGAAATGAGTCATTTTAGAATGTTAAAATATTTATTTTGTGAACAATATATAATTTTTTAAAAAATGTGTTGCCTATTAAAAATTTTTAAAATGTTTTAAAATTTTTAAAAACTATTTACAATCTGGAGCCAGGACCAAGGGCACTAATCATCTTCTTCAGTTGGCCCCAACGTCGCCTGTATGGCCTGCAGCTCGGCCACCAACTCAAGGATCCTTTTTTTCTTTTCTTCCACTGTTTGCGGTGGGATCCCTGTAACCAATAGAGAAATAAATATAAATAGTACTACCAGACCGGTTTGTAGGCTGCGGATTGATTGTTTCTTAGTCAAATTCAGCGGAATACATCACATATGTCATTATTCATCGTAATTAAGGTAAGGAATTTAGCACAGGTAACTATTCTAAGTGCTTAACCCAGACCTTCAACATGATTATCTTTAAAGCAACAACTATTTCCAAATGATTTGCCCCCATATCATATTTGGAATACTTTTTTGGAACATAAATTATTATTCTTTCCACCACTGTGCTGCAACTCTGTTCCTGAATTTGGGATACGTGCGCCGCCATTTGGACTCAGAAGCCGAACACTTACTGAGGAGAGGAGAGTGGGATAAGGTCCAGGGGAGCAGCTTATAGTTGTGCTTTGCTAATACCGACCAGAGCTGGGGTCAGGGAAAGGTCAGCAGTCCCAGAATGCAGGGCAGCACATTCATAAGGCACTTCCTGTTTGCATGATGCCTGTAAAGATGGCGCCTTCCCTAAGCCGCCATCTTTGATTTTTAATGGCTCATAACATGCAGTAGATGCAGGTCGGATTATTGTGTATGTGAGAAATCAATATGTCCAGGTTGTGGGAAACATATAAGCTAGGCTCTTATTCAGAGTGAAGGTCCTCTTTAAGCTAAGGAAGTTCCCACAGGAAAGTGTTAACTACCCATTGGCTACGCCTTTATTTATCTGTGTGTTATTGGTAACTAACACAGAAGTCACAATAATGGCATGCCTACTTACTTGGTTGGTGGCCGACAGATGGCTGGTTGGGGCCAACAGGATGTCCTTGGTCCTGGCTCTGGTGTGAAGAAGACCCTGGAGAAACATGGGAAATAGGGTTAGTTTTATTGTCTGAGTCACTATTCCCCAAATATCTGGGTCCCACTCTGGCTGACATCACTCACCTTCGCCAGGGTCATCCTCAAGCATCTCTGCTGCCTCCTCTCCCACTACCTCACCCGCTTCCGAAGCATCTAGAAATACAGAATAAAGGACTAATTATTGTCTGATCTTGCATGTATATATTTGTGCATATACATGAAGAGTGACATACCAGAGGCTTCCGCATGCATGGCAGGGTATGACTCCGTGCCCACGCGGTTCCGCCCCTCCTCTGTTGTAAGGTCTAGGGGCTGGTCTGATGAACCAACAGAGGAGGAGTAGGTCCGTCGCCCTGGAGACCCACCACCTTCACTTCCAGCTGCAGATTCATGCAGCACTGGTCGGCCTCTGCGCCTCCGGGTGCGGCGAATGCGGGAATCCATTTCCAACACTAAGGCAGAAATGTCATTATAAATAAAGGCCTAACTTCTTAACATATACCATGCAATCGCTATGTACTTACTTGGGAAATGGATCCCGCAAAACCTCCGCGCCCGGGCCATGTGCAGCCGTTTGAGGTCCGACCAATGCTGCATAATCTGCGTGTGGGTGAAGGTGGTGCTGGTGACCCGCTGGATTTCGTTGATGATCTCCAGGGCGATGGCGCATTTTTCAAAATAATTGGGCACGAAGTCATACCTGCGCGCAAGCATGGTCTGAAAAACATAATTTAAACACAGCATTTAGTTTAACACACCTAGGCATATGTGTTAAAGCAGAATTTGAAAAGTTAATGGCATTAACACACACATTTATAGTCCAAGTCAATATTTGCTTTGGCCTTAAGAGTTGTTTGGCACGTGTGTGGCGTGCCTTTGCTTTAGAATGTATTTGGGAAACATTAAGATCATCCAAACTTGTTCCAAGCGCATCCTTAACATGTAGTCCATCATTTAGTATTTGCTTAAAAGGCAGAGAAAGGCACTTACCAGCATGATGATCTCTTCTTGTTGACGGGTGAAGATAGTGGGCGCCATCTTTATGCTTCTTCAAGGCAGCAGATAAGTCAAACCCCAGCGGTTTCCTGGTTCCGCACGAACGTACGTCCGTACGATCGCGTAGGCGAGCGCATAGGCGTCAGACGCTGTGCGCCTTCTTTAAAGGTCCCTGCACCCAAACCTAATTTCTCTTTGTCTTTTGCACGAAAATGGCTCCCAAAAAGATCCCAGGCCGCTGAGGGACCCAAAACCAGTTCCCAACAAGGAGCAAAGAAGGGTCGGCCAAGCAAGGTAATTAGCAGCTCTGCACCACCAAGGGACACTGTACCCGCAAGCTCCAAAAAAAGGGCCACAAAGGCACGTGCCCCTGCGGCCCCCAAAACAACTAAAAGGAGCCGCAGCCCATACAGGCGCAGAACCCCAGCACGGGCAAGCCCAAGAAGCCCCATCCCATCAAGGCGCAGAACCCCAGCACGGGCCAGCACCAGGGCCCGCAGCCCAGCCAGCCGCAGAACGCCAGAACGGGCAAGGCCAAGGAGCCGTAGCCCATCAAGGCGCAGAACCCCAGCACGGGCCAGCACCAGGGCCCACAGCCCAGCCAGCCGCAGAACGCCAGCACGGGCAAGCCCAAGAAGCCCCAGCCCATCAAGGCGCAGAACTCCAGCATGGGCTAGCACCAGGGCCCGCAGCCCAGCCAGCCGCAGAACGCCAGCACGGGCAAGCCCAAGAAGCCCCAGCCCATCAAGGCGCAGAACCCCAGCACGGGCCAGCACCAGGGCCCGCAGCCCAGCCAGCCGCAGAACGCCAGCCCGGGCAAGCCCAAGAAGCCCCAGCACATCAAGGCGCAGAACCTCAGCACGGGCCAGCACCAGGGCCCGCAGCCCAGCCAGCCGCAGAACGCCAGCACGGGCAAGCCCAAGAAGCCCCAGCACATCAAGGCGCAGAACCCCAGCACGGGCCAGCACCAGGGCCCGCAGCCCAGCCAGCCGCAGAACGCCAGCACGGGCCAGCACCAGGGCCCGCAGCCCTTCCTGGGACAGAAGTCCACGACCAGGGCCAAGCAGGGCACTTAGCCCCCCAGGAGGGCCAAGAAAGGCCATCTTGCAACCGCATTTGGTTGCAACATGTTCTGTTGCCAAGTTCTGTGGCCAGCCACGCAAGAACACCCAGCCCCTTGCCCAGTCCAGCCCAGCCATTGGTAAGCCAACAATCTCTGCATTCCCCAACCCACCACGAGTCCATAATGTCCCCACATGTGTCTGCACACATGGAGGAGCCCCAAACCCAAACAGCTGGCCGCACATTGCGTCGCGGACAGTTGTGTGGGCGTTTCTCCCATAGCCAAAATATGGCATTGGCTAGTGGCCTAACATTAGTCTATGATGAGCTATATGGGAGCAAATCCAAATTCACAACCAAGCAGCGAAAAATGGAAATGTTGGAAGAACTCAAACGCCAAGTAAATGCAGCAGGGGAAGAGAAGAAAGATGTGGCCCAAATCCAACGGAAAATCTCGGATCTGAAATATGCTGTACGCCAAAAAGAAATCAAAAGGCATAATTATAGGTAAATAAATGATCTAGTAAAATGTCATTGTTAGGATGTATGCTAATTTTCAAATTGTAATATCCTACTTTTACTTTACAGCATGAAAACTGGAGGGGGGTATCCCACAAAATTGGAGTTCACACCTGCTGAGGAAATGGTGCTGGGCCTTCTCCATCCATTCGCGGTCGGTGGCCATGCAGCCCTAAGGGACACAGACTCACCGACCCGTACAGAAGGTGAGTAACCTTCATATGCATGTTTCCCTTGTGGGTTGCTTAATTAACTTGATAAAGGTAACAGTTGACGCTATGCCCCTCTGCTGTGGCTTGTTTTTGCTAGCGCTAATGTGCATGGTGGTGTCATATTTGTGTACATTTTGGCCAAACAGATTTGGCCCGATACATTATTTTAATTCTTCAAGACCAAAAATTATGCTTGGAAACACGATTTAAATTAAGCCAAGTCATAAATGTAGACTCAAACACAAAACACACATCAATAGGGATGTGTGGGACATTGGGTGTGTGAGTTGTGTTTGACGCCAAAGATAGAAATAAGAGGCCAAAACAGATCTGAACTAAAGAATGTTAGGGCAACTCGATTTGTGGCCAATGCTAGTTGGATGCTGACTGTGTCCACTTCCTAACTTGGAACTGAGGTCACTTAGCAGTTAAACCAATCCATTGCACAGATCTCCAACTGAGGGTAATGCAATAATTTTGCACGTTGCTGTAGAAATAATTAATATTAGCCAATGTATTTGTTTTACTTTGCTAAAGCAAACATTGCTTACGTGTGTGTTAACCTGGTTTCCCTTGTCTCTTCTTTAGCCCAGCATCAGACCACAGCAAGTGTGGACTCCCCCCCCCCCCCCCCCCCCCCCAGTTTGAATATGCCTTTGACTTCTGTACAGCATCGGAGTCCAGATCCGAGTTTTCTGGTAAGTTTCTTGTGTTTATTAACTGAAACAAAGTGAAGAAGCATGTTTTAAAATGTTTTGGATTAAATGAAGAACCCAAACGTATTTGTTGTTTTTTTTCTGCCCCTATAGACCCACACAATCATGGAAGAGATCCAGGACATGGAGGAAGATGGAACCATGCTGGGCCCATCCGAAGACCTCCCCCTGGGTCAGAATCTGCAAATGTCCCAAAATGTATCTCTGTCAATTCCGCAGCAGCAGAGTGAACCCGCATCCATTGAGCATGCAGATGGGGCACAGCATGCTGAGACTGAGGCTACAGTCCCCAGGCTTCCCTCTGCTGTTGAGGAATTGCAAAGTATGCCTGTTGCTGTTGAGGGCCCCAGACCACGAGGCAGGGCCCACCCAAGAGCCAGGGTAATTGTGCGGCGCACTCCCAGCAACATGGTCAATGCAACTAATGCAAGCCAGGCATCCATGGGTGAATTGCTCAATATGCAGAGAAACATTTTGGAGCAGTTGCAGATTACCAATGCAACCCTCACCCAGGGTAGCTCCCAGCCACATGGCCCTCCACCCGGGTTTTTTGGGTATCCACCTTATTAAGGCAACCTCTCCTTGATTGTGTGCCACATCTTTTAGATTTCCCCCCACTGTATTTACTTGGCGTTTGAGTTTTTCCAACATACTATTTGGGTTTGAGCTGCAGGTTGTGTTAAGGATTTGCTCACATATAGCTCATTAGATTTGGGAGTTAGGCCAGTAGACAATGCCATATTGGAATGGTGAGTGTAGGTGGCCTTTAACATGGGCCACTTATGGCTTTACATTTATTTGGGGTTTTTTGACTCCTCCGGTTTGCAGACATGTTTGGGTGACATTATGGGCAGGCCAAATTAGCCATGGCCACAGGCACTATTAATGACTGGACTGGGATGGGCATGGGACTGGCTGTTTGGGTGTGCCACAGAGTTCCAGGTGTAGATGTTTTTTTTTTTTTATGGATACAAACCCTGTCTTGAATTGTTTATAACCACAATTGAATGCTGACTGTGTAATTTGTTGTTAAACATTTTGTTATGCTTTTTGTGGTCAGACTAAAAGAAATATTTTCAAAAATTCAAAAAACTTGTTTGTTTTGATTACAAATAACATTGTACCTCACCTTTGACTAAAAAAAACACAGTATACGTTAACATGGTTTACAAGGGGAATTAAAAGCAAAGGAAACATTAGGAACCACAGTAGAACTATTTAACCTTTTAAACGCCAGCCACGTAAAATGTATGTGGCTGCCTCTCCGTCAGTTAACCGCCAGCCACGTAAATTTTACGTGGCTAGCGTTCCCTTACCTTACTGCCATCGGGGGGGGGGGCATCAGCGGGCCAGTTGCTGTGGATGCAGCTTGAAGGGAGTCCAGGGGTCAGGGGGAGGTGACCTGGGTGTGACCCAAGTCACCCGATCGCTCCCCTGACCAATCAGCAGGGGGCGCATGGCAGCTGTCATCAGCCGGCGCCCCCTGCTGTTTCAAGGCATCACGCGAGCGGCGGCGGTGATATTAAAGTCCAGGGGTCAGGGGGAGGTGACCTGGGTGTGACCCAAGTCACCCGATCGCTCCCCTGACCAATCAGCAGGGGGCGCACGGCCGATGTGATCAGCCGGCGCCCCCTGCTTACCTCATCCGGTAACGCTGGCGCAGCATCTTTTCCGGAGCCCAGGGGGTCAGGGCGACCGTGAGTGAGACTGATCCCCCCCTCGCTGATCAGCTGGCTTTACGCGAGCCAACTTCAAGCAGCAGGCCCAACGGCTCCCCGCTCACCCTTCCACGGCTTCCTGTCTGCCGCCGCCAGGTAAAGGCGATCGTTATGGAATGCTGCCATCCATCCATCCTGTCACCCCCATGCAGCCATCCATCCATCCTGTCACCCCCATGCAGCCATCCATCCATCCTGTCACCCCCATGCAGCCATCCATCCATCCTGTCACCCCCATGCAGCCATCCATCCATCCTGTCACCCCCAAGCAGCCATCCATCCATCCTGTCACCCCCATGCCGCCATCCATCCATCCTGTCACCCCCATGCCGCCATCCATCCATCCTGTCACCCCCATGCAGCCATCCATCCATCCTGTCACCCCCATGCAGCCATCCATCCTCTCACCCCCAATGCATCCATCCTGTCACCCCCATGCAGCCATCCATCCATCCTGTCACCCCCATGCAGCCATCCATCCATCCTGTCACCCCCATGCCGCCATCCATCCATCCTGTCCCCCCCAATGCCACCATCCATCCATCCTGTCACCCCCATGCAGCCATCCATCCATCCTGTCATCCCCATGCAGCCATCCATCCATCCTGTCACCCCCAATGCAGCCATCCATCCTCTCACCCCCAATGCATCCATCCTGTCACCCCCATGCAGCTATCCATCCATCCTGTCACCCCCAATGCAGCCATCCATCCTCTCACCCCCAATGCATCCATCCTGTCACCCCCATGCAGCCATCCATCCATCCTGTCACCCCCATGCCGCCATCCATCCATCCTGTCACCCCCATGCCACCATCCATCCATCCTGTCACCCCCATGCAGCCATCCATCCATCCTGTCACCCCCATGCAGCCATCCATCCTCTCACCCCCAATGCATCCATCCTGTCACCCCCATGCAGCCATCCATCCATCCTGTCACCCCCATGCAGCCATCCATCCATCCTGTCACCCCCATGCCGCCATCCATCCATCCTGTCACCCCCATGCCGCCATCCATCCATCCTGTCACCCCCATGCAGCCATCCATCCATCCTGTCATCCCCATGCAGCCATCCATCCATCCTGTCACCCCCAATGCAGCCATCCATCCTCTCACCCCCAATGCATCCATCCTGTCACCCCCATGCAGGCATTCATCCATCCTGTCACCCCCAATGCAGCCATCCATCCATCCTGTCACCCCGAATGCAGCCATCCATCCATCCTGTCACCCCCAATGCAGCCATCCATCCATCCTACCACCCTCCCATGCAGCCATCCATCCTATCACCCTCCCATGCAGCCATCCATCCTGTCACCCCCAATGCAGCCATCCATCCTGTCACCCCCAATGCAGCCATCCATCCTGTCACCCCCAATGCAGCCATCCATCCATCCTATCACCCTCCCATGCAGCCATCCATCCTGTCACCCCCAGGCGATCATGTGCTCCCTGGCGGCCGCGCTCGCACCCACCTGGCCTCCATCTCGGTCGGCTCTGACAGCCGGCATCTTGATTGGCCTCCTCGCCCTGCCTGCCCCGCCTCAGCCATTGGTTATAGAGCATTGCCAGCGCGGGACATGAGAGCAGGCCGCCGGACTCCGCCCACCTGCTGGGTCAGGGACGTGTGACTGACTGAAGTGCTGAGGAAGAGACCCCGGAAGAAAAGGTATTTAAAAAAAACTAAAAAAAAAAATAGATGTTGATTTTGGAGAGGGAGTGTGTGTGTATATGTGTGTTTTTTTTTTTTCAGTTTGGTCACGGGGCTCCCGAGCGCATGCCCATAGGGGCCCGTGCCCCATGACCAAAAAGTAAATCTGGCCAGTTCGGTGGTTCCGGCGCCCTTCCCCAGGGGCATCCCGATTTGGAATGCCCTGGAGGGGAAGGTCAGAGACCAACCTCCACAACAACCAGTATAACCAGTGAGTTTCAGGAAGGCTTGCGTCCAGAAAGCTGCAGCTACAACAACAAGCCTGGTACGCCTAGAATGCTTGAGGTGTGTACTTTCAGGGAACATGTGGTTTGTGGGGGGTATTTTAATTGAAAAGTGGTGTTTTGGTTGAAAAAGCGCAAGGTGCGCACTTTGTCTGCAGAGCAGGAAATTTCAAGTGAAATGCCCGTTATGCATACGCTTTGCTTTGGGGTAATTGGCAACCCTACCCTTGGAGGTAGCTATGCATGTTGGGTATTGTTCTGTTTAGGGGACCTTGCCATTTCAGATTTGATTAGTTTTTTTTGGTTAGCGCATGTTTTTTATAGAAAAATTTGGTCTTAATGCTGCATTTTTGCTATTTTTTTAGGGAAATCCGGTACAACCAGTGAGTTTCGGGAAGGCTTGCGTCCAGAAAGCTGCAGCTACAACAACAAGCCTGGTACTCCTAGAACGTTTGAGGTGTGTACTTTCAGGGAACATGTTGTTTGTGGGGGGTATTTTAATTTAAAAGTGGTGTTTTGGTTGAAAAAGCGCAAGGTGCGCACTTTGTCTGCAGAGCAGGAAATTTCAAGTCAAATGCCCGTTATGCATACGCTTTGCTTTGGGGTAATTGGCAACCCTACCCTTGGAGGTAGCTATGCATGTTGGGTATTGTTCTGTTCAGGGGACCTTGCCATTTCAGATTTGATTAGATTTTTTTGGTTAGCGCATGTTTTTTATAGAATAATTTGGTCTTAATGCTGCATTTTTGCTAATTGTTTAGGGAAATCCGGTACAACCAGTGAGTTTCGGGAAGGCTTGCGTCCAGAAAGCTGCAGCTACAACAACAAGCCTGGTACTCCTAGAACGCTTGAGGTGTGTACTTTCAGGGAACATGTGGTTTGTGGGGGGTATTTTAATTGAAAAGTGGTGTTTTGGTTGAAAAAGCGCAAGGTGCGCACTTTGTCTGCAGAGCAGGAAATTTCAAGTGAAATGCCCGTTATGCATACGCTTTGCTTTGGGGTAATTGGCAACCCTACCCTTGGAGGTAGCTATGCATGTTGGGTATTGTTCTGTTTAGGGGACCTTGCCATTTCAGATTTGATTAGTTTTTTTTGGTTAGCGCATGTTTTTTATAGAAAAATTTGGTCTTAATGCTGCATTTTTGCTATTTTTTTAGGGAAATCCGGTACAACCAGTGAGTTTCGGGAAGGCTTGCGTCCAGAAAGCTGCAGCTACAACAACAAGCCTGGTACTCCTAGAACGCTTGAGGTGTGTACTTTCAGGGAACATATGGTTTGTGGGGGGTATTTCAATTGAAAAGTGGTGTTTTGGTTGAAAAACTGCAAGGAGAGCAAAATGGTTGAGTTTTCTTTCAAAATTGGCTCAGTCGCTCTTTTCAGTTTTACGTGTCTCCTGGGCAGTAAAGGATGTCTACCAATACATATGTGGTACTGTTGCAATCGGGAGGAATAGGGCTTTTACACACAATATGATTTCCTGAAACAACTTGCATGTTTTTTTAAGAAAACGCACTACAAATTGTAAAAAAATGTTTTTTGGGGTTTTTTTAACATATTTTCCACAAAAATATTTAAAAAACACTGACAATCTTACAAACAAGACACTTCATGTTAAAGCCCAGACTGTGCTGAAAAAAACAATATATAATTTTCCAGGGAAATACTGGGAAATCCCTTCAAAAATCACCGTTGAACATGTGGAGCGCAAAATAGTGCAAAATGGTCTGGCAACAAAGGGGGACAAAATCTCAAGGTAGGCTGGCGGTTAAAGGGTTAAAGGCATACAAATGAACATTTAATGGCACACAATTGACAACAAAGGCAACCAAAAAAAAAAAAGGCAACCAACAAATAATGTTAGTTATGAAAAATGCTGCCCAATCAAATTGGCACGCACAGATTGTCCCGATTCACTGGTTGTGCCCACATAATTCTCTGCTTCCTCTTCAATGGGTGTAGAGGGCAGAACATCAACATATCGGGGGACACGTTCTTGGAGGGCAAAATTATGCAGAACTGCACACGCCATTATAATGTCAATAACCTTCTTAGTGTCATATTGAAGGGCGCCCCCGGTATGGTCCAAACACCTAAAACGGGTCTTCAAAAGGCCAAAGGCCCTCTCGACCACAGCCCTGGTTTTGCTGTGCGCACGGTTGTAGGCTTCTTGAGCGGCATCCTGGGGCTGCAACACAGGCGTCATGAGCCAAGGTAGAAGAGGGTAACCTGAGTCCCCTTAAGAAGAGAAAGAGAAAATCCAATTAAGCAATGAAAGCCAGAAAACAAAGCTAATTTAAAACAAAAATCCATTAAAATAAAAATTAACAGGGCACATTATCCAAATAATTAGGGGAAGAGATGTGGTGAAAAGAAACATAATATGCTTAAAGTCAACAAAGACTGGTAACACATCTGCTAGGTCAAGGGTGCTATTAAATATGGGTATATTTAAGGGCTCAGAAATGTGTCAATTATGATGCTGCTGAGGGGGACACACACAAATAACACTAAACACCAGTATGTCAGTTACAGAATAATATTCCAAATGGAGCCGAAACTGGGATAAACTTTGGCACAATCTGGTAGAGCAGAGATTTGTAAACATGGGAATTACACACATCGCCAAAAAAGATACAACTACAAAGTCAGGAAACCGCTTGTTTGTTTGGGCAAGAATAATGAAAGATGTTGCAACAGTTGCAAAATGTGGGGTCAGATCTCAAGAAAACGTTCAAGAGGAAAAACATATATTATTAAAGTGGACCGTCACCCAGTGTTGATGGGCCCGGGAATCTATAATATTCCCTGACCGATCACCTCCCTCACCGCGGGACATCCGAGATCGGGATGTCCCGCGATGAGGGACCCCCCCAAAACCCCCAACAAAAACACCTCATCTGCGGCGACAGCGGCCGCCGCCGCCTCCCGCGTGCACCTCTAGGCGTGCGCGCGCCCGCACCGGCCGTTTGTGAAGGGCCGGTGCGTGCGCGCGCACTGTCAGAGGGGCGCGCGGGAGGTGGCGGCGGATGCGCTGTGTTGTCCGCCGCTGTCACCCGCTTGTGTCAAGGAGAAGTCAAAGAAAAGAGCAAGTGCCAAAAATGAAACACACTTACCAAGCAGCCATGCACCAGAAAATTCACCAGTCTCAAATCGCCGATACAAACCAGATCGCCTAAGAATATAGGAATCGTGCGAAGAGCCAGGGTAGCCGGCAAGGACACTCAAAAAACGCATGTCAGGCCCAACCACTGCCTGGACATTAAGGGAGTGTCCCATTTTCCGATTCCTAAAGAGAAAACATAAAAAAAAAGGGTCAACACATAAGGGCACAACACATTTGGCAGCAAAAACTGGCCTGCACACAAATGACAGATCTAAGTTGTACGGCCAAACAAACCACAAAAATAAAGAGGAATGAAACACTATTGTCATCAGTAATAGGAGGCAAACTTGAACCGAGGATAAAAACTATAAGGGGATCAATCCACATAGGGATTAGTATGAGAAGGGAAGATTGCACAGAGGGATATGTAAGCTAATGGAATAAGAAACATATGGGTGAATAATCAGAGGGAATATTACACATTGGAATCAATAATAGGATGGTTTATGCTAAACAACTCTTAAACTAAAAAAGAGCCACAAATATCTACCTGTATATGTACTCCTCGGCTGCACGAGGAACGAGGGCCACATGTGTACAATCAATTGCCCCAATTACATTGGGCATGTCGGCAATATTAAAAAAAACCAAGCTTAATGGCGTTTCTGGCTACCATATCATCAGGGAAATAAATATATTTCTGAGTTATGGCAGCCATGCCTTCCAAAAATTTGGATAGTGCG
The DNA here is from genome assembly GCA_027917425.1 of Gastrophryne carolinensis. Lineage (NCBI taxonomy): Eukaryota > Metazoa > Chordata > Amphibia > Anura > Microhylidae > Gastrophryne > Gastrophryne carolinensis. Next base: position 432,352,441 of record CM051234.1, on the reverse strand, counting down.
CGGCTCAGCGTAGGCTGGGAAAACCCCACAGAGAGGGCACCCAGCCTCTGGAACGAGCCGTTCGCCAAAAATTGCAGGCAGCCAAGCATCTTGGTCATACCTGAAATTGCTTGCCCCTTCCTTGTGGTGCGGGCTAACCATGGCCGCAGCTCACTATATAATTTATGGAATGAAGCGCGATTAAGCCTGGTCAGCTCGAACAGCTCAATGTCATTCATGCCATCGATGTGCATGCGACGACGCAGAGGCAATCTGCCCTCAGACATCCGGATCAAATCAATGCCAAAAAGCATTAGAGCTTGATGTTCATGTTCCATGCTACTCCCGAGGCCAAAAAGCTGCCGGATAAGATTTCGGGAATCAACCCTTAAATGTGCCTAGAAACACTTGGCAATCAGCTCTCTGAATTGATCGCAAGCCCATGTCATGAACGGGAAAATTAGGACTGATCGCAAAAAATACGATTTGGACGGGAAATATACAATAACTAACGGAAATAATACAATTGACGGCCGAAGATCGAAAGAGCATATACGTCTATGCCCGAACGTTCGTGCGAATACGAAATGGCCAAAAAAAAGAGAAAAAATGACTAACACCCACCCAAACTTCCGATTCCCGATCCGAAATTAATTAACTTTTGCATTTAGAATCGACCCTAATGTTACTAATTACTAATATGTTACTATGTTACTAATATGTTACTAATATGTTACTAATATGTTACTATGTTACTATGTTACTAATATGTTACTAATCTGTCACTCTCCATCACTCCAAGCCTTTAAAAGTGCCCTCAAAACTCACTGATGTCCTCCTTAGGTTCCTCAACAGTGTCTGCTTAAGAAGCCAAAACGCTTGCAACACCACCTCCCACGACACTCTCCTCATCACTACTTGCCCGCCTAGTGGAAGAAGCGGCGAGTGTCTCCTCCACTTCTTGGCCAGGCAGTAGCTGCTGATTTTTCTGATTATCAGATCGTCCTCACTGAATAGTGGAGCTGAACCCAAAGCATAAGATATAACCGACAGTTGAATGGGGGTGTCAGATGTCACTTGTGATGAAGTGGATGATCGTGTTAACCAATGGATGACGGCAGATGGGTTGCTGGTCAAGACATGACCGCTAGCTGATACAGGGAGATCAGGCCTCTCACTGAGACTCCTGCTGCCACTCACCCCTAGTCTGCCGCAACCTCTGATTGATGAATTTAGGCCTCTGCAACTTCTCTGTGCCCATCCTGGCACTTCTCTGCCTGACATACTTAGTGCGTATATGAGGGGAGGACAAAACGCTACACTACACTTAAAACAGGATTTGTCGATAACAGCAGCAGGTATGTAACTATCTATGGCCTTTCACTAAGTAGTAACTAGGCCCTGAAGACTTTAACAGGAACAAAGTGATGAAACTCTTAGATGTGCGTATGTGATGCTCTGATGAGAGCAATTCAATGTGCTCCAGTACGCTTGAAAAATGTTTTTTTGAGAGACTGGCCTGCGTGGAAATGAATTGGGCATGGATCAGCCAAGATTTCCACCCACCAATGCCTGATGCATTAGAGTAGATTGATAATGGGGCCAGACCAACACTAAAGAAATATGGATAGTGCAAAACGGATTTAAGGCGCTGCTTTCCAGTTACAAACATTCCTTCCGCATCAGACCATAAGTAATTATTGAGAAAATGCTTTACATTAATCTTAATTTTTATTAATATTCTTCGATAAGATATATGTGCCAAAAATCTGTATATGTTCTCTTCATGCTGCTGCCAACTCCAGGGTGTGTCTTTCAGGCAATATATGGGCTCCCTATGCTGCTGCCAACTCCAGGGTGTGTTTTTCAGGCAATATATGGGCTCCTAATGCTGCTGCCAACTCCAATGTGTTTTTCAGGCAATATATGGGCTCCTAATGCTGCTGCCAACTCCAATGTGTGTCTTTCAGGCAATATATGAGCTCCCTGTGCTGCTGCTGCTGTTGCCAACTCCTGGGTGTGTCTCTCAGGCAATTTATGGGCTCCTAATGCTGCTGCCAACTCCAATGTGTGTCTTTCATGCAACATATGGGCTCCTAAGGCTGCTGCCAACTCCAGTGTGTTTTTCAGGCAATATATGAGCTCCCTATGCTGCTGCCAACTCCTGTGTGTGTTTTTCATGCAATATATGGGCTCCCTATGCTGCTGCCAACTCCACTGTGTGTCTTTCAGGCAATATATAGACTCATCATGCTGATGCCACCTCAAGGCTCTGTAATTGTGCCGCTCTGCGTCAGCGAATCTAATAGCGACGCCTCTGATCTGCATGTCCTACTTGTTTACAATAGTATTTCACTAACCCAGCATGCATCCTATGCATGTTACAGCCAAGCAAAATGTTCTGCAACCCTATGGAGGCTCTCGGATGCCCAGAAATAGCCGTTTTTAATAGCGATTCGTCACAAATAAATTCGGACCGATAAGATTTTTCCCGGAAAATTCGGCGAATCAGCCGAATCTAATTTTTCAAAAGTTCGCTCATCTCTAATTATAACCAACCCGGCCCATTTACATCTATGGGATAAAGCCACACAGTGCAAGGTGAATGTCTGGCCTTATCTGCCACTGTAGGGAACTGTGCGCCCATCCCATTGATTTTTGACTTGATAACTACACCTTATTCACTGGGACCTGACATTCACCTGATGTTCATATGGTATTACGTGGCACTAGCACTTAAATAAGCACTTAAATAAACCCCTCTAATGAGGCTCAAAACACTGCAGTGTTTGCAGTCCTTCATATGTACATTCATCCCCAAAACTTGTTACAAAGTTACAAAACACATAGAGGCTGATTTATTACTAACGTCAGGTATTGGCAGATGAGCGTCGGTATAGCGGCGCTGTAACAGAGCGCCTGGCCCGCATTGATGAATGTGATGTATGTTGGGCGCTCTAACACCAGTACAGCTCTGCGGGAGTGAAAGGTAGCACCAGGTCAGTGCTCCACACCATATTTATCAAAAAACTACGCAGCCAGCAGTGGTCACACAATGATTTGGGGGAAAAAAATTGTCAAATACGCTGTTTAAACACATGGCAAATGAACGGGAGAGCGAAAGGTACTACATGGCGCTCTGGAAGCTAGATCACCGGCACTATACGCTGAGCCTCTGTGGCGCTCATGGTGCTGTTAGAGACGTACAGCGTACAGCACCCAACATTCACCAGATACTGCCTGCTGCTATGAAGCACTACCTGGCGCTATCCCTTCTTAAATAACCCCCTTAGTGTCGGCACTGAGTTCCCTACAGTGCCAGATAAGACCAGATTCTCACCCTGCACCTTATCTTATACATTTCAATGGGCTTGAATAGTTACAGTTATTCAGGCATTTTATAATAATTTTTTAAACTTTTTGGGGGGCTGGTGTTTTTAAGTGCATTTTAGCACTTTTTTTGTTGTGCTGCAAACTTGTGATTTGGGCCGTGAGAAAGCTATGTCATGCCTCTCAAATGTCCCCAATGCAATTCCCATTTAAAAAAAAATCCATGACCCTAAAAAATAAAAAAAAAATTGGGATTCCAACACACGATTTGTGTGTGGAATCCCGTCTTTGAGCGCCTCTGCAAGTGCTATGTATTCTTTCTTAAAATCTTTCAACTTGCGGCGCTCCCGGCCGGCGCTAGGCACACAGGCATACAAAAGATGTACTCTGCGAACACTGCCTTGCTGGGAGTGCTACAGCTGATAGCTCCGGCAGACTGAATCCGGTGTCGCAGTGGGGATGCTGCCAAGCATCGGAAGAGATACTCAAGTGCCGCCCACACCTTTTATAATAAATTAGTGGCCCCTTGTTAATTAATCTGCAAATTGAATTTCACTTACCAAATTTAATGTATTTGCATGGAGAGTAATACTTCAAAGGTCATGTAGTTGCTTCACACCTATTTTTTTTGTCAATGATGGGCAACTTTGTGGGTGCAAATCAGATCACATGGAGGGGGGGGGGTGACAGCTATGTCATACTGTAACACTGCCCCATGAAACCAAACACATTTCTATAAAAGGTATTCCACAGCCCCTTTATTTGCTTAGATACGGTTCAGATAAGCTGCTTAGATAAGTCAATTGGTCATTATACACTTTATTTATTGTTTATTTTCGTTTATTTAGTATTTGATTTAGCTGTTCAACTATGGCATAAAAGTATTGCATTGTATTCTATTGGATGACATTTTTAATTGTTTTGCACATTTTGAGTGACGGAGCAACCTTTTTGTATTTTAGATTTCATTTAGTGCCAGTGTGTTTATTGTGCAAATGTGTAAGGCAAATTTCTAACATCAGTTTTATGGAAGCATTTGTGCTGTGTCATTTGTTTGAACTCTAACATTAGAGAGGACTCTCTTTAAAATATTGCAGTATTTGTATAAATGCATACATTTGTATACGTTTTTTAAACCTGTCCTTTCAAGACAACCTGAAAAAATGTTGTACAGGAAAACAGAGCCAAGAGTGCAATTTTTACACCAAAAAACAGATTCATTGGCCTGCTGAAAGCATGCTTCTTATATTTGGCCCACCCTGGAGTGGAGATAATATACATCCCAGAAAAGATGTCAAAGATCATCTTGGCTTGCTGTGTGCTCCACAATTTGTGAATACTACATTGGATGGGACAGCTGGAGGAAAGACCATTGGTGCCCAAAGTTCCAGACATGCTATCAGACAGTGCCAAAGGTACACAGACTGGCTTTTCCCCACAGGCGCAGATGATTGCTTCATTCTTTGGGGTAAGTATCTTGAAATTTGCTAATAATCATGGCCTTTGAACAGCAGAGAGACGAAGGGATGCAGTTAAAGCAAAGTAAAAAAGGTTTCCTAAGCACAAAAAAGGGGGGCAACTTTAAATAAATAGCAGGCCAACATAGATTGAACAGCACCATATACACTAAAGCTAAATTTGTTTTGGTTTCTTATCTAGGCACAGTAAATGAGTGACTTTGGCTTGGGGCCCAAAGTCTTTTTGTACATTAATTTGCATGGCATGCATTAAATTTGTATTTGTTTTGGTTTGTATTTTGTATCATTTCTTTAAAAGCTTTTAGTAAATCAAATCAAAAAGCTTTGTATGTTCTGAATTCTCTTTTGTTAGCTTAAAGTGTACCAAAACCCAGAATTTTGACTATCCTGTGTTTTGGTCCACTCCCCCGGGGCACCCGGGCCAATCCATTTGGGTTTTGGTCCACTTTAAAGAATGCTCTTGTGGCATGACTAAAATTGAGAAAGATTGGTTTAAACCAATCACACAGTGGAAAATAGGGATATATATATATATACATGAGCACTAATGGGTAATAACATTTAGCAATCAAACAGCACACGGTACAGAGCCACATCAACCACAGCATCGAACGCTGTCAGGGCCATTTGCCCCTTTGCAACACTGCTGCTTGGGTGCTGTCTGCATTGCTCGGCAGCAACCAAAATAGCACTGACTGCCATTTGTAATAAATCAGGCTCCCTATGTATGCTATTCTCCTCAGAATATTTGTGCTGTGTTTTTTTTCACAATATTTGGAAGTTCTCAGATCCACATACACCCCCCCCCCAAGCAAATAGCAGCAGCATATGCTCTGTAGCCTTTGGTAGTGCCTCACCATCATCACTGGCCACACCTATAAGGCTCGATTCAGAGAGACACAAAAAACCTACCGTTTTAGTGCCGATGTCGTATTATTTTCAAATGTTCCCGCTCTCGTATGAATGTGCGAGCGATTCTATGCATGCATTGTAAACCTTCTGTAAAGTTTCCGTCCGTTCGTATGCCAGAGTACGAGTACGTGGATGTCATTTTCCATCGAGACTTTTCTGATTCATTTTCTCAGGCAACAAACAACGTAGCCTTTCGTTTTTGCTCTTTTCCCATCATATCCTCACATGAATCCTTTACGTTTCCCGATAGATTCGGTTTCCATATTACCAAAAATAATCGTCCAGATGGAATCCTTACGATCTTGCGCCTGCGCACTACAAACTTAACTCATTAAAGTGCTCGCATACATATTTGACTCCATCACTTCTACTAAAATGTTTAGCTAAACCACTTAGCGCTATCCTGCAGCTTCCCTTTTGAACCTTTAAAGCTCACCCTAACCACTTAGTACTATCCTGCAGCTTCCCTTTTGAATCCTTAAAGCTCACCCTAACCACTTAGCACTATCCTGCAGCTTCCCTTTTGAACCCTTAAAGCTCACCCTAACCACTTAGCACTATCCTGCAGCTTCCCTTTTGAACCCTTAAAGCTCACCCTAACCACTTAGCACTATCCTGCAGCTTCCCTTTTGAACCCTTAAAGCTCACCCTAACCACTTAGCACTATCCTGCAGCTTCCCTTTTGAACCCTTAAAACGTACCCAAATCACTTAGCGGTTAGGTTCTTCTTCCATTTTAGGTCCCTAAAAATTACCCAAATCACTTCGCGGTTAGTTTCTTCTTTATTTCCCGCACCCTAAAACTTACCCAAATCACTTCGTGGTTAGGTTCTTCTTCATTTCCCGCACCCTAAAACTTACCCAAATCACTTCGCGGTTAGGTTCTTCTTTATTTCCCGCACCCTAAAACTTACCCAAATCACTTCGCGGTTAGTTTCTTCTTCATTTCCCGCACCCTAAAACTTACCCAAATCACTTCGCGGTTAGTTTCTTCTTCATTTCCCGCACCCTAAAACGTACCCAAATCACTTCGCGGTTAGGTTCTTCTTCATTTCCTGCACCCTAAAACTTACCCAAATCACTTCGCGGACATCTGAATCTTGAGCTCTAAATATGTATTTGCCCCTTTCTTTGTTGGAAATGTATGTGTTTAAAGAAATGACACTGAAACGTTGGTTTCTTTTACATTTTTTTAATCTTAAATATTGGTATATTTTAAATTTTTTTTTATTCGAATAAAAACTTTTTTTTTTTTGGCCCTTGGCTAATACATTTTTTTTTTATTTTTTGTATAAAAAAATAAAACAAGTGTGTTAAAAAGTATTTAACAGCTAAAAACTTTAAAAATTGCTCAGCAGAACATGGCCAGGACCCAGGACTCTACTCCACTTCCTCTTCTTCTGTTGTCCCCAACGAGTCAACCATCACCTTCATATCGGCCACCAGCGCAAGGACCCTCCGATGCATTTCAAATATTTTTTGGCGTGTGGTCCCTGTAACAAATAGAGAAAAAATCATTAGTTTGAGACCAATACACGTTTGCCACCTGCGGATTGAATGTTTTGTAATTAACAAATTAAATAAAGGCGACATATGTAATTGTGTCAACTCATTAAGCTAAGGAAGTGGCCACAGATCAGTCTGGCAAGTCATTAAGCTAAGGAAGTGGCCACAGATCAGTCTGGCAAGTCATTAAGCTAAGGAAATGGCCACAGGTCAGTCTTATATTGCCATTGGCTAGGGCTTGATGTATCTGTGTGTTGATGTCAAGTACCACATAAATGCAAATAATGCCATGACTACTTACTTGGTTGGTTTCCGAGAGCTGGCTCGTTGGGGACAACACGATGTCCTGGGTCCTGGCTCTGCTGTGAAGAAGTGCCTGTAGAAACATGGGAAATACTTTCAGCTTTAATGTCAAATTCCACAGTAATCAAGTGTCTATTGCAAAGTCTGTGTCACATCACTCACCTTCTCCAGGTTCTGCTGGTGTCAGATCCGCTGCCTCTTCCACTACCTCACCCGCTCCAGAAGCATCTAGACAAACAGATGAAAGGAATCAGTTTGGTAGGAGATAGCATGTATATGTGTGTGTGTATACATGAAGAGTGACATACCAGAGGCTCCCGCATGCGTGGCAGGGTACGACTGCCTGCCCACGCCGTGCCGCCCCTCCTCTGTGGTAAGGCCAGGGGCTGGTCTTTAGGAGCCCACAGAGGAGGGGTAGGACCGTCGCCCTGGAGATCCACCGCCTTCACTCCCAGCTGCAGAATCATGCAGCACTGGTCGGCCTGTGCGCCTCCGGGTGCGGCGAATGCGGTAATCCATTTCCAACACTACCAAAGAAAAGGCATTATAAATAAAAGGCCTACCTTCTGTCGTAGTTACATCTTGCATGCAATCGCTATGTACTTACTTGGAAAATGGATTCCGAAAAATCTCCGCACCCGGGGCATGTGCAGTCGTTTCAGGTCCAACCAATGCTGCATGATCTGTGTGTGGGTGAAGGTGGTGTCGGTCTGTTGTTGGATCTCCGAGATGATCTCCAGGGCGACGTTGCGTTTTTCAAATGAGTTGGGCAGGTAGTCGTACCTGCGCTCCAGCATGGTCTACAAAACAGAAATAAAACATACCAATTAATTCTAAATACGTATCAATAAGTGCCAACAATACCTTATTTTTGTCAATCGCATTAACACACACACACACACACACACACACACACTTCTAGGCTAAGTGAAATGTAGAATCTGGCCGCACTGCTGTTTGGCACGTGTGTGGCGTGCGTTTGGGTGTGCATGTAGTTTAACCAAATTTCTCCTAAATCTATTACTTAGTGCGCATCCTTAACATGTAGAGCAGCATTTAGATGTCAATTGAAAGGCCTACAAATACACTTACGAGCATGATGATCTCTTCTTGTTGGCGGGTGAAGATAGTGGGCGCCATCTTTCTTCTTCTTCTCGGCAGCAGATAAGTAATGCCCCAGCGGTTTTCGGGTTCCGCACGTCCGTGCGAACGGCCGCACGTATGCGTAAGCGAACGCGTAGGCGTCACGCGGCGGATACCTTATTTAAAGGTCCCTGGACACACAGCTCATTCTCTTTGAGAGTCCCAGCAAAAAAAGCAGCACCAAAACCTGCCAAGGAGACCACGCTCAAGAAGGCAGCCAAGCAGCATGAGCATGCCGAGGGCCCCCAAACAAAGTCTCAACAGGCCAAAGCTAAGTTAAGGCCTACAACCAAGGCTCCGCCAAAGCAGCATCCCAAGCCAAGTACCAGCTATGGCCAAAAAAAGGAAGCGGCAGCAGCCAAAACCAAGGCGAAGGCACCAAAGCCTACAGCAGCTCATGCCCTCCAAACGGGTAAGAGGGTACGAAGCCCCAGCCCACCCTGCCCCACATCCCCCCCACGTGGCACCAAGGCACTTGCCAAAGGGCCAAAACACAGGCCAAGAAGCCGCAGCAGGGCCAGAGGCAGCAGCAGGTCCAGAAGCCGCAGCAGGGCCAGAAGCCGCAGCAGGGCCAGAAGGCCCAGATCCAAAAGCAGCCACAGCAGGCCCAGAAGCCCAAAAAGGAAGGCAATGGCAAGGTCCCCCTCCCCACCAGCACGTAGCTAACCAAACAAAGGCCAAGAGTGGCCGATCCACCAGCTCTGGCTCACCCCAGCCAAGTACCTCCAAGGGCCCACAGAGCCACAGGGCCACAAGCAGCAGTTCCAGCTCCTCCAGAGCCTCTCTTCCTCACCCACATTCCCCTCCTGCACAGGTTGTCAGGCATTCACCCTATGCCACATCAACACCTGCAACTTCAGTGGCCAGCCACGAACACCCAGTCCCTTTCCCAGTCCAGTATGATCAACAGCCAGCCTCCAGTCCTTGAGGTCTCCTACATACACCCAGGCCAGAATGTCACCCCATTTGCCACCAAACAATGAGGAGCCACAACCACCGCAAACAGGGCGCACATTGTGCAGAGGCCACTTGAGTGGCCGTTTTGGTGAGTCCCAAACTCTGGCATTGTCTAGTGGGCTAACATTATATTATGATGAGCTATATGGGAGCAAATCCAAAACAGCTAGCAAGCAGCGCAAAACTGAGATTTTGGCAGAACTCACCAGACAAGTCAATACAGCGGGGGACGAACTCAAAGATGTAGAACAGATTCAGCGGATAATATCAGACCTGAAATATGCTGTACGGAAGAAACAGAATAAAAGGCGGCAGTACAGGTCCATATCTTATTTGTTGGTTTTTATTCTTCTTGTATATCCATCAGTGAGCTTCTTTCTGATTACTATGTTTTTCAGCTTACAAACTGGCAGATGATTCCCCACTAAATTGAAATTTACACAGGCTGAGGAGATGGTGCTGGGCCTGCTACATCCTGTTGCATTAGAGGGACACTCGGCACAACAGGACACGGACAACCCGCCAATTCCAGCAGGTTAGTAATGTGTGAATGACCCTTAAAATGTGCTAAAAACTCAAATTAGCCAGCAAGGAATATCTAAACACATGCCCCTAGGGTGTGGCTTCTAGTGGAGTGATCACTTTGACCAGGGTGTGTCATGTGTGTCGACAGGTAATGTGCAAATTAGCACGACCATACATGACGTTTAAGAACATTTAGGAAGAGTAGGAAACTATGGAGCTTTGGAAATGAATGCGTGCTATGTATTTTGGGTCAATCACAGGCCACACTTACATCTTTTTCTGTTGGGCAATTTGGTAAGAGCTGTGTTTGGGGCCAAACGGCTTAAGATGGTGTGATTGCAATGTTTTAAGAGATACAATGGTAACCACCAGAATCATATTGTAACTGCTATTTGCCAGCTTAGTGTGTTAACTTAATGGCCTATAAGGGATGTGGAAGCACACACAACAGCCATTACTTGTATGTTTGTTTTTCTTCACGTGACCAATGTGTCTATTCTGGTTTAACAATCCATGCACAATATAATGGCATTCATAGTGAAGGCCAAGTGGCACCGTTGTGGTAGTGGCCATTCCTGCTTGGCCACGTGTTTGTTTTAAGCATATGTGTTATTAACCATCACCAATGCATAGTTGTGTGTTTACATTGTTGTTTTTCTTCTAATGCAGCCCAGCCTCATCCCTCAGCTAGTGGGGACTTCTCTGCCATTTTAACTATGCCGTCTTCTTCCGTGCTGCCTAGGACCCAGGATCCGATATCTACGGTAAGTGTTTTTGATGATGTTGCGTATGCATGTGACTTGCCATGTTTTTATTGCCTGAATTACATATGTATTCCCCACACTGAACCTTTTTGTTTTACATGTCCCCAACAGAGCCACACACTGATGGAGGAAATCCAGGAGCTGGAGGAGGATGGAAGCTTCCTTGGAGCTTATGAAGATCTCCCCCTGGGCCAGAATCTGCAACTGTCCCAAAATGTTTCTCCGACAAATCCTCAGCAGCAGAGGGAAGCTGGCTGCATGCTGCCTGCACATCGTGGGCAGCATGCAGAGACTGACCCTCCAGTCCCCAGTTTCAGATCAGCTGTTGAGGATTTGCCCAGCATACCTGTGGCTCTTGGGGGTCCTAGACCAACATCATCTGCACGTCCCACAACCCGGGGAATTGGGAGGCGTACTCAGCAACGTTGCCCAGTTTCCCAGGGGAGGGGCGTGCAGATGATGGAGTCAGCATGGCACCATGAGAGGCGGCTGTTTCGGCGCCAAAATCAACAAAATCACGAAAATATTATTGGGCAATTAGATAACCTCAATAATACCTTAAGTGCCATGCTGACTGAATTTAGGACCCATAACAGCCACATGGCCAACTTGACCACAGAAATCAGGTCCAGCATGGCTGAATTGCAAAGTAACCAAAGAAACATTTTGGAACAGTTGCAGATTCTGAATGCCACACAGGCCCAGGTTAGGACCCATCCCCAAGGTCCACAACCTGGGTTCTATGGGCATCCCTCATATTAATGTGTATTTGGCATGAATCTGTTCTACATCTTTGATCAACATCCCCACTGTATTGACTTGTCTGGTGAGCCCTACCAATCTAGCATTTTGATCTGCTTTTGCTAGTATGTTTTGGATTTGCCCCCATATAGCTCATTAAAGTCCTGAGCTAGCCCACTAGCCAATGCCAGAGGACTAGCCTCACTCAAGCGGGCACTAAAGCTGTTGCGCTCCAGCCTTGGCCATAATTACATTTGTGGTGGCTCCTCCTGTTTGTAGCCATGATTGGGTGACATCCTGGACTGGCAAACTAAGACCTTGGACCATGGCTGTGATTTTACTGTACTTGGATTGGGACTGGGTGTTCTTGTTTGGGTGGGCCACTGAGTAACAGCTGTAGATGTGGCATAGGTATGTCTGCTTTCAACCTGTGCCTGTGGCAAATGTGGGCAAGCAGGAGAGGGCTTATTTGTGTGCAACTTTTTGTTATGGAACATGTTTTGACATTAATTTCATGTCCATGTCTTCCCCCTAAGTATGTGAGTGACCATCACCTACCATTCTGCTGTTAAAAATGAACCTTAAAAAAAGTTAAAAAAAACTGTTTATGACCAAGTTAATGTCTGTCGGTTTTTGGTTAAGAAATATTAGTTAAAGTAGCCACAAAAACAAACACTAACAAATATTTCAAAATGAGTCAAAAAACACTGTTGTTGATTTGGGTAAATAATTCATTATTGTTGGGTTCATAATGAAACAAAAAAATAAACAACAAATGTAACAAAACAATCACACCAAAGAAAGTCCAAAGAAACAAAAACAAAGAAAAAACAATTAACCAAAATGTGCTGCTATTAAATTTGCACGGACGGCTTGGCCAGACGCACTGTGCTGCCCAACATAGGCGTCCTCTGGCTCATCGGCGGGTGGAGAGGGTGGCAAATCCACATACCGGGGGTCCCGCTGCAAGATAGCAAAATTATGCAGCGCAGCACAGGCCATAATTATATCTATGACCTTTTTGGGGTCATACTGAAGGGAGCCCCCAGTGTGGTGCAAACAGCGAAATCGGGTCTTCAAGAGTCCAAAGGCCCTCTCCACCACTGCCCTAGTTTTTCGGTGCACCCTATTATAGGCCTCTTGTGCGGTATTCTGTGGGCGGAGTACAGGAGTCATCAGCCATGGGAGGAGTGGATACCCAGAATCTCCTAGAAAAATTCAAGGTAAACAAATTAATGCATACATTTCATGCCAAAAAACCTCCAAATACAGGATTAAGAAGGTGGGTGACATTGTCCCCCAAACATGAGCACACATATTGCACAGGCAAAAGCGAGAAAGAAACATATCTGATAGATGGGGGACCAAAGATGAGAAATAATATTGCGGATGCTGGGCAATCAGGCAGACTCTTAACAGCTATTGTTTCCTGTCTGTGCTGCTGAACAATGTAGGATGGGTTAACTTTACATGACCCATTTTCTGCTTTGTCTGAGTCCCAAACAGGTCTAAGGCGGCCCCTGCACTTTATCCCGCTCACCTCTACTCAGTAAGTGTAATGCATGTAAGCAAAGATGGCGCAGACCCTCTGATAAAGTCAATAACTGATTTACAGAAAAGTGTGGGGAAGACTGTTTAAGAATTTTGGTCTAATTACACTTTGGAGTAGAAACAATGCAGGACAAACATTTTGCCAGCCTTTGTTGTTTTGATAATGTAATGGGTCCAGTCGTGTTTCACATGTTCCCAAGGTGATGACAAAGCCATCGTTTAAGAAAGGTGAATCCAACAAAAATCCAAGCCATACATATAAAAACGAATAATGTAATTGGACTCAACTTACCAAGGAGCCATGCACCCGCAAATTCCCCAGACTCAAAACGACGGAATAATCCTGATCTTCGAAGGATGTAGGCGTCATGGGCTGAGCCAGGATAGCTTGCGAGGACACTAAGAAAGTGCATGTCCTTGGCTACCACTGCTTGCACATTCAGTGAGTGGCCCATTTTGCGGTTCCTGGGAAAAAAGTGAAAAAAATTACATCATTAACGCTTGGGAAATTAGTCAAGCGCTCACTTATTACACCTTAAGTCAAACGTTTTTATCCAGACAACTAACACTAAACAACTACCTTAAATTTAAGTGCCGAACAAAAGGAGATGTATGTTATAGCCTTTAAAATGTTGCTTTACTTGTTTTAAGGACACTTTCAAATGTTGGACTTGGAACAAACTGATATTTTTTATAAGTGAAAAATACGGGCCATTGGTTCACATACACTCTTTGCAAGGAGGGAGGATTTGCAAGGAGGGACTGATTACAATGAGGGAATAATTAAAAGGAGGGACTACTAACAAAGAGGGATTGATTTCAAGGAGGGACTAGTAACATAGAGGGAATAATTAAAAGGAGGGACTAGTAACACTGAGGGAATAATTACAAGGAGGGACCAAAACAAATGATGTTTTTGTCCAAAAGAGGGACAAAAAAAAGTTAGCTCAACATATAAGAATGAACTTGCCTGTATATGTACTCGTCGCAAGCAGGAGGGACAAGGGCAACGTGTGTACAGTCAATGGCACCCATGAAGTTGGGAATATCAGCAATATTATAAAATGCCAGTTTAATGGCGTTTCTGGCTACCATATCCTCAGGAAAACAAATATATTTTCGAGTTATGGTAGCCATGCCTTCCAAAAACTTGGATAGGGCGCGGCTCAGCGTAGGCTGTGAGATCCCCAGGGAGAGGGCACCCAGCCTCTGGAACGAGCCGTTCGCCAAAAATTGCAGGCAGCCAAGCATCTTGGTCATACCTGAAATTGCTTGCCCCTTCCTTGTGGTGCGGGCTAACCATGGCCGCAGCTCACTATACAACTTATGGAGGGAAGCGCGATTAATCCTGGTGAGCTCGAACAGCTCAACGTCATGCATGCCATTGATGTCCATGCATCGCCGCCGGTGCAGTCTGGCCTCTGATCTCGGGACGATCTCAATGCCCATGAGCTGCAGATCCTCATGCTCCTCAAATGCACTAGACTCGTCCATGCCTGCTAGTTCCGAGGTCAAAATGGTCCCGTAAGGGGATCGGAAATGAAACGGATTTATTGGGTGTTGGCCCCTCGGCAATCAGCTCTCTGAATTAATCGCCAGCCCATTGCAATAACGTAAGCTTTCTGAACGGTCGAAACATTTCAGATTTGGTGGAAAAAAGGTCCTGAAATAATGAAAATCTTCCGATTTCCTTTGGATCATCGAAAGAGCATATAAGTATTAGTTAAAACGTTCGTGCAAGTAGAAAATGGACGAAAAAAAGCAAAAAAATGACAAACACCCACCAAAACTTTCACAGACAGCTACGGAAGTCCAGACGAATGTGTTTCTGAATCGAGGCTATAGTCTCTCATGCTTGGCTGGACTTCCATTAAAAATCTCCTCTGGGTGTGCTAGCTGCACATCATTATGGAGGTCTAAGCCTTTTCTTTTCCTTCTCTGCTTTCAGTGATTCTATACTTGTCAAATCAATTTCTGGCCACAATAAATCAAAATACATTATAATTGTTTGCGTTATGTTCCATCATACATTATTCATTTTTCTGTTAGTTTCCTGTTTAAAAAGAACCTTGACAATTGTTGCACCACAAATTTCTTATGCTTTTAGTAACTGCCTTCTGAAATTCTTTGTTTCTAAAGCTGTAAATCATGGGATTAATAAAAGGCGTTACAATGCCATATATTACAGAGAGGATTCTTTTTTGCTCATTTTCAGCTGAGGAGCCTGGTAGGACATATGTTAAAATAACCGTACCAAAAAATAGAATGACCACAATGAAATGTGACCCACATGTTGAAAATGTTCTTTGCCTTCCACGAGAAGTGCGAATGTTCAGGACAGCATGTAAAATACATGTATATGAAACTAGAATTAAAATGAAACTGACCACAATGACACATCCACCAACTAAAGTAGATACAAGCTGACTCAGGTGAATATCACTGCAGGAGAGTTGTGCAACAGATGGAATATCACAAAAGAAATGTCGGACCAAGTGGTCTTTGCAAAAAGGCAAAGTAGCTGTATATACAGTGTGCACAAGAGAATTGGAAAATCCAATAATCCAAGATACGATAATTAGCTTTACACAGAATGAAGAGTTCATGACAGTGGAATAGAACAATGGCTGGCATATAGCAACATATCTGTCATAAGCCATAGTGGCAAGAAGGACACATTCGGAACTTCCTAATCCTATAAAGAAAAACATCTGAGTGAAGCAACCAATAAAAGATATTGTCTTGTCTTTTTGTAGAAAATTCTTCAGGCTAATTGGAGTAATCGCTGTAGTATAGAATATTTCTATGAGGGATAGATTCTCCAGGAAAAAGTACATTGGTTTATGTAGTTCAGAGTAATGTCGGATTATTACTATGATCATAACATTCCCAAATACTGTGCAAATATAAATTAAACAAAATGCCACAAAGAAAGTCTCCTGCAAATATGGTGCCGATGTTAAGCCCAATAATTCAAAATCTTTTAAAAATGAATGGTTACTGTTAGACTGTAAATTTATAAATCTGCAGACAAAATTACAAGTTCAAAAATCAAACTAAATAATATTATCCTGTGTGCTATCTCAAAGCTAGACACTTATATACTGTAAGCATGCCGTCTTGTTCTTACATTTAAACTATTGTCCATATCAATAAATGTATTTATGCTCTAAAGTGAAACCATAAAAATGCTTTGGTGTGTGTAAAGTTTAATTAATAAAATATTTTCAGCTTGAGCATGTAATATTTTCAGATGTGCTATTCTTGAGCTGGAATTCCCCAGCGCGGCAGCACATTGCAAACACAAGCGGCCGCTGTACAATGTAACGGCAGAAGATGTGGCTGCTGATGCAATGCAAAAGCGGGAAGCATGGCCACTGTTACAATGTTACACAGGGGACACCAGTGGCTTGTTAAAGTTGTGCTTGCTGTACAGTACTAAGAAGATAGCAGCACAGTTTTTATAAATCTCAGCAAGGCTGTCTCTGTACTTAACACCAATAAGAAAAAGTCCTGCCTAAACAAAGAACCTCCTAATTGCCACCTGACATCACAGATGATGTAATGGACAGTTACCAACCATCTATTCCTTAGTGCTATATGGATTCATGCTATTTCATTATAACTATACAAAAGAGGTTTTGTGACATTTTAGATCTCAGAGGTACCCATGGCTTCCCAGCATGCAATTAGGCTGGTGGAGTGGTTGGGACCATGCCACTGGTAAACTGTGCTGCCATGTTTGGCCTAGCAACCCTGAAAGCTACTGTATAGTTGTGTGAGGAGAATCTTCTTCGTCTCTCTCCATCCATGCTAATATACAGCTGAGGAGGCTAGCCAACTAATATAGGACACAAAGTTTGCAAAGCCACACACAGGCTTCAGCAGTTCAGTGCTATAGCAGACAGACTACCAGATGTAGAAGAACAATGGAAGGAATGTCCGCCTTATCCCGTGGGTGGTCTCAAACCCACTAAAGAGTAGTACATAGTACTATAGTACTACGATTAAGGACTGGAGATAGGAATCCGAAATGCAAAGTCGCCCATGCTGTACATATGATTTTCCAGGACTTCAATTACCATTGATTTTATTGGCTTTATGATATACTATGGAGATTATTTTAAACGCATGATTAAAAGTGAAGTTTTATGAGAAGAGGAGTGCGGACCATTCGTTATACTTCTTAGACTACCAGCTGTACAATTTGTACCTCAACATCCAATTATTGGCAGTGGATCCACTGAACATCCTTTTGGGGGCCAAGACACAAAGTACTGTTCTAGCAAACCAGATTTGCTCAGACCTGCTACAGAAGGAAGCAGGTCTTAAGATAGAAACTTAAGATAATATGCAGTAAATAATTCTCGAAGAGCGATGGTCCACCATAGATCTTGGATCAAAGCAAAAAATGTCCTTCATATATTTCACATTCGAACAAAAAAAAGAATAACATAGATGTCATAATTGTAACATATGCAATTTTACCCCCATACTGACAGATAACTTTTTCGATTTCTGCCCATGCAATACCGCAATTCCTTGACCACCAAGAATCCTGAACCAGGATTGTGTTGAGGCATTTTTTGTATTAATAGTGGGTCATTTTTTAATCTAGTTTTGCTAGGTTATTGTACCTATAAGATACAGGCTATGTATATGTCTCTTAGCTAGCCAGGGCACCTCATGCACAGCAGTTTTTTGTTGAAGTAACTGTTGTGTCTCCTGAAAGCACATTGGCATGCTAAATCATACCTTGTGGAAACTTAGGATCCCCCTTGCAAATAATCTCCTAGTACATTTTTAAAGTGGACCAAAACCCCCAATTTCCTGTTCCTTTTGGTCACCTTTCCCATGGCATCCCAGTTTAAAATGCCCTGCTGTTCAAAACCCCCAGTTATTCTGATACTCACCTTGATCTGGCAATCATATGGTGGATATGCAGATCTTCAGTGGCATCCATGGTGAGCATGCACATCATGTTATGCATATTTAAATGCTTGTCAGCATTTCCGCACAGCAGGATAGAGTTGACACATTGGCCACTCCCTCCAGCTGCTCAACCCATCTAAGTCAAGACTGCCTGGCACAGTGAACATGCTCACATGGGGTGCCGCCAGAGGCAATGTATGCACAGTTGGATTGAGTATCGGGCAAACTAGCTGGCTTCACACAATGTTATATCCCAAATGGGGATTCTCAAGGGTACGACCTGCAGGCATTTATAATTTAGAGCCGAGTTATAAGGGTGCTAAGACCATGTTGATTTTACTGACCAACCACTGTAACTGCTTTGGGGCTGGCTGGTTTGTTTGTAGTCACAGCATGCAGCCCCCCTCACCCAGAGCCTGTGCCAGAATTCAACCTCCCATTGGTGTACTGTAGCTTACAACACTCCTTCTCTTTCCTGACATCTTAGTATACCTCCCAGCCTCCTCTGATTTACCCAGTGCTCCCACTAGCCAAAACACCCCAGACACTCAAGCCATGATATAGCTTCAGCATCAATTTGTGGGGAGCTATACCTACCCCTGCTACAATATCTGCTTCTACAATACTAGCTTCAGTAACCTTACTAAATGTGGCCATCTCCACCCATGCCCAGGGCTTGTCTTTTCAATACTATGACCAAAACAGTGAAGCACACTCATTTACTTCTTTGGAAGCATATTAGGGCCAGGGGTCATTGGTGATGTCATGAGTAGAGATGAGTACATTTTTGAAAAATTCGATTCTGCCAATTCGCCGAAATAGTTTTGGTCCGAATTTATTTGCGGCGATTCACTATTAAAAAAGGCTATTTCTGGCCTACCAAGAGCCTCAATAGGCTTGTAGAACATTTACCTTGCTATAACACGCATAGGATGCATGATGTGTTTGTGAAATAATACTGTAATGAGGTATGACATGCAGATTAGAGGCATCAATATTAGAATCGTTTTGCAGAGTGGCAGAATGACAGAGTCTTGAAGTGGCATCAGCATGAGGAGACCATATATTGCCTGAAAAACACACTGGAGTTGGAAACAGCATGAGGAGACCATATATTGCCTGAAAGACATCCTGGAGTTGACAGCTTCATGACGAGCCCATATATTGCTTGAAACACACACTGGAGTTGGCAGTAGTGTAAGGAGCCCATATATTGCCTGACACACCCTGAAGTTGGCAGCAGCATGAGGAGCCCATATATTGCCTGAAAGACACACCCTGGAGTTTGCAGCAACATGAAGAGAACATATATTGCCCGAAAGACACACTGGAGTTGGCAGCAGCATGAGGAGACATAAATTGCCTAAAAAGACACACCCTGGAGTTGGAAGCAGCATGAGGAGCCAATATATTGCCTGTAAGACACACCCTGGAGTTGGCAGCAGCATGAGAAGCCCATATATCACCTGAAAAATGTACTCTGGAGTTGGCATTAGCATGAGGAGACCATACATTGCCTGAAAGACACACTGGAGTGGGCAGCAGCATGAGGAGACCATATATTGCCTGAAAGACATACCTTGGAGTTGGCAGCAGCATGAGCAGCCCATATATCACCTGAAAGACACACCCTGGAGTTGGCAGCAGCATGAGGAGCCCATATATTGCCTGAAAGACACACCCTGGAGTTGACAGCAGCATGAGGAGCCCATATATTGCCTAAAAAACACCATGGAGTTAGCAGCAGCATGAGGAGCCCATATATTGTCAGAAAGACACACCCTGGAGTTGACAGCAGCATGAGGAGACAATATATTGCCTGAAACCACAGTCTAGAGTTGACAGCAGCATGAAGAGACCATATATTCCCTGAAGGGCACACCTTGGAGTTGGCAGCAGCGTGAGGAGCCCATATATTGCCTACAAGACACACCCATATATTGTCTGAAAGACACACCCTGTAGTTGCCAGCAGCATGAGGAGACAATATATTGCCTGAAAACCACAGTCTGGAGTTGGCATTAGCATGAGGAGACCATATATTGCCTGAAAACCACAGTCTGGAGTTGGCATTAGCATGAGGAGACCATATATTGCCTGAAAAACACACCCTGGAGTTGACAGCAGCATGAGGAGCCCATATATTGCCTGAAAAAAAAACTGGAGTTGGCAGCAGCATGAGGAGGCCATATATTGCCTGAAAGACACACCCTGGAGTCGGCAGCAGCATGAGGAGATCATATAAAAATTTTGGGCACA
Organism: Gastrophryne carolinensis; assembly: GCA_027917425.1. NCBI lineage: Eukaryota > Metazoa > Chordata > Amphibia > Anura > Microhylidae > Gastrophryne > Gastrophryne carolinensis. The sequence goes on along the minus strand of CM051234.1, from coordinate 432,332,062 downwards.
TATATGTTATCCTAAGAATATTAATAAAAGTTAAGTTTTGTGTAATGCATTTCCTCAATAATTACTTGTGGTCTGATGTGGATGAATCTCTGTAACTGGAGAGCAGTGACGTAAATCTTTTTTGCACTATCGATATTTGTGAAGTGTTGGTGTGGCACTATGATCAATCTACTCTGATGCATCAGGCATTGGTGGGTGGAAATCTTGACTGATCCATGCCTGATTCATCTTCACAAAGCTCAGTCTCTCCATAGTTACACACCTGCTGCTGTTGTCCTAAAAAAAACTGTTTAAAAGCATACTGCAGCACATTGAATTGCCCTCATCAGTGCATACCACATATCTACATCTAAGAGTCGTACCAATTTGTTCCTGTTAAAGTCTTCAGGACCTAGTTACTGTGAAAGGTCAGACATAGTTACACACCTGCTGCTGTTGTTGACAAATCCTGTTTTAAACATAGTGTAGCGCTTTGTCCTCCACTCATATACGCACTAAGTATGTCAGGCAGAGAAGTGCCAGGACGAGCACAGAGGAGTGGCAGAGGCCTAAATTCATCAAGCAGAGGTCGCAGCAGACTGGGGGTGAGTGGCAGCAGGAGTCGTTTCGAGAGCCCTGATCTCCCGGTATCAGCTAGCGGTCATGTCTCGACCAGCAACCCATCTGCCGTCATCGATTGGTTAACATGGTCATCCACTTCATCACAAGTGACATCTGACACCCCCAGTCAACTGGCGGTGGCTTCCTCAGACACAACCCTCCCTTGGCATGGCCCGGGAGCAGCCCCTGTCCTCCCATTGCCTCTGTTCTATGCTGTTCCCTCCCCTAGCGAAGTATCTTATGCTTTGGTTTCAGTTCCACTATTCAGTGAGGACGATCTGATAGAGGACAATCAGCAGCTACTGCCCAGCCAAGAAGTGGAGGTGATACTCGCTGCTTCCTCCACTAGGCGGGCAAGTAGTGATGAGGAGAGTGGAGTGGGAGGCGGTGTTGAAGGGGCTTCATCATCAATAGGAGAAGAGGGTTGTAGGTTGCCAGTGAGTCGGCAGATGAGGCAGCAAGGTGGTAGCATGGTTGGCAGTCAGCATTGTGACAGAAGAGGAAAGTCTGGAGGCCGGGGTAGACCACCTGCTGCGCAGTAGGCTACCTTGCCGGGAGGTAGTGAAAGTCAGTGGCAGTGAATTATTGCGGACTGTTGGTAGGAAAATCAGCTACTCTGTGGTGTGGCACTTTCTCATCAAGCATCCGCAGGAGGTTAACATAGCCACATGCAAGATGTGTAGGCAGAAGGAAAAGCCTGGCCAGGGTCCCAATGTTGGCACCGCGGCCCTGCGTCAACATCTGCAGCATCACCATAAAGCGGCCTAGGAGAACCGTGGCTCTGAAGTGGTGGTCCAGCCTGCTGCATCACCCAGTGGCACACCACTCCCTGTTCCAGCCGGCCAAGGCTCCACCACCTCAGCCGTGAGCTCAGTGTCATAACCATCCTCTGTCACTCCAGATGCTCCTGCTCCTCCTACTCCGAGTCAGTCATTCAGCCAGAAATTCATTGGTGAAGCCATGTCCAAGAGACAACAATATGCGCCCACTCATCCAAAGTGCAGAAGCTGAATGTGCTAATGTCCAAGTTGCTGGTGCTGCAGTCCCTCCTTTTTCAGATGGTGGACTCTGCACCTTTCAGAGAACTGATGACTTGTGCCAAGCTGAGGTTGAGAGTCCCAAGCCATCATGTCTTTGTGAAGAAGGCTGTACCAGCCCCGCACAATTTTGTTGAACAGAAGGTGGGCCAGTGCTTGAGCCTGTCTGTGTGTACCAGAGTGCACTGCAGCCTCGCCGTGTGGAGCTGAAACTACGGCCCACTAGGTGAATGTGGTTCCTGCACAACCACAACAGCAACTTGGACTGGTCACGCCACTTCCGCCTCCACGCTCTCAGGCCGTTGTTTCTTTGACAGTGTGCAACTCTGCCTCCTCATACTCCATCATTTCCTCAGCCTCCACTGTACGGTCAAGTCTCAGTGGCCCTCCAGCCTACCATGTGTGCAGGGCATGGTGGTGTCACGCTGTTCTCCACATGGTTTGCCTTGGCGAATGGAGTCATGCAGGAGAGGAATTGCTAAAATTAATTAATCAAGAAATTAAATCATGGCTTACTGCACGAAAACTGCAAATCGGAACCATGGTGACCGACGACAGGAACAAGAAACTTTGCATACACTTCAGCCACTCGTACACCGCAAAGCACATCCTCCTTAAACTGCATCATCAGAACGGTATCCTCCAAAATAGTCTGATTTGCGACGTTTCCACCCATTGGAATTCCACCCTCCTTATGTTGGACTGACTATACGAACAGAGTAAAGCCATCACCAAATTCTTGATGATCCAAGCGGATAGGGGGGCTCCCCTGTGTAACTTTAAAGCGGACCTTCAGCATCATTTAATGAAAAGTCCAAACCCTTAACAAACGATTCCCCAGCATCTAAAATTAATATATTTAATGTTTTTAGTCACTTACTTTTTATTCTTTCCCTCACTGACCTGCAACTCTTTTCAGCACTCTAGGATACGGGGGCCGCCATCTTGGCTCGGTAGCATCACATACTGAGGAGTTGAGAGGGGTCAAAAGTGCAGAAGAGCGGGGTTATAGCTGTGCTTTGCACAAACAGAGCAGAGCTGGGGTCAGGAAAAGGTCAGCAATCCCAGAATGCAGAGCGGCACAGTGAGAGGACACTTCCTGTTTGCAGGCAGCCTGCATGCCCATGAGCCACCATCTTGGGTGCTTAAAGTCTCAGAAAATGCAATAGACGCAGGTAGGATTATTTTTAATGTGGACAATCTGTATGTACAGGGTGAGGGAAACATATAAGATAGGCTCTTATTTAGAGTGAAGGTTCAGTTTAATGTAAACCAGTGGCAGCTCATACATGACACCTGCCATTTGCTCAAGCCCTTTGAGGAAGCCACCTTATTAGTCAGTTGGCAGGATTACGGGATGAACGACATCATTCCACTGCTTCATCTACTACAAAATGTGTTGGAAACTATGGCTGGTCAGGACACTGGAAACGTGGTACCTACATCTCACAGCCACATAAGCCCTGTGGGGGATGAACTGGAGGAGGAGGAGGAAGGGCAAAGTGGAGCACAGTTTAGGTTTCATGAAATGGGTCATCTATCCAGAGAGGAGGAGCAGGAGCAGCCAGAGGAGCTAAGGGGTTGGGAGGAAGGCGAGGCAGAGGACCCAGACAAACCGTGGCAGTATGCAGTGGAGATGGAGGAAGATAGTCCCTCCGATTCACTTGCGCAAATGGCACAATGCATGTTCAAGTGCTTGCGTAATGACCAACGTAGTGTCACCATTCAGCAGCGGGATGATTCTGGCTCTCCACCTTATTGGACCCTCGCTACTGGCACAAAATGGGGGGAGTTTTTACCCCACTGAGAGGGAGGACAAACTGACCTACTACAGAGACATCCTAGGTAGTCAGTCGGCGGATGCCTATTTGCGGCATCGCCCATCCTCTCACAGGTCTGACTCGGGGGGGGCGTCTGTGCTCACTTTCCACTGCCATGGCAGAAGGGGAGGGGTGGGGTGGCAGGAGCAGTAGCAGCTCCATCAGCAGCAGCCTGCATCTACAGTCGCTGTTGAGTAGCTTTCTTTACCCGCATAGTGAGGCAACTCATGAGCAACAGGTAGACCTGGAGCAGGACCTGAACAAGCATGGTGTCATACCTTCACATGACCACGTCCTTGAGGATCTGCTGGACTTCTGGCCAGCCAAACTTGATTTGTGGCCACAACTAGCAGAGCAAGCTTTAAAACAAGGTTTTGGTACAACAGCAAGAGCTCTATATTTATGGCCACGTGTGTAGTTTTGTGTGGCCTTTAACACTAACTAGGCTTCCAACACCTGGGCATAAAACAAAATGCAAAAACTGTTAGATGCACTTCAAGGGGATGCCCTGATTAGGCCAGTTAAATGCGCTACAGCAAGCTTTAAAAAAGGTTTTGGTAGAACAGCAAGAGGTGGATATTTTTGGGCGGGTGTAGTTTTGTGTGGCCTTTAACACTAACTGCCTTTCAACACCTGGGCATAAAACAAAATGCAAAAACTCTCAGATACGCTTAAATGGGATGCCCTGGTGAAGGCCAGTTACATAGATTACAGCAGGCTTAAAAACAGGGATTTGTTGCAAGAGGTGGATTTATTTGGGCAGGTGTGTAGCCTTTCGCACTAACCGGCCCATTAGCACTTGAACATAAAACAAAATGCAAAAACTCTCAGATGTGCTTAAATGGGATGCCCTGGGGTTGGTCAGTTCAGTAACAACAGCAAATTGGTACATCATTTACATGTATGCACAGGTTACACTTCATAGAGTACAAAACACGTTTAGTGCTCTGCTCATTGGCTGGCTTCTATTAACTTTTGTAAAAAAAAAATAAACCTTTGGAATTGTAGACAGACACACCACTGCTGCACCAAATTGTTTCCCAAGCACTCTCCCTTCCCTGTCTCTGCTTCTATGCTTGAATTCTGACACGTGAATTGCTTCTGCCACACACACTGTCCCTGTGCAGAATCGCTTTTCCTTTACACTGTACACTGTCATTCTGTCTCTCCCTGTGTTTATCTCTCACTGTTTTACTCTTCCTGTCTCTTTCTCGCTCTGTCTCGTTCTCGCCGTATAGTGAGTGCCTGCAAGATGGCCACTGCTTATATAGGACTGTGACATCACCGGGGTGCCTGGCTGCTGATAGGCTGCATGTTATGCCTTCCCAGGATTCCTTGCCCCATGGCACATGTCCGGACATGTGGATCCACCATTTTAGATGTCCTGATCAAATCGAATTCGCTCATCCCTAGTCAAGAGCAGACCTTTTCCCCAGGATAATTTGTAGCTGCAGTCCAATCCTGACTCCGACCAGCAAACACTGGTGCTGGTTTCACATTGGTAAAAGCTTGAGAAATTAAGATTATCAGGATTAAACCTTTAAATGCCAGCCACGTAAAATTTACGTGGTTGCCTCTCCGTCACTTAAGTGCCAGCCACGTAAAATTTACGTGCCTGGCATTTACCCCTCGTTGGATCCGGCCGGGTCTCCTCTTTAATTTGGTGCCATCCGATCCCCCGTGGGGGGTCGGATGGCTCCAGGAGAGCCCCCGGAATAGGCCACCCCCCCGCTTCTGCAGCAGCAGCTGCTAACTGTAAAAAAATAAAAAAATAAAAATGACATTCACTTACCTGCGTGTGCGCTGGCTCCCGCTGTCCCTCCTCTTCTGCACCTGGGGGGCCTCCAATCGCCCCCCAGGACTTACCGATCTTCAGGAGAGAGCCCGGGAGGCTCTCTCCTCTCTCCTCCTCGATGGCGGCCGCCATCTTGCCGCTATGACGTCATCCCGTTCCGTCTCCGTGCCAAGCCCCACCCCTTTTGGGGGCGGGGCTATGACATCATCCCAGCCCCGATCACCGGCTTCAACTCTTTCAGCTGTCAGATGCCGGTGATCGGTGCCGGGGAAGGAGGTGGCAGGAGATCCTCTGATCTCCTGCCTCCCCCTTCTCTGGATGCCGATCCCCGGCATCTGTCATCAGAGCGGCGCGGGACAAAGGAGCTTACAATCGGAGGTAAGTACAGTTTTTTTTTTTTTAATAAAATACTTTTATTGTGTGGTTTTTTTTTTCAGTTAACCCTTTGTGAACTGGTAAGGGGTCCATGAGACCCCTTATACCGGTTCACAAGGTTCTGGGTATGGCAAGTCACCTGCAGCTAGTGGGTGGCTTGCCATTAACCCCCAGCTCCCCATTACCTGCCTCCCCAACGGCCAGGGGGGGGGGCAGAAGGGCCCGGGCCACGTGGCTATGTGGGCTAGTAGCCTGCAGGGCCAGGGGCCATCAACGTTGGCCCCTGCGCCCTGTTCTACAAGCCCCCATAGCTGGCCCGGGTCGGTAATGCTGGGTAGGGGGACCCTACGTCATTTTTTTTTTGGATTTTTAAGGGTTTTTAACCCTTAAAATTCCCCAAAAAATGGGGTCCCCCCCCCCTGTCATTTTTTTTTTAATTAACCCTTTTGTGTTCTGTCATCCAGCAGCTATAAAAGGCTTCTAGCAAGTGAGCAGAAGCCAGTGATCGCCGAGGGACAGGGTGCTCCACTATGGATGGGAGGTAAGAAAAAAATTCTCTTTGTGTGTCTGTTTTTTTTTTACATTTAACCCCTTGTGAACTGGTAAGGGGTCCATGAGACCCCTATACCAGTTCTCAAGGCTGGGGGGATGGCAAGTCACCTGCGCTAGCCGGTGACTTGCCATTAACCCCTGGCACCCCCATTACCTGCCTCCCCAAAGCCCGGGGGGGGCAGAAGAGCCCGGGCCCACGGGCTATGCGGGCTTGTAGCCTGCAGGGCCAGGGGCCACAAAAGCTGGCCCCTGCGCCCTGTTCCTCCAAGCCCTGCATAGCTGGTCCCGGGCTGGTTACTTAGGGTAAGGGGGGGCCCATGCCCTTTTTTTTTTGATTTTTAAGGGTTTTTAACCCTTAAAAATACCCCCAAAAAATGGGCCCCCCTCCCCTGGGAGGGGGGACCCTATGTCATTTTTTTTTCTCGATTTAACCCTTTGTAGTGTGGATGGTAGTTGTATTTTATTTGTAAATGTTAAAAATTACTTGTTTCAGTTAGGGGGGTCTCCTGGGCAGGAACAGGGGGCTACCGATAAATATGTGGTACCGTTCTAATCGGTAGAAATGGGGCTTTCACATGCAATATGGTTTTCCCTAATCAAATACATTTTTTATTTAAAATAAAGGAGGCAATTTTCTAAAAAAAATGTTATTTTTTTTTTTTTACTTAATAATAAATAAAATTAATAATAAATAAAATTTACAAACAAGACATTTCATGTTAAAGCCTAAACTCTGCTGCAAAAAATATATATATAATTTTCCTGAAAATTCCAGCAAAAATGTCGCAAAACATGGCGCAAAACATGGCGCAAAATGGGGAAAAATGACCTGTCAACAGAGGGTGACAAGATCTCAAGTAGGCTGGTAATTAAAAGGGTTAATAGTACCTCTGCATGTTTGGTATTGTTCTGTTCGGGGGACCTTGCGCTTTCAGACTTAGCTTGTTTTTTCTTGTTTGCATATTTATATTTTAGGAAAAGGTGTTTTTTATTCAGCTTTTTTATACATTTTTTAGGGAAACCCTGCGCAACCAAAGAGTTCTTTGAGGGATTAATTCCAGAAAGATGAGCCCACTACAACAAGCTGGATACGCGTAGAAAGCTTAACATGTGTACTTTCAGGGAATATATGGTTTATGGGGGATATTCCAAATGTAAAGGGTTGTTTTGGTTGAAAAACCGCAAGGTGCGCACTTTGTCTGCAGAGCTGAAATTTTCAAGTAAAATTACCGTTATGCTCATGCTTTACTTTGGGGTGTTTGGCAATTCTTTCCTTGACAGAACCTATGCATGTTGGCTATCGTTCTGTTCGGGGCATGTTGCTTTTTCAGATTATACTTGTTTTTTCTTGTTTGTATATAGTTTTTTTAGGAAAATGTGGCTTTGATTCTGCTTTTTTATCCTTTTTTTAGGGAAACTCTTTGCAACCAAAGAATACATTGAGGGATTACTTCTAGAAAACTGTGGCCACATCAACAAGCCTGGTACAAATAGAAAGCCTGAGGTGTGTACTTCCAGAGAATATATAGTTTGTGGGGGGTATTTCAAATGTAAAGGGTTGTTTTTCTGGAAAAACTGCAAGGTGCGCACAGCGCATATCACAGTTGTATTTTTTCTGAAAATCCCCTAAAGCTCTGTTTCAGTTTGGGGGAGTCTCCTGGGCAGGAAAGGGTGTCTACCTATACATATGTGGTACCGCTGTAACTGGGAGAAATTGGGGTTTCACACGCAATAAGATTTTATTGACAAACTTACATTTTTTATTACAAAAAAACACTACAAATTGTAAAAAATGTATTTTTTTTATTTTTTTGCACATATTTCGCCAAAAAATATTGAGAATACACCTAAAAAATGACAAACAAGACATTTCCTGTTAAAGCTCAGACTCTGATGAAAAAAACAATATATCATTTTCCTGGGAAATCCCTGGAAATCCCTTCAAAAATCACATTTGAACATGGGGAGCGCAAAATAGTGCAAAATGGTCTGGCAACAGAGTGTGACAAAAACTCCAGGTAGGCTGGCACTTAAAGGGTTAAACTAGAATGTTATTTTGCATAACATAAATAGAATGCATTATCCTATGTAGATATTCCCTCTCAGGAAGATAAACAAGTAATATCGTAACATTAAATAAAAATGTTGTTGAACAGTTGAATTAAGATGTATTATGGAGTCTAAGAAAGCAGACTTTTTTGGCTTACAGCAAATAAAAATCTGTTTAGGGTACGCTCCCCCACTGCCTTCAGCATGTCTAGACTGACTAAGAGCACTTAGAATAATAACCCTGCTCTCTCTAATAGCTAGGGGAGTTTGCAGCAAAAAAGAAAATGAGAACATCATATTGCTTTTACACAAATGAAAAAACTGGGAAAAGGGAAAGTTGTTCAAGTATGTTGGTGGTATCTCAAGGTTTGTCAGGCTGACTGATGGGAGAATTGATTGCACTGGCAATTGGTTGAGGTCTATCCAAAATTGTTCATCCAATCCAATCCTGTGTCCCTGGAGTCTGAGGTTTTCCAGATTGCAGTAGAAATGGCTGCCAAACATTCACTATGACTTAAGTCAAATAAATAAAAAACGAATAAAACATATTTTTCACCCTCAAACCAGCCTAAGCACTCCCCCCACTGTCCCATTCTTTGAGCCTCCTAGCATCTTATTGGGTACCAAGGCCATTCAATGGCTGCAGAGCAAAATGAAAATAATTTATTCTGTATCTCACATCCCAAGAATAATACAATTTTGTTCCTCAGAGACGTATTGCCTAGGCACTTGGCTTGTATCTCAAGTGTTGAGTAGTCTTGGGCTCGGCAAGTTCAGCCAAACTTCAAACAAAAGTTCAGTTCGGGTACCCGAACTTGACCTGAACCTGGTCCCTTTTGAAGTCAATGGGGGGGTTATTCTGCCTCTGGGGGCCCCTGCCCCCCCAACTTCCCACATCAAAGGCAGAATCGCAACCAGTACTGTATACTGTAAAAAAATGTGGTGGAGGAACTTTAACCCTTTTGTTGCCAAGCACGTAACACCTACGTGCTGGCTTGGCTGGGCCTTAAGTGCCAAGCACGTAGGTGTTACGTGCTTGACTTTCCTCGCTTGTAGTTTAAAAAGTAAAAACAACAAATACTCACCTGACCCCTTGTTGGATCCGGCCGGGTCTCCTCTTTAATTTGGTGCCATCCGATCCCCCGTGGGGGGTCGGATGGCTCCAGGAGAGCCCCCGGAATAGGCCGCCCCCCCCCGCTTCTGCAGCAGCAGCTTCTAACTGTAAAAAAAAAAAAAAATAAAAATGACATTCACTTACCTGTGTGTGCGCTGGCTCCCGCTGTCCCTCCTCTTCACCTGGGGGGCCTCCGATCCCCCCCCCAGGACTTACCGATCTTCAGGAGAGAGCCTGGGAGGCTCTCTCCTCTCTTCTGCACGATGGCGGCCGCCATCATGCCTCTAAGCCCCGCCCCCTTGGGGGCGGGGCTTATGAAGTCATCCCGGCCCCGATCTCAGGCTTCAGCCTTCTCAGCTTCTCAGATGCCGGTGATCGGCACAGGGGAAGGAGGTGACAGGAGATCCTCTGATCTCCTGCCTTCTCCTTCTCTGGATGCCGATCACCGGCATCTGTCAGCTGAGCGGCGAGGGACAAGAGCTTGCAATCGAAGGTAAGTACAGTAAAAAAAAATTTTTTTTTTTTCTAATAAAATACTTTTTATTATTGTGTGGTGTTTTTTTTTCACATTAACCCTTTGTGAGCTGGTAAGGGGTCCATGAGACCCCTTATACCAGTTCACAAGGCTGGGGGGGTGGCAAGTCACCTGCCCTAGCGGGTGGCTTGCCATTAACCCCTGGCACCCCCATTACCTGCCTCCCCAAAGGCCAGGGGGGGGCAGAAGAGCCCGGGCCCACATAGGCTATGTGGGCTCGTAGGCTGCAGGGTGGGGGGGCCACCAAAGCTGGCCCCCCCACTCTGTGCCTACAAGCCCCCATAGCTGGTCCCGGGCTGGTTACTTTGGGTAAGGGGGACCCCACGTCATTTTTTTTTTTGGATTTTGAAGGGTTTTTAACCCTTCAAAATCCAAAAAAAAATGGGGTCCCCCTCCCCGGGAAGGGGGACCCTATGTCATTTTTTTTTTTAATTAACCATTTGTCATCCAGCAGCTATAAAAGGCTTCTGGGCAGGAAAGGGTGTCTACCTATACATATGTGGTATCGCTGTAACCGGGAGAAATTGGGGTTTCTCACGCAATAAGATTTTATTGACAAACTTACATTTTTTATTACAAAAAAACTCTACAAATTGTAAAAAAATGTTTTTTTTTTGTTTTTTTTCACACATGTCACCCAAAAAAATTGAGAATACACCTAAAAAATACAAACAAGACATTTCATGTTAAAGCCCAGACTCTGTTGAAAAAAACAATATATAATTTTCCTGGGAAATCCCTGGAAATCCCTTCAAAAATGACAGTTGAATATGTGTAGCGCAAAATGGTGAAACATCGTCTGGCAACAGGGAGTGGCAAATGCTGCAGGTAGGCTGGCAGCGAAAGGGTTAAAGTAATGCAGAGTGTGCAGCAGGAAAGGGCTGGACACTTATATAAGCCAGCAATCCGTTCTGTGTTCCCACTGCCAATTTTGCTATGAACAATGGCTCCAGAACAATGGCTGCCGCTTCCATGGTTCCATGGCTGCTAAGTGCTTCCATGGCAGACAGTATATAGCAGCACATCTAGTACCAGCTGCCAGTGTCTACTGCAAAAACAAGATTGTGACCCTCCCTATATGAATATGTTTAATTACAGCAGAATGTGTTAAATCGGTCTTCTCTTCCTCAGCCAATCAGATGATTAGAACGCCAGAGTGAGGAAGTTTGTGATCTGTACTTTTAACACAGCAGGTGAAGTATATTGCTGTACAAGTCATATTTATGCTGCAAAAAAATGTTTAGTGCCACACATAGTGTCATGTAGCATTCCATGTATCAAAAGTGCCAGGTTTTGGTTAGTGCCAGCGCACCACTAACACAAGGCGCTGAGTGTCATTCTCCCATGGACTTCCATTTGCCATTCTAGTTATGTTATTTCTGGTGACTTCTGGTTAACGGATTTTATTTTTTGTGTGCTCAGTCAGGTGACACGGGAACCCTGGTCTGTTCAGGATGTTTTTTTCTTCATTTATTGTACTTAGGTTACCCACGGCAAACTTGTTTTCATGTCTGCCATAATGTGTTTTTTCCAAATGACCTTCTATGCGTTTTGTCACTGTGCTGTCATCAATGTCAGAAGCAGCCACAATTCCGATTCTGATACAAAGCCCAGCAAATTATCACTTAGAATGGTTGATGATAGAATGTAGCAAAAATTAAAGTTATTTAAAGGGAAAGTCCATTTTCAATTGCATGTTTGAAAATAAATATTTTTTGGCCAAAAAGATGTTCTTGAGGTGCTGAGCTTACACTGCAACTGTACACCAAGATCTACAAGAAGAGAGAAGTGAGCCCTGTACATAAAGAACACATGGATGCAGCTGAGGTGAAAGAGCATCCTCAACCTTGCACAAAACCAGCAGCATTGTTCTGTGTGTACAGTGCTTTCTTCTTGTAGAGCTTGGTGTACAGATTCATAGTATGGTTCCAATAGCAATAGATTGCAGCTAGTGAAAACTAAGGCCATAAAACACACTTTTGCTAACATAAGAAAAAAAAATGCAAGAAAAGCTCAGCAACTTGAGGACATTATTCTGGCACACAAAAAATACACTTTCTAAAATTCCATCGACAGAGGACTTTCCCTTTAAACATGTTACCTTGAAGCCTTGCTCAGTCCTTTTTCCATAACTTTAGAATACAGTAATTTGGTGCTGAATTAATCCTAATGCACACAATATACTGTAGTGCTCGATGTTCGTTCTTTTAAAGCCTTAATTGGAATCCAACAGGGACTTGTTATAATGTGAAATAATAATTGTCATTATTTAGATACATGTATTATTATTGTTAGAGCACTTAACTCTGCCAATACTGAGAATTATACCAAACTGATTTTAGGAAGGGTTTAAGAAAACAAAAGCTAAATAAGTTATAATAATTTAAATGCAAGAAAAACAGTGCTTTAAAAAAATAAATCACTACAAATGGCAGTCTATAAATAGATCAAATAATAACAACAAAAGTAACCAAAAGAGAATACTAAATGTGCTACCTGTACATAAAATGACGTTCCAGGCTTTGATAAGCCTGCTTTCTGCTCTTCTCATGCTGGCTGTCAGGAACTGCATCTTTTATCCATTCAGCCTGTTTTAGATTTCTCAATAATTCCCAGTGAACTCTGTCCCCTCTGCTAGGCCAAATCAGCAGCAGATAGAGACTCAATACATGCATGTTTCAATAAGGTTAATTCATGGTCATGTGCTAAGTCATTTGCACACGCTTTTCATGACTAAAAATGGTCTGCGCACGTTTTTGTTTCTTCCTCCCAATTCATCCGTCCCTTTTTTTTGTGGGCGCCAACTTGCGCATAGAGTAAGATTTCATGCGCCAATTTACTCCCAGAGTCTTTTTGTGTGGGATTCATGGCTTGTTAAGAGGGGCGAAAAGTGTGCGCAAATGTGTGGTTTTCATGCGCCATTTTGCTCCAGCAAATAACAGATGGAAAAGGCAACTTCACTGACTGACATGCTTATTTCATTCATAAAACACATGCTGGCCATAGTCGCCATTTGTTTTATGAATGGAAGTGTCATTAAGCATTTTTATTTCTTTATTTTTAACAATTTAAAAAAAAAATTTGAATGCAAATAAAAACAAACTTTTTTTTAAGATTACAAATTTGACATTGTTTAAAGGTTTTTATTACTATTATCATTATTATTTTTTTAACTATTTTGAATTATTTATTTATTAGGCACAAATACACTAAACAAACAACGTGGGGAGGAAGAGGTACAGAGAACATCTGGGCCAAAACATTGTGAAATACAACACTGTGAGGCCAATTTATCACTAGCGAGAGACACTATTAGCACCTTAGCTGCAATGACAGGTACAGACAGGTGGTGTTGTTAGTGTTCGTGCTGTGCCTTGTTTGTTTTTTTTCCAATGAAGCTAGTGGCAGGTAGCACCACTGGGGAGGGCCAGAAATCATTTGTATTTAACATGTAAATGAACAGCACCAGTGCCAGGGCTGTGAAAGCAAGATACTAAGGGCCTTATTCATCAAGTGATAGCATCAGACAGTGTCTCAATAGCGCCAGGTATCGTCAGCTATCAGCAGCTACCGACTCCACAACGCCATGCTGCGAACACAATCACGCATTTATCACGCTAAATGAGGCTAGCGCCGGCGAAAGCGTCACCTAGCGCTGGATTCATTATGTAGTGGACTTCAGCGAACAGCGCCGCTGCTAATCCCATCACAGCGCCAGGTCAGACCTTTCGCTATCTGCCACTCTCCCATACATTTCTATGGCAGACACTGCAATGTTTTTTTTAGTGGGTTTTGTGGTTTTGTTTTTTGCCAAAATTGAAACACATGTTGTTTAGGATATGTCTGATGAATCTGTGTTGTTTGTGTTTTTTTTTTGGTGAAAGATGTAATTTTTCTACTGGAATGTTTTGAGTCAAATATAAAATGCATCAACTCCCAAAAAACACATTAGCCTCAAATTAGCTTGCTTTCACAACACCCATGGCTTGTAAAGCTATTTTTTAGTCAGTCATGGTTGGCACTCACGTTCGCTCATTGAAATTTTCAGCGCCCATGCTACTCTGCAGCCCTGTCCTTGTTGAATCTGTGGTGGTCAGTGTTTGTGCAGTCGCTGTTTTGATTCGCTATGTGCCGGCGCTAGCGTCGCTGTGCTGTTCATACATGTGCGTTTCTGCATTTTTTCCTGAATTCACTTGCAGCGACCCCAGTCGTTCTTAATGAATACACTGTAGTTCAGAGCGTGCATATGTCCACATTCAGCAGGATTTTTTCATGCGTACAAGCTCATAACAACCCGTTATGCATTCTCCTGTGTCCCACATTATCATGTTGTTGTATAGTTATATTGTGTTCTTATTTTATTTAGGAATCCGATTTTAATTTGTAAGCAACCAGATCTGTTTTTGCTCTGACCTATGCATTACAGGATATTGAACACCCAGCTAAATCCCGCTAATAATTAATTGCGTCTTGGCCAATAGCTTGTTGTGATGCGTAAATCTACTATTAGCGCAACTTTGCTTGCACGTAGCGGATATTAGCTTCTTCCTAGTGTGCGGAGTGTTTTTTTTTTTTTTGGTTAGCTTTCGTCATATCCACTTCCGGTTTCCTCCTTTGAATTTCCACCATGCGGCCCAGGAGACGTATCATGCGCCTCCCCAGCTCCTCCTCTGACTCTGGCCCCCCACCCCTCCCCCACCTCCTCCCCTCCCCCACCTAACCCCCCTCCCCCCCCCCCGGGCAAGGAAAAAGAAAGAGAATGAGGGTGGATAGCCGCGTAAACGGGCAAGTAGTGAAAGTGAGTATTTTTGCCTTTGATTATATGTTTAATCTATTCTCAGTATAAATGTTTAGGCCATTGTTCTGATGTCATGTATTGATAACATTTATTTATGTCATTTCTCATAGGATTTCTGTGTCCAGCAGTATGACTATGCCCGTGGGGGTAAGAAGCGCATTGCCCTGGAGGTGAAGGCCACAGTGTCCCGGCGCTTCAACACCAGGCTCAGTGTCCGAGCCACCATGCAGAAGTGGTCGGACTTCAAGCGCCGGGACCCTGAAGGCGTGTACCGGCTATATGATGCGTACGCTTGAGGTAAGTGGAAGTTGATGCTATGTTTATATTTTTTGGGAAATAATATTCTAAGCTGTGTACATTTTGGGTTGGAATTGTAATTTTTTTATTCACCCCCTCAACACAGATAAGCGTCCTCCCTCTATTAGCTTCCCTGGCCAATCACCTCCCTTACCGCGGGCCCCCCCCCAAAGCCCACAAACTCCTTACCTCATTGGGGGCGGCGGAAGCCACCGCCGCCGCCTCACGCGTGCACCTCTAGATGTGCAGGCGCCCGCGCTGTGTGTTTGTGAATGGCCTGCACGGGCGCGCGCCCTGTAAGAGTGACGCGCGGGAGGCTGTGGCGGACAGGCTCTCTCTCCGATCGAAGTGGACCAAAACTCAGGATAGGATAAATCCTGGGTGTTGGTCCACTTTAAACATACACATGTTTCCTGGTCCATAGTACAAGATGGTTATCTAATTTACATTAACATCACAAACCCCACTACAGTGCAATCCAACTGCCAACCACCCCTATGTTTTAGCCCACACCATGATGGGGGCTAGCAAATGTGTTATTTTTGTAAGTTTTTCTGGCTAACACATGTTGCACACTAGTAAGATTCTACACTCTGAAATTGAAAAATTAGGCCTTACCATTGCACTGTAAAGGTTATTGCCACATTATCTTGATGTGTCCATGTTGCACACATAAATAATTTACATTAACTCATGGACCAGTAAATATTTACTGGTCCATGAGTTAATGTAAATTATTTATGTGTGCAACATGGACACATCAAGATAATGTGGAGATTATTTAGTCTGTAAGCTCGCAAGGGCAGGGCACTCCTCCCTATTGTCTCCTGTGCTCACAACACTTGGTTTTAACCTGTGGCATCTAATTTTGTATTGTTGTCTGTGCTATCTGTTTTACCTTGTCTGTATTCTTACTTGTAAAGCGCTACGGAAGTTGATGGCGCTATATAAATAAACAATAATAATAATAATAATTATTAGACTAACCAAATAGAACCAGTGTAACCTAAACAGCATAAAGGATACAGTGTTTTGGGCAATACACACCAACAGGGTCCTGTTGACCTGCTACATAGGAAGTGGTGTCCAAAGATTAATTAATCTATATGTTTGCTAGGTCAACTTGAAGATGGCTTTTTTTAGTGGAGGTTTTGTGGTGAGCTGTATTGTAGTGAGTGTGTGAGGAGTGTGCTTGCTTGTGTGTGTGGTGTGTTTGTGTTTTTTTTTTGGTTTGGCTTCTTTTGTATATCTGTTCAGTGAGTGTGAGATGGATAAGAGGGTGATGTATGGGTTATGGGTGAAGGGATGTGCGAGAATGCTGGAAGAACAGGAGGCCAGGGAGGAGGGTGCTGTGAGGCTTAGGGCACCCCGATCCTTTGGCATCCGTCTTTCAGTGTGGAATTTAAGTGACGAGCAGATCAGAAGCCGCTTCCGTCTGAATCGTGCAGCACTACAGTCCCTATATGATCAGATTAAGACCAAAATCGAGCCATCCACCAAACGCACCCAATCCATTCCAGGCATAGTACGCCTATGTGCCACACTTAATATTGTGGCACGAGGGAACTTCCAGGCAACCTCTGCCCTCCTCAGCGGGATCAGCCAGGCTACAATGAGCCGCATATTTATACAGGTAGTACTGGCTATTTGTGACCTGATCCCTGTTTACATCAAGTTTTCTGAGGATGAGGTTGCCCAAATAAAACATGCCTTCTATCGCATGGGAGGGATTCCGAATGTGCTAGGGTGCGTGGATTGTACACATATCCCTTTCCGCCCTCCCCGTGCACAGGAGCTGCATTATCGGAACAGAAAGCAGTTCCACTCCATGAATGTCATGGTGGTCTGTGACCATGACATGAAGCTGCGGGCCGTGAGATCTGGCTTCCCCGGCTCATGCCACGACTCTTACGTGCTCCAGCAGTCAGTCCTGTGCAGGAAGTTCGAGAACAACGAAATGCCAGCTGGCTGGCTACTGGGTAAATAACTAACCATGTCAACGTATTTTGCTTGAAATATGTGGCCTAGTAAGCTAAATGTAAAAAATTGCGACAAATAACATGTACTAGTACTAATTGCTGTCTCTCTCATTGTGTTTTTTCCACAGCGGACAAGGGATACGGGCAGAGAACGTGGGTCATGACTCCAGTCAGAAACCCACAGACCTCTGCCCAACAACGCTACAATGCAGCACATTGCAAAACCAGAAGCATTGTGGAACGAACCATTGGACTGCTGCAAGCGCGCTTTCTGTGTTTGGCACGCCCAGGAGGAGAGATGTTGTACAGTCCACAAAAGGTCTCCAAGATTATCCTCGCATGCTGTGTGCTACACAATCTTTGCATATGCCACAGAATCCAACCCCCTGAAGAAACAGCACTGGTGCCTGAAATCCCCAACTTGCCCGCTTAAACAAGTGAGGACACCCAGACTGGCTTTGAGCTAAGGGAAAGCATGATCACTTCGTTTTTTGCGGTAAGCTAACTACCCTTCACTATAATCCAAGTACTGCACTACAAGGGAACTATTTGTTGGCTCCAATCATAATTTTTCCCAAACCACTATAAGGGGGGGGGGGGGGAAGTTGACCCAAACCACTATAAGGGGTGTGTAAGATGACCCAAACCACAATAAGGGGTGTGTAAGATGACCCAAACCACTATAAGGGGGGTGTAAGATGACCCAAACCACTATAAGGGGGGGGAGTTGACCCAAACCACTATAAGGGGTGTGTAAGATGACCCAAACCACTATAAGGGGGGGGGGGGAGTTGACCAACATAACAATTAGGGGTGTTGTGCAAGTTGGCCAAAACTGTCCCAAACCAAAAATTTAAATTGTAAATAAATGCAAAAAAACTAAATTAGTTATAAATACTAACTACACTTTTTCTTCTTTTTTAGGCACCATAATGAAAAACCACCTTATTTGTTTTATTTTCTTGCACCCAAAAAAATAAAAAAATAAAAACAACAAAGAAACATGTTGCAATGTGTTTACTACTGAAGGTCCTAACATTGATTTCAATCCAACAGCAAACAAACGCGCAGGCGCGGTGTTGAATAGCGTGTGTCAAAATGACAGCGCCTACAAAGCTCATCTGAAACATCATATTCACCAATGTAGGCATTGTTCCCAACAACGGCAAGTAGCGCCAAGTAGCGACTGAGGATGCCTGCTATAGCAAATCGCAGCCGACCGCGGCGTACGCTCGCGGCGCTCATAGCGCCATACTTCAGGCGCTCATCTGTCGCTACCTGGCGCTATTACTGAATCGGCCTCTAAGACATACAGAGCCATGTGCAATAAAGAATAGAAAAAAGTGCAAAAGCAATACCGCGCTAATTTCACATAACATATATAAACATAAATAGTAAATTAATTGAACAGCTCAAAGTGCAAAACTTATTTCCCACCAATAAGCCCAAGAACATATGATAACAACCAGCACAGAGCAATAGGAACAAGAATTTAAGTCCACTTTAAAGTGACTCCAAAATAAGAATAAATATGTCCTCTTTACATAATATACACATCAATCTTTGACCAATGTTTCCAATTTAAGCGGTACTCCACTGGCGTGCAGAAGTTCAAATCCTCTTTAAAGTGATAAGGTGATCCACAAGAAATTCAGCCTTAATGTGATCCCACCACCACTAATATGCTCTTACCAGAAATATGGCTTTGATACACATTGGATATAATGGGTGGCTCAGATGTCGCTCCCTCTCAAGGAATCACTGAAACAATACCCCCTTTAAGGGCAATGATTGTACTCCACATAGATTCCATGTAAAGAGAAAGGAAATGGTGCAACCCGCTAAAAACAATGGAACTTTAATGAACGGCCAGGTGTACACTCACAATAAAAATATTTTAAAACAAGCACTTAAAAAATCCAGTATGGCAAACTCACGCTGCTCGATCCCCGGTCCTTCAAAGGGGAGAGTATTCAATACCGCCTGCTCCACTAACGCGTTTCGTCGCCCGCTGCGACTTTTACTAAGTGAGCCAGCGCGGCGGTGAATCTTGTTTAAATCATACAACTAGGGGTGGGACTAATCAGCCTCCTTACCATCCTCCAATCAGAGCGGTGCGTGTCATAGCATTCACCGCCCTGTTCGGGCGGGGTTGTGTGCCCCATACAGGTCTAATGGAGCTCCATATGTCAATATGTTTTGAATGGGAGATTAACCCCTCTCTGCTCTGCATCAGACAATTGCATAGAAGTTAGAATCACAGCAGGGATAGGGGTTAATATCCCTGCTGTGATTCTAACTTCTATGCAACTGAGCGAAAGGTAATACCTGGTGCTCTGGAAGCTAGCGCGCCGGCACTACATGCTAAGCCGCCTGTAATAATACATTGGACGCTACATGGCGCTGTTACAGTCGCTCACCAGATTCGCTTTCATAAATGTGGTAACACAATGCTCCGCACCACCTCTGAATAGTATGCTGTGTGCAGGCTGTAAGACAGGGCCACCCCGATAACTATAGTGGTATTGCAATAATAGACAAAATTGGGGCCACCAGATGGGGCCACCTCTGGTCCTGCCAAGTAAACACTGCCGCACCACCCAATTAAAGATATATATCACCCTTTATTAAATATCATGGGTACATACAAGATTATGCCATAATTTCACACTACATAAAATAAAAAAAACAATCTAAAAACAATGGATCACTGGATAAAAAGGCTGGCTAACCATAAAGAATCAATATCAAGCTGGTTCCACAATGCTATTAATAAGTGCCTATAAATACAAATAACTACCACAATAAAACATGAAAGTGTCAATAATCTAATGCTATATACATAAAGAAAGTGCACAGTGCTAACTATAATATAATGTGCATCTGTAAACACAGAGAAAGTGCCAAGTGCTGTCTGCTAAATTCCAACATTAAAGTGGACCAACACCCAGGATTTTGACTATCCTGGGTCTTGGTCCACTTCGGTGGGGCACCCCCGATCGGGGTGCCCCGCTGTGTGAAACCCCCCGATCACCCTAAAAACTCACCTCTCCCCGCTCCCAGTGCCGACGGACAAGGGATTTGACAGCCGCGGACAAGCGGCTCCTCCACCGCCGCCTCCCACGCGTCCCTCTTGACGCGCGCGCTTTCGTGTTTTATTGTGGTAGTTATTTACCTCCTCTACCAACCATGTTTACTCTTTTCAAACCAGTGACCTGAACTCCATTTGGGTCACCTTGATGTACTTCGAAAAAATGTTTAGCCACGGACGAGATCATTTAGCCCAAGGTCACATCCCAAACTGCTAATTTGGTGTTGGATATATGGGCATTTTGGATTTCACCCTCTTAATGTTTAGGGTACGAGCAAGTCAACAAATAAATCACCCCCTTGCTTCTACAATAGATAAAGGAACCAATCTACTAGATTTCTTTGGTCCCCCCACACGTAGGCACACAGTGCCCACTCTACTAGTTGTCTCTACCAGTGAACCAGTTAGTGGGAGGCACAAAATGACTCCGGCAAATTAGATACTTTTTTGGTGTTACCCGTGGGCCCTGATGTACCCAGGGTTTAAATGCTGAATCCATTTTTAAACATGTTACAAGGAGAAACAAAACTGACATACTGGGATGTAGGCCATTTCTTTACCTTAGGAAAATCCTCACAATTGGTATTTGTTTCTCCTATCCATGCTCGGTCCAGAAGGTGTTTGGGATATCCATGGTTAGTGGTGACGTGGTCATCTCATGCAGTATAATAGTATAGAGCGACTTTACATGACAAGTGACCAAAAGACAATTTGAGGAAACATGCAGTTTGTCTAATTTTCTAAGCAGATCTATGGAGTATGGACATAGGATAACAAGCTAATAACATGCGGCTGTCAGTGTCCATCTATAAAGGCACATATAGGTTATAAAAGGCCATGAATACCAGAAACATTCGGCCTACTATGCGGGGCAGATAGACTCTTGTGCAGCATAGGAAAAATATAAAAGGTTGGTGCCCTAGGATGTTCAACTGTAAGAAATCTATGGGTGACTCTATCAATGACACCATTTGTATTGGGGATTAGAAGTCAGTTTTACATAAATATTTCTGTTGTTGAGCTGTTGTTTGGCCTCTTTACTAGAGTATTCAGTTGAAAGTATTACCACATTTCCTCCTTTGTCCGCCTCCTTTATTATGATCTGTGAATTGGATTGTAAAGTTTGAATCTGTTTTCTTGACTTCACACATATTCATATATTCACATCATCCATCCTAGTGAGGTCTTGTTTCTCACCTAATCGGGTTTATTCGTAATATAATGCTTGTGGTACTTTATCTTATTGCAACCATAACTCAGATATAACAGATATTAGACTGCACCTGCTACGATCATGTAACAAGTGTGCACACACGGAGATAGGTACATATACAGTAACCACCCGAGCAAGCGGGGAGTCCCACACACTCCTCAAACCTATCCCAAATAGAGACCAGTGGCACTACCTTTTATATTCAAAATTGTACACAATTTTAATTGAAAAATAAATCTACAACACATACACTGTACAGTTTAAAACCAATCTAAAACACATAAAACATAGACAGACCTGAGATGGAGGGGGAGGAAAGAAAGGCCACCTATTATTAAAAAATGGTACTAAAGTAATGATCAAGTTTAGCTCCTCCCCAGCCTTGCTGGAACAATTAGTGCTAACTATCTAAAAATATATAAAAAATTATAATCCATTTTCTATACATATGATATATGTGCATACTTAATCCATAAGTGCCAAAGTGCTAAAGTGCTATAACAATTGATAAGGACCAGCCGGGTAGGAAAAAAATAGGCACTATACGCCCTGAGGAAGTGACGCGCTGACGTCACGCTACGCGTCGGTGGCGAGCAGAGGGCGGTATGCTGGTGGTCACCTGGACATGTGAGATTATATTTAGAGATGAGTGAACTTTTGAAAAATTCGATTCGACTGATTCGCCGAATTTTCTGACAAAAATCGTTTCGACCCGAATTTATTCGCGACGAATTGCTATTAAAAACGGCTATTTCTGAGCCTCCTAGAGCCTCAATAGGGTTGTAAACCATTCTGCCTTGCTGTAACACGCACAGGATGCGTGCTGGGTTAGTTAAATAATACTTTGAATAAATATCACATGCAGATCAGATGCATCGCTAATAGAATCGCAGAGCGGCACAATTGCAGAGAGTTGAAGTGGCATCACTATGAGGGGCAGGAGCCCAAACATTGCTTTAAAGAGACACTGGAGTTGGCAGCAGCAGGAGCCCAAAAATTGGATGAATCACACCCTGGAGTTGCAAGCAGCAGCAGGAGCCCAAACATTGGCTGAAAGAGACACTGGAGTTGGCAGCAGCAGGAGCCCAAAAATTGACTGACACACCCTGGAGTTTCAAGCAGCAGCAGCAGCAGCAGGAGCCCAAACATAGCTTGAAAGAGACACTGGAGTTGGCTGCAGGAGCCCAAAAATTGGATGAATCACACCCTGGAGTTGGCAGCAGCAGCAGGAGCCCAAACATTACTTTAAAGAGACACTGGGGTTGGCTTCAGGAGCCCAAAAATTGGATGAATCACACCCTGGAGTTGGCAGCAGCAGCAGCAGGAGCCCAAACATTACTTTAAAGAGACACTGGGGCTGGCTTCAGGAGCCCAAAAATTGGATGAATCACACCCTGGAGTTGGCAGCAGCAGCAGGAGCCCAAACATTACTTTAAAGAGACACTGGGGTTGCCAGCAGGAGCCCAAAAATTGGATGAATCACACCCTGGAGTTGGCAGCAGCAGCAGGAGCCCAAACATTACTTTAAAGAGACACTGGGGTTGCCAGCAGGAGCCCAAAAATTGGATGATTCACACCCTGGAGTTGGCAGCAGCAGCAGCAGGAGCCCAAACATTACTTTAAAGAGACACTGGAGTTGGCAGCAGGAGCCCAAAGATTGGATGAATCACACCCTGGAGTTGGCAGCAGCAGGAGCCCAAACATTACTTTAAAGAGACACTGGGGTTGGCTTCAGGAGCCCAAAAATTGGATGATTCACACCCTGGAGTTGGCAGCAGCAGCAGCAGGAGCCAAAACATTACTTTAAAGAGACACTGGGGTTGGCTTCAGGAGCCCAAAGATTGGATGAATCACACCCTGGAGTTGGCAGCAGCAGCAGCAGGAGCCCCAAACATTACTTTAAAGAGACACTGGGGTTGGCTTCAGGAGCCCAAAGATTGGATGAATCACACCCTGGAGTTGGCAGCAGCAGCAGGAGCCCAAACATTACTTTAAAGAGACACTGGGGTTGGCTTCAGGAGCCCAAAAATTGGATGATTCACACCCTGGAGTTGGCAGCAGCAGGAGCCAAAACATTACTTTAAAGAGACACTGGAGTTGGCAGCAGGAGCCCAAAGATTGGATGAATCACACCCTGGAGTTGGCAGCAGCAGCAGCAGGAGCCCAAACATTACTTTAAAGAGACACTGGAGTTGGCAGCAGGAGCCCAAAGATTGGATGAATCACACCCTGAAGTTGGCAGCAGCAGCAGCTGGAGCCCAAACATTACTTTAAAGAGACACTGGGGTTGGCTTCAGGAGCCCAAAAATTGGATGATTCACACCCTGGAGTTGGCAGCAGCAGCAGCAGGAGCCAAAACATTACTTTAAAGAGACACTGGGGTTGGCAGCAGGAGCCCAAAAATTGGAAGATTCACACCCTGGAGTTGGCAGCAGCAGCAGCAGGAGCCCAAACATTACTTTAAAGAGACACTGGGGTTGGCAGCAGGAGCCCAAAGATTGGATGAATCACACACTGGAGTTGGCAGCAGCAGCAGGAGCCCAAACATTACTTTAAAGAGACACTGGGGTTGGCTTCAGGAGCCCAAAAATTGGATGATTCACACCCTGGAGTTGGCAGCAGCAGCAGCAGGAGCCCAAACATTTCTTTAAAGAGACACTGGAGTTGGCAGCAGGAGCCCAAAGATTGGATGAATCACACCCTGGAGTTGACAGCAGCAGCAGCAGGAGCCCAAACATTACTTTAAAGAGACACTGAAGTTGGCAGCAGGAGCCCAAAGATTGGATGAATCACACCCTGGAGTTGGCAGCAGCAGCAGCAGGAGCCCAAACATTACTTTAAAGAGACACTGGGGTTGGCTTCAGGAGCCCAAAAATTGGATGATTCACACCCTGGAGTTGGCAGCAGCAGCAGCAGGAGCCAAAACATTACTTTAAAGAGACACTGGGGTTGGCAGCAGGAGCCCAAAAATTGGATGATTCACACCCTGGAGTTGGCAGCAGCAGGAGCCCAAACATTACTTTAAAGAGACACTGGGGTTGGCAGCAGGAGCCCAAAGATTGGATGAATCACACACTGGAGTTGGCAGCAGCAGCAGCAGGAGCCAAAACATTACTTTAAAGAGACACTGGAGTTGGCTTCAGGAGCCCAAAAATTGGATGAATCACACCCTGGAGTTGGCAGCAGCAGCAGCAGGAGCCCCAAACATTACTTTAAAGAGACACTGGGGTTGGCTTCAGGAGCCCAAAGATTGGATGAATCACACCCTGGAGTTGGCAGCAGCAGCAGATGCCCAAACATTACTTTAAAGAGACACTGGGGTTTGCTTCAGGAGCCCAAAAATTGGATGATTCACACCCTGGAGTTGGCAGCAGCAGCAGCAGGAGCCAAAACATTACTTTAAAGAGACAATGGAGTTGGCAGCAGGAGCCCAAAGATTGGATGAATCACACCCTGGAGTTGGCAGCAGCAGCAGCAGGAGCCCAAACATTACTTTAAAGAGACACTGGAGTTGGCAGCAGGAGCCCAAAGATTGGATGAATCACACCCTGAAGTTGGCAGCAGCAGCAGCTGGAGCCCAAACATTACTTTAAAGAGACACTGGGGTTGGCTTCAGGAGCCCAAAAATTGGATGATTCACACCCTGGAGTTGGCAGCAGCAGCAGGAGCCAAAACATTACATTAAAGAGACACTGGGGTTGGCAGCAGGAGCCCAAAAAATTGGATGATTCACACCCTGGAGTTGGCAGCAGCAGCAGCAGGAGCCCAAACATTACTTTAAAGAGACACTGGGGTTGGCAGCAGGAGCCCATAGATTGGATGAATCACACACTGGAGTTGGCAGCAGTAGCAGGAGCCCAAACATTACTTTAAAGAGACACTGGGGTTGGCTTCAGGAGCCCAAAAATTGGATGATTCACACCCTGGAGTTGGCATCAGCAGCAGCAGGAGCCCAAACATTACTTTAAAGAGACACTGGAGTTGGCAGCAGGAGCCCAAAGATTGGATGAATCACACCCTGGAGTTGACAGCAGCAGCAGCAGGAGCCCAAACATTACTTTAAAGAGACACTGGAGTTGGCAGCAGGAGCCCAAGGATTGGATGAATCACACCCTGGAGTTGGCAGCAGCAGCAGCAGGAGCCCAAACATTACTTTAAAGAGACACTGGGGTTGGCTTCAGGAGCCCAAAAATTGGATGATTCACACCCTGGAGTTGGCAGCAGCAGCAGCAGGAGCCCAAACATTACTTTAAAGAGACACTGGGGTTGGCTTCAGGAGCCCAAAAATTGGATAAATCACACCCTGGAGTTGGCAGCAGCAGCAGGAGCCCAAATATTACTTTAAAGAGACACTGGAGTTGGCTTCAGGAGCCCAAAAATTGGATGAATCACACCCTGGAGTTGGCAGCAGCAGCAGGAGCCCAAACATTACTTTAAAGAGACACTGGGGTTGGCTTCAGGAGCCCAAAATTGAATGATTCACACCCTGGTGTTGGCAGCAGCAGCAGCAGGAGCCAAAACATTACTTTAAAGAGACACTGGGGTTGGCAGCAGGAGCCCAAAAATTGGATGATTCACACCCTGGAGTTGGCAGCAGCAGCAGCAGGAGCCCAAACACTACTTTAAAGAGACACTGGGGTTGGCAGCAGGAGCCCAAAGATTGGATGAATCACACCCTGGAGTTGGCAGCAGCACCAGGAGCCCAAACATTACTTTAAAGAGACACTGGGGTTGGCTTCAGGAGCCCAAAAATTGGATGATTCGCACCCTGGAGTTGGCAGCAGCAGCAGCAGGAGCCCAAACATTACTTTAAAGAGACACTGGGGTTGGCTTCAGGAGCCCAAAAATTGGAAGAATCACACCCTGGAGTTGGCAGCAGCAGCAGGAGCCCAAACATTACTTTAAAGAGACACTGGGGTTGGCTTCAGGAGCCCAAAATTGGATGAATCACACCCTGGAGTTGGCAGCAGCAGAAGTCCAAATATTACTTTAAAGAGACACTGGAGTTGGCTTCAGGAGCCCAAAAATTGGATGAATCACACCCTGGAGTTGGCAGCAGCAGCAGGAGCCCAAACATTACTTTAAAGAGACACTGGGGTTGGCTTCAGGAGCCCAAAAATTGGATGAATCACACACTGGAGTTGGCAGCAGCAGCAGGAGCCCAAACATTACTTTAAAGAGACACTGGGGTTGGCTTCAGGAGCCCAAAAATTGGATGATTCACACCCTGGAGTTGGCAGCAGCAGCAGCAGGAGCCCAAACATTACTTTAAAGAGACACTGGAGTTGGCAGCAGGAGCCCAAAGATTGGATGAATCACACCCTGGAGTTGACAGCAGCAGCAGCAGGAGCCCAAACATTACTTTAAAGAGACACTGGAGTTGGCAGCAGGAGCCCAAAGATTGGATGAATCACACCCTGGAGTTGGCAGCAGCAGCAGCAGGAGCCCAAACATTACTTTAAAGAGACACTGGGGTTGGCTTCAGGAGCCCAAAAATTGGATGATTCACACCCTGGAGTTGGCAGCAGCAGCAGCAGGAGCCAAAACATTACTTTAAAGAGACACTGGGGTTGGCAGCAGGAGCCCAAAAATTGGATGATTCACACCCTGGAGTTGGCAGCAGCAGCAGCAGGAGCCCAAACATTACTTTAAAGAGACACTGGGGTTGGCAGCAGGAGCCCAAAGATTGGAAGAATCACACACTGGAGTTGGCAGCAGCAGCAGGAGCCCAAACATTACTTTAAAGAGACACTGGGGTTGGCTTCAGGAGCCCAAAAATTGGATGATTCACACCCTGGAGTTGGCAGCAGCAGCAGCAGGAGCCCAAACATTACTTTAAAGAGACACTGGGGTTGGCTTCAGGAGCCCAAAAATTGGATAAATCACACCCTGGAGTTGGCAGCAGCAGCAGGAGCCCAAATATTACTTTAAAGAGACACTGGAGTTGGCTTCAGGAGCCCAAAAATTGGATGAATCACACCCTGGAGTTGGCAGCAGTAGCAGGAGCCCAAACATTACTTTAAAGAGACACTGGGGTTGGCTTCAGGAGCCCAAAATTGAATGATTCACACCCTGGAGTTGGCAGCAGCAGCAGGAGCCCAAATATTACTTTAAAGAGACACTGGAGTTGGCTTCAGGAGCCCAAAAATTGGATGAATCACACCCTGGAGTTGGCAGCAGCAGCAGGAGCCCAAACATTACTTTAAAGAGACACTGGGGTTGGCTTCAGGAGCCCAAAAATTGGATGATTCACACCCTGGAGTTGGCAGCAGCAGCAGCAGGAGCCCGAATATTACTTTAAAGAGACACTGGAGTTGGCTTCAGGAGCCCAAAAATTGGATGAATCACACCCTGGAGTTGGCAGCAGCAGCAGGAGCCCAAACATTACTTTAAAGAGACAATGGGGTTGGCTTCAGGAGCCCAAAAATTGGATGAATCACACCCTGGAGTTGGCAGCAGCAGCAGGAGCCCAAACATTACTTTAAAGAGACACTGGGGTTGGCTTCAGGAGCTCAAAAATTGGATGAATCAAACCCTGGAGTTGGCCTCAGCAGCAGCAGCAACAGGAGCCCAAACATTACTTTAAAGAGACACTGGGGTTGGCTTCAGGAGCCCAAAAATTGGATGAATCACACCCTGGAGTTGGCAGCAGCAGCAGGAGCCCAAATATTACTTTAAAGAGACACTGGGGTTGGCTTCAGGAGCCCAAAGATTGGATGAATCACACCCTGGAGTTGGCAGCAGCAGCAGGAGGCCAAACATCACTTTAAAGAGACACTGGGGTTGGCTTCAGGAGCCCACAAATTGGATGATTCACACCCTGGAGTTGGCAGCAGCAGCAGCAGGAGCCCAAATATTACTTTAAAGAGACACTGGAGTTGGCTTCAGGAGCCCAAAGATTGGATGAATCACACCCTGAAGTTGGCAGCAGCAGCAGGAGCCCAAACATTACTTTAAAGAGACACTGGGGTTGGCTTCAGGAGCCCAAAAATTGGATGAATCACACCCTGGAGTTAGCAGCAGCAGCAGCAGCAGCCCAAATATTACTTTAAAGAGACACTGGAGTTGGCTTCAGGAGCCCAAAAATTGGATGAATCACACCCTGGAGTTGGCAGCAGCAGCAGGAGCCCAAACATTACTTTAAAGAGACACTGGGGTTGGCTTCAGGAGCCCAAAAATTGGATGATTCACACCCTGGAGTTGGCAGCAGCAGCAGCAGGAGCCAAAACATTACTTTAAAGAGACACTGAGGTTGGCAGCAGGAGCCCAAAGATTGGATGAATCACACCCTGGAGTTGGCAGCAGCAGCAGGAGCCCAAACATTACTTTAAAGAGACACTGGGGTTGGCTTCAGGAGCCCAAAAATTGGATGATTCACACCCTGGAGTTGGCAGCAGCAGGAGCCCAAACATTACTTTAAAGAGACACTGGGGTTGGCTTCAGGAGCCCAAAAATTGGATGATTCACACCCTGGAGTTGGCAGCAGCAGGAACCCAAAAATTGGCCTAAGGACATAAATATGTTTTGCACCATTTGGAAAGTGTAAAACGTGGCACCATGCTGAATCTAGTCGCATGCATCAGGCATTGGTGGGTGGAAATCCTGGCTGATCCATCCCTGATTCATTTTGACAAAGGTGAGTGTCTCCACATTTTTAGTTGACAGACGAGTTCTCTTCGCCGTAACTATGGCCCCCGCTGCACTAAACACCCACTCAGATGGCACGCTACTTGCCGGGCAGGACAGCTTTTCCAGGGCAAACTCTGCTAGTTGCGGCCACAAATCAAGTTTGGCTGCCCAGAAGTCCAGCGGATCCTCAATGTGTGTTGGCATGGTCATGTCAAAGTATGACAAGACCTGCTGGTTCAGGTCCTGCTCCAGGTCTTCCTGCTGCTCATGAGTAGCCTCACTATGCGGGTGCAGAAAGCTACTCATTAGCGACTGAAGACTGAGGCTTCTGCTGATGGAGCTGCTGCTGCTGCTGCTCCTGCCAACCCCCCCAGCGGCCATGGCAGTGGCAGGTGAGCGCAGAGGTCCCCTCGAGTCAGACCTGCAAGAGTATGGACCATGGCGCAGATAGGCATCGGCCAACTGCCTACGTAGAATGTCTTTGTAGTAGTTC
Source organism: Gastrophryne carolinensis (assembly GCA_027917425.1). Classification (NCBI taxonomy): domain Eukaryota; kingdom Metazoa; phylum Chordata; class Amphibia; order Anura; family Microhylidae; genus Gastrophryne; species Gastrophryne carolinensis. The sequence goes on along the minus strand of CM051234.1, from coordinate 432,302,685 downwards.
AGTTTGTCCTCCCTCTCGGTGGGTTTAAAAAATGCCCCCATTTTGTGCCGGAAGCGAGGGTCCAATAAGGTGGACAGCCAGAAGTCATCCCGCCGACAGATGGAAACAATTCTGGGGTCACTACGCAAGCACGTGAGCATGCTTCGTGCCATTTGCGCAAGTGACTCGGATGGACTACCTGTCTCCATCTCCACTGCATACTGCCACGGTGTGCCCGGGTCCTCTGTCTTGCCTTCCTCAAAAACCTCTAGCTCCTCTGGCTGCTCCTGCTCCTCCTCTCCTGTCCGCTGACTAGATAAACCAGCCATTTCGCCAAGCCTAAACTGTGTTTCGCTAGGCAACTCCTCCTCCTCTTCCTCCTCCTCCTCCAGTTCAGCTCCAACGGGGTTCATGTGGCCGTAAGATGTAAACGCCATGTCTCCAGTGCCCTGACCAGCCATGGTTTCCAACATGTGCTGTAGTACATGAAGCAGTGGAATCACGTCGTTCATCCCGTAATCCTGCCGACTGACAAATAAAGTGGCTTCCTCAAAGGGCCTGAGCAAACGGCAGGTGTCACGTATGAGCTGCCACTGGTTGACATTGAAGTTACACAGGGGAGTCCCCCTATCTGCTTGGATCATCAGGAAATCCGTGATGGCTTTTCTCTGTTCATATAATCGGTCCAACATGTGAAGGGTGGAATTCCAACGGGTGGAAACATCGCAAATCAGACTATGTTGGGGGATACCGTTCTGACGCTGTAGCTCAAGAAGGGTGTGTTTGTCGGTGTATGAGTGGCTGAAGTGCATGCAAAGTTTCCTTGAAGTTGTTAGGATGTCTTGCAGATGGGGGGAACACTTCAGAAACCGCTTGACAACCAGACTGAAGACGTGAGCCATGATTTCCTGATGAATAAATTTAAGCAGTTCCTCCCCTGTGTGACTCCGTTCGCCAAGACAAACCATGTGAAGCACTGCGTGACACCTCCGTGCCCTGCACACATGGTAGACTGGAGGGGCACTGAGACTTGAGCCTACAGTGGAGGGTGAGGAGATGGCGGAGGATGAGGAGGCCGAGTCGCACAGTGTCACAGGCCCAACGGGCAGGGAACGCGGAGGCCGAAGCGGCGTGACCTGTCCAAGTTGCTGCTGCTGCAAAGGGACCACATTCACCCAGTGGGCCGTAAACGACATGTACTGTCCCTGACCGTAGTTACAGCTCCAGACGTCGGCGCTGCCATGCACTTTGCTACACACCGACAGGCTCAGGGACTGGCCCACCTTCTGTTCAACAAAAGTGTGCAGCGCTGGTACTGCCTTCTTGGCAAAGAAATGATGGCTTGGGACTCTCCACCTCGGCTCGGCACAAGCCATCAGTTCTCTGAAAGGTGCAGAGTCCACCACCTGAAAAGGGAGCGACTGCAGCACCAGCAACTTGGACAGGAGCACATTCAGCTTCTGCGCCGTAGGATGAGTGGGCGCATACTGCTGTCTCTTGGACATGGCTTCGCTGATGGATTGCTGGCGGGATGCATGACTTGGAGGAGGAGGAGGAGGAGCAGGAGCGACAGAGGATGGGTATGACGCACAGCTGCCTTCGGCTGAGGTGCTGGAGCCTTGGCTGGCAGAAATTGGGAGCGGCGTGCCACTTGGTGAGGAAGCAGACTGGACCACCCCTTGGGAGCCTCGGTTCTCCCAGGTCGCTTTATGGTGACGCATCATATGTTGACGCAGGGCCGTGGTGCCAACATTTGGACCCTGGCCACGCTTCACCTTTTGCTTACATATCTTGCATGTGGCCATGTTACCCTCCTGCGGATGCTTCAGGAAAAACTGCCACACTGCCGAGTAGCTACTTTTCTCACCCCCTGGCCTCACTGATTCACTGCTGCTGTTGCCAACTCCAGGAACCCCTGCTCCACTACCTCCCGATAAGGTAGACTGCCGCACAGCAGGTGCTCTACCCCGGCCCCGGCCCCGGCCGGCTCCAGCCTTTGGAATTGTGCCCCCATGCTGACTGCTACCACCTTGCTGCCTCAGCTGCTGACTCCGGGGCAACCTGCGCCCCTCTTCTCCTGATGATGACGATGAAGCCCCTTCATCACCCGGCTCCCAAGTGCGATCGGCTTCATCGTCATCATCATTATCACCGAGTTGTGGCTGTACGTCACTGATGTTCGTGGATTCGTCAACAGTGTCTGGCGCAGGAGCTGGAACGCTCGCAGCACCCACGACACTGTCCACATCACTATTTGTCTGCCTAGCTAAAGAAGCCACCTCCATTTCTTGGCTGGGCAGTAGCTGCTGACTGTCCTCTATCTGATCGTCCTCCTCACTAAAGAGTGGAGCTGAACCCAAAGCATAGGATACGTCGCTGGGGGAGGGAACGGCGTAGGACAGAGGCAATGGGAGGACAGGGACTGCTCTCGGGCCATGCCAACTCAGGGTTGTGTCAGAGGAACCTACCGACCCTAGACTGGGGGTCTCAGACGTAAGTTGTGATGATGTTGTTGATGAGCGCGTCAACCAATCTACCACGGCAGATGCGTTACTGGTGGAGACCCGACCGCTAGCAGATACTGGCAGATTAGGTCTCTCAGCGTGACTCCTGCTGCTACTGGCCCCCAGTCTGCTGCGACCTCTGCCTGCGGAATCTTGGCCTCTGCCACTCCTCTTTTCACTTCCAGGCACTTGTCTGCCCGACATAGTCTAACTGGCGTGGTAGTAGGTGATATTTTAAGAACCCCCAGGCAGCAGTGGGTCTATATGAAACAGAATATAATGCACACCAAAAGTGAGCAGTAACACTCAGCCTCCAACAGGCCTGCTAAGTGTAAATAAGAGAGCTGCTTCGTGTAAATAAAGAGGGGTATGGTATGTTACAGAATGGGATGCCCCAACAGGAGTGCACCTGTGAGCAGTAGTACTATGCACAGCCAAAGTGTCTTTATCAGGCCAAATTTCTATTAGAATAAGTGCAAAGGGTTATAGTAAAGAGAGGCTTGTGTAGTCACAGAATGGGATGCCCCAACAGCCAGCAGTGCACCTGGCAGCAGTATTACTATGCACAGCAAAAGTGTCTTTATTAGGCCAAATTTCTATTAGAATAAGTGCAAAGGGTTATAGTAAAGAGAGGCTTGTGTAGTCACAGAATGGGATGCCCCAACAGCCACCAGTGCACCTGGCAGCAGTACTACTATGCACAGCAAAAGTGTCTTTATCAGGCCAAATTTCTATTAGAATAAGTGCAAAGGGTTATAGTAAATAGAGGCATGTGTAGTCACAGAATGGGATGCCCCAACAGCCAACAGTGCACCTGGCAGCAGTACTACTATGCACAGCAAAAGTGTCTTTATCAGGCCAAATGACTTTTAGAATAAGTGCAAAGGGTTATAGTAAATAGAGGCTTGTGTAGTCACAGAATGGGATGCCCCAACAGCCAGCAGTGCACCTGGCAGCAGCACTACTATGCACAGCAAAAGTGTCTTTATCAGGCCAAATGACTTTTAGAATAAGTGCAAAGGGTTATAGTAAATAGAGGCTTGTGTAGTCACAGAATGGGATGCCCCAACAGCCAGCAGTGCACCTGGCAGCAGTACTACTATGCACAGCAAAAGTGTCTTTATCAGGCCAAATTTCTATTAGAATAAGTGCAAAGGGTTATAGTAAATAGAGGCTTGTGTAGTCACAGAATGGGATGCCCCAACAGCCAGCAGTGCACCTGGCAGCAGTACTACTATGCACAGCAAAAGTGTCTTTATCAGGCCAAATGACTTTTAGAATAAGTGCAAAGGGTTATAGTAAATAGAGGCTTGTGTAGTCACAGAATGGGATGCCCCAACAGCCAGCAGTGCACCTGGCAGCAGTACTACTATGCACAGCAAAAGTGTCTTTATCAGGCCAAATTGCTATTAGAATAAGTGCAAATTGTTATAGTAAATAGAGGCTTGTGTAGTCACAGAATGGGATGCCCCAACAGCCAGCAGTGCACCTGGCAGCAGTACTACTATGCACAGCAAAAGTGTCTTTATCAGGCCAAATGACTTTTAGAATAAGTGCAAAGGGTTATAGTAAATAGAGGCTTGTGTAGTCACAGAATGGGATGCCCCAACAGCCAGCAGTGCACCTGGCAGCAGTACTACTATGCACAGCAAAAGTGTCTTTATCAGGCCAAATGACTTTTAGAATAAGTGCAAAGGGTTATAGTAAATAGAGGCTTGTGTAGTCACAGAATGGGATGCCCCAACAGCCAGCAGTGCACCTGGCAGCAGTACTACTATGCACAGCAAAAGTGTCTTTATCAGGCCAAATTGCTATTAGAATAAGTGCAAAGGGTTATAGTAAATAGAGGCTTGTGTAGTCACAGAATGGGATGCCCCAACAGCCAGCAGTGCACCTGGCAGCAGTACTACTATGCACAGCAAAAGTGTCTTTATCAGGCCAAATGACTTTTAAAATAAGTGCAAAGGGTTATAGTAAATAGAGGCTTGTGTAGTCACAGAATGGGATGCCCCAACAGCCAGCAGTGCACCTGGGAGCAGTACTACTATGCACAGCAAAAGTGTCTTAATCAGGCCAAATTTCTATTAGAATAAGTGCAAAGGGTTATAGTAAATAGAGGCTTGTGTAGTCACAGAATGGGTTGCCCCAACAGCCACCAGTGCACCTGGCAGCAGTACTACTATGCACAGCAAAAGTGTCTTTATCAGGCCAAATGACTTTTAGAATAAGTGCAAAGGGTTATAGTAAATAGAGGTTTTGTAGTCACAGAATGGGATGCCCCAACAGCCAGCAGTGCACCTGGCAGCAGTACTACTATGCACAGCAAAAGTGTCTTTATCAGGCCAAATGACTTTTAGAATAAGTGCAAAGGGTTATAGTAAATAGAGGCTTGTGTAGTCACAGAATGGGATGCCACAACAGCCAGCAGTGCACCTGGCAGCAGTACTACTATGCACAGCAAACTACTATGGTCTTAAAGGGGCCACAGCACTCAAACCAGTTAGCTTGCTGACCAACCTACAATCTGTCTCTAAACTAGGTTAAAAACAGGGAGCTCGGTCACACACATCTGCAGAAGTATGCTTAAGCTGCACCACCAGCGCCAAGGTGCCCCTGTGAGGTGCAGTCCTAACTCTAGTACTAATTCTAGTCTCTAAGAGCCCCATTTGGGACATACAATGCAAAAGATAAATTGGGAGCAGGCTTACCTGAGGTTGCCCTAAACCTCAAGTGCAAGCCATGGGGTGGAAGGGTCAAAGACCTTGCAATACAGCCTAGACCCCACACTCCATGTGCTTGCACAAATTCAAAAGAAACAAAAGAGGGGTGGCAGCCGCTCAGACCATTTTATAACTAACCAGGGAGGTGCACATTAGCAGGGCAATTAGAATACAAAAGTCTTAAAGGGGCCACAGCACTCAAACCAGTTAGCTTGCTGACCAACCTACAATCTGTCTCTAAACTAGGTTAAAAACAGGGAGCTCGGTCACACACATCTGCAGAAGTATGCTTAAGCTGCACCACCAGCGCCAAGGTGCCCCTGTGAGGTGCAGTCCTAACTCTAGTACTAATTCTAGTCTCTAAGAGCCCCATTTGGGACATACAATGCAAAAGATAAATTGGGAGCAGGCTTACCTGAGGTTGCCCTAAACCTCAAGTGCAAGCCATGGGGTGAAAGGGTCAAAGACCTTGCAATACAGCCTAGACCCCACACTCCATGTGCTTGCACAAATTCAAAAGAAACAAAAGAGCTGGTGGTGCAGCTTAAGCATACTTCTGCAGATGTGTGTGACCGAGCTCCCTGTTTTTAACCTAGTTTAGAGACAGATTGTAGGTTGGTCAGCAAGCTAACTGGTTTGAGTGCTGTGGCCCCTTTAAGTTTTTTGTATTCTAATTGCCCTGCTAATGTGCACCTCCCTGGTTAGTTATAAAATGGTCTGAGCGGCTGCCACCCCTCTTTTGTTTCAGCAGTACTACTATGCACAGCAAAAGTGTCTTTATCAGGCCAAATTTCTATTAGAATAAATGCAAAGGGTTATAGTAAATAGAGGCTGGTGTAGTCACAGAATGGGATGCCTCACAGCAGACTTGAGATCAGTTCAGTATATATGCACAGTTATTGTATAAGCAGCCTGAAAATGCTAACAAAGCCAGTCAGCCAGCCAGTAACACTCAGGCTGGATGAAAAAAAAAAATCTCCCTGTGACTGCCTCCGATTTTTCCTAACTTTCCCTGCTTTTCGCTGACTTTCTGCCTGTCTCCTGCCTTTCTCCTGCCTGTCTTCTGTCTGTCCCTATCTGTCCCTGGCTCTCTGTCTCTCCCTCACTACAGCAGCATCCTGTCTCTCACGAATGCAATAGAGAAATGAGGAAAAGCAAGATGTCCGCCGACTTAAATAGCGCTGTGACGTCACCGGGCTTGCTGGCTGCTGATAGGCTGCATGTGACTGCCCCAGCTTGCACTGGCGCGGGGTAGATGTCTGGACATTTCCCGTCCGCCATCTTAGAATGCCTGTAATGTAAATGAATGGATGTTAAAGGAAAACTTCGAGCGATCGAAGCACGGGGAAATTCGGATTCAATCCGAATCGAATTTTTCATGAAATTCGGATCGAATCCGGGTTCGTCTGGATCGATTCGCTCATCCCTAATTATATTGATATTTGTCTTATTGTCTTTTTTCCCCTACCCGGCTGGGAAACAGAAAACGAACAAACAAACATTGAAATGTCTTTGCTCCTGTCCCGCCTGTATGACCTGTATCTTAATGCGACTATTAGTGGCCAATTAACTTTTTGTGCATGTAGGTGTAGCACCACACCCTCCTGACAAACCCCACTGATGTCTGACTGTGTGTTTACTCCTCCTCTGCTGGCAGCCACCACCAATGGACTGCAGAAATGTGAGCACTGTGTCCGGGTTCGATTGAAAGTCTGCTTTAAATTGGACCAGTCACCTACACAACTAGCCCGAAAAGACTGTGCCAAGATCAATGATTAGGGCCAGTTTCTAGTCTAAAGAGATCTCTATATTAATCTTTACATAATGGCAGGTTTACATGGAAGCATTTAGATGAACACATTCTTCAACACTATCAATGCTACACTGGTGCAAACAACATGATGCTATACAATACTGAAGCCTAATATGAAAGGATAAGTCATGTGGAACTCCCAACACCCAGCATCAAACTCGGCTCCAATCAATGAAAAATAACATCAAAGTCCCCTCATAGCCTCTATAGCAGAAATGCACATCTCATGGGTCGCAAAGTTGTCACTTATGGCTAGAGGTGAGCGAACCTGATCTGCAAAGTTCAGGCCTGTGCCGAAGTTTGCAGTTTCAGGTCCCTGAACTCAAACACAGATTTCAACCATAAATCTGTGTTCGTGTTCAGCGTTTGGCCAAACCCACCGTAGAACCAGAGGATCTGAGGGTCGACCGCAGAAAGCGTCAGGCTGGCCAGGCCAGCAGCAGCGGGGTCCAGTCGGCGGCGGCGGCCAGGCCAGGATCAATAGCAGACGGGCAGAAAATTCTGCAGCCCGCATGGTCAGTGGCAGCCAGAGCTATAGTTGGTGATGGCGGCCACGTAGGTACTTGCTGCAGTGAGGCCCGTTGGCAGTGGACCGCTATTTTGCTTCATGTGGGGAGCTGGGATCTGTACAGGGTGCAAGAAGGGGACATGGAGCCTGACACTGGCTGCCTCATCCCCGTTTGTACAGGTTAGAGGTGCCAATTTTTTCTTTCATATTCTCTCTCCCTTCTTCCTCCTATTCTCTTTTCTTAATGGTGGTCTGAAATAATTTATTGTGTTTGTGTGTTCGCTGAATTAATTTATGGTGGCTTGAATTGTAGTCCAAGGTGGCCTGAATGAATTTATGTGGTCCAGGGTTGGCTGAATTAATTTGTAGTGGTCTGGGGGTGAGCAAGGGAAAGGGGGCATTTGTACTAAGAGTGGGATGATACTGTGGTATAGAAGCAGTCTTCCAGCACTGGCAGAGTTGACAGATGCCACTAGTGACCAATGTAGGGCAGAGGATCGGACCCCACCCAGCTGTAATTTTCAGCAGGCCCGGATTAACATAGGGGCGGACGGAGCTGCCGCTCCAGGCCCCTACGTTAAAACAGGCCCAGCAGCCTGCAAACGGGGCCCGCATAGGCCGCTCGGCGCCCGCTATACAAAGTGAAGAGGGCCTGCCCTGCGCTGTCACAGGCCGGCCCGTCTCCTTACCTAGGCGTGTCCACTACAATATATAGCAGCATCCGGTCCCGCCCCGCCCCGCTCAGTCAAGCAGCTCGCTGCTGCTGCTGCTGCCTGTCTTCGGCGTTGCCATTACAATGTATAGCAGCATCCAGTCCCTCCCTGCTCCGCCAAGCCCCACCCCACTTCTCCTCAACTCGCCCGCTCACAGCCTCTGCCTGTCTTTTATGACAGGAGCGGCACAACAGGAAATGCAGAAGTTCGGCGGGGCGTGGTCTTGCTGCCTGCCGCCTGGTGAGGGAGAACATGCTCATCCATCCTCAAGGTAAGACTTATGCCCCTGGGTTGGGGGATTATGTTTGTGAGTGGGAGGGGGGTAGAGGGGTCCAGCAACCAGGTCCAGCTAATAAAGTGACCTTAGGGCATCCCTTTCTGGAAAGCACCATTGTGTGAGCCCCCCAAAGTCCCCAGGTCAGGAGTCCCTCACAGTGCTTTCCCGGCCTCCCTGTACCTGAAGCTGGGGATGGGAGCACGCCACACACATCAGGGAGACCAGGATGTGGCCGCTCTTGTTTCCCTGTACTGCAGCTCTTGTAGACGGTGCTTTATGCCGTGCATTAAATTGCACGGCATAAGGCACTGATTGGACAAGAGATTGTGCATGTGCAGTGGGATGAAGGAAAAGTGAGTCTTTGGGGAAACTGTGGGGTTTCATAGAGCGGGGCATCCCAAATCTGGATGCCCCTGAGGAGGTACCAAAACCCAGCATAGGGAAATTCCTGGGTTTTGGTCCACGTGAAGTGGAAAAGACCCACCAGCGGACGTCCTGGAATCTAAAAGAATCCGGTGTCGGTCACTGCATTTCACCCGGGGCTTCCTGAATCGGGATGCCCAGCTATGTAAAACTGCCTAGTGCACCAGTAAAAACTCACCTTTTCATTCTCCAGCAGCACATGCACAGCCTGTCGTTCAATGAGAGCTGTCTGCCAGGACATGTCATTGTCAGGCAGCTCTCATTGTTGTGAATAGTGAGCACTTGCTGCCGCATCCCCTGCATTCCTGGTGGCAAGTGCGTGCTCCTGCCCCAGCCATTCAGATAGCTCCCTGTATGAAGTAGTCACAGCAGACGGCTCGCATTGGACTAGAGCCCACGCATGAGCCTCTGGAGCATGGAAAGGTGAGTATTTATGGGCAAACTGGGGGGTAACGCACAGCGTGGCATCCCAATTCAAGATGCCCTGGAGGCACGGAACAAAATGTGGGAAAGTCAGATTTCCAGGTTTTGTTCCGCTTTAAAAGCTGGTAAACCTGATTGAGGATGCTCCTGTATGTGAAACCTCAGGTACTGCCAAAATCTTACCTCGCTCCCATGGCGCATGTGCAGTAATTCAGAATATTTTGAGTCACCTGGCAATCTATTCTGAATGAATGAAGTGCCAGGAACATCCCGGCTCTGCGTGGGGTGCCACCTTTGGCTGCGCATGCACTATGGGAAAGGAAAGATTTATGGCTATCCATGGGGGTTTTACACAGTGGGGAATCCTGAAGAGGGAAACAGCTGGCCCTGGTGTTCTTTAGACTTTAGGGCTGTGCAAAACTGGTTTTAATTTGCTTTCACAATGTGTGTAGGTATTGGTGTTGTGTAGTGGGGGGGGGGTAATATAATGTTTTGGGGGTAATAGTGTGTGTGTGTGTGTGTGTGTGTGTGTGTGTGTGTGTGTGTGTGTGTGTGTGTATGGGTGGGGCGTTAAAGTGGAACAAAACCCAGCTGGGCCAGCCCTAGAAAGATGCTGCTGGCCTTCACCTAGGCATCCCTAACTGGGATGCCCTGCTGTGTGAAAAACCCTAGGGTGCTTGTAATCACTCAACTTTCCTGGGTCCAATGGCACATGTGCGGACTCTCGTCCAATGAGAGATGTTTGCTGTCATGATGTCATATGGAAAATGGCTCTCATTGTTTTCAAAGAGATAGGCTGGGGCAGGCTTGCACTACCCAATGAGAGCCATTTGCCGAATGACTTAGTCACAGCAAACTGCTCTCATACGACAGTGCGCTGTAGGTGAGTGAATATCGGCATCTTGGGGGGTTTCATACAGCGGGGCAACCCATTCAGAAGGCCCCAGGGAATGGAACAAAATGGGGAAAGTCAAATTCCTGGCTTTTGTTCTACTTTAACTGTATGTGTGGAAGGTTAAAACAGACCAGAACCTGGGTTTTGGCACCCCTTTACTGGGGCATCCAAATTTAGTATAGATTGTGTCACCTGGCTATCTATTATGAATGGAAGGTTTGGAACCACCTGTTGGCTGCTCCCCTCCTGCTGTGTGTGCCTGTGCTGGCCATTAAGCCAGAAGGATGCCACCGCAGGCCGCAAATAGCGCTGTGGGATCAATGGAGAGGTATGTTTTATGGCGATCCCAGGGGTTTAACAGAGAGGAGCATCCTGAATCAGGATGCCTTGCAGAGAGGGAATTGGCTGGTGCTGGGGGGTTTTAGACTACAGGGCTGGACAAAACTGGGTAAGGTCTGGTTTGAGCATACCTCCCAACTTTTCAGGATGGGAAAAAGGGGCAATTGTTAAATTAAGCTATGCCCCCTCATTGAGGGATGGATAGGAGATAGGATGTAAAAAATACAACTACAAATAAACACTTTAAATAGACAAATGAATCATTTATTGCTGCAGATCTGCATTTTACACGTGACAGGGGACATGGATTCAAAAGAGGGACAGTCCCTCCAAACCAGGCACAGGTATTGGTTAGGTGTGAGGTTAATAGTGTGTGTGTAGTGGGGGTTGGTAATAGAGTGGGGAGGTGTGATGGAGATAATGGTGTGTGTATGTGGGTTAACTGATGTGATCTGATTCCTCTCCCCCTCACTGCAGGCCCATTTCTTACCATATCTTTGCTCCCTTGGCAGAATGGACCCATGATTGTCTGCCGGCCACCACATTGACTCTAGACCCTGTGTCTACTCTACTACTTTATTGAGGGAGTGAGGATCAGGTAAGAAAGATTGGGCTTGCAGAGGTAATCTGTGAGCATCAGGATTGGGAGCAAAGGTGACCAGTACCTATTTTGTAATAAAATTGTTTTTGGATAGGTGTACATGATGAATGTGGGTGGCTTAAATTTTATGTCTGGCCTCCTGGCCACAGGCCCCTGACAAATCACCAGGAACTGGCATCCCGATCCCATGTGCGGGCTCTTGTCCAATCAGTGCTATGCTGTGCATACTAATGCCATTGTTTTGGACTGTGCATTGGCATCCCTAGGTTCCCCTGCGCAATATGCATGCTCCTACACTGGGCGCATGAGCGCACTTTGCTGCAGGGAAGTGGCACGCAATTACAGTGAGGGTCCAGTTGAAAGGTAAGGGGTTTGCAGGCCATTGTGCCCTGATTTTCAGCAGTGATTGGCACAGGATAGAGGGACAGAGGATCAGAGGTAAGTAAAGAAAAAAAAGAGTTTTTATTAAATGACATTTTGCTCTGCTGTTTCTGTGTTTGTTTTTTACATTTAACCCTTTATGAACTGGTAAGGGGTCCATAAGACCTCTATACCTGTTCACAAGGCTTGAGGGGCTGGTAAATCACCTGTGGCAAGTGGTTGACTTGCCAATAACCCCCAGCCCCTATTACCTGCCTTCCCAAAGCCCGGGGGGACAGAAGATCCCTTGGCCCTCAAGGACTATGCAGGCTTGTAGCCTTTAGGGCCAAGGTCCAGCTCTGGTCTACAAGCCCCCATAGCCGGTGGCCGGGCTGGTTATGCTTGGATTTGGGGGGGGGGGGGGGGGGGCATGCATTTTTTTTTAATCTTTCAGGGTTTAACCTTTGTCATAAAGCGTTTGCGAGGGTTGCCTGGGCAGGAAGGGGGGCTACTGATATGTGGTACTATTGAAATCGGGTGGAATAGAGCTTTCATACACAATATGCTTTTCTTGAAAAAAAAAATAAATAAAAACTAACAAAGTTTACAAAATATAAATAAATGTTTTATTTTTTTTTTTTTTTATACACAATTATCATGTAAAGATGCATAGCACAAAATGGTGAAAAATGACCTGTCAACAGAGGGTGACAAAATCCCAAGTAGGCTGGCAATTAAAGGGTTAAAAGTTCCTACGCATGTTGGGTATTCATTTGTTCTGTCGACTTTGCACTTTTATATTTAGCTTGTTTTTTTCTGTTTGCATATTGATATTTTAGAAAAATGTTTTTTTTTCTGCCGTTTTATAACTTTAGGGAAATCCTGTGCAAACAATGAATTTCTTGAGGGTTTGCGTCTAAGCCTGGTGCGTTTACAATGCTTGAGTGTGTACTTTGAGGGAATATATAGTTTGTGGGGGTATTTCAAATGTAAAGGGTTGTTTTTCTAAAAAAACTGCAGTCGCGCATAGTAGTTGGGGTATCTCCTGGGCCAGAAAGGGTGTGGTACCGAAATGGGACTGTTACAGTCAATATGATTTTATTGAAAATAATTTAATTACAGAAAACATTCACAAAATAGATTTTTACTTTTTTTGCACATATTACACCCAAATATATTAAGAATACATAAAAAAATGACAAACAAGACATTGCATGTTAAAGCCCAGGCTCTGCTGAAAAAAAAACATATACTTTTCATGGGAAATCTCTGGGAATTCCTTCAAAAATCAGAGTTAAACATGTATAGCGCAAAACAGTGAACAAATGCCCTGGCAACAGAGCAAAATCTCTAGGTAGGCTGGCACTTAAAGGGTTAAAGCCTTCCTAAAGTAAACTGTTTGTTTTCTCTGTTTAGATTTTATTGCGGCCTCTTAAAGTGGAACAATACTTGACTGAAACGTCAAGGGTTACTTAAGCTGTCCACCTTGCCTGACCACTTGTAAGCTTTACAAAAGTCTTAAAGGAGCCACAGCACTCAACCCTGTTAGCTTGCAGATCAACCTAAAAGCTGTCTCTAAATCTGGTGTGACTCAGTCACACACATCTGCAGAAGTATGCTTAAGCTGCACCACCAAGTGCCAAGGTGCCTCTGTGGGGTGCAGGTAACTCTAATCTCTGAAAGCCCCATTTGGGACAATAGATACATTGGGAGCAGGCTTACCTGAGGTTGCCCTAAAACCTTGAGTGCAGCCCATGGGGTGGAAGGGTCGAAGGCCTCGCAGTACAGCCTAGACCCCACACCCTATGTGCCTGCACAAATTCAAAAGAAACAAAGGAGGGGTGGCAGCCCCTCAGACCATTTTATAACCAACCTGGGAGGTGCACGTTAGCAGGGCAATTAGGATACAAAAGTCTTAAAGGAGCCACAGCACTCAACCCTGTTAGCTTGCAGACCAACCTAAAATCTGTCTCTAAATCTGGTTAAAAACAGAGGACAACTTGTAAGCTTTACTCCTATCATGCTTATGTTTATACAAATGCTTTGTTTGTCATGATATATTCTGTAATGGATTTTGGGTCACATAGGCATCCTTGTGCTACAATACTCTGATAATTGCTGGTATCTATTTCGTATTGTCTATATACAATTTTATGAATAAGGTTGCTATATATCTGCCTATACAATATTGCTAACAACACCATCTGGTGGTCATTTAAACACTTGCAAGCTCATCTTCTGTAACTTGTATAGTAATAATACTGTATTTGTCATTTAATACCCTTTGGTGTGTTTTGTACACTATGTCTAATTAAATGTTACCCACCTCTTTTGCAAATATCAAGTTATTGTTGAGTTAATCCTTCCATACCTTTTTACCAAAAAATAACTGCAAAACTATCATACAGTTACCAATAACTGTTACCAATAAATGCACTCCCCAGGTCAGTCAGTAACTAACACTAAGAATCAAAACTTCTTAACATGAGTGGATAGGGCTACTATCAATTCACATCCCCCATCATTTGCTGGTCCAATCACTAAGGAATAACACTGTAATGAAAAAGCTTGATCAGCAAATACTATCCCCAGATCAACCAGTAACTGTCAGAGGCATACATATTTCTGATGGGGCCATATAACAGGGCTCCCATCACTGGCCCCTCATCAGCAGCAACACCACCCTCCCCGACTTCCAGGGCAAACACTCACCGGTCGGTCCTGGACAAACTCAGGCAGAGAACGTCTGATGGGGGTGTGGGAGAAGGAGTGTACAGGGGCAAAGAGGGGAGGGGAGTGGCTGGACAGCACAGAAGAAGCTGACATGGAGGGAGAAGGTGCCATAGTGGGTTAGGTCAAAATTAAGCTCTGCTGCCACTGGCGCCAGGCCTACATTCTATAGAGGCTGTGGAGGCAGCTTGCGCTGGGCCACCTTGCACCATGGGCAAGGGGGCACCTGCCTTTGCTGCCTTAATGGTATGTACTCCCCTGATAACTGCCCAATCTTTGTGGTCATCTATTAGTCAGCGCTATCATTCTGCCTCACTTCCCAGCCCCAGTTTGTGCCATAAACAGCAATGTGTAGCCAGTGTCATAACTAACGGGATGTGAACATTAAATAGGGGGGTCTTTCAAGGCTTATATAGTAATGTCTTAACTTAATTGGATGCATCGAGATAACTACAGACTAAAACAGCAATGATGCATCCTTTCTCTAAATCATGATACGTGACCCTAATATGATAAAAAGGGTGGAGGAGCAACAATGATGGGGCCCCCCAGACCTCCTGTAGTTACAGCCCTGTGTGGCGCCACTGAGAATAGTATAAAAGTAAAGAAATAAGGTAATACCTTTTGTAGGTAAGGAGTATATTTTAAGGTGAGCTTTGGCGAATACCTGTTAATATCCACACTAACCTAACCCATAGCTGAAACACTGTGTGATAGGGGTGTGGTAGAGTCCATGGAAGTTTCAGCTGAACGTTAATGGAAGGTTGGGTTCGGGACCTGAACTTGACCCTGAACCCCATAGAAAATAAATAGGGACCCAAACTTTGGTATAATATGGCTTTAAAATGGTCATTGTAAAGGCTAGGGGGCTGCTGTGGGGTGGCCCTCTTTAGGTTGCTCTAAGAGAGCGTGGGGTTTCTTCATTTTTTATGCACATTTTTTTTGGCCAGTTTTAACACTCTTTTGTCACTCAGCCAATGAAAATGCTTTGTGACTTACAAAGTTGTATCTATTTCATTCTGCCTCCTCTTGTCTTTCTGTGATTAAACTTCTAACCCTACCTTAACCCTACTGTTGCCAAGCACGTAACTTTTACATGGTTGCCTGTCCTGTCATTAAGTGCCAAGCACGTAAGAGTTACGTGTCTGGCTTTCCCCCGGGAGGGGGAGCCCTTTGTTGCCTGTCACCCAGCAGGTAAAAAACGCTTCCAGCACCAGCAGGAGACTAGAAGCCAAAGTGATCAGCATGGGGCACAGTGTTCCGGAATGGAATGGATGTGAGGTAAGTATTTAAAAAAAATAATAATAATAAAAAAAGTTTTCTCTGTGTCCATGTGTTTTTTTTTTTACAGTTAACCCTTTGTGAACTGATAAGGGATCTATGAGACCCCTATACCAATTCACAAGGCTAAGGGGGCTGACCCCTGCCCCCTATTACCTGGGGGGGGAAGCCCAGGGGTTCTTGAGGCTGTGTGGGCTTGTAGCCTAGAGGCCTTCTACAAGCCTCTATAGCTGGTCCCTGGGATGGTTATGCTTGGTAGGGGAGACCTCGTGCAATTTTTGGGGGGGATTTTTAAGGGTTCTTAACACCCCTTGGGTAAGGGGACCCTCCGTCATTTTTTTAATTTACCCCTTTATAGAGTGGATAGTAGTTTAATTTATTTGTACATGTTATAAAGAGCTCTTTTCAGTTTGGGGGGTCTCCTGGGCAGGAACAGGGGGGGCTACCAATATATATGTGGTACTATTGTAATCTGGAGCAATATGGTTTTCTTCAGCAACATTTAAAAAAATGTTTTTTTTAGTTTTTTACTCAAAAATATTAAAACAGCGGAAAAATTACAAGCAAGACATTTCATGTTAAAGCCTAAACTCTGCCGCAAAAAGAAAATATGTAATTTTTCTGGAAATCCTAAAAACTTACAGTTAAACGTAGCGCAAAAAGGTGAATAATGACCTGTCAACAGAAGGGTGACAAAACCTCAAGTAGGCTACCAATTAAAATGGTTAAAAGTACCTATGCATGTTGGGTATTGTTCTGTTTGGGGGATCTTGCGCTTTCAGATTTAGGTTGTTTTTTTCTTTTTTGCATATTGATATTTAGGAAAAAGGTTTTTTTTTAATCTGCTTTTTTATACATTTTTTTTTACGGAAACCCTATGCAACCAAAGAATTCTTAGAGGGATTACTTCCACAAATATGAGCCCACTACAATAAGCTGGGTACGCCAAGAAAGCTCAACATGTTTACTTCCAGGGAATATATGGTTTGTGGGGGGTATTCCAAATGTAAAGGGTTGTTTTGGTTGAAAAGTTGCAAGGTGCGCACTTTGCAGAGCTGACATTGTTAAGTAAAATTATCGCTACGCGCATGCTTAACTTTGGGGTGTTTGGCAACTCTTCCCTTGACAGTATCAATGCATGTTGTGTATTGTTCTATGGTTCTATTCAGGGGACCTTTCTTTTTCAGATTTAACTTGTTTTCTTATATTGTTTTTTAAGGAAAATGTGTTTTTTTGGGGGAAACCCTGTGAAGCCGAAGAATTAATTGAGGGATTACTTCCAGAAAGCTGCGCCCACATCAACAAACCTGCTACATCTAGAAAGCTTGAGGTATGTAGATAATATTTTTGTTGCAGATAATATTGCAGATACTATTTTAATATACAATAGTTTGTTGGGGCTATTTCACTGTAAAGGGCTTTTAAAAAAAAAAAGGTGCGCATAGCAGTTGTATCTGAAAATCTCTTAAAATGATACATAGGTGGTACCGTTGGAACCAGGAGGAATAGGGCTTTTACATGCAATAAAGTTTAAATAACTTACATTTTTTTATTACAAAAAACACTACAAATAGTTTTTTTCATTTTTGCACATAATTCACGCAAATATATTGAGAATACACTTAAGAAATTACAAACAAGACATCTACCTAGATTCTGCTGAAAAAAAAACAATATATATTTTCTTAGGAAATCCCTGGAAATATTCTCAAAAGTCACAGCTGAAATTGTGTAGCAAAAAATAGTAAAAAATGGTCTGGCGACAGAGAGTGACAGGTAGGCTTGCACTTAAAGGGGTAAAGTCTTCCATGCCATTACCTCTCCTGCAATATTGTGGCCTAACTAATTTACCACCTCCAACACAACTTTTTCATGTGACTACCTGACCTTCTCTCCTAGCCCACATTTTTCCTGGCTGCAGGATGGTGCCAACCTTGCCTACTTCTATGGTTTCTACAAAAGCCCTATACGACCAATAATCCTGCACCATTGATCATCCTTGCACAGCCCAGGTACACTGCATTCCCTGGATCCAGATGGTGGGTGGGTGTGGTTTGTGTACAGCCAGCTCTGACTAAAAACAATGGGCACCTCCCTACTTTGGGAACTTCCATTTAAGTAATCAATCTTGTGCCCTTGTCAACAAAAGTAAACTTCTCCTTTAAAGGTCCTGTCTAGGGAAAAATAGGCAAAAAGCCTGTAATTACCTTTGAACCCCAGATGCAGATTGTACCACTTTAAATTACCTTAACAACAGAATGAGGGAGCCTAGACTATTCCCTCAAACCCCCACACAAGGCCGCACACTGAATGTAAAAAATATATAAAAATAATTTTAATAGATACCATATATATCAAAAAGACACCTTACAAGACATACAGACAATTTAAAAAACACAAAACACAAACAGGGGTATTGATTGATTGATTTTTCATCCTCAACATTCTGGGTACATTCATAGCGTGATTTATATATCTATTGTGTATGTATATATGGCGATAATATTGATATTTATATGCAATAGTCACCTTGTTTGGGATACCCCTGTTTGTGTTTTGTGTTTTTTAAATTGTCTGTATGTCTTGTAAGGTGTCTTTTTGATATATATGGTATCTATTAAAATTATTTTTTATATATTTTTTACATTCAGTGTGCGGCCTTGTGTGGGGGTTTGAGGGAATAGTCTAGGCTCCCTCATTCTGTTGTTGTGGATTCATGTTACCCCCATGGCCGGCACCTATCCATTACCAGTAATGCGGTGCACTTCCCTATAGATTACTTTAAATTACCTTAACTAATCTGTTCTGGAGATCTGCTCCCCCCCCTCCCCAAGTCCCACACTTCTGGAGGCCATTGTGGATTGTAAGAGAAAATATGTGGCTAGAACGCTGCCACCAATCAATGAACTGCGAAGTGGAGTGTGCTGTCTCTTCTTTAATTTTAACAAACATGCCAGACATAGCCCGCTCTCTCTGTTGGGGCAATAGGAAGCACATTTGGAGGCAGGGGAAAGAAGCTTCAAAATAGATTTTTTTTGGTTGCATCTCTATACTAAATGTAAAATCACAACATATAGTTTTCATAAAGTTTGCTGCTTCAGTTTTTATATTGGCAATTTGCAGTATCTCAAGATTGTCTTCTTGTTAGCTCAGGAGAAAGTGTTAATAGTGGCATGGCAGCTGATATCACTGAATGAATTATAAGAGCAGACTAGTTTCTTTTAACCCTTTAACTGCCAGCCTACCCAGAGTTTTTATCACCCTCTTTTGTCAGACCATTTTTCACTATTTTGCCATACACATGTTCAACTGTGATTGTTAAGGGATCTATATTTTGAGGAGAAATGCATGCACAAAAATAACAAAAAATGTATGTTTTTCAATAAAAATCTTGTTGCATGTAAAAGCCCATGACTGACTGAACTGAAACAGCGATTTAGCAGATCTTCAGATGAAATACAACTGCTATGCACACCTTTCAGATTATTTTAAAAAAACAACCATTTACATTTAAAATACCCAACAAACAATATATTCCCTGAAAGTACACATTTTAAGCTTTCTAGGTGTACCCAGCTTGTTGTAGTGGGCTCATCTTTCTGCAAGTAATCCCTTGAAAAACTCTTTGGTTGCACAAGGGATCCCTAAAAAATGTATAAAGAGGGAGAATAAAAACACATTTTTCTAAAAATATCAATATGCAAACAAGATAAAACAAGCTAAATCTGAAAGAACAAGGTCCCCCAAGCAGAAAAATACCCAACATGCATAGTTACTTTCAACCTTTTTAATTGCCAGCCTACTTGAGATTTTGTCATCCTTTTTGCAGAAATTTTATTATAGAAAACCATATTGCATGTGAAAGCCCCACTTCTCCTAATGTCCAGGGTACCACATTTGTATTGGTAGCTGCCGTTCCTGCCAAGGAGACCCCCCAAACTGAAAATAGCACAAATAAAATATGACTACTATACACACTATAAAGTGTTACATTTAAAAAAATGGTGTGGGGTCCCCCCTACCCAGCATAACCAGCCCGGGAACAGCTCTGGGGGCTTGTAGAACAGGGCGCAGGGGCCAGCCTTGGTACCCCGCCAAGGTGCCGGGAATGCAGGAGGAGGGACGCAGCACCACTCGAGCCAATGCCTGAGACTGATGCTTTTTCTGAGAGACGGTCGGTTCAGCGAGCCACCCGAGGATGCTGCTGGAGCAGGAGGAAAGGGGTGGATCATTGCGACACTAACATTTTGCAGGGAGTACACTAATTGACCTGCAGTGGAGTGGTGTAAAGTATTTTTCTCTGACAAGGCCCCGTGGAAGTAAAATTGTCTGAGTAAAGCATCCTGAGATCTATGATTTGTGGTGCTGCTCATCATTTGTGGGGTTGCTGTTCATCTACAGGAGTGGGCTTACTCACAGTTTTACTGAAGATCACTACCATGAATAAATAATGGTATCTTCACACTCTACAAGAGCAATTGCCCCCAATGGTCCTGGAGCAAATTAGTGATCAACAATGCTTTATCCTGCAGGTTAAAGCACCATGTCAATATTTGGCCCAGACCCTCATATCTAGCATACCAGGGCAAGGATATGCTAGAGAGGAATATGCATAGGAAAGGACGTTCTGTTATATCTGAGCCACATGCTAATCAATGGAGAAGGAACAGGATTTCCCAGGAGAAGGGGCAAGTCAAAAGGCCAGGATAAATTCATGTAAGGATACAAACAAACAAACAAACCAGTAAAAGGTGAGCTCACAAATAAACTAGACTGATAAAATCTAATACTCTACCCATCAATAACATTTGTGAAAAGGGGTTCACGCCCAAGACTCCCCAATTGTAGGAAAATAACAAAGTGCTAGAAGCTAAAAATAATAGCATGCCACCCCCACACCCATATTAACCTCCCTACCCCAAAAATCCTTAAAATAAAATGCCACACACACACAAACACACACACACACCCCTAAATGAAACATAAATACCAGCATGGCAACTTACATTGGCCTCTATAGAAAAGATTAAATGGATGAGGATGTGGTAATCATTGTCTCAAAAAGACTAATCCCCATTAAGCCCCAGAGATTAGGTATTGAGGTGGAAAATTTAAAGTAGTTTGCATTATTGTAACTATACCACCCTGTATACCCATACTTACCTTTTCCAGGGCAGTGAGCCACAACTCATCTGTTCTTGGCTCCTGATGGCAAGAAAAATGTGCGGGAACAGGCACCTGTAAAATGTCTCTGGATTTTTCTTTTCACCCCTATAAGATTTAGAAAAACTGCCTTTCAGGGGGTAAAAAAACCCTGATGATTTGCAGTTCAAATGTTGGTGAATCAAAAAAGATTAATTGTATTCTGTATTACTTACCTTTCCATTAAGGGACATATGGAGAAGTGGTCACATGGTCCGCTACCCTTATATCTCCCCTTTAAGTTTTCCAACCGATTGGACTGGCGAACAAAGTGACTCCTGCAGAGACGGTCCCACAAGTTAGGCCAGTCTCACCATAAACTTGGGGCCATCTCTGACCAAACACTTCAAATTCACTCTGCAAAATGTCCCAATGCTGCAAAATATTGCGAACCGATTCCCAATCATTAATGTACCTGGAGTTGATTCTCACTGTATCCTTAACAATCTATTTCCTGGGATGGAGTTGGCCCTTTCTCACTATGGCCTTTGCACGTTTGTAGGCTGCCAAGAAAACTTTTTCAAGCACATCCCCTGCTTCAAAAACAATCCACCATCTCTCTGTCTGGACAAGGAAGTCCCTCAACACACAAACCTATGTGAAACATGTATCTCAGCATGGTGACTTACATCGGGCCTCTATAGAAAAGATAAAATGGATGAGGTTGTTGTAATCATTGCCCCAAATAAACAGAAGAGGATCATGCGCAGAGGTGAGTTACAGCAGCATGCTTCTGCTGCACCGCAGAACATAAGTTGTGGTCTGCTTTAATTATGGATTTGAAAGTTTTTTTTTTATTTAGATCAGTAAGTCTTGGAACAGTGAAAGCAGCAAAGGCAGTAGCCATATATCATTTACTATTTTTTTTCCACATGGGAAGAGGACTTCCTATAATTAGAGATGAGCGAACTTTTGAAAAATTCGATTCGACTGATTCGCCGAATTTTCCGACAAAAATCGTTTCGACCCGAATAAATTCGCGACGAATCGCTATTAAAAACGGCTATTTCTGAGCCTCCTAGAGCCTCAATAGGGTTGTAAACCATTCTGCCTTGCTGTAACACGCACAGGATGCGTGCTGGGTTAGTTAAATAATACTTTGAAGAAATATCACATGCAGATCAGAGGCATCGCTAATAGAATCGCAGAGCGGCACAATTGAATTCAAGAGAGTTGAAGTGGCATCACTATGAGGGGCAGGAGCCCAAACATTGCTTTAAAGAGACACTGGAGTTGGCAGCAGCAGGAGCCCAAAAATTGGATGAATCACACCCTGGAGTTGGCAGCAGCAGCAGGAGCCCAAACATTACTTTAAAGAGACACTGGGGTTGGCTTCAGGAGCCCACAAATTGGATGAATCACACCCTGGAGTTGGCAGCAGCAGCAGCAGGAGCCCAAATATACACTGGAGTTGGCTTCAGGAGCCCAGAAATTGGATGAATCACACCCTGGAGTTGGCAGCAGCAGCAGCAGGAGCCCAAATATACACTGGAGTTGGCTTCAGGAGCCCAAAAATTGGATGAATCACACCCTGGAGTTGGCAGAAGTTGGCAGCAGCAGCAGCAGGAGCCCAAACATTACTTCAAAGAGACCCTGGGGTTGGCTTCAGGAGCCCAACAATTGGATGAATCACATCCTGGAGTTGGCAGGAGTTGACAGCAGCAGCAGCAGGAGCCCAAATATTACTTTAAAGAGACACTGGGGTTGGCTTCAGGAGCACAAAAATTGGATGAATCACACCCTGGAGTTGGCAGCAGCAGCAGCAGGAGCCCAAATATACACTGGAGTTGGCTTCAGGAGCCCAGAAATTGGATGAATCACACCCTGGAGTTGACAGCAGCAGCAGCAGGAGCCCAAATATTACTTTAAAGAGACACTGGGGTTGGCTTCAGGAGCCCACAAATTGGATGAATCACACCCTGGAGTTGGCAGCAGCAGCAGCAGGAGCCCAAATATACACTGGAGTTGGCTTCAGGAGCCCAGAAATTGGATGAATCACACCCTGGAGTTGGCAGCAGCAGCAGCAGGAGCCCAAATATACACTGGAGTTGGCTTCAGGAGCCCAAAAATTGGATGAATCACACCCTGGAGTTGGCAGAAGTTGGCAGCAGCAGCAGCAGGAGCCCAAACATTACTTCAAAGAGACCCTGGGGTTGGCTTCAGGAGCCCAACAATTGGATGAATCACACCCTGGAGTTGGCAGGAGTTGACAGCAGCAGCAGCAGGAGCCCAAATATTACTTTAAAGAGACACTGGGGTTGGCTTCAGGAGCACAAAAATTGGATGAATCACACCCTGGAGTTGGCAGCAGCAGCAGCAGGAGCCCAAATATACACTGGAGTTGGCTTCAGGAGCCTAAAAATTGGATGAATCACACCCTGGAGTTGGCAGAAGTTGGCAGCAGCAGCAGCAGGAGCCCAAACATTACTTTAAAGAGACCCTGGGGTTGGCTTCAGGAGCCCAACAATTGGATGAATCACACCCTGGAGTTGGCAGGAGTTGACAGCAGCAGCAGCAGGAGCCCAAATATTACTTTAAAGAGACCCTGGGGTTGGCTTCAGGAGCCCAAAAATTGGATGATTCACACCCTGGAGTTGGCAGCAGCAGCAGCGGGAGCCCAAATATACACTGGAGTTGGCTTCAGGAGCCCAAAAATTGGATGAATCACACCCTGGAGTTGGCAGCAGCAGCAGCAGGAGCCCAAATATTACTTTAAAGAGACACTGGGGTTGGCTTCAGGAGCCCAAAAATTGGATGAATCACACCCTGGAGTTGGCAGAAGTTGGCAGCAGCAGGAGCCCAAACATTACTTCAAAGAGACCCTGGGGTTGGCTTCAGGAGCCCAACAATTGGATGAATCACACCCTGGAGTTGGCAGGAGTTGACAGCAGCAGCAGCAGGAGCCCAAATATTACTTTAAAGAGACACTGGGGTTGGCTTCAGGAGCCCAAAAATTGGATGATTCACACCCTGGAGTTGGCAGCAGCAGCAGCAGGAGCTCAAATATACACTGGAGTTGGCTTCAGGAGCCCAAAAATTGGATGAATCACACCCTGGAGTTGGCAGCAGCAGCAGCAGGAGCCCAAATATTACTTTAAAGAGACACTGGGGTTGGCTTCAGGAGCCCAACAATTGGATGAATCACACCCTGGAGTTGGCAGAAGTTGGCAGCAGCAGCAGGAGCCCAAATATACACTGGAGTTGGCTTCAGGAGCCCAAAAATTGGATTAATCACACCCTGGAGTTGGCAGCAGCAGCAGCAGGAGCCCAAATATTACTTTAAAGAGACACTGGGGTTGGCTTCAGGAGCCCAACAATTGGATGAATCACACCCTGGAGTTGGCAGAAGTTGGCAGCAGCAGCAGGAGCCCAAATATACACTGGGGTTGGCTTCAGGAGCCCAAAAATTGGATGAATCACACCCTGGAGTTGCAAGCAGCAGCAGGAGCCCAAATATTACTTGAAAGAGACAATGGAGTTGACTTCAGGAGCCCAAAAATTGGATGATTCACACCCTGGAGTTGGCAGCAGCAGCAGCAGCAGGAGCCCAAATATTACTTTAAAGAGACACTAGGGTTGGCTTCAGGAGCCCAAAAATTGGATGATTCACACCCTGGAGTTGGCAGCAGCAGCAGCAGGAGCCCAAAAATTGGCCTAAAGACATAAATATGTTTTGCACCATTTGGAAAGTGTAAAACGTGGCACCATGCTGAATCTAGTCGCATGCATCAGGCATTGGTGGGTGGAAATCCTGGCTGGTCCATCCCTGATTCATTTTGACAAAGGTGAGTCTCTCCAAAGACGAGTTCTCCTCGCCGTAACTATGGCCCCCGCCGCACTAAACACCCGCTCAGATGGCACGCTACTTGCCGGGCAGGACAGCTTTTCCAGAGCAAACTCTGCTAGTTGCGGCCACAAATCAAGTTTGGCTGCCCAGAAGTCCAGCGGATCCTCAAGGTGTGTTGGCATGGTCATGTCAAAGTATGACATGACCTGCTGGTTGAGGTCCTGCTCTAGGTCTTCCTGCTGCTCATGAGTAGCCTCACTATGCGGGTGTAGAAAGCTACTCATTAGCGACTGAAGACTGAGGCTGCTGCTGCTGATGGAGCTGCTGCTCCTGCCAACCCCCCCAGCGGCCATGGCAGTGGAAGGTGAGCGCAGAGGTCCCCTCGAGTCAGACCTGCGAGAGTATGGACCATGGCGCAGATAGGCATCGGCCAACTGCCTACGTAGAATGTCTTTGTAGTAGTTGAGTTTGTCCTCCCTCTCGGTGGGTTTAAAAAATGCCCACATTTTGTGCCGGAAGCGAGGGTCCAATAAGGTGGACAGCCAGAAATCATCCCGCCGACAGATGGAAACAATTCTGGGGTCACTACGCAAGCACGTGAGCATGCTTCGTGCCATTTGCACAAGTGACTCGGATGGACTACCTGTCTCCATCTTCACTGCATACTGCCACGGTGTGCCCGGGTCCTCTGTCTCGCCTTCCTCAAAAACCTCTAGCTCCTCTGGCTGCTCCTGCTCCTCCTCTCCTGTCCGCTGACTAGATAAACCAGCCATTTCGCCAAGCCTAAACTGTGTTTCGCTGGGCAACTCCTCCTCCTCCTCTTCCTCCTCCTCCTCCAGTTCAGCTCCAACGGGGTTCATGTGGCCGTAAGATGTAAACGCCATGTCTCCAGTGCCCTGACCAGCCATGGTTTCCAACATGTGCTGTAGTACATGAAGCAGTGGAATCACGTCGTTCATCCCATAATCCTGCCGACTGACAAATAAAGTGGCTTCCTCAAAGGGCCTGAGCAAACGGCAGGTGTCACGTATGAGCTGCCACTGGTTGACATTGAAGTTACACACGGGAGTCCCCTATCTGCTTGGATCATCAGGAAATCTGTGATGGCTTTTCTCTGTTCATATAATCGGTCCAACATGTGAAGGGTGGAATTCCAACGGGTGGAAACATCGCAAATCAGACTATGTTGGGGGGTACCATTCTGACGCTGTAGCTCAAGAAGGGTGTGTTTGGCGGTGTAGGAGTGGCTGAAGTGCATGCAAAGTTTCCTTGAAGTTGTTAGGATGTCTTGCAGATGGGGGGAACACTTCAGAAACCGCTTGACAACCAGATTGAAGACGTGAGCCATGCAGGGGGCATGGGTCAGGCTTCCTTGGCGCAGCGCAGACAAAATGTTCTTCCCATTGTCGGTAACCATGATTCCCATTTTAAGTTTTATTGGAGTAAGCCATGTTTGGATTTCCTGATGAATACATTTAAGCAGTTCCTCCCCTGTGTGACTCCGTTCGCCAAGCACTGCGTGACACCTCCGTGCCCTGCACACATGGTAGACTGGAGGGGCACTGAGACTTGAGCCTACAGTGGAGGGTGAGGAGATGGCGGAGGATGAGGAGGCCGAGTCGCACGGTGTCACAGGCCCAACGGGCAGGGAGCACTGAGGCCGAAGCGGCGTGACCTGTCCAAGTTGCTGCTGCTGCTGCAAAGGGACCACATTCACCCGGTGGGCCGTAAACGACATGTACTGTCCCTGACCGTAGTTACAGCTCCAGATGTCGGCGCTGCCATGCACTTTGCTACACACCGACAGGCTCAAGGACTGGCCCACCTTCTGTTCAACAAAAGTGTGCAGCGCTGGTACTGCCTTCTTGGCAAAGAAATGACGGCTTGGGACTCTCCACCTCGGCTCGGCACAAGCCATCAGTTCTCTGAAAGGTGCAGATTCCACCACCTGAAAAGGGAGCGACTGCAGCACCAGCAACTTGGACAGGAGCACATTCAGCTTCTGCACCGTAGGATGAGTGGGCGCATACTGCTGTCTCTTGGACATGGCTTCGCTGATGGATTGCTGGCGGGATGCATGACTTGGAGGAGGAGGAGCAGGAGCGACAGAGGATGGGTATGACGCACAGCTGCCTTCGGCTGAGGTGCTGGAGCCTTGGCTGGCAGAAATTGGGAGCTCACTTGGTGAGGAAGCAGACTGGACCACCCCTTGGGAGCCTCGGTTCTCCCAGGTCGCTTTATGGTGACACATCATATGTTGACGCAGGGCCGTGGTGCCAACATTTGGACCCTGGCCACTCTTCACCTTTTGCCTACATATCTTGCATGTGGCCATGTTACCCTCCTGCGGATGCTTCAGGAAAAACTGCCACACTGCTGAGTAGCTACTTTTCCCACCCCCTGGCCTCACTGATTCACTGCTGCTGTTGCCAACTCCAGGAACCCCTGCTCCACTACCTCCCGATAAGGTAGACTGCCGCACAGCAGGTGCTCTACCCCGGCCCCGGCCGGCTCCAGCCTTTGGAATTGTGCCCCCATGCTGACTGCTACCACCTTGCTGCCTCAGCTGCTGACTCCGGGGCAACCTGCGCCCCTCTTCTCCTGATGATGACGATGAAGCCCCTTCATCACCCGGCTCCCAAGTGCGATCGGCTTCCTCGTCATCATCATCATCACCGAGTTGTGGCTGTACGTCACTGATGTTCGTGGATTCGTCAACAGTGTCTGGCTCAGGAGCTGGAACGCTCGCAGCACCCACGACACTGTCCACATCACTATTTGTCTGCCTAGCTAGAGAAGCCACCTCCATTTCTTGGCTGGGCAGTAGCTGCTGACTGTCCTCTATCTGATGGTCCTCCTCACTAAAGAGTGGAGCTGAACCCAAAGCATAGGATACGTCGCTGGGGGAGGGAACGGCGTAGGACAGAGGCAATGGGAGGACAGGGAATGCTCTCGGGGCATGCCAACTCAGGGTTGTGTCAGAGGAACCTACCGACCCTAGACTGGGGGTCTCAGACGTAAGTTGTGATGATGTTGTTGATGAGCGCGTCAACCAATCTACCATGGCAGATGCGTTACTGGTGGAGACCCGACCGCTAGCAGATACTGGCAGATTAGGTCTCTCAGCGTGACTCCTGCTGCTACTGGCCCCCAGTCTGATGCAAGCTCTGCCTGCGGAATCTTGGCCTCTGCCACTCCTCTTTTCACTTCCAGGCACTTGTCTGCCTGACATAGTCTAACTGGCGTGGTAGTAGGTGATATTTTAAGAACCCCTGGGCAGCGGTGGGTCTATATGAAACAGAATATAATGCACACCAAAAGTGAGCAGTAACACTCAGCCTCCAACAGGCCTGCTTAGTGTAAATAAGAGAGCTGCTTAGTGTAAATAAAGAGGGGTATGCTATGTTACAGAATGTGATGCCCCAACAGAAGTGCACCTGGCAGGCAGCAGTAGGTCTATGCACAGCAAAAGTGTCTTTATCAGGCCTAATTTCAATTATAATAAGTGCAAATGGTTATATGGTGTTAAACAGAGGCTGCTGTAGTCACAGAATGGGATGCCCTAAAAACCAGCAGTAAGTACACCTGGCAGGGTCCAGTAGTGCTATGCCCAGCAAAAGTGTCTTTATCAGGCCTAATTTCAATTATAATAAGTGCAAATGGTTATATGGTCTTATACAGAGGCTGCTGTAGTCACAGAATGGGATGCCTCAACAGAAGTGGACCTGGCAGGGTCCAGTAGTGCTATGCCCAGCAAAAGTGTCTTTATCAGGCTAATTTGAATTATAATAAGTGCAAATGGTTATATGGTCTTAAATAGAGGCTGCTGTAGTCACAGAATGGGATGCCCCAAAAGGAGTGCACCTGGCAGGGACCAGTAGTGCTATGCCCAGCAAAAGTGTCTTTATCAGGCCTAATTTCAATTATAATAAGTGCAAATGGTTATATGGTCTTAAACAGAGGCTGCTGTAGTCACAGAATGGGATGCCACAACAGAAGTGCACCTGGCAGGGTCCAGTAGTGCTATGCCCAGCAAAAGTGTCTTTATCAGGCTAATTTCAATTATAATAAGTGCAAATGGTTATATGGTCTTAAACAGAGGCTGCTGTAGTCACAGAATGGGATGCCACAACAGAAGTGCACCTTGCAGGGTCCAGTAGTGCTATGCCCAGCAAAAGTGTCTTTATCAGGCTAATTTCAATTATAATAGGTGCAAATGGTTATATGGTCTTAAACAGAGGCTGCTGTAGTCACAGAATGGGATGCCCCAAAAAAGAAGTGGACCTGGCAGGGTCCAGTAGTGCTATGCCCAGCAAAAGTGTCTTTATCAGGCCTAATTTCAATTATAATAAGTGCAAATGGTTATATGGTCTTAAACAGAGGCTGCTGTAGTCACAGAATGGGATGCTCCAAAAAAGAAGTGGACCTGGCAGGGTCCAGTAGTGCTATGCCCAGCAAAAGTGTCTTTATCAGGCCTAATTTCAATTATAATAAGTGCAAATGGTTATATGGTCTTAAACAGAGGCTGCTGTAGTCACAGAATGGGATGCCCCAAAAAAGAAGTGGACCTGGCAGGGTCCAGTAGTGCTATGCCCAGCAAAAGTGTCTATCAGGCTAATTTCAATTATAATAAGTGCAAATGGTTATATGGTCTTAAACAGAGGCTGCTGTAGTCACAGAATGGGATGCCACAACAGAAGTGCACCTGGCAGGGTCCAGTAGTGCTATGCCCAGCAAAAGTGTCTTTATCAGGCTAATTTCAATTATAATAAGTGCAAATGGTTATATGGTCTTAAACAGAGGCTGCTGTAGACACAGAATGGGATGCCCCAAAAAAGAAGTGGACCTGGCAGGGTCCAGTAGTGCTATGCCCAGCAAAAGTGTCTTTATCAGGCCTAATTTCAATTATAATAAGTGCAAATGGTTATATGGTCTTAAACAGAGGCTGCTGTAGTCACAGAATGGGATGCCCCAAAAAAGAAGTGGACCTGGCAGGGTCCAGTAGTGCTATGCCCAGCAAAAGTGTCTTTATCAGGGCTAATTTCAATTATAATAAGTGCAAATGGTTATATGGTCTTAAACAGAGGCTGCTGTAGTCACAGAATGGGATGCCCCAAAAAAGAAGTGGACCTGGCAGGGTCCAGTAGTGCTATGCCCAGCAAAAGTGTCTTTATCAGGGCTAATTTCAATTATAATAAGTGCAAATGGTTATATGGTCTTAAACAGAGGCTGCTGTGGTCACAGAATGGGATGCCACAACAGAAGTGCACCTGGCAGGGTCCAGTAGTGCTATGCCCAGCAAAAGTGTCTTTATCAGGCTAATTTCAATTATAATAAGTGCAAATGGTTATATGGTCTTAAACAGAGGCTGCTGTAGTCACAGAATGGGATGCCCCAAAAAAGAAGTGGACCTGGCAGGGTCCAGTAGTGCTATGCCCAGCAAAAGTGTCTTTATCAGGCCTAATTTCAATTATAGTAAGTGCAAGTGGTTATATGGTCTTAAACAGAGGCTGCTGTAGTCACAGAATGGGATGCTCCAAAAAAGAAGTGGACCTGGCAGGGTCCAGTAGTGCTATGCCCAGCAAAAGTGTCTTTATCAGGCCTAATTTCAATTATAATAAGTGCAAATGGTTATATGGTCTTAAACAGAGGCTGCTGTAGTCACAGAATGGGATGCCCCAAAAAAGAAGTGGACCTGGCAGGGTCCAGTAGTGCTATGCCCAGCAAAAGTGTCTTTATCAGGCTAATTTCAATTATAATAAGTGCAAATGGTTATATGGTCTTAAACAGAGGCTGCTGTAGTCACAGAATGGGATGCCACAACAGAAGTGCACCTGGCAGGGTCCAGTAGTGCTATGCCCAGCAAAAGTGTCTTTATCAGGCTAATTTCAATTATAATAAGTGCAAATGGTTATATGGTCTTAAACAGAGGCTGCTGTAGTCACAGAATGGGATGCCCCAAAAAAGAAGTGGACCTGGCAGGGTCCAGTATTGCTATGCCCAGCAAAAGTGTCTTTATCAGGCCTAATTTCAATTATAATAAGTGCAAATGGTTATATGGTCTTAAACAGAGGCTGCTGTAGTCACAGAATGGGATGCTCCAAAAAAGAAGTGGACCTGGCAGGGTCCAGTAGTGCTATGCCCAGCAAAAGTGTCTTTATCAGGCCTAATTTCAATTATAATAAGTGCAAATGGTTATATGGTCTTAAACAGAGGCTGCTGTAGTCACAGAATGGGATGCCCCAAAAAAGAAGTGGACCTGGCAGGGTCCAGTAGTGCTATGCCCAGCAAAAGTGTCTTTATCAGGCTAATTTCAATTATAATAAGTGCAAATGGTTATATGGTCTTAAACAGAGGCTGCTGTAGTCACATAATGGGATGCCACAACAGAAGTGCACCTGGCAGGGTCCAGTAGTGCTATGCCCAGCAAAAGTGTCTTTATCAGGCTAATTTCAATTATAATAAGTGCAAATGGTTATATGGTCTTAAACAGAGGCTGCTGTAGACACAGAATGGGATGCCCCAAAAAAGAAGTGGACCTGGCAGGGTCCAGTAGTGCTATGACCAGCAAAAGTGTCTTTATCAGGCCTAATTTCAATTATAATAAGTGCAAATGGTTATATGGTCTTAAACAGAGGCTGCTGTAGTCACAGAATGGGATGCCCCAAAAAAGAAGTGGACCTGGCAGGGTCCAGTAGTGCTATGCCCAGCAAAAGTGTCTTTATCAGGGCTAATTTCAATTATAATAAGTGCAAATGGTTATATGGTCTTAAACAGAGGCTGCTGTAGTCACAGAATGGGATGCCACAACAGAAGTGCACCTGGCAGGGTCCAGTAGTGCTATGCCCAGCAAAAGTGTCTTTATCAGGCTAATTTCAATTATAATAAGTGCAAATGGTTATATGGTCTTAAACAGAGGCTGCTGTAGTCACAGAATGGGATGCCACAACAGAAGTGCACCTGGCAGGGTCCAGTAGTGCTATGCCCAGCAAAAGTGTCTTTATCAGGCTAATTTCAATTATAATAAGTGCAAATGGTTATATGGTCTTAAACAGAGGCTGCTGTAGTCACAGAATGGGATGCCCCAAAAAAGAAGTGGACCTGGCAGGGTCCAGTAGTGCTATGCCCAGCAAAAGTGTCTTTATCAGGGCTAATTTCAATTATAATAAGTGCAAATGGTTATATGGTCTTAAACAGAGGCTGCTGTAGTCACAGAATGGGATGCCACAACAGAAGTGCACCTGGCAGGGTCCAGTAGTGCTATGCACAGCAAAAGTGTCTTTATCAGGCTAATTTCAATTATAATAAGTGCAAATGGTTATATGGTCTTAAACAGAGGCTGCTGTAGTCACAGAATGGGATGCCACAACAGAAGTGCACCTGGCAGGGTCCAGTAGTGCTATGCCCAGCAAAAGTGTCTTTATCAGGCTAATTTTAATTATAGTAAGTGCAAATGGTTATATGGTCTTAAACAGAGGCTGCTGTAGTCACAGAATGGGATGCCACAACAGAAGTGCACCTGGCAGGGTCCAGTAGTGCTATGCCCAGCAAAAGTGTCTTTATCAGGCTAATTTCAATTATAATAAGTGCAAATGGTTATATGGTCTTAAACAGAGGCTGCTGTAGTCACAGAATGGGATGCCCCAAAAAAGAAGTGGACCTGGCAGGGTCCAGTAGTGCTATGCCCAGCAAAAGTGTCTTTATCAGGCCTAATTTCAATTATAATAAGTGCAAATGGTTATATGGTCTTAAACAGAGGCTGCTGTAGTCACAGAATGGGATGCCCCAAAAAAGAAGTGGACCTGGCAGGGTCCAGTAGTGCTATGCCCAGCAAAAGTGTCTTTATCAGGCTAATTTCAATTATAATAAGTGCAAATGGTTATATGGTCTTAAACAGAGGCTGCTGTAGTCACAGAATGGGATGCCCCAAAAAAGAGGTGGACCTGGCAGGGTCCAGTAGTGCTATGCCCAGCAAAAGTGTCTTTATCAGGCCTAATTTCAATTATAATAAGTGCAAATGGTTATATGGTCTTAAACAGAGGCTGCTGTAGTCACAGAATGGGATGCCCCAAAAAAGAAGTGGACCTGGCAGGGTCCAGTAGTGCTATGCCCAGCAAAAGTGTCTTTATCAGGGCTAATTTCAATTATAATAAGTGCAAATGGTTATATGGTCTTAAACAGAGGCTGCTGTAGTCACAGAATGGGATGCCCCAAAAAAGAAGTGGACCTGGCAGGGTCCAGTAGTGCTATGCCCAGCAAAAGTGTCTTTATCAGGGCTAATTTCAATTATAATAAGTGCAAATGGTTATATGGTCTTAAACAGAGGCTGCTGTAGTCACAGAATGGGATGCCCCAAAAAAGAAGTGGACCTGGCAGGGTCCAGTAGTGCTATGCCCAGCAAAAGTGTCTTTATCAGGCCTAATTTCAATTATAATAAGTGCAAATGGTTATATGGTCTTAAACAGAGGCTGCTGTAGTCACAGAATGGGATGCCCCAAAAAAGAAGTGGACCTGGCAGGGTCCAGTAGTGCTATGCCCAGCAAAAGTGTCTTTATCAGGCTAATTGCAATTATAATAAGTGCAAATGGTTATATGGTCTTAAACAGAGGCTGCTGTAGTCACAGAATGGGATGCCCCACAAAAGAAGTGGACCTGGCAGGGTCCAGTAGTGCTATGCCCAGCAAAAGTGTCTTTATCAGGGCTAATTTCAATTATAATAAGTGCAAATGGTTATATGGTCTTAAACAGAGGCTGCTGTAGTCACAGAATGGGATGCCCCAAAAAAGAAGTGGACCTAGCAGGGTCCAGTAGTGCTATGCCCAGCAAAAGTGTCTTTATCAGGCCTAATTTCAATTATAATAAGTGCAAATGGTTATATGGTCTTAAACAGAGGCTGCTGTAGTCACAGAATGGGATGCCCCAAAAAAGAAGTGCACCTGGCAGGGTCCAGTAGTGCTATGCCCAGCAAAAGTGTCTTTATCAGGGCTAATTTCAATTATAATAAGTGCAAATGGTTATATGGTCTTAAACAGAGGCTGCTGTAGTCACAGAATGGGATGCCACAACAGAAGTGCACCTGGCAGGGTCCAGTAGTGCTATGCCCAGCAAAAGTGTCTTTATCAGGCTAATTTCAATTATAATAAGTGCAAATGGTTATATGGTCTTAAACAGAGGCTGCTGTAGTCACAGAATGGGATGCCCCAAAAAAGAAGTGGACCTGGCAGGGTCCAGTAGTGCTATGCCCAGCAAAAGTGTCTTTATCAGGGCTAATTTCAATTATAATAAGTGCAAATGGTTATATGGTCTTAAACAGAGGCTGCTGTAGTCACAGAATGGGATGCCACAACAGAAGTGCACCTGGCAGGGTCCAGTAGTGCTATGCCCAGCAAAAGTGTCTTTATCAGGCTAATTTTAATTATAATAAGTGCAAATGGTTATATGGTCTTAAACAGAGGCTGCTGTAGTCACAGAATGGGATGCCACAACAGAAGTGCACCTGGCAGGGTCCAGTAGTGCTATGCCCAGCAAAAGTGTCTTTATCAGGCCTAATTTCAATTATAATAAGTGCAAATGGTTATATGGTCTTAAACAGAGGCTGCTGTCGTCACAGAATGGGATGCCCCAAAAAAGAAGTGGACCTGGCAGGGTCCAGTAGTGCTATGCCCAGCAAAAGTGTCTTTATCAGGGCTAATTTCAATTATAATAAGTGCAAATGGTTATATGGTCTTAAACAGAGGCTGCTGTAGTCACAGAATGGGATGCCCCAAAAAAGAAGTGGACCTGGCAGGGTCCAGTAGTGCTATGCCCAGCAAAAGTGTCTTTATCAGCCCTAATTTCAATTATAATAAGTGCAAATGGTTATATGGTCTTAAACAGAGGCTGCTGTAGTCACAGAATGGGATGCCCCAAAAAAGAAGTGGACCTGGCAGGGTCCAGTAGTGCTATGCCCAGCAAAAGTGTCTTTATCAGGCTAATTGCAATTATAATAAGTGCAAATGGTTATATGGTCTTAAACAGAGGCTGCTGTAGTCACAGAATGGGATGCCCCACAAAAGAAGTGGACCTGGCAGGGTCCAGTAGTGCTATGCCCAGCAAAAGTGTCTTTATCAGGGCTAATTTCAATTATAATAAGTGCAAATGGTTATATGGTCTTAAACAGAGGCTGCTGTAGTCACAGAATGGGATGCCCCAAAAAAGAAGTGGACCTGGCAGGGTCCAGTAGTGCTATGCCCAGCAAAAGTGTCTTTATCAGGCCTAATTTCAATTATAATAAGTGCAAATGGTTATATGGTCTTAAACAGAGGCTGCTGTAGTCACAGAATGGGATGCCCCAAAAAAGAAGTGGACCTGGCAGGGTCCAGTAGTGCTATGCCCAGCAAAAGTGTCTTTATCAGGGCTAATTTCAATTATAATAAGTGCAAATGGTTATATGGTCTTAAACAGAGGCTGCTGTAGTCACAGAATGGGATGCCACAACAGAAGTGCACCTGGCAGGGTCCAGTAGTGCTATGCCCAGCAAAAGTGTCTTTATCAGGCTAATTTCAATTATAATAAGTGCAAATGGTTATATGGTCTTAAACAGAGGCTGCTGTAGTCACAGAATGGGATGCCCCAAAAAAGAAGTGGACCTGGCAGGGTCCAGTAGTGCTATGCCCAGCAAAAGTGTCTTTATCAGGGCTAATTTCAATTATAATAAGTGCAAATGGTTATATGGTCTTAAACAGAGGCTGCTGTAGTCACAGAATGGGATGCCACAACAGAAGTGCACCTGGCAGGGTCCAGTAGTGCTATGCCCAGCAAAAGTGTCTTTATCAGGCTAATTTTAATTATAATAAGTGCAAATGGTTATATGGTCTTAAACAGAGGCTGCTGTAGTCACAGAATGGGATGCCACAACAGAAGTGCACCTCGCAGGGTCCAGTAGTGCTATGCCCAGCAAAAGTGTCTTTATCAGGCTAATTTCAATTATAATAAGTGCAAATGGTTATATGGTCTTAAACAGAGGCTGCTGTAGTCACATAATGGGATGCCCCAAAAAAGAAGTGGACCTGGCAGGGTCCAGTAGTGCTATGCCCAGCAAAAGTGTCTTTATCAGGGCTAATTTCAATTATAATAAGTGCAAATGGTTATATGGTCTTAAACAGAGGCTGCTGTAGTCACAGAATGGGATGCCCCAAAAAAGAAGTGGACCTGGCAGGGTCCAGTAGTGCTATGCCCAGCAAAAGTGTCTTTATCAGGCCTAATTTCAATTATAATAAGTGCAAATGGTTATATGGTCTTAAACAGAGGCTGCTGTAGTCACAGAATGGGATGCCCCAAAAAAGAAGTGGACCTGGCAGGGTCCAGTAGTGCTATGCCCAGCAAAAGTGTCTTTATCAGGGCTAATTTCAATTATAATAAGTGCAAATGGTTATATGGTCTTAAACAGAGGCTGCTGTAGTCACAGAATGGGATGCCACAACAGAAGTGCACCTGGCAGGGTCCAGTAGTGCTATGCCCAGCAAAAGTGTCTTTATCAGGCTAATTTCAATTATAATAAGTGCAAATGGTTATATGGTCTTAAACAGAGGCTGCTGTAGTCACAGAATGGGATGCCCCAAAAAAGAAGTGGACCTGGCAGGGTCCAGTAGTGCTATGCCCAGCAAAAGTGTCTTTATCAGGGCTAATTTCAATTATAATAAGTGCAAATGGTTATATGGTCTTAAACAGAGGCTGCTGTAGTCACAGAATGGGATGCCACAACAGAAGTGCACCTGGCAGGGTCCAGTAGTGCTATGCCCAGCAAAAGTGTCTTTATCAGGCTAATTTTAATTATAATAAGTGCAAATGGTTATATGGTCTTAAACAGAGGCTGCTGTAGTCACAGAATGGGATGCCACAACAGAAGTGCACCTGGCAGGGTCCAGTAGTGCTATGCCCAGCAAAAGTGTCTTTATCAGGCTAATTTCAATTATAATAAGTGCAAATGGTTATATGGTCTTAAACAGAGGCTGCTGTAGTCACAGAATGGGATGCCCCAAAAAAGAAGTGGACCTGGCAGGGTCCAGTAGTGCTATGCCCAGCAAAAGTGTCTTTATCAGGGCTAATTTCAATTATAATAAGTGCAAATGGTTATATGGTCTTAAACAGAGGCTGCTGTAGTCACAGAATGGGATGCCCCAAAAAAGAAGTGGACCTGGCAGGGTCCAGTAGTGCTATGCCCAGCAAAAGTGTCTTTATCAGGCCTAATTTCAATTATAATAAGTGCAAATGGTTATATGGTCTTAAACAGAGGCTGCTGTAGTCACAGAATGGGATGCCCCAAAAAAGAAGTGGACCTGGCAGGGTCCAGTAGTGCTATGCCCAGCAAAAGTGTCTTTATCAGGCCTAATTTCAATTATAATAAGTGCAAATGGTTATATGGTCTTAAACAGAGGCTGCTGTAGTCACAGAATGGGATGCCCCAAAAAAGAAGTGGACCTGGCAGGGTCCAGTAGTGCTATGCCCAGCAAAAGTGTCTTTATCAGGCTAATTGCAATTATAATAAGTGCAAATGGTTATATGGTCTTAAACAGAGGCTGCTGTAGTCACAGAATGGGATGCCCCACAAAAGAAGTGGACCTGGCAGGGTCCAGTAGTGCTATGCCCAGCAAAAGTGTCTTTATCAGGGCTAATTTCAATTATAATAAGTGCAAATGGTTATATGGTCTTAAACAGAGGCTGCTGTAGTCACAGAATGGGATGCCCCAAAAAAGAAGTGGACCTGGCAGGGTCCAGTAGTGCTATGCCCAGCAAAAGTGTCTTTATCAGGCCTAATTTCAATTATAATAAGTGCAAATGGTTATATGGTCTTAAACAGAGGCTGCTGTAGTCACAGAATGGGATGCCCCAAAAAAGAAGTGGACCTGGCAGGGTCCAGTAGTGCTATGCCCAGCAAAAGTGTCTTTATCAGGGCTAATTTCAATTATAATAAGTGCAAATGGTTATATGGTCTTAAACAGAGGCTGCTGTAGTCACAGAATGGGATGCAACAACAGAAGTGCACCTGGCAGGGTCCAGTAGTGCTATGCCCAGCAAAAGTGTCTTTATCAGGCTAATTTCAATTATAATAAGTGCAAATGGTTATATGGTCTTAAACAGAGGCTGCTGTAGTCACAGAATGGGATGCCACAACAGAAGTGCACCTGGCAGGGTCCAGTAGTGCTATGCCCAGCAAAAGTGTCTTTATCAGGCTAATTTCAATTATAATAAGTGCAAATGGTTATATGGTCTTAAACAGAGGCTGCTGTAGTCACAGAATGGGATGCCCCAAAAAAGAAGTGGACCTGGCAGGGTCCAGTAGTGCTATGCCCAGCAAAAGTGTCTTTATCAGGCCTAATTTCAATTATAGTAAGTGCAAGTGGTTATATGGTCTTAAACAGAGGCTGCTGTAGTCACAGAATGGGATGCTCCAAAAAAGAAGTGGACCTGGCAGGGTCCAGTAGTGCTATGCCCAGCAAAGTGTCTTTATCAGGCCTAATTTCAATTATAATAAGTGCAAATGGTTATATGGTCTTAAACAGAGGCTGCTGTAGTCACAGAATGGGATGCCCCAAAAAAGAAGTGGACCTGGCAGGGTCCAGTAGTGCTATGCCCAGCAAAAGTGTCTTTATCAGGCTAATTTCAATTATAATAAGTGCAAATGATTATATGGTCTTAAACAGAGGCTGCTGTAGTCACAGAATGGGATGCCCCAAAAAAGAAGGTGGACCTGGCAGGGTCCAGTAGTGCTATGCCCAGCAAAAGTGTCTTTATCAGGCCTAATTTCAATTATCATAAGTGCAAATGGTTATATGGTCTTAAACAGAGGCTGCTGTAGTCACAGAATGGGATGCCCCAAAAAAGAAGTGGACCTGGCAGGGTCCAGTAGTGCTATGCCCAGCAAAAGTGTCTTTATCAGGGCTAATTTCAATTATAATAAGTGCAAATGGTTATATGGTCTTAAACAGAGGCTGCTGTAGTCACAGAATGGGATGCCCCAAAAAAGAAGTGGACCTGGCAGGGTCCAGTAGTGCTATGCCCAGCAAAAGTGTCTTTATCAGGGCTAATTTCAATTATAATAAGTGCAAATGGTTATATGGTCTTAAACAGAGGCTGCTGTGGTCACAGAATGGGATGCCACAACAGAAGTGCACCTGGCAGGGTCCAGTAGTGCTATGCCCAGCAAAAGTGTCTTTATCAGGCTAATTTCAATTATAATAAGTGCAAATGGTTATATGGTCTTAAACAGAGGCTGCTGTAGTCACAGAATGGGATGCCCCAAAAAAGAAGTGGACCTGGCAGGGTCCAGTAGTGCTATGCCCAGCAAAAGTGTCTTTATCAGGCCTAATTTCAATTATAATAAGTGCAAATGGTTATATGGTCTTAAACAGAGGCTGCTGTAGTCACAGAATGGGATGCCCCAAAAAAGAAGTGGACCTGGCAGGGTCCAGTAGTGCTATGCCCAGCAAAAGTGTCTTTATCAGGGCTAATTTCAATTATAATAAGTGCAAATGGTTATATGGTCTTAAACAGAGGCTGCTGTAGTCACAGAATGGGATGCCACAACAGAAGTGCACCTGGCAGGGTCCAGTAGTGCTATGCCCAGCAAAAGTGTCTTTATCAGGCTAATTTCAATTATAATAAGTGCAAATGGTTATATGGTCTTAAACAGAGGCTGCTGTAGTCACAGAATGGGATGCCCCAAAAAAGAAGTGGACCTGGCAGGGTCCAGTAGTGCTATGCCCAGCAAAAGTGTCTTTATCAGGGCTAATTTCAATTATAATAAGTGCAAATGGTTATATGGTCTTAAACAGAGGCTGCTGTAGTCACAGAATGGGATGCCACAACAGAAGTGCACCTGGCAGGGTCCAGTAGTGCTATGCCCAGCAAAAGTGTCTTTATCAGGCTAATTTTAATTATAATAAGTGCAAATGGTTATATGGTCTTAAACAGAGGCTGCTGTAGTCACAGAATGGGATGCCACAACAGAAGTGCACCTCGGCAGGGTCCAGTAGTGCTATGCCCAGCAAAAGTGTCTTTATCAGGCTAATTTCAATTATAATAAGTGCAAATGGTTATATGGTCTTAAACAGAGGCTGCTGTAGTCACATAATGGGATGCCCCAAAAAAGAAGTGGACCTGGCAGGGTCCAGTAGTGCTATGCCCAGCAAAAGTGTCTTTATCAGGGCTAATTTCAATTATAATAAGTGCAAATGGTTATATGGTCTTAAACAGAGGCTGCTGTAGTCACAGAATGGGATGCCCCAAAAAAGAAGTGGACCTGGCAGGGTCCAGTAGTGCTATGCCCAGCAAAAGTGTCTTTATCAGGCCTAATTTCAATTATAATAAGTGCAAATGGTTATATGGTCTTAAACAGAGGCTGCTGTAGTCACAGAATGGGATGCCCCAAAAAAGAAGTGGACCTGGCAGGGTCCAGTAGTGCTATGCCCAGCAAAAGTGTCTTTATCAGGGCTAATTTCAATTATAATAAGTGCAAATGGTTATATGGTCTTAAACAGAGGCTGCTGTAGTCACAGAATGGGATGCCACAACAGAAGTGCACCTGGCAGGGTCCAGTAGTGCTATGCCCAGCAAAAGTGTCTTTATCAGGCTAATTTCAATTATAATAAGTGCAAATGGTTATATGGTCTTAAACAGAGGCTGCTGTAGTCACAGAATGGGATGCCCCAAAAAAGAAGTGGACCTGGCAGGGTCCAGTAGTGCTATGCCCAGCAAAAGTGTCTTTATCAGGGCTAATTTCAATTATAATAAGTGCAAATGGTTATATGGTCTTAAACAGAGGCTGCTGTAGTCACAGAATGGGATGCCACAACAGAAGTGCACCTGGCAGGGTCCAGTAGTGCTATGCCAAGCAAAAGTGTCTTTATCAGGCTAATTTTAATTATAATAAGTGCAAATGGTTATATGGTCTTAAACAGAGGCTGCTGTAGTCACAGAATGGGATGCCACAACAGAAGTGCACCTGGCAGGGTCCAGTAGTGCTATGCCCAGCAAAAGTGTCTTTATCAGGCTAATTTCAATTATAATAAGTGCAAATGGTTATATGGTCTTAAACAGAGGCTGCTGTAGTCACAGAATGGGATGCCCCAAAAAAGAAGTGGACCTGGCAGGGTCCAGTAGTGCTATGCCCAGCAAAAGTGTCTTTATCAGGGCTAATTTCAATTATAATAAGTGCAAATGGTTATATGGTCTTAAACAGAGGCTGCTGTAGTCACAGAATGGGATGCCCCAAAAAAGAAGTGGACCTGGCAGGGTCCAGTAGTGCTATGCCCAGCAAAAGTGTCTTTATCAGGCCTAATTTCAATTATAATAAGTGCAAATGGTTATATGGTCTTAAACAGAGGCTGCTGTAGTCACAGAATGGGATGCCCCAAAAAAGAAGTGGACCTGGCAGGGTCCAGTAGTGCTATGCCCAGCAAAAGTGTCTTTATCAGGCCTAATTTCAATTATAATAAGTGCAAATGGTTATATGGTCTTAAACAGAGGCTGCTGTAGTCACAGAATGGGATGCCCCAAAAAAGAAGTGGACCTGGCAGGGTCCAGTAGTGCTATGCCCAGCAAAAGTGTCTTTATCAGGGCTAATTGCAATTATAATAAGTGCAAATGGTTATATGGTCTTAAACAGAGGCTGCTGTAGTCACAGAATGGGATGCCCCACAAAAGAAGTGGACCTGGCAGGGTCCAGTAGTGCTATGCCCAGCAAAAGTGTCTTTATCAGGCTAATTTCAATTATAATAAGTGCAAATGGTTATATGGTCTTAAACAGAGGCTGCTGTAGTCACAGAATGGGATGCCCCAAAAAAGAAGTGGACCTGGCAGGGTCCAGTAGTGCTATGCCCAGCAAAAGTGTCTTTATCAGGCCTAATTTCAATTATAATAAGTGCAAATGGTTATATGGTCTTAAACAGAGGCTGCTGTAGTCACAGAATGGGATGCCCCAAAAAAGAAGTGGACCTGGCAGGGTCCAGTAGTGCTATGCCCAGCAAAAGTGTCTTTATCAGGCTAATTTCAATTATAATAAGTGCAAATGGTTATATGGTCTTAAACAGAGGCTGCTGTAGTCACAGAATGGGATGCCACAACAGAAGTGCACCTGGCAGGGTCCAGTAGTGCTATGCCCAGCAAAAGTGTCTTTATCAGGCTAATTTCAATTATAATAAGTGCAAATGGTTATATGGTCTTAAACAGAGGCTGCTGTAGTCACAGAATGGGATGCCCACAAAAGAAGTGGCACCTGGCAGGGTCCAGTAGTGCTATGCCCAGCAAAAGTGTCTTTATCAGGCTAATTTCAATTATAATAAGTGCAAATGGTTATATGGTCTTAAACAGAGGCTGCTGTAGTCACAGAATGGGATGCCCCAAAAAAGAAGTGGACCTGGCAGGGTCCAGTAGTGCTATGCCCAGCAAAAGTGTCTTTATCAGGCCTAATTTCAATTATAATAAGTGCAAAGTGGTTATATGGTCTTAAACAGAGGCTGCTGTAGTCACAGAATGGGATGCCCCAAAAAAGAAGTGGACCTGGCAGGGTCCAGTAGTGCTATGCCCAGCAAAAGTGTCTTTATCAGGCCTAATTTCAATTATAATAAGTGCAAATGGTTATATGGTCTTAAACAGAGGCTGCTGTAGTCACAGAATGGGATGCCCAAAAAAGAAGTGGACCTGGCAGGGTCCAGTAGTGCTATGCCCAGCAAAAGTGTCTTTATCAGGCTAATTTCAATTATAATAAGTGCAAATGGTTATATGGTCTTAAACAGAGGCTGCTGTAGTCACAGAATGGGATGCCCCAAAAAAGAAGTGGACCTGGCAGGGTCCAGTAGTGCTATGCCCAGCAAAAGTGTCTTTATCAGGGCCTAATTTCAATTATCATAAGTGCAAATGGTTATATGGTCTTAAACAGAGGCTGCTGTAGTCACAGAATGGGATGCCCCAAAAAAGAAGTGGACCTGGCAGGGTCCAGTAGTGCTATGCCCAGCAAAAGTGTCTTTATCAGGGCTAATTTCAATTATAATAAGTGCAAATGGTTATATGGTCTTAAACAGAGGCTGCTGTAGTCACAGAATGGGATGCCCCAAAAAAGAAGTGGACCTGGCAGGGTCCAGTAGTGCTATGCCCAGCAAAAGTGTCTTTATCAGGCTAATTTCAATTATAATAAGTGCAAATGGTTATATGGTCTTAAACAGAGGCTGCTGTAGTCACAGAATGGGATGCCCCAAAAAAGAGGTGGACCTGGCAGGGTCCAGTAGTGCTATGCCCAGCAAAAGTGTCTTTATCAGGCCTAATTTCAATTATCATAAGTGCAAATGGTTATATGGTCTTAAACAG